>CM076849.1:130195534-130795534 GCA_039519185.1 Astragalus membranaceus
ACATATATTATATATATATATATATATATATATATATATATATTATATATACACATACATATATCAACATCCAAAATATAAATATGAAACTACTCACAGTTTATATACATGTATTGTCACGCAGTCATATCACACACCAACAAAATTATTAATGATGAGCATGCATGTATGAGGTGCAGAATGCATGTGGTACCATCATCACTTCTCATTAGCCAATTGGCACGTCGCGACCGCAGCCGAAAAATACGTCAAGACCGCAGCCTAAAAATGCATCGTCAAGACCGCAGCCTAATGTATGCATGGGACTCCATGAACAATCAACAAGCATAATGTTTCACAATCCCAAGTCACACACATCATCATTATAAATTACAACGTCAAGACCGCAGCCTAAAATCATCACCAACATTTTTGGTCCGTAGACCCACCGTCACTTTACCACACCACTAGCAAAATACAAGTGTCCAGAAACTTTCAGCCAAATTAATTATTTTTCACATTACAGTAGCATACACATATAGAGGACTGAACGAGCTTCGAAACGCACTTTGAAGCACTTAAAACGGACACCCGAGTCAAAAGATATGTCAAAAACAAATTTGGGACAAAACCGAGACACGTGCTGAAAATGGCTAGGAACAGCAGATTCGCGCGTGGCGCGCGACTTAGGCGCGAGTGGCGCGCGGAACGGCAGAAATGCCCAGTGACTTGCGCGTGACGCGCGACTGGCGCGCAAGTGAGGCGCAAATTGGCAGAATGTTCTGTGACTATGGTGCATCCTTTTTAACGTAGAGCCAACGGGACAACCTCAAAATGACACGTGCAAAAATAAAACCACTCGAGCCAAAACGTTTAAAATTGAATTTGGGCACGCAAATACAAAAGATGGCACGGTAAAATATGCCCAGAATTCGAAGTTCACCCAAAATACCCTATATACGCACACAAGCAACATGGCTCCCGGGGAGGGGATCTCAGTGATTTTTCAGAACATACATCCTAGCAACAGAAACTCAACCATAACGACATCCCAATGACATGATTACTCAGAAATATAACTCGGGAACACAAACCGGGCAGTCCAATTTAGGCGCCCTTGGCGCCCAGGCATAGGGATCCTGCGCCCCAGGCGCCACTGCACCAAGGCAGCAACACTGAAACACAATTAGGCAACAGGCGCCCAGACAGCAGCAACAAAGCATGGATTGACAACAACAATGGCGCCTATGGCGCCTAGGGTCCTTCAAACTCAATTTTCTCCAACTTTCATATGCGCAATCATCAACAACAACTTCAATTATCATCAAACATCATCAAACACGAGTTTCATCAAACATTTAGCGTGCACTACAATTCTTACACACATCTCATAGTTCACACATTTTCAATCATCAAACACGAGTTTCAATCATACATCAAAACAACAATGAAAAACACAATGCGATCAATATAATTCCTACAACCCACATACACCCCATTTTAATCCCTATTATAAGGTAAGACCCACCCTTACCTTAAGTTTTTCCGAAGACGATGAGACCTCTACGAACCACCGAAGTAACCACGGCAACAAAAGCTCCTTCTTCCTCTTCCTTCCTTGCTCGCGATCGCACCCTTCTTTCTCTTCTCACTCTCTCGCGATCTCTCTTCTCTCTTCTCCTCTTGCAAATTCTTTCTTTCTTCTCTCTCCTCTCTTTTGCGTTTTCTTTCTCTCTTTTGCGATGCCTCCCTCTCTTTTCCTCACCTAATTCGCAAATGAGTCCCCCTTCCCTAACCCTTGCTACATGCGCCTAGGCCTAAGTCAATGGGCTTGGGCTTGGGCCAATCTTACCACCCCGGGATTACCAACACCACCCCCTTCAATTAAAATAAAAATAATATATTAATAATTTAATATAACAATAATAATGCAACACTTAAATAATTTGATTAAATAATTAATTAAATTATTTTGGGTGTTACAGGGGTCAAACCCCACTGATAGGTACACTATTCATTCATTTAATATTCCAGCCTTGACCATTACCCCACTGACTTTGGCGTTGGATTGTCATTGCAAGTACAACTCGAGTCGAACCCTGCTTCCGACATACGCTTGTCTAGGTGCGACCAGCGATCAGATCGGCCCATCTATCAGGACAGAGTAGTACGGTTCAATGGCGACCACAGTGGGAGACCAAGCGCTATCCCACCTCTATTCCAATGGCGCCGCGAGGAAGACCACCCCGCCGGGGAAACCCGCGCTTGCAGAGTGTGACTGAGACCCCGACCCAGCCACAGTCAACTCCGAAAGGTGTACCGGTTACTGCTGAGGACACCGTCCCTGGTACTCCTTCCGAACCATCCCCACAGGCAAATGTCACGCTACCAGCAACGGCAGTACAACATATTCTGGAAATGCTGACCGAGGTCATTTCGGGACGTGCGAACACCGTGCCCGAACCGAACAGGCCGACGTTCAATCCCCGATCCGAAGAAGAAATCCCTCTAGGCGGCATAGATTACCCCCTAGGAGACGTCATGTTCACCAGTCACAACCCCAGCGAGGGAGACCAAGGGGGTCTAGGACACCCCCATCATCAACGGATCCCACCTATTGGCCGGACGAACCCTCATCCCAGAACTCCTCTTACGGGTCCACTAAGTCACCCCGGTGCTCGCGAAGCAGATCTCATGATCGGTATGACCGGTATCATTATAACAAGTACTCACCAGATGGATACGGTTGACATCACTACTCAACGAGATCGCCCCCCCCCCCCCGACGTGACCATCGAGGCCGACACTAGGGAAAGGGTGACTCGCGCAAAGGACCCTTCACCAGAGAGATTGACGAATACCCAGTCTCGCCTTCCATCAAGAAGCCTCCGACACTAAGAATGTATGACGGTATTGGTGATCCTGATGCTCATCTAGACTACTTCGACTTAATGACACAATACCGGGGGGCTAGAGAACCGGTGAAGTGTAGGATTTTCCCATTAACCATGAGAATTTCGCCCTGGAATGGTTTAGAGAACATAAACCAAACACCATCTCGTCATGGGAACAGTTGGCTAGAACTTTTTCGGCACGCTTCACAGCATCCAGGGTGAAGCCTAAGTCGCATGCCGTGTTGAAGGCGGTCTGACAAGGGGAAAACGAGACGCTCCGTGAGTATGTCGAACGGTTTAACAAGGAAGTCGCCCCTGTGAGAGGACTAGAGGATAAAATGCGACTATGGTTCTTGAGGGACGACCTAAGGAATGGCAGCCTATTCGAAATCGAAGTTGGTGTGAGCGAACCGCCCGACTTAGCTACCTTTCTCCGAAGGTCACAGAGATTCATGAATTACGAAGAAGCGGCTATGGCTAGCCGGGCGGTCGCAAGGGGCGGGTGATAACTCATATTTATATGTGTTATTTATGCTCTTAATACGTAAATCAAAGTCTGTTCTCAAGTAATTTTAGTGCTTTAACATGTAAATATGTGATTGAATGCATAAATATAAGTTTAGGCTTGATTTCCTAAATATTGGGCATAATAGGTGCCTTTGTGAATATATTGATGTTTTACCTGAGTGCTGCAGCGGTAGGCCAGCAGTAAGCGCTACAGCGCTAAGGAGCGTGCACCACTTGGATATTTGTGAAGCCATTTGCTGAATGATGAGTCATCAATCTGATCTTCTTCTTCCCAGCATGACATTTTGACCTCCAAGTGGGTGCAATAATACACTTGGCGCCTCCTAATTGAAACCCATGTGATAGTTGGTGATTTTAATCATCACCCATTTTTGTAAAGTAACTTTATGGATAATATCTAATGAGGATAATATCTAATAGGGATTTATCTAATCCACAAGGCTCAGTTAATTAGGATATACACATAACATTCGTAGATAGAGAGAGTTTTAACTTGGAGAATTCTATCTTGACATCTTAGTCTTCCTCCATTGTTATTCAACCTTTAAGCTTTTACTTTTAGTATAGTTTCTAGATTTTATTCAAGGTTTGCTCACGCCATAGTTTCATCCAACGTATATGACTTAGGATTCTTGGAGTGCATCTTTTGCAACCATTCTCCTCTTTTCTACCTACGGTAATATAAGCTTGTTTGTTTATATTGTGTTGATGAAGCTTGTTATGAGCTAAATCACTTTGTAGTTGGATTTCTCTTAGTTTGTAATGAACCTTGAGTAGCTTTTATATAATATTATGATGTTTGCGTTTCATTCCTTGCGTTATAATGCTTTCAACCTTGTTTTGGGAATGATCAACTAGAATAAGGGGGCTTTGTGGGTACAGACATGGTTCACGAAGAGAGCTCAAGGAATGATTTGAACGAAAAACCATTTAAAGACATTTAAATGAAGTGTACTTAACCCTAGACATAGGGAAGTAATAGTTCATAAGGTAAATGCTGTATGAACTTAATATACATGGGTAAAATTTATTTAGAGCCTAGACATAGAATTCTTGTAACATAGCCCTGACGAAAGTGACTGAAAGGCACGCCACCATGACGCTACATCGTCTATTGATTCTGTAACGCTACAGCGCTTAACGCTACATCGTCTCATATTATAGAACACTACTCTTGGGAATTTGCATACAAATGAGCCATCCAACTCACTCTTAAATACTTTCAATTCAATACTGTTTTAATATAAACCATTATGTTTACAACTCCACACTTTTATTTGTCACTTAACATGTTCCACTAATTTGCTAATTGCTTAAACTACTAGATTAATTCCAATCCATGTGGGAACGATCTCTATTTTATCACTGTATTACTTGTTGCGATTGTGTATACTTGCACATCTACTTTTGCCACAACAGCGGGCAAGAAAGACCCCATGAAGAGCGCGACCAAAAGCAAAGAAGAGAACAAGGGGCTCATCGCGTGAAGGCAGACCGCGAAAGTTCAATGAGCGCACAAAGATGAACCCCTCATACGCCCAGATCCTCTCCGAATGTGCCAATACTGAATTCAGGGATATCAAAAGTCCAGAACCGCTCGTCCTCAAGGAAGGTAAACGCTCGTCTCGCAAGTAGTGTCGATACCATCGCAGTAACGGGCACGATACGAATAACTGCATGGTGCTCAAAGATGACATCGAAGAGCTCATCCGTAAGGGCAAGCAAACCCAATATGTCAAGAAGGGCAAGACAGGAGACCGAGAAGAGAAGAGACAAGCCCGCTCCCCTCGAAAGGGAAAAGCGGTAGTCAATGAGGTCAACAAGATGGGCAAGGACGACGATGACGACGACGATGACGAGGAGGTGGACACCCAGAAACCCAAGGGGCGACCAGTGGCCTTGGTCATCTCTGGAGGGTCCCCGATCGAAGGCTAGCCTTGGTCATCTCTGGAGGGTCCCCGTCCAACAAATCAATGAAGCGCCGGTGGAAGGAAATCCTGAGCATAGCTTCAACTTCAGCGCCAAGAGTTGCCTCAAAAAGACCGCCCTTGGCGTTTGGGGACAATGACTTACTAGACGGCAAGCCAAACAAGTACGTCCCGCTCCTGATCACTGCAGTAATGGCCAACGTCGAAGTAAGAAGAATCCTGGTCGACCAAGGGAGTTCGGCGGATATCATCTTCGAAGATCTTCTCGACGTATTGAAGATATCAATGGACGGCCTCACACCCTACAGAGGGTCAGACCTCACCAGTTTTAACGGGTCGTCTACAATGCCTCTTGGCCACCTCGAACTCTTGGTCACATTTGGGGACGACAACCTAGAAAAGCCATTGTGTAGGACAGTGAAGACACCCTTCCTTGTGCTCTCATGCAAATCGGTATATCAATGCATTATAGGCCGACCCACCCTAGGAAGACTAAGGGTGGTCGCTTCGACCGTTCATCTCAAGATGAAATTCTACTCCGACACAGATGAAGTGATCACCTTACTGGCAGATCTCCACTCAGCTAGAAGATGTCATTTTATGAGCCTTAAAGAACAAGGAGAGCTAGAAACCAAGAAAGTAGAAACCGGAGAAAATAAGAGAGGCCACCAAGTCTACGTGGCTGGCCTGGATGCCCGATACGACCCAGATAGCGAGGAGGAAGAGGGTGACGATGCCTTGACCAGGGAGCTTAAAAAGCGAATTAAAAGACCTGAACCCGATGGCGAGTTTGCCCAAGTCCAATTGGGGGAAGATCCAAATAGAACGGTCAAAATCGGTATCGATCTCCCAGACGAGGTGCAAGAACAACTAACACAATTTGTTTGGAGTGCGGCCGACATGCCAGGAATCCCACCAAAGGTAGCATGCCACCATCTGGCCGTAGACCCATCAGTCAAGTGGGTCGCCCAAAGACAACGTATTCAGAAAGAAGACAAGGCCCAGGCCGCCATCAAAGCAGTTGAAGATCTGATCGAGGCTGGCTTTGTCAGAGAGATCATGTACACCACTTGGTTATCCAACGTGGTCTTAGTCAAAAAAGCAAATGGGAAGTGGCGCCTATGCGTCGACTACACCGATCTGAACCGAGCTTGCCCTAAAGATGCATTCCCGGTCCCAAGTGTTGATAGATTGGTAGACAGCGTCACAGCGCCTCCGACTTCCGCTTATTATCCTTCCTAGACGCGTACTCGGGATATAATCAGATTGCCATGTATCCGCCCGACTAAGAAAAGACGGCCTTCATGACTGAGAAAGGGAATTATTGTTAACGAGTGATGCCATTCGGTTTAAAAAATGCAGGGGCGACCTATCAAAGAATGATGAACAAAGTATTCCATGCCCAGATTGGATGGGTGGTCGAAGTTTATCTTGATGATATGATCGTCAAAAGCAAAGCAGATACCGATCACCTGGCCGACCTCCGTGAAGTGTTTGCAGAAGCCCGAAAAAATTCCCTCAGGTTGAACCCCGGGAAATGTACATTTGATGTAAGGGCGGGCAAATTCTTGGGTTTCTATCTAACGAAAAGAGGAATCGAAGCCAACCCGGACAAATGCATGGAAGTTGCTGATATGAGGACGCCAACCACCAAGAAAGAGATCCAGAAGTTGAACGGGATGGTCGCAGCGTTGTCTCAATTTTTCACAAAAGCGGCCAACAAATCACTTCCACTCTTCAAGTTACTCAAGAAAGAGGCAAAGTTCAAATGGACACCTGAGTGTGAGCAAGCCTTGGACCGGCTCAAGGCCGCTTTGTTACAGCCTCCCATCTTAACCAAGCCCGACCCGGGTGAAACGTTATACCTATACTTAGCAATCACCGATGAAGCCTTGGGCGCAGTTCTTGTTCGGGAAGCAGACTCCAAACAGAACCCGATTTATTTTGTTAGCAAAGCGCTACAAGGGCCAGAACTCAGATATCAATAAATAGAAAAGCGCAGTTTTTGAGATCTTACTTCTGTGGATACCTGTGTTGCAGGTTATCTAATATTGCAGGATTAGTTTTGATGATGAAAAAGACAAAGCCAAGTTGATGGCCAAAGGAATGAGAGTGTCAAAGCAAAGCTGATAAAAAGTATCATATATTCAAAAGTCACAATCCAAGTCAACCAAGCTTAAGGGTAGTCCTTAAGTATAAGGGTAGTCCTTAGGGTTTTGGGTGAGTCTTAGGATAAATGTAAGCTCTTACGAAGGTCAGCTCATCTCGCAAAGTCTCTCGTCCCAAAGCTTTTTTCAAAATACATGCATGAACAAGTAATCCTAAAAAGTATTTTTGAAAAACTCTAAAATCGATTTCACTCTCTTTGAAACTAAGCCTAAATCGATTTTCAAACACAATGGCTAAGCTCCTAATCGATTTCATAAGCATACAAGTGATTCATATTGTTTCCTTATTTGAAGAAATCGATTTCCACTTATGTCTAAATTGAAAGAATCGATTCACACCTTTTCCATGCACGAAAGAATCGATTCACATCTTTTCCATACATGAAAGAATCGATTCTCAGGCAAAGAATCGATTTGCATCTCTCTTCAAATAAAGTAAAGAATCAATTTGCACATTACTTGTTTTAAAACACATAATCGATTCCTTGCTTTCTTATTCAAATGAAGAATCGATTTCAAACTCTTTCAAAGAATCTCACAATCGATTCCTTCCTAAATCAAGTAAACAAGAATCGATTCCTAGATCAATTCAAATAACAAAGAATCGATTCCCACATATTTTTAAACGTAAACTTGATTTTTCCAAAGCCTATAAATAGAGGCCTCATAGCCTCCATTTCTCAACCAACCCATTCTCATAATCTATTCTTTCTGAAAAACTCTTATATTTTATTTGTGTTCTTCTCGCACCGCCGGTCCGTCAAGAGCTGATCTTTTGCTAAGAGTTAGTTGGGGGTTGCGTTCTTCAAATTGTGTAATCTGCCTACGTTAAGAGGTATTTCTGTATTTACATTTGTTATTATTTAATTGTTTGTGGTTTGTACTAGGGAGTGGGGTATCTCTCTAGGGGTAGCTGTTTGTACTAGGAAGTGGGGTATCTTTCTGGGGAAGCTGATTGTAACAGGGGTGGGGTATCTCTTGTTATTGTTATATTAGATTTGAGGACTCTCCATAGGTGGGGTATCCTAGGAGGAGAGTGCCTGAGTCTGTAAAGGTTTTCCAAGGCACCTGTAAGCCTTGTTGTTTTGGTTAGTGGAAAATCTCACAAGGGTGTGAGGACTGGACGTAGGTCACTAGGAGGTGACCGAACCAGGATAAATCTCTGCGTGCTTTACTGCTTTCCTGCTTTACTATTATACCGCTTTACTGCTTTATATTCTAATTCCTTCGCTTCCACTTAACCTGCGCGAAATTGATCTAAGTCATTGAAAAAAGGGGAAAAACGTTTTCGAAAGATATGAAAAGTTTTAAATCTCAATTCACCCCCCCTCTTGAGACTGAAGCCACTTGGTAACAAGTGGTATCAAAGCTAGACTCTTGTATAAAGGGCATAGCAGCTTCAAGAGAAATGGCTTCAGGTTGGTCTACGCAAGAGGGTGCATCTCTTTTCCGTCCTCCCGGGATTCAACGGAGAAGACTATGCATATTGGAAAGAAAGAATGAGAATTTTTATTGAAGGGGTAGACTTAGATGTTTGGGATGCTGTGGAAAAAGGACCTTTCGTCCCCACACACATAGTAGATGGTATTCTTTCAATAAAAAGTAGAAATGAATGGTCTGATGATGAGCAAAGAAAAGTGCAACTTAATTTACGTGCTAAAAATATTATTACTTCTGCTTTCAGTGCTGATGAATTTTTTCGAGTTTCAAACTGTAAATCTGCCCAAGAAATGTGGGATAATCTTCAAGTTACTCATGAGGGTACAAGTGAAGTGAAAAGGGCAAGAATAAATACTCTTACCAGAGAGTACGAATTGTTTAGAATGAATACAGGTTAAACAATATCAGAGATGCAGAAAAGGTTCACTCACATAGTGAACAAATTGGGGTCATTAGGAAAATCATTTCCTCCCGAAGACTTGATCAACAAAGTGCTAAGATGCCTAAACCGAGAATGGCAACCAAATGTGACTGCAATAACTGAGTCAAGAAACTTGACTACCATGACTCTCGCCACCCTGTTTGGGAAACTACTAGAGCACGAGTTAGAGCTCACTCGCCTAGCAGAGCATGAAGGAAAAGACAAGAAGAACAAAAACTTAGCTCTCAAAGCTTCCAGTTCAAGCTCATCCGACGATAGTGATGATTCGGAAGATGAAGATGAATACGAGGAGAAAATGGAACTAATGGTTAGTAAATTCAAAAAGTTCATGAGAAGGGAAAGATCTCTCAAAAAGAATTCTCCATCCAAAAGAGGCTCAAGCAAAGAAAACTTCTCAAGTCCTCCAACTTGCTACGAATGTGGTAAATCCGGACACCTGACGTTGAAGTGCCCGAACTTAGAAAGAAAATTGTCAAAGTTCAAGAAAAAGGGGTCCAAAGGAAACAATGGTAGAAAAGCATACATAGCTTGGGAAGACAATGACATGAACTCAACAGATAACTCAGAAAGCGAAAAAGGTCAAGTTGCTCTCATGGCCGACCACGACAGCGAAAGTGAAACTGAGGTATATTCTAACTCTGAATCTTTACAAGATGCCTATGATGAATTATATGAAGCATTTACTGAATTGCATGATAAATCCTTAAAACTAGCTAAAGCATTAGATAAATCTAAGAAAGTTATCACTCATCTTGAAAATGCTGTTACTGCTTTAACTAAAGAAAAGTCAGAGCTTAGAAAAGAAAATGATAGCCTTGCATGCTTTAAAGAAAATTATACTTGTGATAAATGTGTTGAATCTAAAAGAAAATTCATGAACTGGAATGGACTGTTGGGAAATTGTCTAGTTTACAAAATGTGCATCATAGATTCCCTAGAAACAAACCCATAGAAAGGCATGTTCATTATAAACCAAAATTTTCCACTAGACCTTATATTACATGTTATTACTGTGGTAAACCTGGACATACTGCTTCTGTTTGCAGAGCAAGAGGTAATCAAACTATGAGAAAGGTATGGATTCCCAAAGGAATCATACCAAACACTAAGCCACAAGGACCCAAAGAGATTTGGGTACCGAGAACCTTGTTTTAGATCTTTGCAGGTATGCTTCAAGGTATGGGGGCAGATTGATACCTTGACAGCAAAGACTCAAAGCGCATGACCGGAGACGCAATAAAGTTCTTAACACTCACCCCCGGAAAAAGCCGTCATGTGACTTGTGATAGATAGAGGAAGAATCACCGGTAAAGGTCAGATTGGTTAAAATTTTTATTCACCTCTATTTTGAAAATGTGCTTAAGAATAGTTTATTAAGTCAAATATGTGACTAGTGAAACAGAGACTAATTTCATGCATCATTAAGAACAATATCTATAAGGCATGATTAGAATAACAGGAATCAACAAAAGTATTCTGGTCCACCCTCTAGGACTGATCATTATACATCACCTTCTTAGAGGTTATGGTTAGAAAGGCAATAGTGTGATTGAGTTAGTTGAATCGTCAAAATCAGCTAGTTGATATTTTCACAAATCCATTGCAAAAGAAAACCTGGTTCTTCACTTATTCAAATGAGGTTTCAATTAAATGTTTTTCAAAGTGATTTTTTTTAAGAAATGTGAATTTAAGTGAAATTGTGACTTGTGAATTTCTGCAGTTAAAGTGCTATTCTTTTTCCTGAAATCTATTTTACAATCAACTGCTAGCACTGGTATTTTTCGAAAAATACATGCTCACAATCGTTGTCTACCTAAAATAATTTTTCTCCCATATTCTGGCTGTCATCACTAACTTTCAAACTAAGCAGCATGAAATGTATAAAGTTTAAAACAACTACTTCACAGATTTTTGAGACTCATAACTAGCTTTTACCTGTGTTTGATAAAATATTCTCTTCATGGTCTCATAAATGTTTTTTTCTTCAAGTTTTGATGATCCCTTATAAAACTACAATGGTTCTTTTACCTTGTCAAATAGCCGTGACATTCGGTTCGCAAACTCTATCTTACGTTGACCCTCTTTGATCATGACAAAAAGGGGGAGAGAAATATAGGGTTGCATATGAGCATATAGAACTTGCATATTATGCATCTAGTCAATAAGTCAGGGGGAGCATCATGATAGAAATATAGGGTTGCATATGAGCATATAGAACTTGCATATTATGCATCTAGTCAATAAGTCAGGGGGAGCATCATGATAGGGGGAGCATCATATATATATATATATATTATCTGTTTGAACTAACCTCCCACCTTGAGATGAGTTAATGTTTTGTCATCATCAAAAAGGGGGAGAATGTGGATACCTGTGTTGCAGGTTATCTAATATTGCAGGATTAGTTTTGATGATGAAAAAGACAAAGCCAAGTTGATGGCCAAAGGAATGAGAGTGTCAAAGCAAAGCTGATAAAAAGTATCATATATTCAAAAGTCACAATCCAAGTCAACCAAGCTTAAGGGTAGTCCTTAAGTATAAGGGTAGTCCTTAGGGTTTTGGGTGAGTCTTAGGATAAATGTAAGCTCTTACGAAGGTCAGCTCATCTCGCAAAGTCTCTCGTCCTAAAGCTTTTTTCAAAATACATGCATGAACAAGTAATCCTAAAAAGTATTTTTGAAAAACTCTAAAATCGATTTCACTCTCTTTGAAACTAAGCCTAAATCGATTTTCAAACACAATGGCTAAGCTCCTAATCGATTTCATAAGCATACAAGTGATTCATATTGTTTCCTTATTTGAAGAAATCGATTTTCACTTATGTCTAAATTGAAAGAATCGATTCACACCTTTTCCATACATGAAAGAATCGATTCACATCTTTTCCATACATGAAAGAATCGATTCTCAGGCAAAGAATCGATTTGCATCTCTCTTCAAATAAAGTAAAGAATCGATTTGCACATTACTTGTTTTAAAACACATAATCGATTCCTTGCTTTCTTATTCAAATGAAGAATCGATTTCAAACTCTTTCAAAGAATCTCACAATCGATTCCTTCCTAAATCAAGTAAACAAGAATCGATTCCTAGATCAATTCAAATAACAAAGAATCGATTCCCACATATTTTTAAACGTAAACTTGATTTTTCCAAAGCCTATAAATAGAGGCCTCATAGCCTCCATTTCTCAACCAACCCATTCTCATAATCTATTCTTTCTGAAAAACTCTTATATTTTATTTGTGTTCTTCTCGCACCGCCGGTCCGTCAAGAGCTGATCTTTTGCTAAGAGTTAGTTGGGGGTTGCGTTCTTCAAATTGTGTAATCTGCCTACGTTAAGAGGTATTTCTGTATTTACATTTGTTATTATTTAATTGTTTGTGGTTTGTACTAGGGAGTGGGGTATCTCTCTAGGGTAGCTGTTTGTACTAGGAAGTGGGGTATCTTTCTGGGGCAGCTGATTGTAACAGGGGTGGGGTATCTCTTGTTATTGTTATATTAGATTTGAGGGCTCTCCATAGGTGGGGTATCCTAGGAGGAGAGTGCCTGAGTCTGTAAAGGTTTTCTAAGGCACCTGTAAGCCTTGTTGTTTTGGTTAGTGGAAAATCTCACAAGGGTGTGAGGACTGGACGTAGGTCACTAGGAGGTGACCGAACCAGGATAAATCTCTGCGTGCTTTACTGCTTTCCTGCTTTACTATTATACCGCTTTACTGCTTTATATTCTAATTCCTTCGCTTCCACTTAACCTGCGCGAAATTGATCTAAGTCATTGAAAAAAGGGGAAAAACGTTTTCGAAAGATCTGAAAAGTTTTAAATCTCAATTCCCCCCCCTCTTAAGACTGAAGCCACTTGGTAACAACTTCGTCGCCCATCAAATCATCCTCAGGACCGATCAACCAGTCAGGCAGATTATGCACAGGCCCGATCTGGCCGGGAGAATGATAAAATGGGCGATCGAATTGTCTGAATTTGGAATCAAGTTCAAATCCATGTCAGCTGCGAAAGCCCAAATCCTAGCCGATTTCATTGCCGAGATGACTCCAATCCCAAAAGAAAGAATACAACCAGTCTGGACACAACATGTCGATGGTTCCTCTAACAGCAGGGGTAGTGGAGTGGGCTTAATCCTCAAAAATTCTGAGGGCATGACTATCGAGGTGTCATTGGCGTTCTCCTTTTCCACTTCCAACAATCAAGCCGAGTATGAAGCATGCATTGCTGGGCTGCAACCTGTAACACCCCAAAAATTAATTAAATATTTATTAGTGTATTTATTTGACTAATTATATTAGAAATTGTGTGTTAAATATAATAATAAAATAGACGTGTGGTATTGTGTGTGGGTTGGTCCATAGAGGGGTTAGAAAATAATTAAGTGAGGTGGATAAGCCCACCATGGTATTCGAATTAGTTAGTAAGAAGAAAAAGCCCAAAGGAGTGGTAAGTCATGAGAAGGGTTTAGTAATTAGAGTTTCATTCATGTTTAAAAAAAAAAAGAGGAAGGATTTGCGTGAGAAGGGAGAGGAGAGTGCGACGGCTCTTAGAGGAAAAGAAAGGAGAAGAGGCGTGAACCAAGAACAAGAGAGAGAAGGAAAAGCTAGGGCTCCAAGGTTCTAAGGCTAAAGGGATTTCGAATTCTTCTAGAAGGTAAGGGTGGGGTTCCTTTATCTAATGGGTTTATATGAAGGGGGTTATGTATGGGGTAGGCATTATATTGCCATAGGCCTGAAATTGTGTTTGATTTATGATGATTGGAATAAGCCTTGAACATATGATGAGTTGTTGTTGAAAATTCATGATCGTATGCCAAGTGTTTGATTAATGTTTTGATAGTGTTTTTGATTGATGATAAATGGTGATGGTCATGGTAATTGATGTTTATATTGGTGATTTAATCTTGGTGTTTGAATTGGTGATTTAATTGACGAGAAACCAAAAGAATGGTTCCTAGGCGCCTTAGGCGCCATTGTTGTGTTTTTATGTTGCTGGATTTGGATCCCCATGGCTGGGCGCCATGTCAAAGTTTTGTTTCGTACCTGGTTGAAGGCGTCCTGTCCCTGGAAGCCTTACCTATTGATTCTAAGCGTTTCCAGTTTTGCTCCTTGCTGTTCCGGTGGTGCTGGGGAAGGCGCCCTAGGCGCCCATGCACTTGTCCCCGCGCGTGTGTCGCTGTTTCTGGCGCCCCAGGCGCCCAGAACCCAATGTCTTATTGTATGTTGTTGAATGGTCCTTGCTCCTGGGAGAATTGTTCACTGTTGTGTCATTTTGGTTGGTTCCCTGTCCCTAAGAGCCAAATTCTGTGCTGTGTTGCCCTTTTGTGTTGTGTTGCTGTTTCCGGATCCCTATCCATGGGCGCCATGCTCTTTTCGTTTTGGTGGGTTGTTGTTGCCGTTCTGACGCTTGGTTTCCCCCTAGGAGTTATTTTATGCGTGTTTCTGTTTGTTTTGGCGTTGGCTCTCTAGGCGCCTCGCTGGGCGCCAGGTTCCTTGTTGTTGGGCGCCAAATCCTGCGCCAGTTCCTGCGCCTGGGTCTCTGCTCCTGGGCGCCATTTTCAGGATGTCTTAGTTTTTCTCCTAAATTGTTTTCGAAATAACTTTTGACTCGGAAGTCCGATTGGGGCGTTTCAAAATGTTTTGGAAAGCTTATTCAGAGGCCTAACTGAATGTTATAATTTGAGGCAAAGTGGTATATTTTTCTGATGTTTTCTGGGCGCCTCAAGTGGCTGTCCCCGGTGGTTGTTATCGTTGGCGTGGTAAAACTATTTTAGTGTTTAAAGCCATTTTTGGTGTACTTGTAGTATCGTGGGCTGGTGTACACTATTTTTGGTGTACTTTTGGTGTTGTGAACTGGTGTAAACTATTGTTGTGGCTGATTTGACGAATATTTTGTTGTTGTTGTTGTTGTGTAATTGATAAATTACTGATTTTGTTGGATTGCCTCTACTTATTGGCATGGATATGTTGTTGATATTGTGTGGTGATGATGTTCCTTTTGTCGATGTCGGTGCCTTAGTGCCATAGTGGTTGTTGTGTTGTTGTAGGCTGCGTGCCAAGGCTGAGTGCCGATTTGTTGTAGGCTGCGTGCCAAGGCTGAGTGCCGGTTTGTTGTAGGCTGCGTGCCAAGGCTGAGTGCCGGTTTGTCGTAGGCTGCGTGCCGTAGGCTGAGTGCCGAGTTGTCGTGGATATCGTTATAGTCGTCATTGATTTAGTAGGCTGTGTGCCGAGGCTGAGTGCCGGTTGTGGTTGAGTGCCCGAGTGGCGAATTGTTGATGTTATTATTGTTGCCGTTGTTGTGTGTCGCTGTTGTCGTTATTGTCATGGTGTGGGTCGTTGTGGATGATATTAACTGTTGTGATGTGATAATTAGGATGACCTGACTGATTATATAATGTTTTTCATATTATCCATTATGTAGAGTGATATCTCACCCCTTCTGTTTGAATGTTACCCCTATGTTGGTAACGTGCAGGTGATAGCGCGTGAAGGCTGAGTACCTTCATATGGTCTGGTGTCTTCTTCTCTGATACGTAGCACTCGGGGGGACGCTCTTTGTGTTATTTTCATTGTTTATCGTTGTTGAGTTTTCGAACTATGTTTTTATGACTAGTCATGTTGTTAACCGCTTGAGGTTATTGCCGTCGAGTTTAACTCATTGATTTTCCGCTGCATTTTTAATGAAAGTTAATTATTCTTGAAGTGTGATTTCGCGGCGATTTTTCAAGTCGAAAAATGTGACACTCTTTTGTCGTTGGAAACTCTGATATTTTTATTAAGAAATGCTGGGTAGAAAAAGGGTGTTACAATAGTGGTATCAGAGCAATGGTTGGTCCGTCAGACCAAGTCGTCGAGTCATTGTGTCAATTAGCGACCAACTATTGTCTTTCATCCTAACTGTTGTTTCTGTTGTAGCTTTGAGTTGAGATGGCGGGGAGAAACGACACTCCGATTGCTGCTGCCTTGGCAGCCATGGCTCAGGCCGCGCAGAATCAGCAAAATGCTGGAGAGAACGCTGGGTTTCGGAGTCTGACTACATTCCAGAGAGAGAATCCGCCCACTTTCAAGGGCAAGTATGATCCAGATGGAGGTTTGGCCCGGTTAAAGGAGATTGAGAGAATTTTTAGAGTGATGGACTGCACTGGGGAGCAGAAGGTCCGTTTGGTACGCACACGTTGGCAGAGGAGGCCGACGATTGGTGGTTGGCTACTAGGCAGAGGTTAGAGTCTGCACGGGAGGAGGTTACTTGGGAGGTGTTCAGCAGAGAGTTTCTGAGGAAATATTTTCTGGAAGATGTCCGAGGGAAGAAGGAGATAGAATTTTTAGAGCTGAAGCAAGGTGGCATGTCTGTGACTGAGTATGCGGCGAAGTTCGTGGAGCTGGCGAAATTCTACCCGCACTATAGTGGGGCTACAGCTGAGTTCTCTAAATGTATTAAGTTCGAGAATGGTTTGAGGCCTGAAGTTAAAAAGGCAATTGGTTACCAAAAGATCCGTGTGTTCGCTGACCTGATAGATAGCTGCAGGATTTTTGAGGAGGATAGTAATGCTCATCGCAAGATTTTGAGTGAGAAGAAGAACAAGCATCAAGATCGTAGCAAGCCGTATGACCCTCCTGCTTAGAGGGGTGAGCCAAGAGTTGTTGATGGCAAGGGGACAAGTGGGGGAGACGCTCCTACTGGGATAGTATGTTTCAAGTGCGGAAAGGTTGGTCATAAGAGTTTCGCGTGCAAGATTGGGGAGAGGAAGTGTTTCCGCTGTGGTAAGATCGGACATGAGGCGCTTGCGTGTGAGCAGGAAGAGATAACTTGTTTCAACTGTGGCGAACGAGGGCATATGAGTGGTCAGTGTCAGAAGCCGAAGAAGGAGCGAGCTAGCGGCAGAGTGTTCATGTTGACAGGTAAAAATTTCGAGGACGAAATTCTTTTAAGTGGGGGAGAGTTGTAACACCCCAAAAATTAATTAAATATTTATTAGTGTATGTATTTGATTAATTATATTAGAAATTGTGTGTTAAATATAATAATAAAATAGACGTGTGGTATTGTGTAACATCCCTAATTTTTAAAGACTCGTACTATGATGCCTAAGACCGAGTAATTATTTGTGGGAATAATTGGTAGTGTCTCGGGGATTAATAGTCGAGGAAAAGTCCAAAGAAATCCTACTCTACACTTAATGGTGGCTTAGTCATATATTAATTGAACAATTCAGCTGAAGGGTAAAATCATCATTTACGCCTCACTTCGAAGATTTATCAATTGATTGAAATAATTAATCGCAACTCGAGAGAGAGGTAGTCAAGAAACCTATGCCGAGCGGAAAGCCATAAGATTATTGGGGTTTTAGCCTCAAAACCAAGAATTTATGGGCCAAGGGCAATTTGGTCTTTTCCACCCAATTAATACCCTCAGCCCCTTTTAAACATAACAACACTCATCTGGTTTCCCATTTTCAGACTGAAGCATCCAGAAATAAGAAAAGAGAAAGGAACCAAGAAGAGAGGGGGGAAGATGGAGGAGAGGGATGATTTCCCATTGTTGATGCATGTGGCCATCTTCTACACCATTGTTCAGCATTTCTTCTCCTCCTTCCACTGATGTGAGTTTTGTGAGCTGTTTCCACATTCCCCCTCTTCCTCCATTTTCGAATATTGAGCTCCACCTTGGCAAAACTCAGTTTTCTTGCAATGTATGGTGTTCTTGGGGAGCATAGGAGAAAACCCGTATGAACCACCTTCATTGTTTTCTTCGTATCTCACTGTATACAACTCCGATGATCGTGATTCTTGTTCCTCTGGAAACTAGACTCGAAGCTATTCATTTTGGGCACAAGAACCGTATGATTTCATGGAGAAATGAAGGAGATATCTTGTCCCCAAGTTACGGTTTCAGAATCTGCCACTGTACTGAACCAGTCACATAGTTTCGGTGATATCTCTCAATCTACTGGATGCATGCGCGTGAAACTTCTTCCATATGAAAGTAGACGAAATTATCTTCACAATGGGCACTGATTTGAGTATATTTGGTCACAGATTGACCAAGTTATGCTTATTGCAAAATTGGGTCCTGATTCCAGGAAATGGAAATGGAAGCTAGTATGTCGTTCGTCAAATTTGAGTTCGATTCGCCGAAGTCTCGAACGCCATCAGTTCGATATATTGAAGTGGGGTCCAGTAGCGAGGATGATTGACTTAGTTACTGGTTGTGCATGTGGGACCCATCGAGTTCAGATGCGGAGGCACTAGGAGCGTGTACGTGACTACGGGGATTGTTCGAGTGGTTACAATCCGGCCGTCCGTGTTCCGGCGTGATTTCTCGCGAGATCGTCAACCGGGTGAGTTCTACTCACGGATAGGGATATTTTTATGTGTCTTGAAAATATATCGGTTTTGAGTCATAAGGCATTATCCTTTTCGAAAGATTTTGGGAACCGAAAACCGTTTTTGAGAAATGTTGCGTTTTTACGGTTTTTATTGAATTGTTGAACAATTTACGAAATTGTGATTTTTAGTGCTTTCACTGGAATATGGTCTGGAATGTTGTTTATTAAATCCGTTTTCAGGTTGGAGAACGATCGGAATTCGATTTGGGCGAGAAATGGAAAACGGAATGAGAAACTAGAATTCGGTAACAGAACAGGCCGCACGGGTCGTGCGCCACTGGGCACGGACCGTGCGTCCTCTTCGGGTTGGCTGTGTGATTTTGGTAAATCACGCACGGGTCGTGCGCCCCTGGGCACGGACCGTGCGTGGGCTGCTGTTACCGGACTCCGATTTCTCATTTCGTCGCTCCTTTCGATCCCGAATCACTTCTAATTTTCTCCCCAACCCACTTTAACGATGTTGCCTTATTGACAACCGTATTTTGAACTTATTCGACTCACGATTTTGAAAAAGAGTTTCAAAAGCATATTTGATTGAAAAACCGAAACCCTAGTATACGTGTGGGTACACCGTCTGATGGACTGACTGAATATATATGTTTATATATGTCAAATGAAAATGATTATAATGCCGGAGGTCTAAATTACGAATTCCTCAAAACGGGTTATAGATCGATATGGATATTGTTTATCCAATTATTATGTGATTGATCCTTTGGTGATCGAAAAGATATAAATTATCTAATGAGCTTATATGACTGATCCTTTGGTGATCAAAATGAAAAAGAAGATATAAATTATCTAACTCTCGAGAACTTGATGCGTATTGTCATACGTATTGCGTTGGGTGACGACCCGACAAGTAGCATACTAGGGAGGGTAGTCATGACCCCTTACCTAGGCCCTGAATGTGTTTTGGCGTGGTCAACTCACGGGTTACCGGGATTAGCACTGGATTGCAGTCGGTTTATGCTAAATGGAACACACGATTACCGGGATTAGCACTGGATTGCAGTCGGTACGTGTTAAATAAATTCACGAAGTGCGTGGCATTTCGATTATAGCTTGTGATAGCTAATTATCTATTTTTGATAACGGTTTAATAAGTTGAACACACGGTTACCGGGATTAGCACTGGATTGCAGTCGGTACGTGTTAACTAAACTCACGAAGTGCGAGGCATTTCGATTAATGAATAAGACATTGTTATGTCAGCTTTTGTTGTAACGGTTTAATAAATTGAACCGAGTGTCAGTGAGGGGGCACGGTAGGACTCACTGAGACAAGTTGTCTCACCCAATCCATATTTGTTGTTTTTACAGAGAACAGGTTATAAGGACAGCAGGCGGCACAGTTGGTTGTCGGGTTCAAGGAGAAGACTGAAGATTGATTCTTTGATAGTTGTCCATGTTCTCCTGTAGTTGTCTCTGTATTCGGTCGTATGACTCGAGCTTGTATTAATTGTATTTTTATAGTTTCCGCTGTTTCTTGTAAAGATGTATATCTAAACAGGAATTTTTATACTCTGATTTATACCAAATTGTATATTTAGGTATTTCTTTGTTAAAGAAATACAGGGGTGTTACATATTGTGTGTGGGTTGGTCCATAGAGGGGTTAGAAAATAATTAAGTGAGGTGGATAAGCCCACCATGGTATTCGAACTAATTAGTAAGAAGAAAAAGCCCAAAGGAGTGGTAAGTCATGAGAAGGGTTTAGTAATTAGAGTTTCATTCATGTTTAAAAAAAAAGAGGAAGGATTTGCGTGAGAAGGGAGAGGAGAGTGCGACGACTCTTAGAGGAAAAGAAAGGAGAAGAGGCGTGAACCAAGAACAAGAGAGAGAGAGAAGGAAAAGCTAGGGCTCCAAGGTTCTAAGGCTAAAGCGATTTCGAATTCTTCTAGAAGGTAAGGGTGGGGTTCCTTTATTTAATGGGTTTATATGAAGGGGGTTATGTATGGGGTAGGCATTATATTGCCATAGGTCTGAAATTGTGTTTGATTTATGATGATTGGAATAAGCCTTGAACATATGATGAGTTGTTGTTGAAAATTCATGATCGTATGCCAAGTGTTTGATTAATGTTTTGATAGTGTTTTTGATTGATGATAAATGGTGATGATCATGGTAATTGATGTTTATATTGGTGATTTAATCTTGGTGTTTGAATTGGTGATTTAATTGACGAGAAACCAAAAGAATGGTTCCTAGGCGCCTTAGGCGCCATTGTTGTGTTTTTATGTTGCTGGATTTGGATCCCCATGGCTGGGCGCCATGTCAAAGTTTTGTTTCTTGCCTGGTTGAAGGCGTCCTGCCCCTGGAAGCCTTACCTATTGATTCTAAGCGTTTCCAGTTTTGCTCCTTGCTGTTTCGGTGGTGCTGGGGAAGGCGCCCTTGGCGCCCATGCACTTGTCCCCGCGCGTGTGTCGCTGGTTCTGGCGCCCCATGCGCCCAGAACCCAATGTCTTATTGTATGTTGTTGAATGGTCCTTGCTCCTGGGAGAATTGTTCACTGTTGTGTCATTTTGGTTGGTTCCCTGTCCCTAGGAGCCAAATTCTGTGCTGTGTTGCCCTTCTGTGTTGTGTTGCTGTTTTCGGATCCCTATCCATGGGCGCCATGCTCTTTTCGTTTTGGTGGGTTGTTGTTGCCGTTCTGACGCTTGGTTTCCCCCTAGGAGTTATTTTATGCGTGTTTCTATTTATTTTGGCGTTGGCTCTCTAGGCGCCTCGCTGGGCGCCAGGTTCCTTGTTGCTGGGCGCCAAATCCTGCGCCAGTTCCTGCGCCTGGGTCCCTGCTCCTGGGCGCCATTTTCAGGATGTCTTAGTTTTTCTCCTAAATTGTTTTCGAAATAACTTTTGACTCGGAAGTCTGATTGGGGCGTTTCAAAATGTTTTGGAAAGCTTATTTAGAGGCCTAACTGAATATTCTAATTTGAGGCAAAGTGGTATATTTTTCTGATGTTTTCTGGGCGCCTCAAGTGGCTGTCCCCGGTGGTTGTTTTCGTTGGCGTGGTAAAACTATTTTAGTGTTTAAAGCCATTTTTGGTGTACTTGTAGTATCTTGGGCTGGTGTACACGATTTTTGGTGTACTTTTGGTGTTGTGAACTGGTGTAAACTATTGTTGTGGCTGATTTGACGGATATTTTGTTGTTGTTGTTGTTGTGTAATTGATAAATTACTGATTTTGTTGGATTGCCTCTACTTATTGGCATGGATATGTTGTTGATATTGTGTGGTGATGATGTTCCTTTTGTCGATGTCGGTGCCTTAGTGCCGTAGTGGTTGTTTTGTTGTTGTAGGCTGCGTGCCAAGGCTGAGTGCCGGTTTGTTGTAGGCTGCGTGCCAAGGCTGAGTGCCGGTTTGTTGTAGGCTGCGTGCCAAGGCTGAGTGCCGGTTTGTCGTAGGCTGCGTGCCGTAGGCTGAGTGCCGAGTTGTCGTGGATATCGTTATAGTCGTCATTGATTTAGTAGGCTGCATGCCGAGGCTGAGTGCCGGTTGTGGTTGAGTGCCCGAGTGGCGAATTGTTGATGTTATTATTGTTGCCGGTGTTGTGTGTCGCTGTTGTCGTTATTGTCATGGTGTGGGTCGTTGTGGATGATATTAACTGTTGTGATGTGATAATTAGGATGACCTGACTGATTATATAATGTTTTTCATATTATCCATTATGTAGAGTGATATCTCACCCCTTCTGTTTGAATGTTACCCCTATGTTGGTAACGTGCAGGTGATAGCGCGTGAAGGCTGAGTACCTTCATATGGTCTGGTGTCTTCTTCTCTGATACGTAGCACTCGGGGGGACGCTCTTTGTGTTATTTTCATTGTTTATCGTTGTTGAGTTTTCGAACTATGTTTTTATGACTAGTCATGTTGTTAACCGCTTGAGATTATTGCCGTCGAGTTTAACTCATTGATTTTCCGCTGCATTTTTAATGAAAGTTAATTATTCTTGAAGTGTGATTTCGCGGCGATTTTTCAAGTCGAAAAATGTGACACTCTTTTTTCGTTGGAAACTCTGATATTTTTATTAAGAAATGCTGGGTAGAAAAAGGGTGTTACACAACCCGCACACGAATTCAATGTCAAAAGAGTAGAACTACACTCTAATTCCCTCCTAGCAGTTTCACAAATCAAGGATCTACTCGACGCAAAAGATGTGGTCCTGCAAAGATATTTGGCAAGGGTAAGAGAAATGCTCAAACTCTTCGATTACGCGAAAGTTAAACACTTCCCACGAACAGAGAACACCAGGGCCGACATCCTCTCCAAGCTTGCCAGCACGAAGAATCCTGGAAATCATAGAAGCATGATTCAAAAGGTCCTACCCCAACCTAGTGTGCTGTTGGAGGTCACTCCGACTTCAGATATATGCGTGATCGATCCAGGAGAGTGCTGGATCGACCCAATCCTCAAATACATCCAAGACGGTAAAGAACCCGACGATCCAAAGGAAGCGACTCTAACAAGAAGAGGCCGACTATGTCTTGAGAGAAATACATGAAGGAATATGCGGGCAGCATCTAGGAGGGCGATCACTGGCGAAGAAGGCACTCAGAGCAGGATATTACTGGCCCAAAATTAACGAGGATACAAGGAAGCTAGTGAAGAAGTGTGACAAATGCCAGCGGCATGCCGATGTCCACATCGCCCCTCTGTCAGAACTAAATAGCATGACCGTACCATGGCCGGTTTCCTGGTGGGGGATCGATCTCCTGGGGCCATTCCCAGTAGCCCCAGGCCAGTGGAAGTATCTGATAGTTGTGGTAGATTACTTTACAAAGTGGATCGAAGCAGAACCTCTGGCAACCATCACCTCCAGGAATTGCATGAAATTCTTTAAAAAGAACATCCTGGTCCGATTTGGAATCCCAGAGGTAGTGATTACAGATAATGGGACCCAATTCACAGATAAAGGCTTAAGAGAAATCATGACCGAGCTAGGGGTTAAGCAGCGCTTCACTTCAGTCGAGCATCCTCAAACCAATGGCTAAGCTGAGGCTACGAACAAAGTGATTCTGCGCGGTGTAAGAAGATGACTCGACGAGGCCAAAGGGAATTGGGCGGAAGAGCTACCTTACGTGTTGTGGGCCTATAGGACGACTCCGCACCCCTCCACTGGAGAACCTCCATTCAAGATGGTATATGGCACATAGGCTCTGATCTCAGTTGTAACACCCCGGTATTTTTATCAAGTAAAAATACCCAAGTGCACCATTCCTAATACATCAGAGATATATTTGCTGTTTAAATACTGAACACCACAATAAAATTTTCACTGAATAACAACAGAACAGTCTTAAACATAAATAAGACCATAAACCATCAGTGAAATACAGTGTTCAATATCGCACAAGAAAGCGGAAATAAATACATAACTTTTACTACAGATAAAGTCATAATGCCGTGATACATAACTAACAAGGGAAAACATAACTTAAGCATAAAAGCTAAGTCTTCAGCAACCATCCGAGTACCACCTACTCGTGCCTCTTGGATCTCCACTTTCCCTGTTTATCTGTAAAACCACAACATATAAACAATGAGATACAATCTCAGTGAGTCCTACCGAGACCCCTACTAACGCTCTCGGTCCATTTAAAACAATTTTAAGATTCGACACAACACCGACCGCAATCCGCTTGCTAATCTCAGTGGACCATACAATAAGGCTTCGACCTAGTAAGACACCGGCTGCAATCCACTTGCGTCTCCCGATGAACTAGCATCCTAGGCCTTTCTACATACCACCGGCCGCAAACCTTGCATCTTCCGGCGAACGTAGTACAATTACTTTTAACACAACACCGGCCGCAAACCTTGCATCTTCCGGTGAACCCCATAACCAATAGTGTCTCCTAATGGCACAGAGCCTAGGGTGAGGGTTCATGACTACCCCGCCTAGTATGTCAACATGGGTCGTCACCCAAACTCGATATAATATATATATCTACAATAATATGAACATTTAGTTCATTTAAATTCAGACCAATAATTGAACGTAACACCCGTATCGGGTCATTTCCCATAGTCGATATAATACATATCGTGAATCGTAGACCGGTTTAGACAATAGATAATAATCATCCCGCGTCAGTTATACCATACCACGTAGGACTCATAGTCCGCTTTATTATTAATAAAACATATCCGCACACGTATGCTATTATTCGGTTTTTCGAGACAATTTCAACTTCGAAAGTATTTTATAAAACCTTTTTAAGACATACCCAAAATCATGGCATTATAAGCCTAATATCATTGGAAAAGGGTTAGGAAAGGATTGGGAGAGGATTGGAATCGATCGGGATCGTTTCCGGCAAATTTGGAAAACTTGGACAGAACGCTGCGCACGGACCGTGCTCCCATATGCACGGGTCGTGCGCCCTTTTATAAAATTTGCGAAGTAGAAACAGAACCAGACGCACGGTTCGTGCGCCTGGGGCGCACGGATCGTGCGCATTTGACAGCATTCTATTTTCATTCCGCTTTGCGTTTTTCGTCATTCCGATCAATTCCGATCACTTCCGGTACCTGTTCCAGTCCAATCCTAACACCAAAATAGTACAAAAACATATTCAACGTCCTCACTCGATCAACCAATCCAATCAAAGACTCAACACATTCGATTTTCATCAAAATTCGACATATTTAAAATAATGGTTTTTGACTCAAAATCTTCCGAAATTAAATCACTAAAAATTCCATTTCAACACGACTCAACCCGAGACTCGCTCCGATCAATTCCTAACCCGAGTCAGACAGTGTCAAGAAATATTCCAGACCAGCGAAAGCGATAAAACGATCAATCAATTAATTCGAAAAACAAAAATCCTAAGCGTGAGTAGAACTCACCCTTGACGCGTGATCCACGATCGAGCCGAAATCACCGAGTAGCCACACGAACGCTCCCCGCTCCGGCAACACCCAATCCGCTTCCAAAGCTTCCCACTCGATCACGAAACCTCTTTTGACCGAAATACCAAATTCCTCGAAATCTTCCATTGACACTATTCATCATCCCTAACCTCCAAAAGTTACTATTCACACTTAACCCCAAAATGTAATTTCTCCAACCTAACTCACCCAACTAGCTCCCAATCATCCAATCGAACTTTAATACTCGAGCTATCCACCGTGGGTTCGTTCCTAATCGAACTTAAACCTTCAAAACCAACCCAAAATCGGATTTCCCACAAAACCTCCAAAACACAAAAATGGCCAAGTGAGAGAGAGTGAGTTGATCGTCATGAAAATGGTACCAAAACGAAGAGGAAGGAACGCCGAACATTTTTCGTGTTGGAAGGAAGTCGTTTCGGTGAAGTCTTCTCTCTCCCTCTCCTCTTCTCCCTCACGCCATTCTCTTCTTTTCTCTCTTCTCTTCTTTCTGTAACTCTCGCTTCCTCTCTTCTTTCTTTCTTCTTTTTATTTCCTTTCTTTTCTTTAATTAATTCTTTCTCCCCTTCACTCACACCCACACACGTATACATATATATATTTATTTAATATATACGTGGTAATGTGGTCCAATTACCATATTGATTTAAATCTCTTATTTCGATTCCGAAACTTCCTTACCCGTATTATCCGGTTAACGATCCGATGACGACCAATAAATAATTTTAGCACTCAGTAAATTTACCAGTCAAGTACTAAATTAATTTAATTGGGTTAACACCCAAATAATTCTACTAATTATTTGAGGATGTTACATCAGTCGAAATTGGGGAACTAAGCTGGAGGACAGCAAATCCGAAGCCACCACAGGAGAACAATGAAGCGATCAGAGAAGAGCTCAACCTGGTCGAGGAATTCCGCACCCAAGCAGCCCTTCGAGAGACACTAGTCAAGTAGGGGATGGCATCTCGACATGATGACAAGGTCAACCCAAGGGAGTTCGCCGTAGGGAAACTCGTTCTCCACCAAGCTAATGTTGGGCAAAAGAATGTAGCGCAAGGAAAGCTCGCCCCAAATTGGGAAGGCCCGTATCGGGTCGCCTTGAAGACGGGGAAGGGTGCTTACCAGCTCAAGACAATGAGCGGAGGAGAGATCCCAAGGACTTGGAATGCAACCAATATAAGAAGATACTTCATTTGAAAATGTAACTGTTGGACGAACATCACTATATAAAGAAAAGAATTAAAACCGGGAGGGGCGCTCTTTTTCCCACTGGGTTTTTTAACGAGGCCCGTTCGTCTGTCAGTAATAAGACGAGGCACTTTTTGAAATTACTATGTGTTTATTTTCTTTTACCTATGATACGCCTGTTTAAATGCTTATCACAAATACCTACGATGCGAGTGAAATCTGAACCGAGCTTCGGTAAACTGCCCGTCAGGTCGAAATTACTTGGTCGACCCAAGCAACGATCGAAGCGACCGAAATAGATGATCGCACACCTACGGACGGGTTCAATCTGGACCGAGATCCGGTAAACTGTCCGCGGACGATTTCGTGCACTTTAATAAAGAAAATAAAGGAAAATAAAGAAAGTACAAAAGCATCAACTAAAGGAAAGGACGCACGGGCTGTCAAATAAAGGCATACGGAAGAGGTCGCACTCCATAGTACTTAAATTACATAAAATCGACTTCGAGGTCGCTAAAGTTCAAACCCTGAAAGGGCATTTCAAAAAATTATAATTACAAGTTATCCAATCTGATTGAAAATCACGACCACAGGTTTGATAACCGTTCCGTCCTCCTCAACTTCCCCTAGGTGAATGATCTTACCGTCCTTGATCAGATGATCGAAGTTGATGATGTTAGGATCGATCACCAGGTCAGGGTTGACATAATGGACTTGATCCAAAGCATTCTGAAACTGCTCCTTGCAGATGGTCATGGCATCATCAACAACCCTCGCACGGTCAACCACAACACTGTCCTTCTCCTCGATGGCTGCCTTCTTCTCCTTCTCCAGAGTAGTGACACTTGCCCTCAAACCTTCAACTTCCTTATCCAAGTTCGAAACTTTGGTCTTCAGTTAATCAATTTTGGTCGCGCCAAATCTGACCATCTTGTCTGCCTTGCCTTTGGCGCTCATGGCATCATCCCGCTCCTTAGCGAGAATGGTTTGTGACTTGTTAGCCTTAGTGAGGGCCTCAGCTGTTGGCTTCAAAGCTTTCTCTGCCTCCAGCATTTCTTCTTAGCATCATCTCTCTCCTTCCGCAAAGTTGTGAGATATTTGTAACAACTTTTTAGTTTGTTAGATTTATCAAGCAAATCACCTTCCAGCCACAAAATTTGGGCTTCAAGTTTACTACCTGCAAATTGTTCATCTTCTTGGTCCTTCCATTTCATAAACAAGTCAGAGGCGGCCAGGAATATGTCAGCAGCGGCTTCAAGAGGGTTCTCAAGGTAGGGCTCGAAGTCCGACACTGATAACTTCTCTAAGTTCAACTTTGGAGAAGGTTTTTTTTCGAATATCCTTCCCCGCCTTGGACTTTTTTGCAGCATGACCAGGATCTTCGTTGGAAGGGTTAACGGCGATGTCAGGCTCATCATCAGCCACAACATGGGAACAGTCTCTCTTTTTTCCAGAAGTCCCTCCCAGATCGCCCCTTAAGCCGACAAGTGGGGTCTGTGTTCCAACGATGGGCTCTGGGACGACGACAAGAGAGTGACTTGTTGATGCAGAGGCCTTCTTGCCCTTCTTCTCCATCTTCGCAAGGTCCTGGAAGCTAAGACCGCCAGCCATTTGATCTGCAAAAATAAAAAAACGGCCAGGACATTCGAAGGCGGTCAAGAAATCTAAGGAACTCACATAACAAATATCCTAAAAAAGCCCGGGGAGACCTAAATCATACCAAGAACGGAAAGAAGCGCAACGTCGGTGGCCACCCTCGCCAACGGGTAAACCCTGATCAGTGGAGACTCTTCGGGAAGATAAGAAACTGGGTTCTTCAGCAAATCGAGCGCCTCTTTATCAGTAGCATCAAGGCGGGACTCCGGCACATGGTAGGTCGCTGCCGACCTGTTGTAGTGAGCTTTCGACCAAGCGACTGGGAACTTGAACCCTATGACTTCTCCTTTGGCGTTCAAGTTCCCCACCATCCTATACGCTTTCCGGCAAACAGGAAGAATCCACATGTAACTATGTTTCCATGGTTTGAGCGAGTCAGAATACGGCTTGAAGAATTTGTATTCGGGGTGGCCTTTCAAGCTTAGGTGCTCCCACCGCCCTTTCTTGGTGCCCTTCTTACCACGGTGGCTTACTTCGAATAAAGTAAAAAACACCATCAACGAGCAGGGTCGGCCCAACGCTCCCATCAGCAGCTCAAACCCCCTCACAAACGCCCAACTGTTGGGGTGCAGCTGGGATGGGGCGACCAGAAGGTGTCTCAGGACCTCTCGTTGGAAGGCAGTAAAAGGAGGACAAATTCTCAAATTCAGCATCACCATAGAATACATCATGAATTTTAGCACGCCAGGGACGGTGGCGATGGACTTGTCCACCAAAGCTCCCTCTACCGACCACTCTTGACCTTCAACCCCAACCATTTTCTTGTAGATCTCCACAAGCTCGCTCCCTGGAGCTATCAACGAAGGTCGTATCTCACTTAGAGATTCTGAAAACCAAGAAATGTCTCTGACCGGGGTAGGAACGGAGGCGGCCTCCTCAGGACCTGACTCAAGCTTAGGTTCATCAATCAGTGTGTTTTCCTCAACTTCTTCCTTACCAGACTAACCCGGGTTATGCCCGCTGACCGAGATCACCGGCGAGGCATTGTGGTTGCAGGAGTATCCCGGCGAAGCGGGCGACGATGTCATCGACCCAGGAAGGGAATGAGTTCTGGAGGAACTCCCCAACATATAGCTAGAAGGCGATTCGAAGGTCGAGTAGGACTCAGCGCGATCATCTGTCATGGCCAGAGCAGTCCCTTCACGAGCGCATGTCGCGACAATATGAATAGGTTGCTCCCCAAGAACCCGCACGGTTTGTTTAGTACACGCCAGGATCCAAAACCTGCAAGGAGGGGGCAAAATTTCAGGACTGCCTACAACGACTTCCTAGAAAGGGGAACGAGATCGATCCCGAGTCTGACACCCCCCTCCCCGATAAACAAAGAAACAAAGCAAGGATATATAGAAATGTTACCTTTGATATCAGGACAATAAGTCGCTCTAAAAGGAATCGGACGACCTGGAGCGGAAGACTGAAAGTTTAGTCCGCGCACCGGGTATTAGATCCACGGGCGGTATTTGTCTGCTTGAAACGGGAAGCACCTTGCCAGATTAGAGCCAAGAGATCAGGTCGTTGGCGGAGAACTCAATCGCCCTCAGAGAACTCAAAATAACGCAAATGTGAAATGAAGGAGGGAAAAACCCCTTATATAATGGGCCTACCACGAAGTCATGGGCCGGAGGTGAAACAACGAGACCTTTCGCCTTACGCATTAAATGTTAGCCTCAAAAGGCGCAATAACAACATTGCCTACCCCCTCGAAATGTCAATCAATCACCTCGAGAACTGAGTAGTCACGCGTCACGTCAGTCAGAGCCCGAAGACAACAGTTCCCAAGAAATTTACGTGAATGCAACACGTGCGGCGTACTATCGCTGCAGGACGACTTAAGAGCAGACCGGGGGCAACCGATTCAAGCCAGAGCCCGACCTGTGGTCAGACGCGGCTTGGGGGGCAACTGTTCTGGACTGGGCCGAGCTCCCAATCCAGCTAAATGGGCCGCGAACTGGCCCAACCCTCCAGCGATCCATGGACAGCGCCCAGGCAAATCGAGATCAACGGCTGAGGGCAAGTCGCACCATCCGACGGCCACAGAACCTTGTCAAACACTATAAGTAGGGGTCAAACCCTACTGACAGGTACACTATTCATTCATTTAATATTCCTGCCTTGACCATTACTCCACTGACTTGGGCGTCGGAGTGTCATTGCAGGTACAACCCGAGCCAAACTCTGCTTCCGACATACGCTTGTCCAGGCGCGACCAGCGATTAGATCGGCCCATCTATCAAGACAGAGTAGTACGGTTCATTGTCCATTTTTTATTGATGATTTTGAGTTTTTAATTTTTTATCTTTGATTTCGAGCCCATCTAAGTGAAATTGACAATAGCAAACAACTGAGTATAAGGCATACCTTTGGAGACCGTATAAAGCATACCTTTGGCGACATCAGCGAGAGTGTCGTGCTCGACCGAAATGGCAGATAATGCCACGTTTTAAAATTGTTGATGCAATTACAAACACAATAACGAACACGAACAAATTAGATTGAGTTGCAAACTAGATCCCTCTCTTTAAGACGTTTCGCAGTTCTGCCTTAATTGTGCAACACTATCCGGCCCTGTCATTCTATGATGCTTGTTGTGACCGCTTATTTCTTATCTCTTCTTAATTGTACCAATTTTCAATCATAGATTAAATTTGATTCTCCTTTGCCCGTGATTTTTTTCGGTAGAGTTCTTCCACGTTAAATATGCATGTCCTTTCTTTTTTTATCTTTCCTCTCCATTGTGCATTATTTTCAACACGAGAATAGGAGACAGAAGTTGTGCTATTATTCCTAGTGGGCAAACATAATTATGACGTTTATGAGATTATTTTGTTTATATGAGCCTATATGGCATTTTCTCAGTCCTTTGCGATTGAGCGTTTAATATGCCCCACTATCTCAATCTGTGGCCAAATTATCCTAGACCATAAGTGTCAATGTTTTTTCAAAAGATCCAGATTCTTGGCCAAAGCTGTTATTTTTAATCTTTTTTTAAAGAAAAAAGGGAATATTGATACTTTTAGGGTGTGTTTTGATTAGGAGAGAAAGAGGGAAGAGAGAGTGAGGGAAGAGAGAGTGAGATGAGAATTAGAGTAGATTAGGATGGTTGTTTGGTTTAAGGGAGAGAAGAGAAATACGGAAGAGAGAGTTATGCATCTTCGTTTGGTTGGAGCGAAAGAGAGAAGAGAGAAGAGAGAAAGAATACTAGTTTTAAAATGACAAAAACACCTTTATGTGTTTGATTTAATTTTTTAATTTAATTGACTTAGTATTTTTTTACAAATAGTATTTATTTGAATTATTTAATTAAATTAACCAAATATTTATTTTAATAGCTAAATAGTTATTTTGATCATTTAACTTAACTAGTTACATATTTATTTGAGCTATTTAATTTAAATTTATAAAGTGTCACATCCTATAAATTATAATAATTGTTATTCATGGTAAAAATAATTTAGCCGATGACAAAATGGTAAAAGTAAAATTTAAGAGTGAAGGTCAATGAGCGCCCGGGGGGGGGGGGGGTACCTGCAAGCCACTCCGACGCTCAAGTCAGTATATAGAATATAAGAGTGAAGGTATTAAGGATTAGAGATTCAACCTTTCTTTGGGCAATGTTTGCCTGTATTTATAGGAAATCGTGCCCTCTCGTGGATCATTGGATGGGTAGAGTCGATCTTGACCGTCCAAGCATGTTGGGCTCGCATGAGGTGGATATGGGCTGAATCTGTTGGGCTGACCCATATCACTTGCTAAGCGCACCTCCTGGTTTTGCTAATGAGACCCCTTGGTTGACTCCAGAATAGTTGCCCCCCAAGCCGAGATTATTCCGGAGGATGGTCTTGGCTTGAAGGATTTTCGTCGGTTTGCCGGCTCTGTAAGGTTACGCGGGACACTGCCTTTGTAGCAGCCGTGTTCTCCTTCGGCGTAATCCTTGTGCCCGGCACCAAGCTGGGGTGACGTGTCCGGATGTTGGCTGTCTTCCTTGGCGCCCTGCCAGGCGCCCTCATGGGCGCTGGTTTTGTGTGGACGTGTGCTTGGCACTCCGCTTTATTTTTGTTGTTCCTCCTGACTCTTGACCTGCTTTCTTATCTATGAATTTTCAGGGCTTGCTTGGTGCCGAGGGGAGTTGCTCTTACTATCATCCGTTGACGTTCCCGCGAGTCTTTGCCGCTTCTAATTCACTGGGGTAACTTCTGGGCAGACTTTTCGCTTATCTTTCTAGCTTCTTTGTTCTTCTGAGCATGTCTTGTTTTGTTGACGTCACCCACCTCAGGGGAGGGGGTTGTAACCTCTTGTTTTGTTGACATCCCCCACCTCAGGGGAGGGGGTGTTCGGTCATGTCTTGTAATTGCTTGTTCTGCCCCTTGTCCTGCAGATTGAGAGATGGCGAGTGATACCGTGCCTTTGGAGGAAGCTGGCTTCCCTGGCTTCGTCGTTACCTCTTCTGATGATGATCTGCAGATTGAGCATGAAGTGGTGGAGATTCTTCTATGCTGCCTACGACAAAGCGATTGGCCACGCTCGGTGTTTGTATCCGAAAGCCGTTCTAGAGTCGAGTATCTTTCGATTTGATCATGAGGTCTTTGTCAGGCTTGATTCTCTTGGATATAACAGGCACCCGCCGGGTGGCCCTGGGCGCAAGTCATTGCCTCATACATCTGAATGAATAATATCTTATTGCCTCGTGGCACAGTTAACTCTGGGGTCAGTTTATCAGAACTCGGTCTGACTTTTAACTCCCGTCAGAGGTTGCGGCCATTGTTGATGCCGCTTCGCACCCCTCTCAGTGACTCTGGGGGAGTTTATTCAGATCTCGGTCTGAATCTAACTCCCGTCAGAGGTTGCGACCATATTCGATGCCGCTTCGCACCCCTCTCGGTGACTCTGGGGGAGTTTATTCAGATCTCGGTTTGAATCTAACTCCCGTTAGAGGTTGCGACCATATTCGATGCCGCTTCGCACCCCTCTCGGTGACTCTGGGGGAGTTTATTCAGATCTCGGTCTGAATTTAACTCCCGTCAGAGGTTGCGACCATATTCGATGCCGCTTCGCACCCCTCTCGGTGACTCTGGGGGAGTTTATTCAGATCTCGGTCTGAATTTAACTTCCGTCAGAGGTTGCGACTTCGATGCCGCCTCGTACCTCGTGGCAGAGTTTGATGTTGACTTGCGTTGGTCGGGGGATATCCTCGATGGTGATCCCCAGTGGTGCCTCTGGTGGATATATGACTTGGTTCCACCGTTGTCCCCCAAGTTGAGTTTATCTCGAGGGATGGTCTTGACTCGACGTTGTCGTTTAGGATGCCCTCGTAGGTGAGGTCACCCTTTCAGCTCATGCGGTTGTCGGGCCTGCTAATTTCTTCAGCTGATCATAGCAACTTTCCTGTTTGGTTCCCTCTCCTGCTCCTTTGGTGGTCTCTTCTCCTATATCAATGAAGTATGCTATCTTTATGCTAACCCCTTTGAGACGCCCTCCCGGTCACCTTAACGAGAGGGAGGTCAAGGGTAGGTGTCCCGCCCTGGCATGTATTTCGCCGTTTAGGCCTTCAAGACATCAGAATTTGGTTTTGAGCGTAACCTTGTAGCTCTGCTTCTTGGCTTTCCAACGCATACTCGCACGCCTCCATCGGATAAACAAAGATGAAGTTATGGTCTGCAGACTCGACAACGCCCTTGTAGGTGGATATCCTTGGTGTTCGTGACCTCGTGGTCTCATGCCTGCTTGATCTTTGCGTCTTTCCAAGACCTCATGGTCTCATGCTTTGCAGGTGCTTTCGCGTGAGTGCCTTTATTGTACTTGGGATTTTTTCAAGATAGTTGCTAAGTTGGGCTTGCTTTAGGCAGTTGAGTTGCCGACGCCTACCGGGTCAATTTGTCATGAAGAATACCCCCGGCACCTTTTACCAAGACTCGGCTTGGATAGAACTCATCCAAGGGATTGTGACCACCCAAGTCAGTTTGAAATACTAGGCACCCCAACTGCGGATTTGGACCATTTTTCTTTATTGATCTTAAGGAATTTTCTTTGGGGCAAGTGTTAATGCTTAGTGAGCAAACTGTAACTGCAAAATGAATTTCGTTAATTACTCACATCGAGCTTACATTTCACATTTGTGCCTCAACAACAAGATTCTCAACTGGGCCTAGCCCTAGGCTCAGGTCCTAATGCTCTGCTTCCTATTCAGAGTCGCGGCTGACTGCTTCTTTATTGGCGCCCTGCCAGGCGCCCTCATGGGCGTTGGCTGCTCTTCATTGGCGCCCTGCCAGGCGCCCTCATGGGCGCTGGCTGCCTCTTCATTGGCGCCCGGATCACCTCTGGCATCCCAGTGCGGCACTTTAACCTCCGCTTCTTCTCTGGATCCACCACCTGAGTTTCTCACCTCAGTAGTTTCTCTTTCGTCTTTAGGGCTCATATAGAAATATCGACGCGTTGCTTCCAGGTCCGCCTGAAGGGTCACAACCTTATTCTTTAAACTGTAGAATTTCATCTTCAAATGAACTGTCGAGGTGACTGCCTCTAGCTTGCCCAGTGTGGGTCTCCCAATGATGCATTGGTGGACCGACTTGCATGGTAGGACTAGGAAGGGTGTTTTCACAGTTCTGAACAAAGGTGGCTTACTATCGGGGTCTCCATAGGTGACCATCAGCTCCAGTTGGCCTAGTGGTTTAGTCTTCGATCCGTTGAACCCGGTTAAAGCTCTCCCTCGGTAGGGATTCAGGTCGCCGGGGGAGATGTTCAGTGCATGCAGCAAGTCTTCAAAGATGATGTCTACCGCGCTTCCCTGGTCGACCAGGATTCTCCTTACCTCAACGTTGGCCATAATGGCAGTGATGAGCAACGGGACGTGCTTGTTCGGTTTTCCAAACAGCAAATCATTATCGTCGAAGGATAAGGGCGGCCGGGTAGGTCCCTTCCTGGGGGCTGAGGTTGATGCAACGCTCAAGATCTTTTTCCACTTCCTTTTCATTGACTTGCGAGACCCCCAATCATCACGGGGGCTTCTTCCGAGGATCACCATGGCCACTGGCCTTCCTTTGGACCTCGGGTGTCCTCTTTCTCGGTAGAAGTACTGTCGTCGTTTTTGACCCCTTCGCCGTCTGGGGCCTTTCCCTTCCTCGAGGACCTGGATCTTTTTGCGGGGGATCGGGCTCTTTTGCGGGAGCCATTTGGTTCCCTCTCCCTTTTTACGTACTGCGACAACTTCCCTCTCTGAATCATTTCCTCAATATCGTCTTTCAAAGCTTGGCAGCCAATGGTGTCATGGCCTCCGCATTGATGATAGCGGCACCATCCCCTCAGGGGGTTTTGGCCATCTTTTAGCACCAAAGGCACTGGTCTCTTCACGTTTTTGAACTCAGTGTTAGCGCATTCAGCTAAAATTTGCGCCCGGGATGTGACGAGGGGGGTTCGATTTATAAATTTACGGGAGCGCCCCTCATGGTCCCTGCTTCCTGTTACCTTTTGCTGGTGGACCCCCCGGGTGTCTTCATCGACGCCCCCTACCATGGCTGCCTCGCGGTAAGCCAACTCGTCCTCTTCATAATTCATGTATTTCTGGGATCTTTGAAGGAACTCGCCCAGGTCCCTAGGCTTGTTGATACCTACATCAATCTGGAACAGGCTTCCCTTTCTCAACTCGTCTTTCATCCAGAACAACCTTTGTTTGTCCTCCAAACCTCTAACACACGAAGCCTCCTTGTTGAAGCGCTCAATGTACTCTCTCAGCGTCTCGTGGTTATGCTGCGTGACGGCTCTCAGTACTTCTTCGGATTTGGGCTTTAGCCGGGAGGCAGTGAAACGAGCTGTGAACATTCTCGCCAACTGCCCCCATGAGGATATGGAGTTTGGCCCCAGCTCTTGGAACCACTCTAATGCGGAATCCTCGAGAGTGAGGGGGAAGATTTTGCAATGGACGGGTTCCCTGGGGCCCCTGTACCGCATCATTAGGGAGAAGTGTGCCAGATGACCGTCCGGATCTCCAGTTCCATCGTACATCTTAAGATTTGGCAGCTTTTCCATGGCCCTTGGGATTTGGCATTCGTCTATCCTTCTTGTAAACGGCCCCACCTCCGAAAACTCTTTTGAGTTCCGGGGGGGAGGTGTCTTCATAGCCCAGCTCTTGATACCTGTGTCGCTCGGGGGATCTCCTCGATGGAGAATCCCGGTGATGCCTTCTGCGGGTGACGGCTCGGCTCCTTGACCTCTCAGGAGTGTCAGGGGACGCGTGCGAGGAGGTGTTGGAGTGGGTGTCATGAGGCCGATAGGTCCCGTCTGGTGAGGATGGATGGGTCTCTGGGGGTGAGCCTGATCCCCCATGCCTGCGTCGCCTGGGGGGAGAGCGATGCACGCTCCTTCGCCTTGGGGGAGAGCGGTGGACATGATGTCTCCGACGTGGGGACCGGTGGCGCCTCGAGGCCCCCGTCGTTGGAGGAACTGTCCCCCTGCTGAGTGGAGGTTGCTCTGGCAGGGCGGTCACACACCTTTCAATCTCCCTCAGTCGTGCTTCCTGTTCCAACATAGCTTGAGTGCGATTGGCCAGAAAGTCCAAAAGCTGATTCACGTTAGAGGGCTAGGCAGGTTGACTGGTGCCCTCGCCCTGTATAGTCACGACGTTGCCCTCGGGGGTACCCTCTCGTCGGGGTGAGGGCATGGCAGAGCTTTGAGTGCGGGGTCTGCGTTTGGGAGCCATCGCACAGCAAGAGAAAAGTTTGAGTTATGATTGTGTGAAAAGATAAGAATCCTCCCACTGTGGTCGCCAATGTTTTGTACCGAGCAACTTTTTGGTCGTCTGCTGTTGGTAGGCCTCTTGCTGTCCTGACAGGAGGTCAGGTCGCTTGCTGTCCTGACTGAAGGTCAATGAGCGCCCGGGGGGTACCTGCAAGTCACTCCGACGCTCAAGTCAGTATATAGAATATAAGAGTGAAGGTACTAAGGATTAGAGATTCAACCTTTCTTTGGGCAATGTTTGCCTGTATTTATAGGAAATCGTGCCCTCTCGTGGATCGTTGAATGGGTAGAGTCGATCTTGACCGTCCAAACATGTTGGGCTCGCATGAGGTGGATATGGGCTGAATCTGTTGGGCTGACCCATATCACTTGCTAAGCGCACCTCCTGGTTTTGCTAATGAGACCCCTTGATTGACTCCAGAACACTTCCCTCTTTCACCTCAAACAAACACATTCTTAAGGACTCATAACAAATTGGAAAAGGCCATATTTAGTCTGATTCCATTGTAGTACTTTTTCCCTTGCTTGTACGAAGCCATGTTATAAGACAAATGGATGGGTTGTAACTCACAGAGGACATCTCCCCATGGATCTGGAAGCAGAAACAACATGACATTCTGTCAATACAATAATTCAACGGCCTAGAAAATTCAAAGCCACGTTCACAATGTATTCACTTTTTTCTTTTGGCAATTGCAACCTCCCACATCTTTTATCTTTTATAATACAATTGAGAATAATTAAACAGCCTCGAATTGAAGTGGCAACTTCGTGTAGGTTCAGGCTTATCTTTTATAATTAAGAATAATTAAATAATCTCGAATTAACCTTCATGTAGGTTCAGGCATCTAAACTACATGTGTCACAATTTGATTGACTTTTTTTGACCGCAAAACAACTCATTTCTATTTATCATTAATTAAACCTGGGAAACAAATAGGAATCAATTAACTTTAACTATTTAGGAAAAAAATGGGTTGATAAAATTACTAATTTGGCATTTTAATTTTTTTCTTTGTTGAGGGCAAATTTGGAAATTGATTTTTATTCTATCCCATATTTTATTTTTGTGGGTCCCACTTTCTCACATCATCTTTTAAATTTACTAGTGCGTATGACCCGTGCGATGCACGGGTATACGTTATCCTTCCATAAATTACAGAATTATTAAAATATTTGATATAATATATTTTTTGAAATATTTATAAGAGATCCCATTGTATATATTAATACTTTAATAGAGCAATGTTTGCATGTACATGTGGATAATTTCATGGTTTTTTCCTATGGACGAATTTGCGAAAATATACTCATTTTAAAGATTTCAGTAAAAAATACGATACTTAATAGAGCTTATGACTCTTAAATGAAAATAGTAAGCTAATGATGTCTAATACAAAATTATAGTGTTAAAGATGTTTAAAAATATATAGTTGAACAAACAATGTTTTAAAATTATTATCACGTCAGGGTGACAGTGAGAATAAACAATGTTACATAATTGGTCATGGTGTACTTGTTTTTGAGACTAACAACCTCAGGAAGACCAGTATTTATATTCAGCTTCGAGGCATGCATAGAGCTTTGGAGAGTGAGTTGACCTGTAAACTGAAAATATTAAGGTAAATAATTATTATATGCATATTTATTAAAAGTTACAACATTGAATCTTTGCTAAGTAATACCTTGAAAGTCTTTCAGCTTTGCAAACGTGACAACTATGACCGCATTTTGCGTAGTGTCAGCAATAAGAAAGGCGGTAAGCTCACCCACAAGAGTACCAAAGAGGGTGATATTATATCGGTACCTACACGATGGAGACATTATGGAACACGTGACTGGTAAGTGCACGATGGTAGATTATATAACTAATTAGTTTTTCAGTGTCCAGATTATCAAATCTACTTTCTTTTAACCTCAAGATATAAATAAAAATAATATGAAGAAGTTATTATTTAATAGTTAGGTTTTATAGAAAAAAGAGGAGTTGAATTACCCCATGTTATCCAGTTCAATGATCATGAGAGTTAACTGGACACCTCTGGCAGTATAAGAACGTTGTTGACCCACACTAGTGAGTATACCCATGACATCTGGTTATCAAACCGATAAATGTTACGTTACAGGAAATAGATAAATCTTACATTATAGAAAATAGAAAATGGTATACAAACATCAGTTATGGATAATTGTTATTCTACACGCCTTTGGTTAAAAAACATACTTACCAATTAGGTAATTAGGTAATTGCTATCAAAAGTTGGTAGCCAGATAGTGTTTGGGGTAGTAAAAGTGTAATTGCTTCGTGGGATGAAATTCACTTCAGATCTCCTAAGAAATGTTCCCCATTTGAAGTTTAACTTCTAGGCATGAGGAATTGACCGAAATTCCCCTATATTGGCAGCAGATTGTAGATTCGACATGTAGTAGCATTTGCATAGGTCAATTTCTTCAGGGTAGCGGTGATCTTTGTACCATGTGTGGACATTGGAAGTAGACAATTAAAATTGTAAAATAGACATATATGTGGGGTTAGGGAATAGTCTCTCTAAAAGTTGGAATCACTGATTGATTGCAATATACTACTCAGCACCAGTGTAGGTCGGTATGTCGGTATTCCGCAGTAAAAAAGAGGTACAAAGCGTAGAATGTGGGATATGATGCATAAAATGGAGCCGATGATACTGGACTGTATTATTACAGATGTTGTTTTTTTAAAAAATTTCAGCCACGTAGAATGAGGCACAACACGTAAAACATGGGATATGGTGAATACCATGTAGCTGTCGTTGACCCGAAGTTTCAAAAGTTAATTAAATCAATTTATTGTTGATTTATTTTTGTTTGGAAGTTTTTCTCCCCAACTTGGAAATTACGTTGCTATTTGTATCCCCATTTTTTGAAATTCAAATTTTAAAGTTTGACATCAGGAAGGTAATTAATTCTATCAAGTAATCATAAACTTTATTTTGAAATTGAATGGTAAACATGCAATTACTGTTGTTCTGCATTTTAGAAGTTGTTAATTCCATTTCCTTGTTGAGTTTATTTTCAATGGAAATAATAATATTGGTTACATGTAGTAGTGCGAGAAATATTTTATTCTTAGTATGGGATATGGTAATTAACATATACCTGTCTATGACCCAAAGCACGACAAAGAAAATTTTTATAAGTTTTAAATTTCGAAATTGTATAGTTTTTTTTAGGAATGTGATTCATCTTATGAATTAATCATAGACATTATTATGAAATTGAATGACAGACATGCATTTACTATTGGTTGTGATCATTTTTATAATTTTTGATTTTTCTCGTGAAATATTAATAGCACTTCTCTTTTAGAAATAGTATATGATCATTTCATATGAATGATGATAAATGTGATTTAAGTGAGTTAATTGCTGATTGAAATGATTTAATGTGAGTTAATTGTTGCATATGTGGCAACCACGCAGACGGGAAATGATGAGTCAATATTACGTCATCAATGACGTAATAAAAATTGTCGACTGAGGTGTCACGTGATGTGTCATATTCATGGTTTAGTATAATTAAGATTTATCTCACATTTAAAACTCATTTTTTTTATATATCTCACTCTTATCTTTCTCAATTTTCTCTCTATCTCTCCCACCTCTACCCCCTCTCTCTATCTCTCTACACATTTTACTTTTTTATTCTCTCTACTATCTATTTAATCAATGTACTAATCATCAACTATCTATTTATCAACTATCAACTATTGATTTAATGAAACAACTAACCATCAACTATCTATTTAATCAACTCAATCACTACCAAAAATACCAAACTAACCATGTCTAAATTATTGGACGGAAAAGTATCTTTACTATTATAAATGGATATTTTGATTTTTTTTTATAAATCTTTTTCTATCTTTCTTTTGAGTTTTAACGGGTAAACATTACATGTTGTTGATATAATTTCATTATTTTTGACTTCTTACGGGGAAATGTAACGCGTTGTCGATATAATCATTTTTTGAGCCGCGACAAGAAAGTACTAGCTATTGTCGGAAAAAACTATTTTCAATATTTAAGTTTCAGCAGGTAAACATTATATGTTTTTTCTATAATTTCATTTAATTTTTTATGGTGAAACATTACACATTATCAGAATAATTATTTTATATTTTGCATTTGATTCAACGGGAAAATTAACTTTAACTATTTAAGAAAAGAATGGGTTGATAAAATTACTAATTTGCCCTTTTAATTTTTTTCTTTGTTGAGGGCAAATTTGGAAATTGATTTTTATTCTATCTCATATTTTATTTTTGTGGGTCCCACTTTCTCACATCATCTTTTAAATTTTTTTATTTCACATTTAAAACTCACTTTTTTTTATCTCTCTCACTCTTATCTTTCTCAATTTTCTCTCTATCTCTCCCACCTCTACCCCCCTCTCTCTATCTCTCCTCACATTACTTTTTTATTCTCTCTACTATCTATTTAATCAAAGAGTTAATCATCAACTATCAACTATTGATTTAATGAAACAACTAATCATCAACTATCTATTTAATCAACTCCATCACTACCAAAAATACGAAACTAACCATGTCTAAAATATTGGACGGAAAAGTATCTTTACTATTATAAATGGATATTTTGATTTTTTTTATATAAATCTTTTTCTATCTTACTTTTGAGTTTTAACGGGTAAACATTACATGTTGTTGATATAATTTCATTATTTTTGACTTCTTACGGGGAAATGTAACGCGTTGTCGATATAATCATTTTTTGAGCTGTGACAAGAAAGTACTAGATATTGTCGGAAAAAACTATTTTCAATATTTAAGTTTCAGCAGGTAAACATTATATGTTGTTGCTATAATTTCATTTAATTTTTTATGGTGAAACATTACACATTATCAGAATAATTATTTTATATTTTGCATTTGATTCAACAGGAAAATTAACTTTAACTATTTAAGAAAAGAATGAGTTGATGAAATTACTAATTTGCCCTTTTAATTTTTTTCTTTGTTGAGGGCAAATTTGGAAATTGATTTTTATTCTATCTCATATTTTATTTTTGTGGGTCCCACTTTCTCACATCATCTTTTAGATTTATTTATCTCACATTTAAAACTCACTTTTTTTTATCTCTCTCAATCTTATCTTTATCAATTTTCTCTCTATCTCTCCCACCTCTACCCCCTCTCTCTATCTCTCTTCACATTTTAATTTTTTATTCTCTCTACTATCTATTTAATCAAAGTACTAATCATCAACTATCTATTTATCAACTATCAACTATTGATTTAATGAAACAACTAATCATCAACTATCTATTTAATCAACTCAATCACTACCAAAAATACCAAACTAACCATGTCTAAAATATTGGACGGAAAAGTATCTTTACTATTATAAATGGATATTTTGTTTTTTTTTATAATTCTTTTTCTATCTTTCTTTTGAGTTTTAACGGGTAAACATTACATGTTGTTGATATAATTTCATTATTTTTGACTTCTTACGGATAAATGTAACGCGTTGTCGATATAATCATTTTTTGAGCCGCGACAAGAAGTACTAGATATTGTCGGAAAAAAACTATTTTCAATATTTAAGTTTCAGCAGGTAATCATTATATGTTGTTGCTATAATTTCAATTAATTTTTTATGGTGAAACATTACACATTATCAGAATAATTATTTTATATTTTGCATTTGATTCAGCGGGAAAAAGGTACATATTGTTATTATAATTTTTTGACTGAGATAATGTATTTTGTAACGATCAAAAATGTCAAATGAAGAAAATATTCTAAAGTTGTAAAAATGCACTTCTTAACACTACAAGAATTTCGGTGATTTGCGAGGGAAAAATCCCTCGGAAAAGCAAGAAAATCGGTCGCTAATTCACGTTTCCGACGGACAAAATTCTGTGGGATAAACGGTCCTCGCAAACGATTTCCGACGGAAAATTCCCTCGGAAACGTTTCCGTCGCAAATCCCTCGGAAACTCCCTCGGAAATATCCCTCGCAAATCCCTCGGAAATGTCCCTCGCAAATCCCTCGGAAATACCCCTCGCAAATCCCTCGCAAATTTCCAAGCAAATTCCGTCGGAAATTCCGTCGATACGAATTGATAAATAATTTTTCAAAAGCATAATTACACGAGTAGTCCAGTTACGATTTACGAAAGCATAATTACGCCCAAACATATCGTGAACATTCAAGACCACCAGCTTGCCTGCCCATGCTCCACAAAAGAGGTATATAGAGAACAAAGAAAATCAGCACTGATAGAAGTAGTTCCTCAATTCATACAGCAAGTATGCTCTAATATTAAACTGACATCAATATTTGAATAGAGAGAGGAAAAAATCTATAATAAGACTCATTTCCTCCTTTTATACTAAGTATCAGTTTTACACCTGAACTACAATCCTCATAAAAAATTTGCCATCATTTTAGTGCTTTCAAATAATGATCCCGAAAGTCATTGCTTTACCAAGTATCAACAAGCTTATGTTACAAGCAGATTAAGTAATCTTATACTCAAGTAATTAACAAAATAACATAATTGAATGAATTGTGGACTTCGTATTACAACTATATCTACTATATGTTTCCATTGCTGTAAAATTGAACCTATGATGTTAGTGTACCATGAGAGACGTTCTAGCAGATTTTGATTGGAGCACTTCAAAGCACGGTCATACACAATTTCAGTCCTTTTGGGAACATCATGCCAGTTGTAGAGTTCCCTCATCTACAGAAAATACATAAACAAAATGGAATTAGTTTCCCCGCTAAATGCATTAGAAAAGACAACTTGAAAAACAAACTCACTCGATCATGCATGACTTGTGGATCAATTTTTGGCAGCATATATATAGCCTTTTGAACTGCGAACACCAGATCACTGGGATCAGGTTCAGCCAAAACAATCATGTCATCTGGCAAAACCTATATAGCAAATAATTGAAGATATATCAATCCTCTCAAGACAGCCTTCCAAAATTGTTGAATTGAAAAGAAACTGAAGTTCATAAACGAAATTCTCAGAAAATCAATAAAAAATCCCATCCTGAACAGGCATAGAAGGAAAATCTGTTGTAACTACCTCAGGAACTCCTCCAACACGTGTGCTGACCGTTAACAATCCACAACTAGCAGCCTCTAAGATAGCTATGCAAAAAACTTCTGTTAAGGAACTGAAACAAGCCAATTGTTGTTAATGACTAAAAATAGATGTGTATAATAACTGGTGTTGATGTTAAGAACCCCAACATCTTAAAAGAAAGGAAACTTGAGCTTTTAGAACTAAATAACTTCCATAAATAGGCAGAAGAACTATAAACCCACTTTTGCAAAGCTGGAAGAAAACAGAGAAAGTGTTAAGGAAGCTTAACCTATTTAAGAAGATATGTCCAGATATGAGAACGGATCGGACTTGTGCATGTTGCACAGCTCCTAACATTTCAACTCAATCTTGTAGAGAATGCTTTTCTCTCATCTCTTCCAATCGCATACGCTTAAGTCCATCACCTCCAACAATGAAACGAACCTTCAAATGAATTTATAAGTTATGCCTTTGAAAGTGCACAGTTAAAAAAATTACTATAATTCAATCCTTTAGCATTATATTATTTTAATTAACTAACCTGTTCACTGTGACCTTGTGGAAAGTATACTACTCTACTTCCAACTGCTGGTAAAGAGACAAGGGGGCCAGCACATGCATGCCAAAGTTCTGAATCTAGAACTCTCTTTTCCCTTGCAAAATACATCCCAATGTCATCATGAATTTAGTATATAATAAAAAGTCCATTGCTTGTCACAAAGGACAAATTTTCTTCTAGGATACTCTTTGGTAAATCCAAGATCTCAAAACCTTAAAACAAAACCCAGAGGATGTACTTATTTGGCAAATGAAACAAAATCACTTTTCTAATTCCTCAACGACTCGAGTCGCGTGCAGAAGCGGATTTTATCAATGATTAACTAAAATTCTTAGTTTAGGCCCCACAAAGTGAAAAGTTATAGAGAACAGAAAATGTAACAAAACACACATCAACTGGGTTTGTGTCCACTTTGACATCAGTCTTGATGTTCTTGTTCTTCAACTGGGTGTTAACATCAGCAATAAAAAGCTCACCTTTCTTGGTTCCTGAGGAGGTTATAGCCTGCAGAAATAACCACAGAGGGTGCCAGAAAGTAAGAATCATTCTCACAACCATGCATCAACACTTTAAGGACACTTCCTCTCTCTGATTCGCCTACATCAAATCCATAGGGTTGCATTAATTTAAGCATCTTTTCATTAATCAACAAGCAAACTTTCAAGAAAAGTATACCATAGATCGATCCATTATGTACAAGAGGAACAACCTTGTTTATAAAACAAACATGTAACAATCATCTTAAAATCAACAGAAGAAGGTAAATTCTCAAATTAGTGGACCATCTACTGCGGAACTTAATGTGAACATGCATTGTGAGGCTTGTGCTGAGCAACTCAAAAGAAAAACACTCCAAATGAGAGGAGTACAAACAGCAGTGACAGAGTTTAGCACAGGGAAGGTAATAGTAACAGGAACAAAAATAATAGATGCTAGGCTAAAAATGAGTCCAACTTCAACACCAGAATTTGAGCAAGTCGAAGTCAACATTAAACAACAATAATAGATGCAGTTTGAATCAGTAGGCATTGCAAAAATTCCTTTACAATTAATTAAACAAATGAATCAACTATGGTTAAGCAGTAGCAGCATTTGAAGTATAAGTTACATTACAAGCTAATTAAAATATCTATCAGAGTAAAGTATATACAAAAAAATACTAAATAGTAAAGTATCATTACCCACTTGATTCAATGAGTTTCAATTCCAAATATACCACTTGATTCAAGGATAAACCATTTCATTTTTCAATCATTCCAAACATACTTTTAATGAATCCATTATCAAAATGCAAGTAAACTAGCAATCGAAGAATATCATAACTTTTGACAGTATTCAGGAAGGAGAAGTGACACAGAAAGGGAAGGTTACGAAATCTGATACCTCAAGAATAGGTGAGAGTAGCTGATGGACCAAGAAGGAGAACTAACAGATTCTGTTCAACACAAAAAACATTAGAGATCAGAATATCAGGTTTGAATAAACTTAAACCACACATGAAAAAGACCAAATTGAAAAATCAACAACTGCATCATCCTGCAACACTTCATAAAAAACTATTTACTTTGCTACTCATAATTAATACAGCATATTATGAAAGTGATATTTAATTTCATAAAGTACATATACATCAGAATCAGAATGATACATAGAAGTTCAATTTCTAAAGAGTAGTTGAGAATGAGAACTAAGTAAAGCAAAAGATTATCATCACATAAACAAATAAACATGGTAGTTGTTTCAAATAATAATATAAATATTAAATACATATACTGTGCTGACAGAGAAGATATGAAACAGCTTTATAGACATATAATCACTCAAAATTCTGATGCGTGCTTCAACAAATTCTGATGACATCCAATCAGTTTATGAAGTAGTGTTTATGAATAGAAAATAAGAACTTAGATCAGTTTATGAACTTATAGAAAGGAATTGATGCAGAGAAAATTCATTTCATTGAATAATGAATCTGTACATTAATGATTAGCTGCATATCAGTTTATATATACAAGTCAATGATGAATGGAAAATTATAACTACCTCTAACAATAAATGAACTGAGGCAATCTAGTTAGTTAACTTAGTTAACTTGCTTCAAACAACCACTTATCTTAGATGTTGGCCCCAAAACAAACCATCAAGCACACCTGAAAAAATAAGTATGAAGTACTTTCAGCGGAAATCAAAAATTGGCAGTACGAAGATAGGGAGTAAAAAAGGAAGTGAAATCGAAATGCACAAATATCTGAATGTTGGAGTAAGCATTCTATGACAATCAAGTTGAACATTAAATTTGAGAGATTTTTAATTCTACAATACTTTGATTTTTGCATTATGACCCATATGATTCAGACGCAGTATATACAGAATATGTAACATGTTGACACTGAGCTGTAGAAGAGCTGTAGAAACCACAAAAAATTTTCAAATGCTAATCCTACAAACCAAAAAAAAGCAAACTGTAATTATTTAATACATAAAACCAAAAAGACCTTAACAGTTGTTATGACTTAGCAGCAAAGAAACAATATTGAAAGGGTAAGAAACAAATCATAGACTTCACATAATTATGTGCTTAGATTAAGTATAAAAGTTAGGCCAATTTGATATCAAAAAAATATCTACAACATCACATGCAGTGAAGAAAGTATAAATTAAGATATGCAGGGCAAAAGCATAAACAATCCTCAAATAAAAAAAATACCAACAACAAATCTAATGCAAGCAAAAGTAATAGAAACAATAAGGTAAACTTCCTTACATCTTCCTCCTTACTGAACAGAGCAACTGAGGCAAAGGAATATCTCATACACGGTGAAGTCCCCTAGAATATTTACTTTGATATGAGCGGGGAACTGTCAAGAATTGGAAAAAAAATAGTGGGCAAAGGAATACCTCATACACGCTGAAGTCCCCTAGAATGAAGTTCTGTATCATTTCTATACTTACACTAAGCTTATTTTTAACAAAAGTTCATACCAGACAATTCATTGGAACTTCTTTATGAGTGGCCAACTTACCTTAAGTACCGAAGACATTCTTTTGACATAGTTGGCCGAAATTCCATAAACCAATAAGGCCTGTGGAATACAGACAACAAAATATAGGAATGGTTTTGTGGATTTTGAGAAATATCATGCAGGATATAAAGCAGGATTAGATTTAGAAATTTTACATGCATTGCTAAGGCATTGTGCACATTAATCCAAAAGGCTAGCTTCATTTTTCTAGGATTAACTTCTTCCAGAGGAGAAACAAGTGACCTACGAGAGCATAGGATATGAAGTTGTTCTATTAAATAAACAAACCAAAAAGCACAAGAAAGTATCAAACCAAAAAGCACATGGTTCAATCTTGGTATACTGATTCATCTTGATGCATTCTGATAAAGCTTTAATGTGTTGATTCTTCATTCACCAAGTAGATCATTAGGTAAACATGTTTGGGCAAGATAAATAAATCAAATTTTAGAATATAGAAAATTTATAATTTCGAAGACAGCAGATATTTAGATCAATGCAGAAAGTTTATGAATGGAAAACACTAAAACAACGGGTATTTTCTAAACAAAGTTTGAACTATTTTCACCAGAAAAAGAAAAAGGAAAAATGGTGCCACGAACTTCTTCTCATACCAAGGTTCAAGGAAGAATTGGTCTAACTATAATTCTAGTTTAAAGTGGAAAAAACAAAAAAGGATTTCCTGCAAACTTGAAAGCCAAATCAACAATACAAGCGACTACGACTTTTGATACTTCCATGCCGCATTGTGCGCAACATAAATTTGCATATAATTGCAACTTACATAAAAGATCTTAAGATAACTCCCTTCAATATGTCCCCAGTCCTTCTGAAGTACACATCATATAAATATGGCCTGCATATCACAAAAGCTTATGTAAAATAGGAATCTTCTTGTCCATTAGAAAACAACAAGTAGTTACCATGTTCAAAACATACCATAGAGCAAATACTTGCTATGGTGGCATATAATACAAAAGCAAAGAAAGCCTTATAATTCCAGTAACCAACACAGTTATTTATCCACAAGCAGTGATGATCCTGAATCAAATTCAGCAACCGAACATAAAGGTAAAAATTTATAATCAAATTGAAAACTCAAATGCAAAATTGAACTTAAAATAGAATTCATTTTTCAAAGCTATAAGAGAGAAAAGAGGGAGAGATTATACCTCACCGCATATCCACTTCTTCATTCCGCTTTCCGCGTAACCTCTAATCTCTGAAAAAGAAAAAACAAACACGCAAAAGAGAAAACAAAACTGAGAATCAATGGAAATCAAAGAAAAAACCTAAATCAATTTGTTAAAATCAGCAAAAGAGGGGAAAAACATAATAAAACCCTAAAGCATGGGATTGAGAGAGAGAGAGAGAGAGAGAGAGAGAGAGAGAGAAAGAAAGAGAAATCAGAAGGAAAATCTGAAAAGGAATTTCTTCTATTCACAGTGAATAGGTTGTTCTTCAGCTTCAACCTACAGAATTTGCAGAAGAGAGATGTAAAATTTGAAATCGAAATCGAAACCGTAGAAGACACTGAGAGAGAGAGAGATATGTGAAATCGAAATCTCAACTTCCGAAATCAAATCTCAACTTGCGAAATCCAAATCACAACTTAATCTCAGCTTGTTAAATCCATTTGCATACCTTGCGAAATCGAAATCGCATCGTCACCAGCCTCGTCGTCGTCCCGTTACGCATCGTCGCTGGAAACGGCGTCAGTTTCCCTCACCGTCGCCGGGATCCACCACCAAGACGCCACCATCCCTCTCCGTGAGCCTTTCATGCATCTCTTCGTTTTTCTCTCTCTCTCCCTTTCGTTTCATTTCTCAGACCCTCTCACTGCATGCTCTCTCCCTTTCACGTTTCACGGGATACGTTTTGGAGGGTTTAGGGTTAGAGTGAGAAGTGGGAATGAAAAAGGGTCGAAGGGATGGCGGCGACGGCGGGGAGACGGCGTTGGTTAGAGAGTGGAGAGTGGAGGGGCGGTGCGGCGCTGCTAGAGAGTGGAGAGTGGAGGGGCGCTGCGTAGAGAGTGGAGGGGAATTAGGTTAGAGTGAAAGAAGAGTGAATGTGAGAGTGTGAGAGTGGTCGATGAATACACTTTTTAGTTTTAAGTGAAAAACATTTTGCGAGGGATATTCATTCATTTCCGACCGAAATTTCCCTCGGAAAGTAGCGAGGGATTTAAATTCCGTCGGAAATATAAGCGGGAAATGCACTAAACACGTAGCGAGGGAATTATCCGTCGGAAACGAAGATATTAGCGACCAAAAAAAATCCCTCGGAAATATATGGTAGATAAATCAACACATTCTTGTAGTGTAATAACTTGAAATATTTATTGTATTTGAATTCTGTCTAAATCTATTTATACAAAGAATATGATATTACCCGTGCGTATGCACGGATATACTTCTAGTTGAATGAAAAATATGGTGGCAAGGGAAAGATAAGGAAGCTCTTCCTAGAGTGTGAGCTGCCTTATTAGCTTCTCTCCTTACAAAAGCTAAATTATACCTGGGGTGTGCAGAAATAAATTACAAATCTGTGTAGCCAAGTAGAGTGAGTTGTAATTATATCAACCAGTTGTTTGCAGTCTGACCCAAAAGCAACAGAGGACCATCCTCTTTCATCTCCTAAACACAACTTTGATTGACTTTCTGATCAATATAATTAAATCATATCAGCAATTAATTCGATGTAATTTATGCCCATAAATTAATTCATATCAACCATTAGTTCAATGCATATTCGTGGATAAGTACTTGTTATATTCTAAAAGAAAACATGATCAATTTACTCGACAAAATATTCTGTAAAATGAATATTATTTAACACAAGTAGGTAGCTCAATTGGTGAGATAAAGAATATCAAAGACATGCAAGCAGGAGGTCCAGGGTTCAAACCCTGAAAACTAACATTTCTCCCTCTCCTTAACTACTAACCACTAACATTTTCCTATAAAAAATTAATTCGGCCAATTAAAGGAATTTATGAACTAAACTAATTATAAATTATAAATATCTGAAACTTTAATTAAACTTTAACTCATATAAAAAAAAAGAAAGAACAATTTATAAACAATTTAATGCATGTTAGGAAACGTGATCAAATTATGAATTAAACCAATTATAAAATCAAATTCTTAAATTGAACATTCATTCAAAATATTAGTTGGCAAAAATTTGAAATATTAATTACTCCATCGCACCACATTTTCTATTCATAATATAAATTACTCAGTTTCACACGTGAATTTAATCAAATATTATGTCGTAAAACCCTATCTACTAATGATATGCTCGAACAAAGACATTGTTGGAGAAATTTCAAAAATATATATTTGGAAAGATACGATTGGTTAAATACGATTAATGCTATTAAAAGGTATGTTATTTTGTTTGGCTCAGTGGTTTAGTTGTGTTTCTTCGGCTATAATGGCATCGGTTCGAATCTCATAGTTGACATAATTTTGGAAAATCATTTTATTTGTTTTACATGCGTGAAAATTAAAAACCAACAAACGTGTTAGCTGGGAATCGAACTCACCACACATCAGTGAACAGACACATCCTTTAACCGTGGAGACAAATGTTATATGGTGTCATTCACTAAACGAGAATCATATTTAATGGTTTTAATTCAGAATTGTAAAGACTTTTTTATGAGTTGTTTCCCTTCACCAAGTGGCATGAGTTTCTCTATAAATAGAGACACTTTTGGGCAGATAAATACAATACGAAATTCATATATTTGTATGCCAAAATTTTCTCAAAATTATATCTAAGTCATTTCTTCTTTTCTCTAGTACACGAGAGTAATTGAGGAAACTTTGTTCCGTAAACTACAATTTATCGATATGCTTGGTGTGGGTATGCAGACCATATCAAGGAACTCCATTGTATCCTGAAGGGGATTTGCTGATCATCCTATTGCATCCAATCTAGAGTGATTGGTGGGAGCGAATCGAACTTAAAGCTTAGTGTCATACACGCCTTGGAGTCTATTGCAATGATGAATTTAATTACATTCTCCTTGTTATTTATCTTACATGTCATTCACAATTATTGTTACTAATGATCTTCTATGTTTTATTGTTCTTCTTAATTGCAGCATTATTCCCACCAACAAATTGTTCTCACATACTTAACCTTAGTATGTCGTAAGTTGATCATGTTATTCATAACACCTCGACAATTACACAAGTATTCTCTACTATGTTGTTACAACCTATTTAACCTCCGGTGTGTAGCTTCATATGCACACCGCAAACAACAAACTAAACTGGTGACAACTTTCATTGATTTTGAATTTAATACTAGATACATGTTAATTGTTGTGTTTCCGAGGTGCATAACTCAGTTTATCCATGCAGAAACAAATTTCTCCTTGTGAAGGATGAGTCATGTGTTTGTGAGGGTCAATGAAATTTTCAAACAGTGCCAATACATGTTTCAAGTCTGTCAATCCCCGCTGATGCTCATCGAGGGTAGAGAAACTAGCAACAAAATCAAATGCAGCCATGACCACCTCAACTTTATTTGTCGGATACTTGCATTTGGACCTCATATTCTTGCGGATGTGGAACTAATACAACAAGTTATATGGCATGGAAAAAAATATACCCATTTCATTCATCTAAGCAAGGTCTTTGTTAGTCACTATAACTTATGGAAAGGCATTTTGTCTTAGAAACACCCCCTACAACTTCTCTATCCTCACATGAAGTTATCAGCTTTTTCTCAGCCTCCACATAAGCAAACGCAAAGAGACTATCATCGTAGTTGAGGTAACACCAACGACTTAACTATTGGCAGCCTATACCTGCTATTCTTGTATGTGGATTCCAATAGAAATGTTGTCTTCACATCCATCTTCTCTATGCATGTCTCGACTGGTTACCAAGGCTAACACTTCCCTGATAGAAGTATGTTTGACGACCAGAGAGAAAATCTCATCGTAGTCAATCCCTTTTTGCTGTGAGTACCTCTTTGCTACAAGACGAGCCTTGAACTTTTCCCCTTCTTTTTCTGTTACTGTTGGTTTTCTCTTGTACACCCACTTGCAATCGATAGCCCTTTTCCCTTAGAAAGCTAAACAATCTCCTGTATCCCATTTTTATTTAAGGACTCTATCTCCTCCACTATAGCACCCACTCACTTATCTTTCTCCTGGCTAGCTATAACTTCTCGAGAAGTGGTAGGATCTCCAGAACTAGTAAGAAGTGCATAAGCTGTCAAGTCTTCATACCCATATCTATCTGGCGGCTTGATCTGATGGCATTATCTGTCATGTACAAGAGAGTAATCATGAACTCCACTAGAATCTTCAGGTCCATGGTCAATTCCAAAATCAGAGCCTAGATCGACTTGTGGTTCAACATTGCTCACTAGTGACGACACAATATGCACTTGAATCACTTTATTGTTGGAAGTTTCCCCTTCAGATGCTGACACATCTATTGCAACTAACTGCTTCAACATGGACTACTCATCAAATACAACATCTCTGTTGATTACCATCTTCTATGAAACTGGATCCCATAACCTGAACCCCTTTACGCCTTTTGAGTAACCGACAAAGAAACACTCCTTCGACTTTGGATCAAGTTTGGATCGATCTTCGCTGGATATAAGCACATAAGTTGGACACCCAAAAATCCTTAAATTGTCAAGATCAATAGGATTACCTGTCCATACATCCTCTAAAACCTTCCCTTTGGCAATCCAGAATTCAACTGGAGACATCTTGACCTTTTAGTTAGCAACTTGTTCATTCTTTCTGCCACACCATTCTGTTGTGGTGTCTTTCAAACTGAAAAATGCCTCTGAATATCATGTTCTGCCCAAACTTTCCTGAAATTTGAATTAGTGTACTCTGTCCCATTATCTGACGGCAAATACTTGATTTTTCTGCTAGTTTGATTCTATACTTCTGCCTTCAACAACTTGAGCTTATGAAAGATTTCAGATTTATGCTTCAAAAAATACACCCAAACCTTGATAGAAAATTTATCGGTAAAAGTCACAAATTATAGGTTTCCTTTTGTTTTGTGTTTCCCGATCTTGAACCGAACACGACAATGTTTCCCAAGTATACAACACTTGCAAGATCCATCTAACAACTATGAACACCCTTCAATAGATTTCTCTTATGAAGTCCCATCATCCCAAACTCATTCAGATGACCCAGACGTATGTGCTAGAGTTTAGTTGCATCGTTATCAGACGCAAGCGACACAACATCACCTACAACAGTACATCCCAACAGTTTGTAGTTGTTACATGCAGGTCTCTCTGCTCTCATTACTGTCAAGCCACCTTTGCTGACCTTCATGATATCCCTATCTCTATCAGACGTGTAGAAGAAACCATTTTCTTATAGAGTAATAGTGCATAAGGAAATCAAATTCTTTCTTAATTCTGGAATGTATCTAACATCGTTCAACGTTCGCACACTATCATTGTCCATAGCAATTTTAAATTGCCCCATTCCTGTGATAGCACATGCTTTATCATCACCCAAATAAACAAATTCAAATTTACCTGACCTGAATGTGGTGAACCACTCCCGGTGCTTCGTCATGTGATAAGAGCATTCGAAGTCAATAATCCACGCATTTATGTACTTGCTAGATGAAACACAAAGAATATCCCCTTCACTGCCATAATCATCGGTTTGAACCACATTTTCTTTAACTGGATGCACCCTGCTATTTGGACAGTCCCTCTTCCAATGCCCTGTCTATTTGCAACCATAGCACTTTGTTGTTTTCCTATTCTTGGATTTAGACCTTCTCCTTCCAGAATTTGCTTTACCCTTGTTCTGCCCATGATCTTGACTCCCCTTAACATACAAACTGCCACCTTGACTTCCTTCCTCTACACACTGTCTCCTTTGAGAATGTGACAAGAGTGTAGCAGTAGTTACATCGAGACTGATAGTGTCTTTCATATATGTAAGACCTGGTTACGAGCACAGCAAAATAATTGCCCTCTCTTTTGATCGACCTTCACCCCAAGCCTCACCAGATTGGTGATTATGTTGTTAAGGTATTGACATGTGTAGCGACCGAAAAATTCGGGTGAGGGATTCCTCGAAGGTTCAAAAATGAAGCCGCCACCAAAGTTTAGTTTAAGGGCAAACATTGGAAAATCCCTTTTGGAATGGATAAGGGTCCTTGAGACCAGATAAGGGTTCGGGAGTCGGTTATGCGTGGGGAAGGTATTAGCACCCCACAACATCTTTCCTAAGGAATGTTACCTGCTAACTAGTTATAGGAAAGAATATTAATTTCGAAAAAGTTTATTTTACCCTTTTATTGTGAATTAAAAAGAAAGAAGAAAAGTTGATATTTCATTTAAGAAAATGATTATTTAGGAAAAGACTAAAAAATGTTTTTTATTAGTGCAATTGACAGAGGTCGGCCGCCCTCTGGTCCTACGTATCTCCTGGTAGAGAATCAAATCACACGTAGTTCTTGGTTAGAAAATGTTTGTGTGTTGGTGTTTTTTTATTTATTTTTGAAATCGGGAGAGGTATTCATAACGACCAAACAAGTAAAACTCAGAGTAGTCGTCACTCATAACCCGCTTGAAAACTAAGGCTGTTATTAACGGTCAAACAAGCTAAGCTCAGAGTGGCCATTAGTAACAAACTATTTTTGTGGATAACGTTTACTTGTTATTTGGGAAAAAAATAGGTTTGTGGAAGAAAGTGCTTAATTATGGAAAAAAAATTTAAAGAAGAGAAACAGGGGGTGCAGTAGTAAAATGGTGTGTGCATTTAGAAACAGGTGGTTGTATGAGTAAAAAGAAGGGGTGCATTTAGCAGCAGCCCATTTTAGCTTCAGAATTACCAGCCCACGCATCATGGGCTTTGTAGGGGGTGTCTGAATTACAAACGATGGTACAGGGAGCAATTTGAGTAAAAAAAAATTAAAATAGGACAAAGCCTAGACTATATAAAACTAACAATAATCAGAACAAAACCCTAATTCCTAATCTTTCCATCTCTCAGCGCCGCTGCGCCCTCTCTCCCTCAAACCTAATTTCGTTTTTCATCCTCTCCACCGTTCTCTCCTTTCCTCCTCACCACCGAACGCTCTCCATCTCTCCCTCAAGCTTCATTTCGCCCTCTCCTCACCAAAACACAGTGTCCTCTTTCTTCCTCACCGCCTCTCACCGTCAATCGCAACCTCGTCTTCTCCCTTCCCTCACCGAACCGATCCATGACTAGAAGGTCGATGCTTCACTCGCGGCGGTGGAGAGATGCTGTGACGGCTCCGATGAGAGGTGCCACGCCGGAGGAAGCCAGCCACAGGTGGGGAGCCGTGGAGACGCCGGCGTTGTGACGAAGAGAGAAACAAAGGGTGGTGGTATAGCGCGTAAGGGTATTTGGATGGTGGTGTCGGGTCGGTGAGATGGCGAAGGTGGGTGGCTACGGTGGTTTAGTTGGCAACGGTGCTTCACGGCGACGCTTTAGGAGGACATGAACTCTGGTGCTGGTAGTTCACGGTCAACGCCTACGGACCGATGCCGACAGTGGGGTTGACGCCGACGCCGAGGAGTACAGCGATCACTACGGGTGGTTCACGGCCGACGGCCACCGTCTACGGTGGCCTGAGTCTGTGAGGTGAGTCCTGATCCCCTTTTTTGCTTTTCTGCTCTTCTCTTATTTCATACCGATTCTTTTGCTCTGTTTCTTATTGTTGTTTTTCCTATTATTTGCTTATTTTCTTTTTAGAGGAGTTCAGAAACTCTAATCTGTTCCTATTTCATAATTTGTTTTTTTAGATCCTAATTACCGATTTTTAATGTTCTACTGATAGCGAACTAAAACTAAGAAGTATAACACTAAAAATCGAATTTTGAACCAACATTTATTCCAGCTTCTGATAAGTTTCTTTTATGTTTTAATTGACACTGCTGCAACTGCTGCCTTCCGTGCTACTGACTAATTCTGCTTCTGAAACTTTGGTATTATGGGAATTAGGGTTTCAGTGTGAAACCCTAAATTTGGTGCTCTGAATCTCTGAATTTTCGTATCTGTCTGTGTATTTCTGTGACTGAGTGTCTCTGTTTGGTTTTTTTTCCTCTATATTTTTTGTGTCGATTTTCCTCCTCTCTTGATTGTGCTACTGTTGCTGTTTTTATAGGTGGATGGGGTGCTGAGGGCAGTCAACAATTAGGGCAAAAATATGGCATCAAAAGGACAGCATCTTTGAGGGAATAAAAAGGACAACAGCTGGAGAAAATTTAGGGTGCCAAGGACAGTCAAAGGAAGGACAAGGGGAAGAAAATGGGATCAAAAGGACAGCCCTAGGGCAAGCAGCCAGCATGCTGCGCCCCTCTCTTTTTGATTTTAGATTTTTTTGGTTTTTTTTTGTATTTTTTGTATTATTTTGCGTTTTTTGGTTTTTGGGTTCACATATGTAAAAAAACTAAGTTATATGACAAGAAAAGAAAATTTGCCTTCTTTAATTATCGTTTTATTATTATTTTTCACCGGTGACGATAGACTAAATAAATAACAATAGCGAAATAAAATGAAACGAGCATCAATCAAATCGTTGCACGAGAGTGCCAAAGACACTCGCGTTTAGAACAATATGTGACGCGATAAGAATTTTTGGGTTTTAATCGATCGGACAAAATTAGGGTATGACAACATGTTTTTGCAAACAATTCCTTTCTGCATCTTCAGGCTGTATAGTTGTTATTTCGCAAACAATTTGTTCATAGCGTTTTTGACATATACTGACTCTCCAATTTATCCCAAACCGCCTCTGAAGTCGTTAGATTCAGAATATGATACATCACTTCGTCTGAAAGACATAGACGTATGAATCATGTGACCTTCTCCTTCATCTCTGCCCAATTGTCGTCCGCCATCTCTGCATGTTTCTTCTCACGCAGCGACTTCTGTAAACTTTGTTGAGCCAACAGATCTTTAACCCTCATTTTTCATAATCCGAAGTTGCCTGTTTCATTGAGCCTCACCAATTCGAATTGGGGTTTCACTGTTACAATATGTACCTATAGTAACTCGGTCCAGATTACAACAATACCCCTGAACCGTACCGCGATGGGCCAAGCCCACATATGAGCCATAATACTCAACACTAAGCATATACATCTCATCCTCAGTTAGCCTACCAACCTATGGATGAATTTTAAAGTGTTTAGGTGATTATATGGTTGAGAGTTGCACGCATTATAAGCCTCAAAACCGATCCTCTAGCCTCTTTAACTAAGCTTCATTATAGATTGAATGGGAATTGAAATTTTCTAAACCGTAGCCCTCAAACGCATAGACTTGCGAGGTTTTTACTTACCACCTCTTTCACATGCCGACATAACGAAAATCATCCTGTTAGGTCTCCCGTTATGTTATCTTGAAATGACAACCACACATTCAATAGATTTTCGGACATTTGTGTCCATGACAGTAGCATGATAAATTAATATCAAACAAATCGAAGTCATAACTTACCAAAACTAATAAACTAAGTAAGTCTAATTGCACCAAAACAATTTTGAAAAAACGAATTTTGTCGTTACATCAGCTATTGGGCTGCCAAGATAGTTCTCTTCCAAATGGTAGTCTAATTGCACCAAAACAATTTTGAAAAAACGAATTTTGTCAACTTGTCAACAAGTTGATGGGCATACATCAAACATGCTTACAACCATCCCGTTAACTTTTTGAGGAGAAGCATGCAAGCGCGTTTGATGCACACTAGTCAACTTGTTAGTGAAAACTTTCGTCAACTTGTTGAGAAAAGTCATCTTAACACGTTAATAACACTTGCTTCAACTTGACTGAAATTGTAGAAAAAAATTGGGCACGATGGTTACCTTTTTTCGACGAGACAATGAGCAAATAGTGTTGTCGAATATGCAAAGACAGATGAAATCGAATCTGCAGATAGATAGATGTAGTCGGATCTGCAGAGACAGATGTAGTCGAATCCGCAGAGACAGAAGCAGTCGAATCTGCAGAGACAGCTGGAGTCGAACCTGCAGAGACAGAAATGGTCGAATCTGCAGAGACAGCTGTAGTCGAACCTGCAGAGACAGAAGCAGTCGAACCTGCAGAGACAGAAATGCTGCGAACCAAACCTGCGAACAAAAGAAACGTTAGATAAACAACCGAAGGCGCCTTGCGACTGCCCTGAAGAATTTATCCGCCTCTACAGCGCAAATTCCCCGAGGTACAACCGGTCTCGTCTCAATCGCAGTAGCGAAGGAGGATTCCGAACTAGCAAGAAAAATTTGAGATGGAACGGGAGATGAACCCAGGATAGTGATATTTAGAAGACTGAAATCCCATTCTATGTGCTGAACGAAAACGTTTATATAGGCTTTATGAAATAGCCCGTTTAATAGCCGGTCAATGTCCGTTACAAAATGAATTGTAATAAAGCTGGTTTAATTTGCAGTTACGAAATAATTCAGTTTAAATTGTAATAAATCAAAATAGCTGTCGTAAAATAATTGCAGTTATGAAATAAAAGAAATTTAACTTTCAGTTACGAATTGAATTATCCGTTACAAAGTTATTTTGCAAATAATTTTGACCAAAACTGGGCATATTCGAATAGGCTGATACAAAACCGAGATTACATATATCAAAATAATATTTCATAAATTATTGTTTCACAAAATTCACTCGGAAACTTTGAAATATCACAAAATTTACAACAATCCCCCACATATTTCAAAAGTTTAGAAGTGAATAAAGAAAAAGAAGTTTCCTGGGTTAACATCGTAGATGTAATGCATCAGAGCTGTATAGGAAGCTATGGAACCAGTCCTAGACAGATAAAACATAACATACAGTGAATTGGTTTAGCAAGCTATGGAACCCAAGACACATGTTATATGTTAGAGGTTTTTTTCCATCACATTACACCCCCACAATTCTTGTTGTTTCCACGGTGCTGCGCTACTAGGCCGTGCGGGTGCTCGGTATTCATGAGTGCTCTAGAGATCTCGTCAGGATCTCATGCAAGCGGCCCCACTTGACACTCATATAGGTGATTTCATCAAGTGTATGCTGCAAGTCATACACCACCCATAAGAGCTATGAAAATCATTAAAAGCTTTAAGCTTGTCCTTTTAACCCTGCAGTCTAGCACTATCACAATAACACCATAGGAAGGGACAATAATAAAATTAATTACTTGAATTAATTTTCAGTGCTAGCAATGTCAAGAAGTGACTTGTTTTTACCACATTGAACCTTATTCATGGGATCTCCAATGACAAAGGTTGGGTTACCATCACTTCTTAATTTCAATTGACTTTAGTCCCATTCCCCTCGATGTCTCATATATCAGTTTCTTCCCTAGGGATTTTGTCAAAAGATTGATAAAATTCACTTCTGATTTCACATAAATTAAGGATACAATCCTTCTCATTTATTTGTAGCTACATTACACAACTATGGAAGACACTATTTCTTCCATAAGGAATATTGACCAAGACGTCTCTTAGTCAATCAATTTCATATATCACAAAGTCTTGAGTAACAAACTCATTATCTTATATCATCAAGCTTTGAGTAATAACCTTAATCTCTATATGGTAATTATACGGGTCTACTTAGAAAATTTCTAAGTGACAACCATTCATAAGTAAATCAACTTTTAGATTTATTCTCTTGTGAATCAAACATGGCTATCATCATAGTATTATTGAAATACAATGGATATTCACTGTATATAGTAACATAGCCTATGACGCCTCTATTGATAATTATATATAAATGCCTAGTAATTTCTAAGCCACATCACTTCCATAACATACTTATACATACAGGTCTGCTTAGATGATTTTCAAGCGACAACATTTCCATAAAATATTTATGGATTTTGACAAGTATGTTATTGATGTCTCATACATTCAAATATCAGTAAGTGGTCTCAAAATATGTATATTACATATATCCAAACAAGATTCCTATAACTGATAATTATCCATTTTTTTATTAATCTAAAAGGCTTGTTATAGTCTGTCACTTGAACATGTCAAAAGGTGATTCTCATCTAAAATATTTCAATTTCGCATTAACGGTTAAACCTTGTCACACTTGCTACATGTCTCGAATGCACTTTCTCATAAGACTTAATAATATAGTTTCCAGGCATAGCATAACAAGGAAACACATAAAAATTCAATTTTCACATAAAGCATGAAGCCAAGATCAACCCCCACAATGCCTCACACAACATGCTTACTTTAAACTCAATAAATTGATATTGCACAAACCTTCCAATGAAATTGGTGTACATTCTAAGATAATGTAATAGGTTTGTCTCTATTTTCTTTTGACTAATTGTTAGAATCATAAATGATATTCAATGATTTAATTTCAAAGCATATCCAAACATCTAAAATAATATTTTGGTGATAGAATTATACAACTATACTTCCTTATGGTCTAGCATCATAAATTACACTTATTCATAGCATGTCTTTCACATCAAAGTTAGAAGACAAAAATTATTTAATATGAATAATCATCGTATGTACAATCATCAACACATAGCAATAAGAAAATTGACAATGAAATCCCAATAATTCAATTTGTCAAAGATGCAATCATACTCATAATGAAGATAGAATCTCAAGACAAAGAATAACTTTAATGAGAAAAATCCCAATTTTGTCACTCTAAACTTATGTGTTAAATCTCTTGAACATGGGAATCAATTGAATGAAACACACATATAAAAATTATTCAACGAATTATAATACTAAGCACATCAAGGAAATCAAATCCCTATTCTTAAATAGTTGCCAAAAGCAAATCCAGAATTTCAAATACTTTCAGTAATGTAATATTTGTAAAATAAAACTTCTCAGTTTTCTAGGTATAAAACTCATGTTTACACTTATCTTGAAGATATCTCTAACATGAATATCACATAATAGTAAAATATTTTCATATATCTAATTACTATTCGCTGTATCTACTAAATCTAAAGGATTGTTAGATTTAGTCACTTGAATATATGTCCAAAAAGAAACTCCAACAGTACTTGTTCATCAAACCTACGGCATATCCTTATGCATGCAGTATTTAAAACTGTTTTGAAAATACTCAAGTTGTATATATATACTATCAAGATGATGAAAACACAATTTCAAATACCTCAACAAGTAAAATATATGATAATAATATATGTCCAGAAATCTCGTTTTTATATATCTCTTGTTTAATTAAAATAAAATAATGATAATTATAGAAAACCTCATAATCTTAATCCAATATTTCAATGGAAACCACGTAAGGGAAGGATTTGAGAAAGTTTAGAACCTGGAGTGATTTGTTTTCTTCGAGCTATGTATGTCCAGAGTCGCATGTTGATATATGTTGTTCTCAGTAGAGATAATGAGATAAATTCTTCAGATTGTTGTCGAATATGCAAAGACATATGAAATCGAATCTGCAGATAGACAGGTGTAGTCGAATCTGCAAAGACAGGTGTAGTCGAATCTGCAGAGACAGAAGCGGTCGAATCTGCAGAGACAGCTGGAGTCGAACCTGCAGAGACAAGCAGTCGAATCTGCAGATACAATTGTAGTCGAACCTGCAGAGACAGAAATGGTCGAATCTGCAGAGACAGCTGTAGTCGAACCTGCAGAGACAGAAGCAGTCGAACTTGCAGAGACAGAAGCAGTCGAATCTGCAGATACAGCTGTAGTCGAACCTTGCAGAGACAGAAATGGTCGAATCTGCAGAGATAGCTGTAGTTGAACCTGCAGAGACAGAAATGGTCGAATCTGCAGAGACAGCTGTAGTCGAACCTGCAGAGACAGAATTGCTGCGAACCAAACCTGCGAACAAAAGAAACGTTAGATAAACAACCGGAGGCGCCTTGCGACTGCCCTGAAGAATTTATCCGCCTCTACAGCGCAAATTCCCTGAGGTACAACCGGTCTCGTCTCAATCGCAGTAGCGAAGGAGGATTCCGAACTAGCAAGAAAAATTTGAGATGGAACAGGAGATGAACCCAGGATATTGATATTTAGAAGACTGAAATCCCATTCTATGTGCTGAACGAAAACGTTTATATAGGCTTTATGAAATAGCCGTTTAATAGCCACTCAATGTCCGTTACAAAATGAATTGTAATAAAGCTGGCTTAATTTGCAGTTACGAAATAATTTAGTTTAAATTGTAAAAATCAAAATAGCTGTTGTAAAATAATTGCAGTTATGAAATAAAAGAAATTTAACTTTCAGTTACGAATTGAATTATCCGTTACAAAGTTATTTTACAAATAATTTTGACCAAAACTGGGCATATTCGAATAGGCTGATAGAAAACCGAGATTACATATATCAAAATAATATTTCATAAATTATTGTTTCACAAAATTCACTCGAAAAGTTTGAAATATCACAAAATTTACAACAAATAAGACTACAAAGGAGTACATAACAACATAAATGGGGAGAGATGAGACACGATGAGGTAAAGAAGGGGAGGGAGAAGGTGTGGGGGTGGGGAAGAGGGAGTGAGTTTAAGAGATGGAAAAAGGTTAACGAGAAGAGTTAAAAGAAAATTCCATTAGCATGCTGATAACTCATAAGATTTTTCAAAGGAATAGTTCACTAACTAATTACTATCCTCATTCTTCTATTATGAACCTGTTCTGTACTGTGCTTCCGATCTTAGAGATCGGTATTACGCAGTTAGTAGATATTTTGTCCTTGATTCTGTCTCTGTCTTCGGGCTTGAGAGGAAGATTTCATTCGACCTGGAGAGATTCGATCTTGAGAGGCGATGTTGAGATGTTCGATCTTGAGATGTCCGATCTTGAGGGGCGAGGTTGTACCTGCAATGATACTCCGATGCTCAAGTCAGTATTTGAGTGAATGAGTGTTTGTTAGAAAAAGTGCTTACCATTAATGAGCATTGAATGGGGTATTTATAGAGTTTGAACGTGTTTGTGTTGGCGTTTTTGGGCCGTCCGATCTTGCGGGCTGATCTTGGCCATTGAAGATTGGACTCTCTCAATATGATTGGGCTTCTCATCAATTGGGCTTTTGGAGAGGGGGGTGTAAATAGAAAACAGTATAATCACCATAACAGTGGCCCCCCAAGTCTGGTCGCTATGAGGAGCGATCTTGACTTTGATGGGCGACGTAGCCTTTATACTTTTGTTTTTGTTGAGTGGAGATTTCTTCGGTCTCGAGCTTACGTCGAGGCGGGGTTCTTGAGCGATGTTAACTGTCCGTCGAGCTTTCGAGCGAGGTAGATGGTTTTTTGAACTCAGTGCTGCTTTGGAATCAGTGTAATCTTGGAATCAGTGCCATCTTTACTGTTTCTGACAAGATGTCTCTTCGCAGTGGCGGCGCATGATGGTGACGTTTTTTCTTCAGCGTGCGGATTTTAATGGACCATGGTTTGGATGTGACGTTTCGACTTCCCGGCCCAGGCCCATTAGATTCGCCTTGCTATAAATAAAGGGTCTCACCTCCTCATTTGTTGCTTGCTGTTCATTTGTTTTTGATTTGCCGATCTTCGAGAGCTCCCGAGCTTCTTTAAAGTGAACGAGTTTGAAGAGATTTCGAAGTACTTTTAAGGTCGGTTTCTGTGGATCGACAACCGTATATTTCCAGATATAATCAACTTGCGACATAGTTCCGAGGTTAGTCTATTTTTGTTTTTTCTTTACTTTTCTTTTCGTTTGTGCCTGGACCTCCCCCAGTCCCCTTTGATCTCAGAATGGGGGTCGTCAGGTCGGGTTCCGACTTTCTCGCGAACCCATTTTCGATCTTTAATCCTGACATTTCGTCCCCCATTCCTGTAGATTCGCTCTGGCGAGGACGAAACAAACTCGGAGAGACGTTACTCAGTATCGGAAAGAGTTCACGAACGCGATGGCTTCTGGTGGTGAAGTCCCCGACGTTCGTACCGAGCCTCTTGAAGTCGCCGCCCCGGACGTGCAAGAGCATTCTGCTTTCGCCCCTATGAGTGATAAGGCGGAAGATAATTTTGAGAGTGAAAGTTCCTCTCCTGCGACCGATGCTAATGAGCCGAACGACGATACTCCTGAAGATGTGGAGGAAGATTGCTTGGTGGATGTGATGGCCATCACTTCTGAGTCCGATGAGGAAAACCCAGTGGAGGAATCAGAGGATTCCGAGGTCGATCTTGGGACAGGCTCCGAGGTTGATCTTGTGTTGAGTTCCGAGTCTGCCGATGAGTTCGACAGAGGGAGTGTTGGAAAACAAGTTGAATCTCGCCCTTCGAGTCAACCGGGTTCCAGCCGAGCTTCTGCTGCTTCTCTGGATGGGTACTCTAGTACTGGTTGTGGGGACCTTGATGTACCGGTGTGAGGGGTCTCTCAATATGATTGGGTTTCCAGAAATATTTTGGAGATCGAATCGTTGTACCAGCACGGGTTTAATTTGTAGAGGGTCGGGAGGAAAGCTTCCGGTCGCTCGAAGCGAATTTGGAGAGTTGAGGGAATGAAGAAAGGAGAGCACGTGGATTTGTGGCCTGGAGAGCTCAAGTTCACTTTGTATCATATGTTGATAAATGAGATGAATATCCGGCCTCCTTTCACCTGGTTCGAGCAGACGGTTTTGGCGACTTTGGATGTTGCGCCTTCTCAGTTGCATCCAAACGCGTGGGCTTTTGTTCGAGCCTACGAACTAATGTGTCTTCACCTGGAGAGGCCGGTCTCGCCGTTGCTCTTTTTCCATTTGTTTGAGATCAACCGGAACAACAGTGAAAATAAATTCGGTCGCGAGCATGTCAGTCTTCGCTCGAGGCGAGGGGCCAAGATTTTCAAAGCTTATGCGGACTCATTGAAGGGGAATTGGAAGGAGTTATATTACTGGGTCGAACCGGTGACCGATGAAGCGATCGAGAGAGTGGGAAAGTTTTCAGAGGATGGTCGGACTTTGGTGTCCACCAAGTTTCCCATTGGTTGGAGTCAGGCCCATTTTGAACGATGCACCAATTCCTTTTCTGTTGGTCAGGATCGATTGAACGCTGCCGATCTTCTTACCAAGAGGATCCTGATGTTTATTTCTGAGAACATTCCGTTTTCAAAACATAAGTATCGGGGTATCCCTGCGGCTAAGATAGTTCAGGCTGGGAAGCGAAGACGAGTGCAATTTGTCTTAGGTAGTTCGTTTTCCTTGTTTTGATTTTTGCATATCTTTGACTGTAGTTTGTATGACCCATTTTTGTTTCTTTTCCAGATACCATGGCCCCAAAGAAGCTCGCCGTAATGAAGGCGCTGGCGATGAGGAGCGTCGATATATCTGACGATGCTGAGGAAGTGGGTGCTCCGCTTCCGACGTCTCCCCAGGTTGAGACTGTTGTTGGGACGGTTACTGCTGCTTCCCCGATCAACACTGTTACCCAAGAGGACCTTGCCTATGAGGCTCTGGTCGATCTTGTTTCCAGTTCTCCTCCCCCGGCTGCTCCCGACATCGGTGCAGGGACCTCAGCGAAGAGGGTGCGCACCGAGGCAAGTGGCGAGCAAAGGCCAGAAAAAAGGAGTAAGACCTCAAGGAGACCGAAGCATAAGAACAAGGCCGTACCTTTAGAGGAGGGCTTCTTGGAGCAAAACTATGCCCAATGGCGGGAGGATCCTGTCGGGGCGTCTGTTAAACTTTTGGCGAACTTGGCCGATGTTCATAAGATCGAAAAAGAGAAATACGAGAAACGGGCTAAGGGTAGGTGTTTTCTTGTTTGTTCTTTGCTTTATGATCTTTTTCCCACAACCTGATTTTTCTTATTTTCGTGCTTGCAGTTTTGTTGGAGCTCGAGAAGTCTAAAAGAGTGAAGCTTGTGGAAGATGTGTCTTCGAAATCGAAAGAGCTCGCTCGAACAAAGCAAGAACTTCAGACTCTGAAGGAAAGCCAAAGGGAGGTTGTACGCCGGGCGGAGTTCGCGGAAACTCGCGTAAAGGAGCTGGAAGAAAAGGAAAGAGTTTTGGAGGGGCAATTGGTCGAGGCTAATCAGAAGATTAAAAGTTTGGAGTTTCGTGTAGTCGGTTTGGAAGATGATTTGAAGAAGGCATCCGAGGCAGGGGTCGGAACAAGCAGCGATGCCGAGGCTCGAATTGCGGAGCTTCAAGAAGCCCTTCAGCAGAGCAGAAAAAATGCTAAGGAGGCTACGAAGATTGCAAATGAAGCTAGGAGGGAGGCTCGTGAAGCTGCTAATTCTGCAATTGAGCTGTATAGGGAGGGTTTTGAGTGTGCCCAGGAGCAAATTGCTTTGGTCAATCCTTCCGTCAATTTGGATCGGTCGATTATCGATGCCGACCACGAGGTTGAAGGGGGTATGATCGTTAAGATCGATGCTCAGACGGAGAAGAAAACTGTGATTTTTCCGACCTCTACTGCCTGATGTTTTAACAGTGTTTCTTTTTGCAGAAGTTCCTGGTGTATGCTTTTACCTATGTAGTTTTTGTATAGATCCGGAACTTCTTTCGGTCTAGCTGGAGATATTTGTAATCCTTTTTGGGATATGTCTTCAAGACCTTTACGAGCTTTAATGAATGCTTTTTGAATTTCGCATGTCATGTATGTCGTTTTTACGAGTTTTAACGGGTGCTTTTTTAATTCTGCACGTTGCGTATGATGTAAGAACGTCGGTAAATGAGGAACTCGATTTACCGGTTTGAACCTATAGGACAGTTTACTAGGACTCAGCCCAGATTTAACTCGCCCTATAGGGGTATCGGCAGCCGTGGCCGATGGTCGTTCTTAGGACGTTTCGATCCTTGAATACCCGGTCTCTTTGAGATAGTTTGCCAAGACTCGGCTCGGATTTAACTGTTTTCTCAAAGAGTTTGCGACCTTGGGTGGTCTCTTTTTGGGGAGATCATCTAAGATCGGACCCAGTTGATTCCCGGTGGGGGGAATTTTGGTCCCAACATTCTGTTTGATGAAAATCAAGAATGTGTGGAGACTTGGTGAAAACTTTTGAGAAGCTTTGAAAGCGTTTGAAAGAAATGTCAAGTTTCTTTTTTGATTAATAACTTGTTTCGAGTTTACATAAGATCGATGTACATGATTTCTTTATAAGGATAATAACTTTTTAGTTTTGTTGCGTTCAAAGTCCTCTCAATCTTTCTTCCTTGGAGGGTCTCCAATTTAAAGGCTCCCGTACCGATTTTAGATAAAATTCGGTAGGGGCCTTCCCAGTTTGGGGCGAGCTTTCCTTGGGAGGCGTTTTTCTGACCGATGTCAGCTCTTCTGAGTACCAGATCGCCTGGATCGAAATCTCTGTGAACGACTTTGGTGTTGTATCTGGTTGCAACCTTTTGTTTGATGATTGCTTCTCGGAGCGAGGCCCGACCTCGGATTTCATCGATGAGGTCGAGTTCTTCTCTTAAGGCTTGGTCGTTATTGTTTTGTGTTTTGGGATTTGCCGTTCTCCAACTAAGTTCGCCGATCTCGACGGGGATGACCGCCTCGCTGCCGTAGGAGAGCCTAAAAGGTGTTTCCCCAGTGGAGCTTTGGGGGGTCGTCCGGTATCCCCAGAGGACGTAAGGCAATTTTTCTACCCAATTTCCTTTAGCATCGTCCAAACGTCGTTTCAGCCCGTTCAGTATTACTTTGTTTGAAGCCTCTGCTTGACCGTTGGTTTGAGGGTGCTCTACTGAAGTGAAATGGTGTTTAATTTTCAGTTCGAGCATTAGTTTTCGAAATCCCGAGTCTGTGAATTGAGTTCCGTTGTCCGTCACTACTACCTCGGGGATCCCGAACCTGCTCATGATGCTTTTTTTGAAGAATTTTATGCAGTTTTTTGCAGTGATGGTCGCCAAGGGTTCCGCTTCTATCCATTTGCTGAAGTAGTCTACGGCGACGATCAAGAATTTGATTTGTCCTGGTGCCTTTGCGAAAGGTCTGAGTAAGTCCATTCCCCACCATGCGAAGGGCCACGTGGAGGATAAACTTGTGAGGTCTGTAGGGGGAGCTATGTGGACATTGGCGTGGATTTGGCATTTCTTGCACTTCTTCACATGATCACTAGCATCGCCAATCATGCTCGGCTAGTAGTAACCGGCTCGAAGAGTTTTCCGTGCTAAAGATCGAGCTCCCATGTGCTGGCCGCAGATTCCCTCATGAATTTCTGTTAATACGTAGGCCGCTTCTTCTCCCTCGATGCATTTTATTAGTGGGGAAGAGAGGCTTATTTTGTAAAGCGTTCCGTTGATGACTGAAAAAGTCGAGGCCCTTCTCCTGATGTATTTGGCGTCGTTCCGGTCTAGGGGTTCTGTTCCTTTGACGATGTATTCTACAATTGGGGTGATACAGCCGTCCGTTTCTTCGAGCATACAGATTGTCGGGTTAAACAGAGGCTCGAGAGACACACTGGGTTTGTGTAGCGTTTCTTGGATGGTTGTCCTCTGGTTCCCTGGGGTTTTTGTGCTTGCGAGCTTGGCGAGGATATCAGCTCGTTGGTTTTCCGTTCTTGGGACATGAACTATCTTGCTTGTTTCAAATTCAGCCATTAGCGACCGTACCTGAAGCAGGTATTTCTGCAGGATTGGTTCTTTGGTCTCGTATTTATTTCCGATCTGGGAGACCACCAGAAGAGAGTCGGTATGGAGTTTTATTTGTTGGACTTGGAGGTCAATCGCCAGGCGAAGTCCGGCGATGCAAGCCTCGTACTCTTCTTGGTTGTTCGAGGTGGGAAAACTGAATGTAAGGGAAACTTCGATGATGACCCCCGTCATGCTTTCTAGCATGATCCCAGCGCCACTCCCTTTTGGATTTGAGGACCCATCGACATACAGGATCCATATGTCAGATTCGGTGTTAGCAGGCGTCATTTCGGCGATGAAGTCCACCAAAACTTGAGCTTTAAGTGTTGTTCGAGCTTCATATTTAATCCCGAATTCTGAGAGTTCCACAGCCCAGTTGATCATTCTTCCAGCCAGATCGGGTCTATGGAGTATCTGCCTGATGGGGTAGTTAGTTCGGACGACTATCTGATGGGCGACAAAATAGGCTCGAAAACGTCGAGCTGCGACAATGAGAGCCAGGGAGATTTTCTCGATTTTCTAATAACGACTTTCAGCTCCGTGCAGAGCCTTGCTTGCGAAGTAGATCAGGCTTTGCCCGGTTTCGAGCTCGCGCACCAGAACGGCAGCTAATGCTTCTTCCGAGACCGCGAGATATAGGTATAGGGTTTCCCCTTCCTTTGGTCGAGTTAAAATTGGAGGCTCGGAGAGAGATTTTTTTAGTTGCTTCAAAGCTTCGTCTTGTTCAGGCGTCCATTCGAAATCTCTTTCTTCTTTTTTGAGGATTTTAAAAAGTGGAAGAGATTTGAATGCTGCATTTGGTATGAAACGAGATAGAGCAGCTATCATTCCATTGAGTTTTTGCACTTCCTTCTTGAACGTCGGAGTTCGCATTTCTGTGACGGATCGACATTTATCCGGGTTCGCCTCGATTCCTCTTTCTGTTAGGAAAAAACCCAAGAATTTCCCTGCTCGAACTCTGAAAGTGCATTTTTCCGGGTTTAATCTCATTCTATTCTTTCGTACCTCACAAAAAATCGCTCTTAGATCGCTTATATGCTCGTCATCACTTCTGCTCTTGGCGATCATATCGTCGAGGTAGATTTCTACGCTTTTACCGATCTGGTTTTGGAACACTTTGTTCATCATTCTTTGGTAAGTCGCTCCAGCGTTTTTTAACCCAAAGGGCATGACTCGGTATGCGAAGTTTCCTCGGTCGGTGATGAAGGCGGTTTTTTCTTGATCTGGGGGAAACATGGCTATCTGGTTGTATCCGGAGTATGCGTCCATGAAAGATAATAACCGGAAACCGGAAGCGTTGTCAACCAAACGATCGATGCTGGGGACCGGAAAAGCATCTTTTAGGCAAGCTTTATTAAGATCGGTGTAGTCGACACACATACGCCATTTTCCGTTAGATTTCTTCACCAGGACTGGGTTTGATAACCAAGTCGTGTATTTAACCTCGGAGATAAAGTTGGCTCTGATGAGGTCGTCTACTGCTAAGGTGGCAGCAATGGCTTTCTCTTTGCTTTGAGCCCGCTTTCTTTGGGCGATCCATTTTGCTTCTGGGTTTATTGCGAGTCGATGGCAAGCAACCTCTGGTGGGATCCCAGGCATGTCTTCGGCCGACCAAGCGAAGATGTCTTTGAAATCTTTAAGACATTGGGTCAAATCGATTTTGATTTTTTCTGGAAGGTCGATCCCTATTTTGATATTTTGGGAAGGGTCTGAACCGAGCTGTATTTCGGCGAACTTTCCATCAGGCTCTGGTCTTTTGATTTTTCGTTTGAGCTCTTTGGTTAGCTCGTCGACGTCTTGCTGATTTTCGACTTTCGGATCGCAGCCGGTTTCTACGTTAGTGGCAGCGTTAACTTCAGTCGATCTATCTTTTGGCAGTTTGGGAGTCGACAGTTCTTCCGAAGGAGGAACCCCTTCATGCCCCGAAGCTTTTCGTTCGTTCTTCGTCCATAGGAAAAAACACCTGGAGGCCGACTCTAAGTCAGAGTTTAGAGTGATAACTCTGTTGCAGAGAGAGTGGAACTTCATCTTTAAGTGTGTTGTGGATGTAACCGCCCCGAGCCTGCCGAGGGTCGGTCTTCCTATAATACCGTTGTAAATGGATTCACAAGGTAAGACGAGGAATTTGGTCTTAACGGTTCGAACCATTGGTTCGGTTCCGTAGGTAACCATTAGCTCCAGATGCCCAAGGGGTTTCGTTCGGGATCCATTAAAGCCGGACAGAGCCGTTCCTTTATAAGGTGTGAGTTCCTCTTTATCGATCCCCATTTTGTTCAGAAGATCGACAAAGAGGATGTCTGATGAGCTCCCCTGATCTACCAAGATCCTACGTACTTCTTTATTCGCTATGATCGCCGATATTAAGAGAGGTACGTGTTTGTTGGCCTTTCCGTCAATAAGGTCGTCGTCGCTAAAAGATAATGGAGGTCGATTGCTCTTGATCGGGTTTGTTGATGTTGAAGCCACACATAACAGTTCCTTCCATTTTCTTTTCATTGATTTTCCCGATCCTTCATGATCGAACCCTCCAGTTATCATCATGATAATCGAACGTTTTTTATCCAGTTCTTAGTGGTCTGGGTCGATCACTTCTTTTCCTTTTTCCCTGGGATTTTCATTTCTTTCTCTTCCGATATTGTGAGATCGTTCTCCCTCCCTTTTGACATAGGAAGATAGCTTTCCCCGTTTTATTAAATCTTCAATGTCGTCTTTTAGGGCGTTGCAATGGTTCGTGTCATGGCCATTGCTTCAGTGGTATCGGCAGTATTTGTTGGCTTTCTGCCCAGGCCGGACAGGTAAAGACCTCGGGGGCTTGACGTCCCTGAACTCGACGTTCCAACATTCCCCTAGTAACTGGGCGTTGGAGACGTTGAGTTCGGTATATACCTGGTGGCGATTCTTTTTACCGGTGTTCCACGAATTTTTACGAGGGTCGATCTCGATGTGGCGTTTCGACGGTTCCGTATGTGACGATGTTCTGTCGACTTTGGAATTTTCTTCTTCATTAATAAAGCACTGGGATAGCTCGAGGAATTCTTGAAGGGTGTTAGGTTCCCAGGTGTTGATGTGCTTTCGGAACGAGCTTCCAGGGAGCAGACCTTGGGCCATGAAGAAGATTCGGAAAGCGTCGTCTAACTGCCGAACCTGAAGAGCCTCGATGTTGAATCGCTCTATATATTCTCTCAGGGGCTCATTTCCCCTCTGGACAATAGATGCTAAAAGATTTTTGTTTTTGGGTTTGCTCTTGGAATGGGCAAAGTGCACCGAGAAGTGTTTTGCTAACTGGTCCCACGAGGAGATGGTATTCGACCTTAACGTCCGAAACCATTCGGAAGCCATTTTGTCCAGGGTTAACGGGAATATTCGGCATTTCATTTCCATGGGTACGTTTCGATACTGCATGGTTGTATCAAATTGGTCTAGATGCCTGTCGGGGTCGCCCGTCCCGTCATAAGTCTTCAGTCCTCCGAGTGGTTTCTCGAGGTACCGGGGGACCCGGAAGTTGTCGATTGATTTTGTGAAAGGACCTTTTCGCCCAGGTTGATTCGCCCGTGACGGTGGTTGGTGTCTGTGACGAGGTTCAGGATGTCTGTATCGTCGCGTTTGATTGTTTTGAATGTTGTCACGGCTCCTTGATCGTCTTCTTGACGAGGTCGAGCCTTCAAGATCGTCAAATTGGCGTGCCAAAGGAGAACGGGAACCATTCCCTCGGTGGCGGCGTGGAGGAGAATGAGGATCATCAAGATCGTCATATTATCGAGCTGATGGAGAACGATAATCATTCCCTTGGTGAGGGTATGGGGAAAGGTGAAGATCGTTGGGACTATTATGTTGTCGAGTCAGGGGAGAACGGGAACCATTTCCTCGTTGACGGCGTGCGGGGGAACGGTGATTGAGCTTTCTCCGAGGGGGTGATCGATGGAAAAGTCTTCTTTGAGTTGGGCGTCGTTCCTCCAGGGAGCTCTGCCCGGATGATTGCTGGTCCAGAAAGTTTCGACCTTGCAGTCTCGCTACTTCGGATTCGAGGTTAGCGAAGCGGTTGTTTCTTTCTTCATTTACCGCTTCTTGCCGAGCCAATAGCTGAACGAGCTGTTGGACCGCGCCCGTCAAGGCCGGAAGTAATTGAGGAGGAGATGGTAGACTCGTTTCATATGCGCCCGAATGTGCTTGGGATGGTCCCGTGTTGGGAAGTCGGCTTCGTGTTTGCAACGAATTCGTAAGTTCCTGGACGTGGCCTTCAGGGGTTTGCTGAGGGCCGAGCTCAGGTTCGGCCATGAGACTAGTCGGTGTTGAACGGCGCGTTGGTGCCATTTTAATAAGTTTCAAGGAGATGGTGAGAAAAAATAGGGTATTGATTTCTCCCACTGTGGTCGCCAATGTTCTCTACTGTGCTTCCGATCTTAGAGATCGGTATTACGCAGTTAGTAGATATTTTGTCCTTGATTCTGTCTCTGTCTTCGGGCTTGAGAGGAAGATTTCGTTCGACCTGGAGAGGTTCGATCTTGAGAGGCGATGTTGAGATGTTCGATTTTGAGATGCCCGATCTTGAGGGGCGAGGTTGTACCTGCAATGATACTCCGACGCTCAAGTCAGTATTTGAGTGAATGAGTGTTTGTTAGAAAAAGTGCTTACCATTAATGAGCATTGAATGGGGTATTTATAGAGTTTGAACGTGTTTGTGTTGGCGTTTTTGGGTCGTCCGATCTTGCGGTTCTTGGTCATTGAAGATTGGACTCTCTCAATATGATTGGGCTTCTCATCAATTGGGCTTTTGGAGAGGAGGGTGTAAATAGAAAACAGTATAATCACCGTAACAGAACCTATGATTGAATCATTGAATACAGAAAGTGATGAGATTCGAGTCAAAAATATTTTTGCACTTCCTGATTCCATGCAAACTGTTCTGAGCCCACCATGTTTCACCCACAGAATGAAAATTGTACTGTACCATCGTATCCTATAAGATTCTCTCTCCATACAACTGATCAATCCAAAACGACAAACATAGATTCTTCCCTTTCATGTAATCTCTTTCAATCTCAAACGTGTTCACTCTTTTGACCAAACCGTTTTCTCAAATTATATTATCTGTACCACACTCAAAAATCATTATCAAAATATATCATTTAGTGAATGAAAAAAATACATACATTCACTAGTAGCAAAAGAACTCAATCATGGAGAAAAGTTCATCTCTTAAAAACACAGCAAGAGGAAGTTTTCTTTCATGTTGGGGGTATGTTAAATTGAAGGTTTGGACAAAACGAACAAACAGTTATAAATCAGTTGGTGGTTTTGGGTATGACCCTTTAAGCTATGCTCAGAATTTTGATGAGGGTATTATGGAGGAAGATGAAGATTCTTCATGTCGTAGATTCTCTGCTAGATTTGCTGCACCTATAGTTTCAACTAAATCTCTCAAGTAACATTAAGGTACGGAGGTGATATAGTCTCATCAAAGGAAGGAGACTATAAAATTGCTATCAAAATTGAATATTTAAATAATATAATATTGATCTTTATAATTCATATCTTATTATAAATTATTTTCTTGTAACTTAAGGTGTTACGATTTGTATTCTCACTTTGTAGTGGCTCTGTATTAAAAACAGAGATATTGGTTATTTCATTGGAATAGCTGGAAGCTTTTTGTTGTGAACCTATTACCTATGTCTGCAAAGGATGCTTACTATTTCATGAAAGGATTTCCATGTTTAGTGCTCTGTGAGGTGGTTGGCTACTTGGCTTTATCAAGGCATTTTACGCTTCAAATTTTCAAATAGAAAATGAATAACTCTTTTGGTTTTATGTGATGAATTTTTTATAGGATAAATGTTAGTAGTTAATTATTTAGCACACGTTTGTTTGTACGTGGGAATTGTTAGTTTTTATGATTTGAATGAACATTGGACCTCTTGCTTAAACTTGATGTCCCTCACTTCAATAATGTAACCAAGACTCGAGACTAATTTTGCAGTGATAAAAAATGATTTTCATAAAATTGATTTTGGTTAAAAATAAATTTAAACATAATATGATTTATGTTTGAATACATTTGCAAAAGAAACAAAAATTATCGATTTATGTTATTTGGATAGTTTGAATCAAAGTTGTTTTGGGGTGTAAAACTTACGTTTCTAAATAAAAATTACATATAGTGAATATAATTTAGGTTTAAATACGCTTTTACCCCCTGCAAATAGGGGGTGTTTTGCTTTTACCCCCTACAATTTTTTTTTTAAAAAAACACCTTGCAAAAATAACTTGTTTTAAAAAAGTCCCTTTGTTAACCCACTATTACAAAAATGCTTATGTGTCAAACGGAATTGTGAGATGTAATTTTATTTTCTTTTATAATTATTTTATCTGTGACATGGCTTGCCACATAACCACTCACACCACAACCACAACCACTCTCTTCTCTCTCTCACCCACACCACAACCACCAACACCACCACCACTCACACACCACCACCACCACCACCACTCACACCACAACCACTCTCTTCTCTCTCTCACCCACACCACAACCACCATCATCACCACAACCACTCACACCACACCACCACCACCACCACCGCGAGCACCACACCACCGCCGTCAACTACTAAAACCTCTCCCACTTTCTCTAAGTTTCGGTTATCTCTCTCTCACTCTTTGTGGACCTGTTCTTCATCTTTGCTTCTCTCTCTACGCATGTTTCTCTCACTCCATTCAGTTCCTCTTTCTTTCACGTTTGCGGCTGTAGAAATTAGGGTTCCAACCTTTTATGTTTCTGTCTTATTAACCCACCCATTTATTCTGGTTGATTCATGAATCTTGTGATAGTGGTAGCAAGAGTTCGAATTTCAAGCTCAATTCTTTTCTGATTTAAGAAAGATTCTTGCACCCCACCATTTACTGCTTCCACCAACAGATCTGAAACTCGTTCCGTTTTCCTTATTGCATCTTTCTTTGCTTTTTCTGCAAACAAACACATACCCATATGAAAAAAGAAAGACTTTATCAGTATTAGGAATTGGAAATGGAAAACTAACGAAGAAAAATCCAATTTTGAAAGGGGAAGGACAAATACCTGTTTGATGGGTAAGTATGAGAGAATTGTGATGGTGAAGTTGAAGGAGATGCTGTAGGGAAGCTTCTAACCCCTTTGGCTCTGTGTTCATCTCATCCCTTTTCTCAATTCAATTTTAATTTCAATTTGTAAAAGTTTGTAGAAGGGGATTATTTATTGTTGTTGACAGTTACTTCCGTTTGTAACCAAGAGAAAACCTATGTTGCATGTTATGGGAAGGGGAAACATTATTTAAGAAGAAAGGGAGAGCAAAAGAGGAAGCAGTAGCAGTAATGGAGAAGATGGGGAATAAGCTTCAGCATCACTCTTACCACATCAAGAGAGAGAGGGTGTTGATGGGGAAGATGGGGAATAATGTAAAATAATGAAAAACAAAAAATAATGATTTGGCATACAACTCAGCATTAAAAAAATTAGAAAAGAATAAAAAAATTACAAGTGAGACACATCAGCATTTTTTGTAACGGTGAGTTAACAGAAGGACCTTTTTAAAAAAAGTTGTTTTTGCAGGGAGTTTTTAAAAAAAAAAAAAAATTTGCAGGGGGTAAAAGCAAAACACCCCCTATTTGCATGGGGTAAAAGCGTATTTAAACCTATAAAATTTAGGGTAAAATATGTTTTTGCTCTCTATAAAATTAGGTCTTTCTAAGTTTAGTCCCTACATTAACAAAATAAGCGTTTTGGTCCCCATCTTATTTTGCCGTTTTCATTATTAGTCCCTGGCGTTAAATCATGCTGTCTAGGCTAACAGAATCATGACTTGGCACGCCGCATGGACATTTTAATTGATGTGGCGTTCACATGGCATGCCAACTCACTCTTTTTATTAATTATAATTATTTTAGTTTAAGTTTAAAATAAAAAAAAAGTTTTTAAAATTAAAAATTACAACCCCCACCTCTGCTACACGACTTCCGACCCCCACCTCTCTCTCTCTTTTACCCACTCTTCCTTCTTTCCAATTAGTTACTACAACCAAAAACCATCAATATCATCAACGGATCTGAAACAACAAGAACAACAACAAAAGAAGATCCCAAAACGAAGAACAACAACGACAACAAGATGAAAACGCAGAGAGAAGAAAAAAACACTGCAAAATCAGCGACGAAAACGGATTTGAGAACCTCTTCCTCTTCCACGATGTCTCCCTCTTCCTCCTCTCCATGTATAGTGACTGTTTCCTAGCTAAAAAAACGGATTTGAGAACCTCAAATAGCCACCTTCTTCCTTATTTTCCGGCAACCATCACTAGTGCAAAAAAGGGAATTAAAGTCGGACGAAAAGGGGAATTAAAGTCAGGCGGGCGCTTGACTTTTATTAAGTCGACTTTGTATGTCTGGAGTTTTAAAGTCAAGCGATGGCTTGACTTCGTAAGTTTGATTTAAAGTCAAGCATTTATTGCGCCTGACTTCTTAAGTCTGTTTTAAAGTCAAGCATTTATTCTTGCCTGACTTCGTAAGTATGATTTAAAGTCAAGCATTTTATTCTTGCCTGACTTCGTAAATATGATTTAAAGTCAAGCAAGAATAAATGCTTGACTTTAAATCATACTTACGAAGTCAAGCATTAATTCTTGCCTGACTTCGTAAGTATGATTTAAAGTCAAGCATTATTGCGCCTGACCTTAAAAGTTTTTTTTTTTTTTCAAATTTTGGTTTAATCTATACACCCTGGTTATACAAATTTTCATTCCGTAGAAGCGACTCCACTGGGAATCGAACCCAGATCTCTGGTTCCGTAGACCAGCGCCTTATCCATTGGGCCATGGAGTCATATATCAGTGCTCATTATAACATACTCATTATAGTGAAGAATATCCTAGAACCAATTTACCACTAATCTAAATATCATGAAATTATAACATACTCATTATAAACTGCTTATACCCTAGACAATAGACTGAGCAAAGATTACAATGATTGGAAATATACTTTCATTAGAAACTACTAATGCATACAGCTAGCAATTCTGAAACTTTAAACACTTCCCCATCCTCTTTATTATTGATCTCTTCACTTCCTGTGTCATCATCATTGTATAACTTTATCCACTAAATCTCATAGCAAATATTAATCATGTGCACTTGAGAATGAAGTATTTTTACTATAAAATGTTTCATTGTCAAATAGAACTGAAAAGTTTACCCTGTTCAGCACCAATAAGCAGGACAACTAACATATTTCATTATCTATAACAATATCATTTACCTTTTGAGCAGGGAAGATGCCATCTCAACAGTGATGCATATGATATCACCAATTTCCCCCTTTCATCAACACTTTATATCTCAGCACTGCAAAAGAACGAATCAGCATGTAAGCAGCGTTACTGCACTAAAGACCAATACAACAAATAGGCACATTGATTTTCATTATACAAAACCAAAAAGTTTGTTACTTGTGGAAAAAACACCCCCTACTGTCCAATCACAACAATAAATATAATATTAGGAATTTCATATTGCTGATATCAACTAACCCAGAATATGTATACATGTATAAATCCCCCCTTAGCAACATCTTGCATGTTTCTTAATTCGGTTTTCTATTGCATTAATCTAAATACCAATATAATCAGATATCAACAAACAAAAGTAAAAGCAAAGATCAAAGAGCTACACTAGATATTACATACCCTTTCTTCTGTCCTATCATACATGAATCTGCAACATGGTTTCGGCCCTGATCCATGAACCACAAATGAACAATAAATACTGCACCTGTTACATCGTTATTTGATGGTGTTAATACTTTACAGGCTCAACATCAAAATGCATAATAGATAAATTGTACACTGTAATCATTGAAATGATTTTATAATCTGATTCTGTTCACAAGGACCAAATTGTAGATCAATAAGCAAAGAATTCCAAGATTCAATACTAACCAATAGCTATTGAAAGGTTGATCAGTGCAGTCTTCCATATATTAAGGTATTGCTCAAAAGAGCCATTTATCTGTTCTCACCCTTAGCCCTTTTCGCATTTGGCTCTTTCGATTTGGGCTTTTTCCTACACAATATCAAAAAAATCCAAATCAGATCCTAATACAATATATTTACACATTTACACAAACAGATAGATGGCCAATTTTCGACCCAATGGCAGTGTACAGATTGTAAGCAAAGTTAAGAACAATCAAAGTTGTTTCTCACCAAATCAAAATTGTGTTGATGGCATTGAAGATAGTAAAGTTGACACTGAATTGGAGTCAGAGAACATGCAAGATCTTAAGGAAAAAGAGCTGATATTACAGGCTCTGCCATAGCCATATACTGGCCATCAGAAGTATACCGCAATGAACGGATGGCTCCAAGGTTGCCCTTCAGCACTGCCCCTGACTTCGACAGATTTCGCATGTCCCAAATCCGGCAGGTTTTGTCTTGGTTCCCGGTAGCAAAGGTCACCCCATCAGGATGCCATGCAGATGCAAATGAAAAATCCAAGTGCCCGGATAATGGAGTAATAGTCTGCAAAATAAATAAAAGTTAGCTTACCATTTGGACAGAGAGAAGTATGCTGCAGAATAGCAAAAGGAAGCAAAAATAGGAAAATAAATAGAAATCATGGGAATGATTAAAAAAGAACAATATAGAGAGGGAATGGACAACAAAGATTGCTAGTGTATCATCCATACAGCCAATGGGTAAGCAATGTTTCCTAATGCAAAAACTGCTCATTAATGCAAAAGTGTAAACTGGTAAGCAGACATGGCAATACAATTTCTGAAAGAACAAAAGTGTCCAATAATCAATCCTAACCTAAGAGGGAAGAAAGAATTTAACATGAAAACAAAATATCAGCAACTCACATTCACTGGCCAGGGAAAACGAAAATGGTTAGAAAGTTGAAATTTCTCCATATCAAAGTCTCTAACTCCAGAATCATTATTTGAAGCTGTGAAACGAACTGCGCCACTAAGAAACAGAAAACGAGTATATTAAACATTGTACCCATATCCAGTAGTAAAATAACAAAACCGTTGAAAAGAAGGAAAACTATATACCTAGGACTAGTGTAAATCTCAATAGCATTGGTGATAGCATTATCTTCATAGGTTGTCCTTGAGCAAAAGCTAACACCTGGTCGATCTAGGTGCCGCATTCCAGTAACAAAGGAGATAAAAAATAGTTAACAAAAGCATGTAGAGTATAATAACAGTAACGAAACCAAATATACATATATATGCCTAACTAGAAATGTATGACTGAATCTTATAAGTTACTTCAAACACAAGCTGAGGAGTTAGAAGCTGAAAATAGGTTTTTAAAGGAAAAGATAGATGAGCTAAAGAATGATCTTGATGAGGAAAAACAATGTCATCATTATGCTTTGGTGAGGTACAAAGAAATTGACGAGGAAAAACAATGTCATCATTATCCAAAACAATATATTAGGATAACGTGCATGATCATTTTCCATGTTACCTTATAAAAAATATGCAACAGAAACTCATTAACACTATTGGGAAGAGGTTTGCATTAATATCATAAAAGAGGTGTGTTGAAAGTTGAAACTATGGAAGCAATATCATTTTAGAAGGAAAACAAATAGAATGAAAGTAAAATGGTACCTTACTTAGAAGATAAAGTGTCCAAGTCAACACTGAACCAGTGGTCTCGTGACCAGCAACTAACATCGACAAAAGATCATCCCTTAATTGTACACTGGAAACCTGACATGTAGAAGTGTAGAACCGTCAAGCAAAAATATATAACATGAAGAACAGAAAAAAAAAAAAAAGAAACTGAAAGTAAACTATAAAACCCTGATAAAGCACATTATACAACAATAGAAATACATCATACCTCTTCTTTGCTGGCAAGTAAGAAACTGAGGATACTAGGATCAGTGTCATTTACATATTCATCAACATCAATTCTTTCCCCTTCTGATTCTACAATCTCTTTACATTTTTCAATAATGCTTGTGAAGCAACATACATAGCGCGATTCTGCTTGCCACGTTAGCCACGTTAGCACGTTGCTCCACAGTTCTCCTCTCTACTTCCAACCTAGCCTGTTCTTCTTTGAATTCTTCAGTAATGCTTGTGAAGCAACATACATAGCGCGATTCTGCTACTGCCCCATCTATCAATTTCTCCGCATATGTCTTCACCAAATCAGTCATCAGACTCACCATCTGAATCAATTTCAATAGTTCAGAGTTAGGCATAAATATTTATTATAGCTTCAAATAGACATATTACTTAATTCAATAAAATTTTTGCTCTTAGTTTTATGAGCATGAAATTAAGGATATATACATGTATGGGGACCAAAATAAACAAAGATTAGTTTAGTTAAAAAACTACTTGCTTGCTTATGTAATATGTTAGTTTTGGAAGTTTTTAAGTTAATTAAATATATTAGTTTTGTCTGTTTTAGAAGTTTTTCAGTTAATTAAATATGTTAGTTAGTCACATGAGTATTAAGTCTGTTTGTTTGATATTATATGTTCATGTAGGCTGCAGGGGGAGTGCAGACCAAAAATGAAATGAATATTAAATACATATACAGACAGAAAATATTTGTAAAACAAGTAAATAGAATTAAAGAAAATAGAATTAAAAAGGCAAGAATGAATGAGATTGTTATTTTACCTCGTTTCAGCAGATATTGCTTAACTCAAATGAACAATTTTCCCTTTCTCCAATCTTTAGCAGCTACCATCCACAGTACATTCCAGAATCGATGATATTGTTTTTTACCTCGTTTCAGCAGATGCTAAATTCAAATGAACAAGATTGCCCTTTCTCCAATCTTCTGCAGCAGCTACCATCCACACTACATAAGAGGATATGCAATTTCAATAGTTCAGGGTTAGGCATAAATGTTAATTATAGCTTCAAATAGACAAATTACTTAATTAAATAAAAAATTTGGTCTAAGTTTTATGAGCATGAAATTAAGGATATATAGTTAGTTTAGTTAGCTACTTGCTGCTTATGTAATATGTTAGTTTTGTCTGTAATTTGGAAGTTCTTCAGTTAATTAAATATGTAGTTAGTTTGTTTTAGAGTTTGATTGTTTGATATTATATTTTCATGTACTCTGCAGGGGGAGTGCAGACCAAAAATGGTAATCATATTCAGACAGAAAATATTTGCAAAAAAAAAAGAGTAAATAGAATAAAAAAGGCAACACTGAATAACCTTGTTTCAGCAGATGCTCAATTCAGATGAAAATATTTCCCTTTCTCCAATCTGTAGCAGCTACACTGAATAACCTAGTTCTTCAATTGACATCCAACACGACATAAAAAGAAAATAGTCCCTGTCCAGAAACGTAAAAAACAAGGTCAGAATCATCTCAAACAGCAACAGATCTTCAAACAAATTAAAGGAAAACACTGAAGTGCAGTTTTATACCTGTTTGGAGATCTCCACAAGCAGATCTTCGCAGATCTTCGTAGATCTGCAATCAGAAACAAGATTCAGAAAGTTAGGGTTTTGTGTTCGTAGCAAAACCTTGAAACCGAAACTGAAAAGGAGCAAAAACTCAACTCTGAGAAGCAGAGAAGAGTTTTGAGAAGGAAGAAGTATTATACCTGTTCGTTCTGTTGGAAGAGACCTTCGCTGAGAACGGCGACGGCAACAGCGAAGCCGACGGTGAGAACGGCGTGAGGGAGAGGAAACGGTGAGGAGGAAACGGTGAGGGAGAAGAAACGGTGATCTCTGAGAGTGAGAAGGCGTGCGTGAGGGAGAGGAAACGGTGAGGGAGAGGAGTTCTGAGTTCTCTGTAGTGATGAAGGATCAGAGAGAAGATGAAGGATTAGGGTTCCGTGAGAGTGAGAATGGAGAGGAGAGGAGAGGAGTGTTCGTGAGATTGTGAGAGTGAATATGTTTGAGAATGAGAGTGAGAGGCTCTGAGAGTGATTTTCTTTTCTATTTTTGGACTTTAGAGGTCAAGCGCGAATAGAAGCATGACGTCTAAAGTATTAGAACAGAAAAAAAATTCACCCCTAATTACAAGTTTGCCACCGTGTCACTTATGTAGTCAGGCGCTTACACGCCTGACTTCTAAAGTCTTATTTTTTCCCTATTTCTTCACTTTAGACGTCAGGCGTGTATCCGCTTGACCTTAATACTCGCGAGTTTTGCCACTTATTTACAAGTTTGCCACCGTGTCTACCTATGTAGTCAGGCATCTGGGCGCCTGACTTTAAATGTCTAATTCTAATGTCATTTTTGCACTAGTGCATGGACCTAGCTCCAATCAAAAAACGAGGTTGATATTCAGAATCCTCACGCCATCCTCTCGCAAAGCCCACAAAAAAATTTGTTATCAGAGTACCTCCACCGGCGACCACCGTGCAGGAGGTCATCTTCGCCGCTACCACTACCGGAGGAGAGGAAGAAGAAGATCAGCTTTTTTAACAAAAAAACAAAAATTAATAAAATAGAAATTTTTGATAAAAAATAATAAAAAAAGCCACGTGGATAATAAAAAAGGTTAATGTATTTGCCACGTAGATTAAAAAAATACACGTGTAAATGCCATCTTAATTTCCGTTAACCCAGTCAGCATGATTTAACGTCAGAGACTAATAATGAAAATGGTAAAATAAGATAGGGACCAAAACTGTAACTGAAATTGGCTTAACCGAACTTGGTATACAATCACAGAGTTTGTTACAATTAATATGCTGTATTGACAAGCAGCAAACTTACAAACAATGCACTTTGGGCCATAGTGGGCTACAAACAGGTCCAGTACAATCAAGAGGCCCAAATGTTAAAAACAATCAATTGAATTACTACTTACAAACATTCCCCTAAACTGGAATTCTGCAGAAAATAGTTTACAACACAGAAGTAATTCTAAGATGAAATACACATTCCTAAGCATTTCTTTAACTTGCTGAAAGTTTCATTTTTCACAGGCTTGGTTAGCAAGTCAGCTAGCTGGTCCTGTGAACTACAAAACTTCAGCTCAATCACCCTATCCTTGCAAAGATTCCTGAGGAAATGGAATCTTACATCTAGGTGTTTGCTCCTACCATGCATAACCGGGTTCTTTGACAACTTAATTGTAGAATTGTTGTCACACAAAACTGTCAAGCATTTCTCTTGCTTCAAGCCAAGTTCTTCTAGCACTCTCTTAATCCATACTCCCTGACACACACACACAATAGGTAGCTGCAAAAAATTCTGCCTCTATTGTAGATAGTGTTACTATTGGCTGCTTCTTGGAGGACCAAGATATAGCACCAGAACTCAGCATATACACATATCCAGTAGTGCTTTTTCTGTCTTCCAAGTCACCAGCATAATCGCTGTCACAGTAGCCCAGCACAGTCTGTTTCTGATCCCTTTTATACAATATGCCAAGATCTGCAGTGCCTCTTAAGTACCTTAGCACACGTTTGGCAGCAACAAGATGTTTCTCAGTTGGTTTGTCCATAAATCTACTAATGAGACTGATAGCAAACATGATGTCAGGTCTAGTAGCATTTAAGTACATTAAACTACCAACTATTTGTTTAAAACAAGTGGAATCAACTATTCTCTCCTCGTCACTTCTAGTCAGCTTATTTCCCACCACCACAGGATTACTCACAGGCTTACTTTCTTGCATTCCAAATCTGCTCAGAACTTCTTCAGTACTTCTTCAGTATACCTCTGCCGTTTCATAAAAATTCCTTTATCATTCTGAGTAACTTCAACTCCTAGGAAATAGTTCATCTTTCCTAGGTCAGTCATATCAAAATTCTTCTTCATTGACTCCTTAAACTGGTCAATCAGATGTGTATTATTCCCTGTATACAGCAGATCATCAACATACAGACTAACAATGATGATGTCTGTTTCACCAGCTGTTTTAGTGAACAATGTATGCTCATGTGAGCATTTCTTGAACCCTTCTTTGCTAAAGTACGAATTTATCTTGCTGTACCATGCCCTTGGGGCTTGCTTTAATCCATATAAATCCTTTTTCAGCGGATACACCATCTGTTACTGTCCATTTCTTGCAAAACCTTCTGGTTGATCAACATAGACAACTTCATCAAGCTCTCCGTGTAGGAAAGCACTCTTAACATCCAATTGATACACATTCCATCCCTCTTGAGCTGCAACAACTAGGATACATCTGATAGTATCCCAACGAGCAACAGGGGCAAAAACTTCTGAGTAGTCTATCCCAAACTGTTGGGCATATCCTTTTGCCACTAGCCTTGCTTTATACTTCTCCACTTTTCCTTCCTCATTAAACTTGGTTTTGTAAATCCATTTCACTCCAATCTTTCTTGCTCCTTGTGGAAGGTTCACCAGGGTCCATGTCTCATTCTTTTCTATGGATTGTAGCTCTCTTTCCTTAGCTTTCCTCCATCTTTCATCTGTCACAGCTTTTGTAAAAGTAACAGGATCAGAGAAGTTCTCATTCACAGTCATCAAGCCATGTAAATTCTCTCCTTCTTCATCACTTTCTAACTCATGATTCAATAAGTACGCATCAAGGTATGCTGGTTTCTTTACAATTCTCCCTGTTCTAGTGTCCTCAGTGTCTTCATTAGGGAGATTAGAGGACTCTTCAATCTCTGTTCCTGCTGTGGCAACAGGTTCAGCACTCTGCTCATCAGAATGTTGTTGATCATGACTCCCATTCACCTGCTCAGTAACAGAATCTTCTACATGTTGTTGCTCAGCATCTATGTCATCAATGTCATATATTTCACTGCTGTCTCTCTCAATATTCCACTTCCAGCAATCATTTTCATCAAAAACAACATCTTTGCTTATCAAAATTCTCTTAGTAACAGGGTCATACAGTCTATAGGCTTTGGATTCATCACTAACTCCCAAAAATATGCACTTTAAGCTCTTGTCATCAAGTTTCTTTCTCTGAGCATCAGAGATGTGCATATGTGCAATGCAACCAAACACTCTAAAGTTTTTCACAAAGGGCTTTATTCCACTCCATGCCTCTTCAGGTGTGACATCCTTTAGAGACACAGTTGGACTTCTATTCAGTACATAAAATGTCCATTTTACAGCCTCGGGCTAGAACTGTTTAGGCATTTTTGCTTCCTTAATCAAACTTCTCACCATATTCATAACTGTCCTATTCTTTCTCTCTACCACCCCATTTTGTTGTGGGTTGTATGCAGCCGTGAGTTGCCTTCTAATTCCATTTTCTTCACAATATTTAATGAATGCCTTGGAATTAAACTCCCCACCCCTATCAGTTCTTAGACAACTTATTTGACACCCTGATTCTTTTTCAACTATCACTTTAAACTTCTTGAAAACAACAAACGCAACAGATTTTTCTAATAGGAAATATACCCAACCTTTCCTAGTAAAATCATCAATAAAGGATATGACATACCTCATATGGCTGTTGGATTCAGGGGAGATAGGACCACAAATATCTGAGTGAATCAGTTCCAGCTACCTTGATGCTCTCCACTTGCTCTTTTTGGACATAGCATCTCTATGTTGACTTCCAATCAAGCACTCTATGCAGTTCTTTGATGGTTCCTCCAGAACAGGTAAGCCACTTACAATTTCTTTTTGATTTAGTATCTGCAGCCTGTTGTAACTAAGGTGAACATACCTCCTATGCCATAGCTCATACAAGTCCTCCTCAACAGTAGCCTGAAAACAGTTTGGAACAATTGTTGTCCCCAAGACAGTGAATATCTTGTTATTTGCCATCTTGGAGGTCATCAACAGCCCCTTTTCCTTGTGGTATATCTTGCACAAACCATCTTCAAATACCACCTTCAAACCTTTCTGCTGTAATTGCCCAATACTGAGAAGATTGTTCCTCAATTCTGGAACATAATAGACCCCTGTCATTACTTGAATACGCCCTTCAATCGTCAATTTTATGTTCCCTTTTCCCATTACAGATAGCTTCATGTTGTTGCCTAATTTGACAGATTCCTTGAAGTTTTCATCCAGTTCAAAGAACCATTCCTTCACACTACACGTCATTGCTACACCCGGAGTCAAGAAACCATCTTGCATTTCTTGATTCCTGTTTCTCCTCGTCACCATAGGCCATCAGCAAGATCTCTTCATCTTCATCAAATCCTGCATAATTGGCCTCCTTGTCTTCAAGATTTGGACATTCACTTTGATAATGTCCCATCTTGCGGCATCTATAGCACTCTATGTGCTCCTTTGATGTTTGTCTCCCCCTTCCTCTGCCAGCACCCCTACCTCGTCCTCTACCTCCACTTCTTCCTGGACCAGAGACTTTGAGTGCTTGTTCTTCTTCCTTTTGTCCTTTCATTCGCTGTTCTTCCACCAGAATACAGCTTTGGAGTGCATCAACAGTGACTGTTTCAACATTTGTAGCCAAATTAATGGAACATATGACATAGTTGAACTGCGGCGTCATTGATCTCATAATTTTCTCTACAACTATGGTGTCAGTTAGATTCTCATCGTGTGCCTTCATCTTGCTTGCAATGGCTAGGGTTCTTGCAAAATAGTCATTTACTCTTTCACCCTCCTTCATGACCAATACTTCGAATTCACGCTCCAGAGTTTGCAATTGAGCTCTCTTTACCTTCGAGGAACCTTGAAATTTCTGTTTCAAGGAATCCCAGATATCTTTGGCAGTATCCATCGTCAAGATCGTTTCCAGAATCTTGCGATCTAAAGCTTGGAACAGGTAGTTCTTGGCTTTGAGATCCTTTAACTTCGCATCGTTAACTGTTTTCTGTATCTCTTGAGTCGCATTCGCAGGTAATGGAGGAATCTCGTTTTCTACAATCTCCCAATATTCTTTTGAGCGAAGTAGATTCTCCATTAGAACGGCCCAATGATCATAATACCCGTCGAACTTTGGAATTGCAGCTTGAACAAACGTTCCATTCTCACGATCCGCCATTGTTGAGCGTTGGGTTTCTTGCAGTGCGGTGGTTGTCACGGTGGTTATTCGGTTCAGGGTCGTAACAGCTCTTGATACCAATTGTAACTGAAATTGGCTTAACCGAACTTGGTATACAATCACAGAGTTTGTTACAATTAATATGCTGTATTGACAAGCAGCAAACTTACAAACAATGCACTTTGGGCCATAGTGGGCTACAAACAGGTCCAGTACAATCAAGAGGCCCAAATGCTAAAAACAATCATTTCAATTACTACTTACAAAAACGCCTATTTCGTTAATGTAAAGACTAAATTTAGAAGGACCCGATTTTATAGAGACCAAAAACGTATTTTACTTTAAAGTTCAATTCAATACCAAACATAACTTGTAATACTAATTATTTTACTTGTACTCTATAATTTGATCTTGAATAGAGTCCGAACATGTTATATCTATGAGAAGAAGCTATACTTAAAGTTTGGATATTAATCGGTCTTTGATAATCATCACATGATGAATGTCTATGTTTTCATCATTTTCGTAACTTGACTGAAATAAATACACATATATTATCATTCCTTCAAATAAAGTTGTGTACATTGTCGCATGACTAGAGGTGTCAATTTGGCGCAAGCCCCCAAGCTCAGCCCCATTGGCCCCCAATCAAGCCCCATAAAATTGAAACCCCCTATTAATGGGGCTTTTTTTAGCCCCAGCCCACACTTTTAAATTTTTTAGTGGGTTGGGGCCAGGGCTTTGTGGGCTGGCCCCCAAATTTTATTCTCCTTTTTTTCCCACTATTTACACCTCTACTTTCATTCTTTCACCCCCTTCCTCTTCTCCCTCCCTCTTACCACCACATTCTTCTCCCTCTCACCACAACCACCACCACCATCTCCCACTCACCACCACCACCTCATTTTCCCTCCCACCACCACCACCTCCTTATCCCTCTCGCCACCACCACCCACCTCTTTTCCCACTATTTATACCTCTACTTTCATTCTTTCACAGACTTCCTCTTCTCTCTCACTCCCACCACCACCATCTTCTACTCACCACCACCACCTCATTTCCCCTCTCACCACCATCACCTTCATTTTCCTCTCACCACCACCACCACCACCACCTATTTTCCCACTATTTACACATCTACTTTCATTCTTTCACCCTCTTCCTCTTCTCTTTCACTCTCACCACAACCTCCTTTTCCCTTTCACCACAACCACCACCACCATCTTCGACTCACCACCACCTTCTTTTCTCTCTCACCACCACCACCACCTCCTTTTCCATCTCACCACCATCACACAACAACCACCACCTCCTTTTTCCTCTCACCAACCACCACCACCACCACCACCTATTTTTCCACTATTCACACATCCACTTTCATTCTTTCACCCCCTTCCTCTTCTCCCTCACTCATCACCACCTCCTTCTCCCTCACACCACAACCACCATCATCACTATCTCACACTCACCACCACCACCACCACCAAGAGTGGGTCATTATTTGCAAAATAAATATTCAGGGCCCATGGGCTAAACTAGGCCATCAAAGTTGAGTGGGTCATTTTTTGCAAAATAAATATTCAGGGCCTATGGGCTGGGCTGGGCCCACATGGGCCTTATGGGCTTAGGGCCTATGTGGGGCCTTAGGATTGTGGGCTTTTTGGCCCATGGACCACGTGGGCCTAGGGTGGGCTGGCCCACGTGGGCCAAATTGACAGCTCTACGCATGACTACTTGAACTTGTGTTTTCATATTTTCATGTTGAAATTAGGCATGCAATGTAGAATTGCAAATTTCTTCTTTCATACACCAAAAGTCCTTTTTAATGCGCACCTTAAACTTGAGTGATATATGCAATTAAAAATTTTATTATAATTTGCAAACCCATGAGAATGCCTAATATCATGCTTAAGCATATTAATACATATTGAATATCATATAATAAAGATTCACAACCATGCCATAGTACAACTACAGACATCTACAAAGCACATTATCATTTCCATGGTGATTGACGGGTTCGTGCTATCTACAGAGCACAATATATTAAGGTTGTGTTCATCGTAGTACGTCTTCGGTCATCTTGCGCATATCACATAAAATAATTCTAAGCCAATAAAGGCACCACACACTCCCAAATTTTGACAACCCCAAAAATACCCTTCCCCGAAACCCCTTCCTCCCACACTCTCCTTCCTTCCTCTTCACTTCACACTCCATCCCTCTTTCACTTTCCCACTCCCTCTCACCACCACCACCACCACTACCTTCTCCCTCTCACCACCACCACCACACCACGTCCCACTCACCATCACCTCCCACTCAGCACCACCGGCCATCTCTTTCTTCCTCTCACCCTCCAACTCTCTGATCACCACCACCACAACCACATCCTTCTCCACTATTTTCTTCTCCTTCACCGCCACCTCTCTCTAACCACCACCCCCACCACTTTCGTTTGCTGAATAAAAAATTTTAACAACTAAGCACCATTTGGTACCAAGGTACCTGGTTCGGTACCATGGTACCATCTCTGTGTTGTACAAAATTAACAGGTACGGTACTATAATACTAAACCGGTTCGGTACATTGGTACCGTACTGAGGGTATGGTCGCTGGGAGGGTTGCTTTGCTGACCGCTGTGTTGGTTGTCTGACAAAGTTTTGGGTGTCGTTCTTCATTGCCTCGTCCACATGCTCAAAATAGGAAGAGTCGTGTGCAACATCATAATGTTTTCACTTTTTTGGTGCACCCATTGTCTTCATTTTAGAGAGTGGTGGAACCATATATGTTGTGATAGGAAATGCGCATTCATCGATATGTTTCTTGTATACAACCTTGCTGGTAATATCCGTACCATTAAAACGCTTCCAGATCGTCTCCATCGAATAACTGATGTCACAATGTGACATTCTTGATTCATGTGATCCTCATCCGTACCCTCCAAACTGCGCTTCCTCCAGTGGACGTCAACCACCTCCAATGGGATAGTGAAAATATCCAAGGTCACAAGCACACGGTAATCCATGTTTAACCTTAATTCTGCACTCACATCGGTTTTTATCTGTACCCACAGAGTACTTGGTTTGATCAAACTCATCAGAAATAAGATTCGGTGCGTTTACCGAGACCAAACTGCGTAGTTTCTTAGAGAATGGAGTGTTGTGCCGGATATCCACGCGGTTGATACTTTTTTGGAAAGACCCCACAATCTTCTCAATCTATAAGTTCAGCATACCTTTCATACCCTCCCAGCATTTGCACAAGTCTCCTCCACTAAAGTCTGAGGCCCTCAATGCCCAGTAGACCGACTCAACCCTATTATGAAACCAAAGAAAAATAGACCCACCTCGTAAGATAATTGCAAATAAAAAGACATTCAACGAAAGATAATTGCAAATAAAAAACATTCAATAAAATATAATTGCAAATTAAGTGACGCACCTATTTGTAGTGGTGTTTCCAAAGTGTGTCACTATATTAATCCATGCCAAGACAAATTTCTCCTTATGAGGAATCAACCATGTCTCATTCACGTAATTCTTAAAATTTGGTATATCGACACATGATTGTTCCAATACCTGTAATTGTTGATCATACTCTTCCTCGCCAGTTGAGTCAACAATACTGCTCCAGAGATCCATCACTGCCTTTTGTCTATCCTTCATCACGTACTGTTTACACCTAGCACTCACGTTCTTGCTTATGTGAAATTGGCAAAGCAAATTCAAAGTGGACGGAAACACGACATCAATGGCATTTATCAGTGCAATATCTTTGTCGGTGAGGAATAACTGAGAAAGTGCAATATCTACCACCATCAGATCTCTTAACGTCTGCAATACCCATCTAAAATTGTCATAACGCTTTGTCGACAAGTATGCAAATGCAACCGAGAATGTCAACTCGATGGAAGTGACACCAATAATCTCCAATAGAGGTAGTCTGTACTGGTTGGTTTTGTACGTGTTGTCCATAATCAAAACCCTAGGGAACATTCTCAATAACTTGATAGAATCAGGGCGTGCCCACATAATTTCACTAACAACATCCATGTTCTCAACTCTTATGTTCCAACACAAATAGTGTTCAGAGTCTATCAGTCTCATAAGCTCCCGCATCTCGGTTCTAGGACCTCTCCGATTCAACCGAAACATCCTGCGTTGTCTATAAAACTGAGTGATACTAGTCAAATTGTCCGTAAATCTCTTCTTCAATGCCTACAAAATGTTCATTGGTGTAATATTTAATGTGATGTGTGCATGCACCATAGACCGCTCTGGCTTAGTTAACCGCCAAAGAGTGGAAGGTCGTTTAACGTTTTAAGCAGCTCATGATTATGTAGTCCACACCTAACCTTCAATCTCCAATCCCCAGCATCAGTCAAAGGTGTAGCTCCCAGCCTAAAAGGACAACTATGTTTCTTTGAAGACCTCACTCTACAACAACCAGTGTCTAATCCAGCGTATTTTCCACTCTTCTCGCAACCAAAAATAATTTTATCTGTCCTCCTCCTTTTACCTGTTGTATCTGATCTAAGAATGATAACAACCACTCCATTGCCTTTCCCAATCTCTTTAGCCCAACTTACAACATCGTCACGTGTAGGAAATATCTAAAATATAAACAATTTTTAGTTATTATGACAAATAATAACTTATAAAACTCGTAAAAAATTTACTAAATGTACCTCTATTGTCGTAAATGTGTTTGATGTATCTACACTAAAAGTAACCAAAAGATCACTTGTATCCATATCTTTTTTTTAAAAAATAAAAATTTATTAGTAAAAATATCTGTAATTCGGGATTTATGTATTACTACATAAATTCGGAAGTGTTACTGCATAAATCCGGAATGCAATAACACTTCCGGATTTATGTAGTAATACATAAATCCAGTATTATGAATACATTCCGGATTTATGTATTACACATAAATCCAGAGTCAAAAATAATATGCTCCGGAATTATGTATGACTACATAAATCTGGAACGATATTTTTTAATTCCAAATTTTTGTGTAATATATAATTTAAAATTTTTTAAAAAAGTTGCATTCTGGAATTACCTCTTTTGACGTAAATTTGGAAAATCTCAAAAATTTACCCCAACGATGTGTATTTGGTGAAAAATACGAGGGGTAAAATGAGATAAAACCAAAAAGTGGGGATAAATGGACCATTTGTGGGGATATAAAAATCAAAGGACCATACTTCTTACAACCCCCTCCTACTCACCACACACCTCCAAACCCTATACCAAAATACCCCTAACACTCTAAAAAAATTTCCCCCCATCCTTCCTCCTTCTTCCTCCCCTCCATCTACTACACACTCCCCCTAAACCACTCACCTCCATGTCTCAAATTCAAACCCTATTCTCCTCACCCATCTCATTCACATTCACATTCTAGTCATCTTCCCCACATTGGCAACTCAACTAAGGTTTCATCTCTACCCACCATCCTCCTTTTTTTCACGCAGAAACTGTGTTTGTGGTATTTTTCTGATTTCCCCCTTGGTTCGGTACTATAGTATCAAACCGGTTCGGCATTAAACAACCGTACTTGTAAAACTGCTAAAAGGGGGGGTGTGTTTTAAGTCATTAGTCACGATATTATAGTACCGAACCAGTTCGGTGTTATAGTATCGTACCCGTTCAGAACCATAACACTGTACCTTATCAGTTAATCAAATTGTGTAGAAACTGTTTTTAACATTTGTTTTCTTTTTTTTACAGACTTAGAAACATAAAATGGAAGAAAATTGTACAACCTCACCAACAGATGGTGTCTTAGATGACGCATTGGTTGTCTTAGACGACGCATTGGTTGTGGACCATATTTGTGCCTTTACAACTCAAGAGGTATATATTAGGTCTAACTTTTTTTTGGTTTAGGGTTCAATTAATTATTAGTAACTAATTGACTATTATTTTTTCTAGTTATTTGCTACTCGTGATGAGCTATTGACATGGGTACGTACTGTCGGGAAATTCCTTGGATGCTGATTGTGATATATAGATCTGACAACAGAAGAAGGTCGGGAAAAGAATACTGCATGTTGAATTGTGAAAAAGCCAGAAAGTACAAGTACGCTGAAATAGTTCCTACCGAGACTAGAAAATGTTGCTGCAAGTTTAGGTTGAAAGAAAAAATCATTAAGAAGCTTGGAGGATGGATTTTGAGGGCTATGTGTGGAACACATAACCACACATTATATACATCGGTGAAGGTCATCCATACCCTTCTAAATTAACTTCGGAAGAGAAGGAAGTAGTGGCTAGAATGACTAAGAATTTGATCCCGCCTAATCGCATCCTTGCTGAAATCAAAGCTATGAAGTCTAAAGATAGCCACACTACTCTGAAGCAAATATACAATGCGCGTTCAAGGTTACAGTTGAGTCTACGTCAAGGTAGGACAGAGGTCCAACAATTGATGAATTATTTGGAGTGTGATCAATATGTGTACTGGCATAGAGTTGTCAAAGACATGTTTTGGACACATCCGGACTCGATTGAGCTTCTAAATACATTCCACATTCTATTGTTGATTGATTTCACGTATAAGACCAATCAGTATAGGTATTCATTGGTTCAAATCGTCGGTGTAACCTCAACGGAGAGGACTTTCTTCATTGCATTTGCTTATGTCCGGGGGGAGAAATTGGATAACTTTGTTTGGGTTCTGGAAAAACTGAGAGATCTATTTAGGAGACAGGAAGCTTTGCCACAAGTTATAGTTACTAATAGGGACGTTGTTATGATGAATGTTGTGGCTATGGTATTTCCAACATCTGCCAACTTGTTGTGCCAATTTCACACTAAAAAGAACATGAGGGCCAAAGCTAGGATGTATGTGCATCCGATGGGGAGATATGAGCACATGGATCCAATGGACAGAGCTGACGACGTGATGGATGCATTTAAAAAAGTTTTCCATGCGACCACTACGTATGAGTATGAGCAGGCGTTGCAAAGTGTTTCGGCACCATTTGACAACTTCATCAGTTATGTGAAGAACACTTGGCTCACCCCTCACAAAAAGAGGTTTGTTGATGCATGGATAAATTGTTATATGCAACTAGGCAACACTACCACCAACAGAGTTGAGTCTGCACACTTGGCGTTAAAGAGACTATTGCACAACAGAAGGAGAGACTTGTGTTTGTTGGGATTCGATATGTAGCATGCTTAGGGTACAACATACTAAACTTGAGGAGCATAGCCTCAACGGAGTCAAATATGATCACTTTAAGAAAATATATAATAACCTTAAGGTTTTACTGGCTGCCAATGCTATAGACTATATAGCCAAAGAGTTGAAGCGGTGTAACACCGTTGGTGTTGATGCATCTGCATGTGGATGCACGATTAGAACCACGCACGGTTTACCATGTGCTTGTGAGCTTTCTATGTAAATATTTTATGTTCTTCCTTTAGGTTTTGTCACTTTGTCAATTTTATTCTTCTAAAAAAATCATGCTTATTTTGTAGGTACATGGTGGACCTCACCCCCATTCCGTTGGAAATGATTCATCACCACTCGAAGAGATTTAATTTCAAAATACCCTATCCTGGCAATGAAGGTTTGATGCTTCTGATCATGCTAGTAGAGTGATGTTAAAGGAGAAAGTATGTGAGTTGGCATTCCCAGACACTACTTCCATGTGTCCACCTCCGGATAAGACCACCACAAAGGGAGAACCTAAAAAATGCAAGAAAATGAAAGATGAGTTCTCAACAAAGCATGACAAGTCATACCGGGAACATGTAGATGACATTTTTGACTCCTAGGAAAATAACACATCCGCTGCTCAGTCTCGCAAACAACCTAAACCACCAGTATCAAAGACCTCAACTCCAACCCAAAGTAGAACTACAAGTTTCACTCCTACCCCGCCACTACCAAAGAAACCAATCCAAACTAGAACTACAAGTTCCACTCCTACCCCACTACTACCAAAAAAGCCACCACATCTAGAAAAGAAGCCATGCCCCACTCCAGCTCCTAATCCAACCCTAAATCCTACTCCTGTTATTATTCATACAAATGACTACAATAAATTCTTTAGCAGTATGCCAGAAATAATGCATCCTTATATTGAAGATATGGTAAATGTAAAAGCCGGTGGTAACTGTGGATTTCGGTGCATTGATGCACTACTTAGTAGGGGTGAGGATGCTTGGAATACTGTGAGAGAAGATTTGTTGGACGAGCTTAAGCCAGAATTCAAATTCTACACTAAATTGTATTATGGGATGGGGAAGTCACCCATATTATGAAATCGTTGACGGGTACACATAGGTATTTCAAAGACAATTGGATGACTGTCCCAGAAGCAGGATATTAGATCGCTAACAGATACAATGTCATACTTGTTTATTGGTCTGTTAAAGGATCGTTCACAATTTCCCCCTTTCATGTTGCACCTTCCAAAAGTGCTCATGTCTTCAACATTTGCTTTACTAATGAACACTCTGTACAGGTTTGTAAACCACAAATCATAAACCATATCTATATTCTAAAAGGTTAGATCAGATAATAATTGTGTTGTCCTTGTAGGCATTTATGAAGAAAGGAATTCCAATACCCCGAACTGATTATTTCTGGAGTAGACACAGGGCAGAGATAACAAAGGATTGGGACAAGCCATTTACGGGTCGCATGCAACAGTGGAAGTAGTTACTAATAGAGATAGATGTTACCAAGTGGCTTCAGTCTCAAGAGGGGGTGAATTGAGACTTTAAAACTTTTTCCCCTTTTAACGACTTAGATTAATTTTTCGTGCAAGTTTATGGAATGAATGAATTAGAAACTGAAAGCAGTAAATAACACAGTAGATTTATACTGGTTCAGTCACCTCTTAGTGACCTACTCCAGTCCTCACAAACCCTTGTGAGATTTTCACTAACAAAACAAAGCTTAAAACGGGGACTTTCAAACCCTTACAAAACTCAGGCACTCTTCACTTAGGATACCCCACCTTCGTGCAAGAGCCCCCAACAATTGATAAACAAGAGATACCCCACCCTTGTTACAATCAAAACCCTAGAGAGATTCCCCACTCTCTAGTACAACCAATTGACTAACAAGAGATACCCCACTCTTGTTACAATCAAAACCCTAGAGAGATTCCTCACTCTCTAGTACTACCAATTGACAAACAAGAGATACCCCACTCTTGTTACAATCAAAAACCCTAGAGAGATTCCCCACTCTCTAGTACAACCCAATAACAGAAATTGAACAAATTACAAGATATAGAAATACCTCTAAAGTAGGTGAATACAACAAATTGAAAGCTTTCCAACCCAACCCTTGAGAGAGATCAGCTCAAATTGATAGAAAACAGTGAAGAACAAGTGCAATAGTGCTTTAGGGTTCTATGGTGTGCTCTTGATTCGCAGGTTGTAGTGTTTGGAAAACCTTAGGTCCCTATTTATAGCTGCTGTTAATTTCTGACCGATGGGACTGATTTATTGCGCTATTAATCGATTAACACGTAAGTGATTAATCGATTAACACGTAAGTGATTAATCGACTAACACGTAAGTGATTAATCGATTAGCATGCTTCTAGACCTGTTTTATCAACAAAAACATACCTTTGATCGATTAACATGACTGCCTAATCAATTAACTTAATCTATTAACACGTAACTTTATCAAAAAAACTTACCTTTAATCGAATAACACGACTGCCTAATCAATTAACCTAATCAATTAACTTAATCTATTAACACGTAACTTTATCAAAAAAAGAACTTACCTTTAATCGATTAACACGACTGCCTAATCAATTAACTTAATCTATTAAGACAATTCTGGTCTTATCCCTGCACAGCCATAATCCATTAGCTTAATTGATTAACATAACCTGTTATACTAACCTATTTAGACGATTAAGGTTCTATCCCTGCATAACTAGGATTTGGTTTGAGTGTCTTCCTAGGTAAGTGCTTGATTGTGTAAAGTGTTTTGAGCCGATCCTCAAAAGAGGTTTACATTTATTTCCTAAGACACGACCGGACTTCCTATCAACTACCCTTGACATGGACATTCTTCTTGAGTTGGTTGTGCCTTGGAGCTCTCTTTTGTCACTTTATTTAAAGTTGCTTCATCATCAAAACTTAACCTGCAACACAAGATATCCACATTCTCCCCCTTTTTGATGATGAGAAAATTTCAATTCATCTTAGGTGGGAGGTTAGTTCATCAAGCGAAATAATATAATGCAATGATATTAATGCTATGTATCTAGAGTCCCCCTTACTTGATTCTCCCCCTAACTAAATGCAAAGTGACAATCCTATTTTTCTCCCCCTTTTTGTCATGATCAAAAGGGTATACATGATATGTAGTTTGTGAGTCTAACAGTACAGGCATTAACAGAAGGAAAAAAATAGACCATTGCAATTTGAAGATATAAGACATCCACAAGATAATAAGACATATTCAGTTTAACTTGATGCAACATACCATATCTAAAGTATAAAAAAAAAAAGGAAATTGCATCAGAGGTGCCATCAGAGAACAAGGCGCGAGTGCTGGTTTAAAGAGGAAAATGCGTGTTCAGTTTTTTTTTAATTGAAAACCAGAATGTTATCTATTAAGCTAATCTATTATGCTATTCTATTAAGCTAATTTATTAGAACAGCAGAATGTTCCTAATTTATTATGCTAATAGATTAAAATATGTGAAAACTGGTTTTCAAGGAAAATACATAAAAAAAATCATCTAGATGTAGTTTGCTTGGAATTTAATCATGGAAAAAGCACTTAATTCAATCACTTAATTCAATCAACAATTTATATTTCATTCAGATAAATGATAAATCAATGATTCCAAGTTCTCTTCGAATGAAAAAGAAACTTTCTTTTTGCAATGGTTTTGTAAAAATATCAGCTAGCTGTTTTGATGACTCAACGAACTCAATCACACAATCAACTTTTTGAACATGATCTCTAATAGAATGATGTCTAATTTCTATATGCTTAGTTCTAGGTGTGATTCTTTTAGATTTGCTTGATATTGAGCGCACATACAAACACTAAACATGATATTCGGTCTACTAGCAGTCATATAGAGAAGTAAGCTAATCATAACCTCGATATTTGCTTAATTCTATCGGTTTACCTTCTTCATCCTTGTCTAGGTAGCATAAGGTGCTCATTGGAGTCTTTTTTTTTTTTGCTTTATCCATCTCAAATATTTTGAGCAACTCTTTGCAGTATTTTGATTAAGAGATGAAAATGCCATTGTTGGTTTGTTTTATTTGAAGTGTAGGGAAGAAGTTGAGTTCTCCCATCATCGACATTTCAAACTCACTCTGCGTAATACTTGGGATTCTCCATTCCTTAGGTAACTTATTGCTTGACTCTTCTTTATTTCCTTGTTGAGATGTGGATTCCGTTTCCTTTTCTTTACTTTCATTTTTCTTCCTTTCACCTAGTTTCAATGCTTCAAGTTCATCTGCAACATCATTAATAACCTTTCCCAACCTTTTGGGGTTAGTTTCCTCAAATGTAACATGTACAGATTCCCAAATCACTTTATTTCTTTTATTAATAATTCTAAAAGCTTTACTAGATAAAGAGTAACCAAGAAAAATACCTTCACCAACTTTAGCATCGACTATTTCCTAGGTTATTCTTCCCATTGTTTAAAATAAAACATTTGCATCCAAAAGTGTGTATGTGTGCAACGTTTGGTTTATTCATTTGTAAAATTCATAAGGAATTTTCTTTAAAATTGGCCTAATCAAGACTCTATTCATAACATAACAAGCAGTACTTATAGCCTCGGCCCAAACTTTGTTTTTGGATGTCATGATCATTCAGCATTGTTCTATCAAGTTATTCCTCTCAACGACTCTTGAATAGCCGTCTACGATGACAGGTGCATAATAATTTCCACCAAAGCTTTTAGTCGGTGAGGGACCAAATAAATCCAAGTGTAGAAGCTTCACCGCAGATTCTTCCTGTATTGTTGTTACCATGACGGCTTTTTCTGGAGGTGAGTGTTAAGTACCTTGATTTATCTCCAATCATGTACTTTGAGCATCTGCTATCAATGTACCAATATGTCCCCCATACCTTGTGTTGCACCCGAAAAGGTCCCTGAGGGGATTTTTCTTCGTTTACAACTTTTTAAAACAATGAAGTCGCCACCAATATTTTTTATAAGGAAAATATTGAAGAAAAACCTTTTTGGAAAGCGGATGGCCTTTTGGGAAACCGGAGGATTTGGGTTCGGGGGTCGGTTAGGCATGGGGAAGGTATTAGCACCCCACACCTCCTTTCTACCGAAAGGGAACCTTTAATTAAACGTGTGGTTTTAAGTGTTGATTTGGAAAATACTAAATTTGCCTCAAAGGGAATGAGAAGACTTAATGAAAATTTTTATTTTTGGCGCTTGACGAGAGTTAGCCGCTCGCTCCTACGTATCTCCCGGTGCGATGGAGAATTCAAAGCTACGTAGTTCTTGTCTGTCCTGAAAAAGGTTTTTGTCTTTTATCTTGTTTAGGTGAGTTTTCGCAATAGGAATGAGGATTCACGATGACCAAGCAACAACGGTTTAGAGTGGTCACACTACTAACTCTTTTGAAAATGAAATCATCATTAACAACCAAACGGCAATGGCGCGAGTGATCATTAATGATAATCGGTTTTGCTTTTGATTCGAGTGTTCGCGATGACCAAACAACAACGGTTTAGAGTGGCCGCGCTACTAACTCTTTTGAAAATGAAATCATCATTAACAACCAAACGGCAACGGCGCGAGTGATCATTAATGATAATCGGTTTTATTTAAATTGGAGTGTTCATGAAGACCAAACAACAACGGTTTAGAGTGGTCACACTACTAATTCCTTTGAGAATGAAATTATCGTTAACAACCAAACGGCAACGGCGCGAGTGATCATTAATGATAATTGGTTCTTATTTTAGGTATTCAAAAGGGTTTTCGCAATCGAATTGATTTTTGGTTTGTGAGATGGCTTTTTGATGTTTGAAAGTGTTCTTGGTTATGAAAAAGATTTGAAATTGTAAATGTTACTAACGAGTAACAAATTGTAGTATAATTTGAATGCGACATGGTTTTGAGGTGTTACTAACGAGTAACAAAGGTTTTGAACTTTGAAGTCGGATTACAAAGTCAATGCGATCATCAAAACAAGCAAACAAATCGTGAACACCAATTCAATACTTAATCACATAGCAAGCACAAAAACAAGTATAAATGAATAAGAACACATGTGCATCAAGACTAGGGGGCTGGCCTATCCTTTGCAATTACTTACATTAACAAGTGAGAACGCATCAAGACTAGAGTTAGTTCATCCCTTGCCAAAACCTACACAAACTCCAAGAACCAACACCACAATTGCAAGTGAGGATGCATCAAGGTTAGGACAACCTATCCTTTACAAAACCTACACGAACCCTGAATTACATTTTACACAAAACCTTTCAAGGTGAATGCCATCATAGGCCAAATTGGCCTTCAAGCATTCACGCATTATTTAACTATCATAAAAGGAAACCTAAATTTGCATCTTCCTACTCATTAAGAATTATAAAAGAGAGATTGAATCATTTCTAGGTAATCCTCCTCACTTAAATCGAGGTGCACTAGGCACAAATGAGAGTCACTTTACCAATCATCAACCTAAGACAAATTATAAAGCAATTCGTAAGAATAAGCAATCTCATAAACTAAAAGGAGGGTTGAATCACCTAGAGCAACCTTCATCACTTAGAACAAGGTGCACTAGGCACAAGTGAGAATCTCTTTGCCTATCATCAATTTAAACAACACCTAAACTAAAAGGGTTGAATCATATAGAACAATCCTCATCACTTTAAGCAAGGTGCACTAGGCACAAGTGAAAGTCATATTGCCTATCATCAACTTAAACAACACCTAAACTAAAAGGGTTGAATCATATAGTACAATCCTCATCACTTTAAGCAAGGTGCACTAGACACAAGTGAGAGTCATATTGCCTATCATCAACTTAAAATGATAAGCAAACATATAAAAAACCTATTTATTCACAATATGCGACCCAAATACACAACCAAGAACCCATTTATTTTTGAAAGCAAGTGAGATAATATGAGAAAACAAGCTAGATTACAATTTTTGGTAAAGGTTCATGTGATTAGGCAAAGAAATGCACAAAACTAACATAAACCCTATTTTTCTACAAGTATGCGAAACATAATATGCCATAAAACAACATTTTATTTCATGAAATGCAAGGGTCAAGATCCAAATCAAAACAAATCATCAATCATTCAAGGGTGAGAAGCACCATAAGCACCCAAGCCTCCCTAAGTGCTTGTCAAAGTGCTTATGACGCTTCTCACCAACAACAATCAACAATATGAGGATATGAAGATGATAGGATGAATGATTTTTACATTTTTGAGGCAAGAACTCAAATATGATGCAAGGTTTTAAGGATTTTACCTTAACTCCAAGTTAGAAAGTGAGATGAGAAGGTGAAACTAGACACAAATCAACAAAACTCCAAGGTTCTTCAAAGAAATACCCGCGCAAATATGATGATCAAACCCACTTAGTGATGATGCTTGAACTTTGAATGAGAAATGGAGGGAGTATGTGAAAGAGGGATGCAAATGAGGTGGAGTGGTGGTGTTTGGGTGGAAGGAAATGAAAAAGATGGATGGAGGAGAGGGAGGAGGTTTCGCAAGGAGAGGAGAAGAGGGAGAGATGAGAAGCCAAAAGATCCTCAAGTGTGGAAATGAGAGGGTATTTATAGAGTTATTTTAGGTCTAGGGGTAGTTAGGTCATTGTTCTTTACTAGGTGCTCTAGGATTGGGTTTTAAATTTGAATGAAGGGCTAGGATTAGAGATCACTTGGATTGTGGGTAGTGAGAAAACACAAAAATGAGAGTGGTAGAGAGGAGAGGGTGTGGATTCGCATATGAGACGGAGGGAGAGCTTGTGTGAAAAACTTGTCATATTTTGGGAATGGAGGCTCATATGTGATGTGAGGTAAAAATAGGGTTAAGGGTATAATTGAGATGGAATGTTACCAAAGAAGTAATTTTGTATTTTCTTGTGAAGAGGTGAGTATAAATGGGTGGGGTAATTTACAAAAGAGGGCATAAATCTATGTGGGAGTGAGTGATGGTCACCAAAAAGAGAAAAGTTAAGGATAGTACAAAGCATATTCTTAAGGAATAAGGAATAGAAGAGTGTGGAAGAAATTTTGGGAAGGGAGAGAGAGAGAATTCGAAATTGTGGAGAGAAAGAGAGAGAGAGAGAGAGAGAGAGAATTCGAAATTGGAGAGAGAGAGAGGGAAAAAAAACTTGTTTTTGGTCTTTTGTCTTATTGAGGACACTTCCTTCTTTTTGAGTTTTGAATTTTGGGCATGGAAGTGAAGGTGCACCTATTAAAAAGTGTCATATATATTTGAGCACCATAAAATATTCCCTCTAATTATTCTAGGCAATAAAAATTGTCATTTAGTAATTGGGGAATATTTAATGGTCTTTTTTGGATTTTTTATGCACTAAAAATGGGGAAACTACATTTTTAATTATTTTGGACTAGGACGTTCTTTCCAAAAATTATACAAAAATTACCCTTGGTAGAGTAACATGTATGCCACGTCCTTGACCTGGTCTTGGTCCAAAAATAATTAATTCGCTTTTATTTAAATGCCCAAAAATGCAAAAATATGCACTATTTTATTTCCTAAAATTCCTAAAAATTAAGAAAAATGTTTTTGGGTGCCAAAAATTAATAATGATCAATAAATGGCCTTTTTTGATGAAAATACAAACACGTGCCAAATGACGAGGGCACAGGGCAGCTCACACAGTTACTACTGGCGCGCGCGCGTAATTCAAATAAAAATGCGAAATAGGGGGACGAACACACATAAATGCACCAATCCACTGTTTTCCACACATTATGAATTACCTTATTGCTTCTATTTTTCTGAAAAATGTTTTTTGACTTGGGCGGACAAAATTGGGGTATTACACCTTGAAGCATACCTGCAATAATATCAAGTTGAAAATTTTGGTACCCAAATTTCATCGGGTCCTTATGGGTTAGTGCTTGGTAGGGTCCCTTTGGGAACCCAGATCTTTTTCACAACTTGTCTTCCTCTAGCCATGCAAACAGATGCAATATGTCCTAGTTTGGCACAGTAATAACATCTAATATATGGATTAGTAGTGAACTTAGGCCTATAATGCAAATTTCTTTTCATAGAAGTGTTTCTTTGTGGCCTAGGAAGCACATGTTGTTTGTTTTGTACATGCATTTTTCCTAATGTCCATTCAAGCTCATGGATTTTCTTTTCATATTCAGTGCACTTATCACATACATAGTTAGCTTTAAAACAACCAAGACTATAATTTTCTTTTCTAAGTTCTAATCTTTCCTTAGTTAAAGCAATAACTTGGTTTTGGAGATGAGCAACTGCTTTCTTAGATTGACTTAATGCCTTAGCTAGTTTTAAAGAATCATTATGCAATTCAAGAAATGCTTCATGTAATTCATCATATGCATTTTGTGAAGTTTCAAAGTTAGAATCTACCTCATTTTCATTTTCACTATCGTGGTCGGCCATGAGAGCAACTTGAGCTTCTTCACTTTCTGAATCATCTGATGAGTCTATGTCATTGTTTTCCCATGCTATGTAGGCTTTTCTAACTTTGTTTTCTTCAGATCCATTTTTCTCAAATTTTGATGTTTTTCTTTGTAAGTTTGGGCACTCCATCTTCACATGCCCGGATTTGCCGCATTCGTAGCAAATTGGTGGACTTGAGGAGTTTTCCTTGCTTGAGAATCTTTTGGGTGGAAAATTCTTCTTGGGAAAACTTTTCTTTCAAATCAACTTTTTGAATATTCTAACCATAAGAGCCATGTTTTCATCGTCTTCATCGTCTTCATTTTCCGAATCATCATTGTCATCAGATGGATTTGAACTAGAAGCCTTGAGAGCTAAGCTTTTCTTTTTCTTGTCTTTTTCTTCATGCTCTGCCAGACGAGTGAGCTCTAGTTCATGCTCTTGTAGTTTGCCAAAAAAGTGGCAAGTGTCATAGTAGCTAAATTTCTTGATTCAGCTATAACAGTTACTTTTGCCTGCCATTCTCTGTTTAGGCATCTCAGCACTTTGTTGATCAAGTCTTCGGCAGGAAATGATTTTCCAAATGAGCCTAGTTGATTCACTATGTGAGTGAACCTCTTCGGCATTTCTTGTATAGTCTCTCCTTGATTAATTCTGAATAGTTCATATTCCCGGATGAGAGTGTTTGTTCTTGCTCTTTTTACCTCACTAGTATCTTCATGAGTGACTTGAAGATTGTCCGACATTTCTTGGGCAGTTTTACAGTTAGACACTCTGAAGAACTCATCGGGACTGTGTGCGGAAGTGATAATATTTTTGGCACGAAGATTGTGTTGAACTTTCCTTTTGTCATTATCTGTCCATTCATTCCTTTCCTTGACTATGAGTACACCATTAACCATGTGTGCGGGAACAAAGGGTCCATTTTCCACAACATCCCATACATCTATATCTACCCCTTCTATAAATATTCTCATTCTTTCTTTCCAATATGCATAGTCTTTCCCGTTGAATCCCGGAGGACGGGTAAGAGATGCACCCTCTTGCGTAGAACAACCTGAAGCCATTTCTCTTGAAGCTGCTAAGCCCTTTAAACAAGAGTCTAGCTCTGATACCACTTGTTACCAAGTGGCTTCAGTCTCAAGAGGGAGGGGGTGAATTGAGACTTTAAAACATTTTTCCCCTTTTAACGACTTAGATTAATTTTTCGCGCAAGTTTATGGAATGAATGAATTAGAAACTGAAAGCAGTAAATAACACAGTAGATTTATACTGGTTCAGCCACCTCTTAGTGCCCTACTCCAATCCTCACAAACCCTTGTGAGATTTTCACTAACAAAACAAATCTTAAAACGGGTGCTTTCAAACCCTTACAAAACTCGGGCACTCTTCACTTAGGATACGCCACCTTCGTGCAAGAGCCCTCAACAACTGATAAACAAGAGATACCCCACCCTTGTTACAATCAAAACCCTAGAGAGATTCCCCACTCTCTAGTACAACCAATTGACTAACAAGAGATACCCCACTCTTGTTACAATCAAAACCCTAGAGAGATTCCTCACTCTCTAGTACTACCAATTGACAAACAAGAGATACCCCACTCTTGTTACAATCAAAAACTTAAGTGATTAATTGATTAATATGCTTCTGGACCTGTTTTATCAACAAAAACTTACCTTTATTCGATTAACATGACTGCCTAATCAATTAACTTAATCTATTAACACGTAACTTTATCAAAAAAACTTATCTTTAATCGATTAACACGACTGCCTAATCAATTAACCTAATCAATTAACTTAATCTATTAACACATAACTTTATCAAAAAAAGAGCTTACCTTTAATCGACTAACACGTCTGCCTAATCAATTAACTTAATCTGTTAACTTAATCTATTAAGACGATTCTGGTCTTATCCCTGCATAGTCATAATCCATTAGCTTAATTGATTAACATAACATGTTATACTAACCTATTAAGACGATTAAGGTTCTATCCCCGCATAACTAGGATTTGGTTTGAGTGCCTTCCTAGGTAAGTGCTTGATTGTGTAAAGTGTTTTGAGCCGATCCTCAAAAGAGGTTTACATTTATTTCCTAAGACACGACCGGACTTCCTATCAACTACCCTTGACACGGACATTGTTCTTGAGTTGGTTATGCCTTGGAGCTCCCTTTTGTCACTTTATTTAAAGTTGCTTCATCATCAAATTAAACTTAACCTGTAACACAAGATATCCACAATAGAAACCCTTGATCATGTAGACTTAACTGAAGATTAATAGGATTAATATTTAGTTGAATATTTTGTTGAATTTTTATTTAAATTTGTATCCAAACGAGACATTTCCCACGTAATTCATCTTATGTTGAAAATTTATCACATGTTTATTGTTAGTTGATTATTTATTTTGTTAATTTATAACATAAATTTGTCAGTTAGATTGAATTTTTTTATGGCCTAAACTGAAACACTTGGTTTTCTGCAGTATCTGAGTTGTACGGTACATAAATACCGTATCAGTTCGGTACTTTAGTACCGTATATGTGCACTAGGACCAGACACCCCCTTATAACAGACAAGGTAATAAAGTACCAAACCGATTCAGTATTTATGTACTGTATGGTATTTTTGTTGGCCTGGTACATATATTCTGTTTGAAAATCTGTAGGATGCTCCGCTAGGGTTTTCTTTCGCTGCAAAAGCTGCCGCAATGGCAGCAGATCTGATGCAATTTCTGCCATTACAAAGTAACTAATGGGATTCTTTATCAGCAAAACCCCGCTAGGGTTTGCTTTCGTTGTTTTGTCTCTGTCGCTAGACCTTTTACAGGTATTGTCTCCCTGCTCCGTTTTTCGTGATAAGACCTCGCCTGTCTTTTCCAGGACATGCGTAGACCCCCTACTGCAGGAGCGTGACGCGGGTTTTGCTGCAGTCTCTGATCCCATTTCAAGCCCGATTTTGAATTTTCAAGCTCCTCCCAAATCTTTTGCTCAAGCTTTAACAGGAACAAAGGATAAATCTCGTGATTTTTCTTTGAGTCAACTTCCACGTCCAAGTCTCAAAGGCGATGATTTGGAAATTTCCATTCTTGAAGAAGAATATGTAGTAGGTTTGGAAGGATGCAAGACATGTCTTTATGGCAGATTGCTTCTTTCAAAGGGAGATACTCCTATCAAGATTGGTGTTTTGAGATCCAAAATTCAAGATCTTTGGAAACCGACCAGTAAGTGGGGTCTTATCTCTTTGGGGAAAAGTTACTATGAATTTTTCTTTTCATCAATTGATGATTTAAGTAGAATACAATCGCAACTCTCTTGGCCCTGCAAGCCAGGTTTGCTTCGGGTGTTCGCTTGGCAGCCTGATTTTAATCCTTCTATTTTTAAACATACATGTGCTCAATGTTGGATTAGGCTTACAGGTCTTCCTCAAGAATACTGCCGTCCAAAAATTCTTTTTGCAATTGCTAGCAGTGTAGGCAGACCAATTACTCTAGATGATAAAACTAGTAAAAGCTATTTTGACAGATCTTTTGGTCATTTTGCCCGCATTCTGGTTGATATAGATTTGAAATCAAAACTTAGGATTCAAATTCTAGTTGAAAGGTCTGGCTATGCTTTCTTTGTGGGCATTGAGAATGAAAATTTGCCTTTTTTTTGTATGAATTGCATGACTATTGGTCATACCACTAGCAATTGTAAAAAAAGTATACACTCTGGTGTGGAGCATAATAAGGAGCACAAGTTCCCAAAGTCAAAACAGGCTTCTAAGTATGTTTATAAGCTGAAAGCTCAGGCTACAAGTATTGGCATCATTGATCTGTCTAGTTCACATCGAGTTTGCAATGCGATTCGAGATGAGGCTATGCAACCTAATGAACAATCAGAATTGGTCCAATTTGTCAAGGACTCTTTCACTTCAGTTGAGGGTATGAAATCCACTCAGCAGTTGGATATTGTTTTTGTAGAGCACACCAGAAGCCAACGATCTGAATATTGACTCGGAGCGTTTTCCTGAAATGAATTTTACTAGTCGGTGCAACTCTATTGAATCTTCCTTCACTCAATCTCCCACTACCAGGATGGATTTGTTTAATGTCTCAGAGTCCGATGCTACTTCTAATCTAGTGGTAGCATCTGAAATGAGATTATTAGGAAACCTTTGGGGTGATGTGTCAGATGGCGAGGTTGATCTTGTGGCTCCTAATAGCCAAGGACCAGTTGCTCATATTGATTATCTTGAGCCGGTTATGTCCAAGTCCCAAAAGAAGAAATTTCGGCAAAATAGGAATGTGGTTCAAAATAGTGTTTGCTATAACACCCGTTCCAAGACAAATTCAGTCTCTGCTTCTTTTTGATCTCGTTCATTTATATTAGTTCCTAGTTGAACTTTTGGTTTGTTAATAAGACATTTTAGTTCATTGGTTTGTTATAGGGGTCCTTCATGCTAGGGGACCCTTAGAATTGCTTTGCTTTTAGCATGTTTCTTGCCAAGGGTTTGGCCTAGTCCCCATTGGATTTTCTTCTGTCCTCTTTTTTGTTTTGTATTTTTTTAAAAAAACAACTCTAGGAGCAAAAACAAGGTCAAAATAATTGTTGACCTGGTACCAAAATACTGTAACTGTTTGTTATTTAAGTACCATACTAGTCATCAGATCAGCGTGAGTCGATTTGCACGTGTGTTACACGTGAGAGTATTTTTAGAATTTTCTAAAAATGAGATTGTGTGGTGAGTAGGAGAAAACTAAAAGAAGTATGTGCCAAATCAAAGGTTTTTTTTAAACCCCCACTCCATCAATCTATACCCCCACGCACCCTGTGAAAAGACGCTTATACCCTTGACCAGTTTACAAAATTACAATTACCTTATCATTTTTCACTTACATCTGTTTTACAGAGAGAGAGAGAGAGAGTCTGTCATTTTCGCATAAAACGGATCTACATACATCCGTTTTCCTTCCAACGGATCTACCTACATCTGTTTTCCAGCAAACGGAACTACATACTTCCGTTTTTGACGAAACGAATTTACATACATCCGTTTGAAGCCAACGAAAGTAAGTACTTCCGTTTCTTCTCAATGGATGTACATACATCCGTTTTTGAATTTTGTTTGTTTTTTAATTATTTTTTTGGCTTAAACATCATTTACCCCCCCTGCAAATATCACGTTTATCCGTTTACCCCCCCCCCCCCTGCAAAAAAAAACTTTTAAAACAAACCCTGCAAAATGTAATTGTATCCAGTTACCCCCCTGCTGTTAGTTTTGGCTAACAGCGTTAATATTTGTAGGGGGGTAACTAGAAACACTTAATATTTTTGCAGGGGGGTAACTACCCCCCATTTATTATTTGCAGGGGGTAACTAGAAACACTTAATATTTGCAGGGGGTTAACTAGATCCCAAATGTCAACCAAGTCAGCCTAGACTTAACGCTATTAGCCAAAACTAACAGCAGGGGGGTAACTGGATACAATTGCATTTTGCAGGGTTTGTTTTAAAGGTTTTTTTTTTTGCAGGGGGGTAAATGGATAAACGTGATATTTACAAGGGGGTAAATGATATTTAAGCCTATTTTTTTGCAATGTGTAACATCCTCAAAATAATTTGGTGAATTATTTGGATGTTGACCCAATAGGAATAATTTAGTACTTGACTGGTAAATTTATTGAGTGCTAAAATTATTTAATGGATGGCATTAGGTCGTTAACCGGATAATACGGGCCAATGAAGTTTGGAAATCGAAATAAGGGATTAAGATCAATATGGTAATTGGACCACGCTACCACTTATTTATTAATTAAATATGTGTTTGTGTGTGTGTGTGTTTAAAGAAAAGAAAGAATAAAAGAGAGGAAAGAAGGAAGGAATACGCGCAGAGAAGAAAAGAGGAGAAAAGAAGAGGAAAAGAAGAAGAGAAAGAAGAAGAGGAAAAGAAGAAGAGAAAGGAAGAAGAGGAGTGAAGCCCATCTCCCCAAAATTCATCATCTTCATCATCTCACTCTCCTCATCATAACCCAAGAATTTGGTAAGGTTCCCCTCCACTTTTCCCCTTCCTTTTTGATTTCGAAAATTGAGGGTTTTGTGGAGAAATTTGTGAAATCAAGGATTCATAGGTTGTATCAACGATTGGGTTATGTTTAGGATCGAAGCTAGGAGCGGATTGAACGCGATTGGAAGCTCGAAACGAAGCTAGGAGCGATTCGGTGTTGATTGGGTTCGATTCGGTGATTTGGGCATATCGGTGATTTCGGCTCGGCAACGACTCTCGCTACAAAGGTGAGTTTTACTCACGTTTAGGCTTATTCCGTTTTGAAATGAATTGTGTAACTTGGTTTCGAAAGATTTTGAGTCGAAAACGTTATTTTGAGATATATCGCATTTTAACGAAATTCGTAATCGTTGAGTTTTTGGTTGAATTGCTTAATTGCTTGATGTTGATTGGACTGGTATATTGTCTGGCACTGTCTGTTTTTGAGTTAGGAATCGATCGGGGCGAGTTTCGGATTGAACGGAAAGCAAAATTTCATAAAACAGGACATTTTTGGCAATGCTGTCAAGGGCGCACGACCCGTGCCACGACCCGTGCGCCTGGTTCGGGTTGAGTATTCAAAAATGTCAAACAGGGCGCACGACCCGTGCGTCCAGGGGCACGATCCGTGCGCCTAGTCCTGCCCAAATTTTTCAAAGTGCCCTAAATGATCCCGTTTCGATTCCAATCCTCTCCTAATCCTTTCCTAACCCTTCTACAATGAAATTAGGCTTATAATGCCATGATTTTGAGTATGTTTCAAAAAGGTTTTTATGAAATACTTTTGATGTCTAAATCGTTTCGAAAAACCGAATAATAGCATACGTGTGCGGATATGTTTTATTGATAACAAATGGACTATGAGTCCTATGTGGTAAAGTATAGTTTAATGAACTAAATGTTCATATGATTGTAGATATATATATATTATATCGAGTTTGGGTGACGACCCATGTTGACATACTAGGCGGGGTAGTCATGAACCCTTACCCTAGGCTCCGTGCCATTAGGAGGCACTATTGGTTATGGGGTTCGCCGGAAGATGCAAGGAGATTGCGGCCGGTGTTGTGTTAAAAAGTTATAGTACTACATTCACCAGAAGATGCAAGTGGATTGCGGCTGGTGGTATGTAGAAAGGCCTAGGATGCTAGTTCATCGGGAGACGCAAGTGGATTGCAGCCGGTGTCTTACTAGGTCGAAGCCTTATTGTATGGTATACCGGGATTAGCAAGTGGATTGCGGTCGGTGCCGTGTCAAATAAAAAAAATGTTTTAAATGGACCGAGAGTGTTAGTAGGGGTCTCGGTAGAACTCACTGAGATTGTATCTCACTGTTTAAATGTTGTTGTTTTACAGATAAACTGGGACAGAAGAAACCTCAGAGGCACGAGTAGGTGGCCCCGGGTGAAGGATGATGACTTAGCTTTATGTTCAAGTTTATTTTCCTTCTGTTGTCTATGTATCACTGCACTATGGCATTAGTGTTTGTTTATCTTTCATTCCGCTTTCTTGTATGACTCTGACTACCATAGTTGCTGACAGTTATGGTCCCAGTACCGTATAGTCTTATTTATGTATAAGACGGTTATGTTATATTTCAGCAAAAGTTTATAGTGGTATTCAGTGTTTGACCAGGAAATATTATCTCTGATTTTCATACTTTGGCACTCTTGGGTATTTTTACATGTTAAATTTACCGGGGTGTTACAGTTGGTATCAGAGCGGTTCGACCTAGTCGGACTTAGCTTTTAGGGTCTTTGCTTTCTCCAGTCGTGATTTTCTTAGTATGCTATTAGACATTGAGCTTGATCAACTTAATACTTTGTGCATATTTCGCAGAATCATGGCCAGAAGAGGTAGAGGCGTTCCTCCTCCTGTTGATCCAAACATAGAATGGATGCAGAATGTCATTGAGAATCAACAAAAGATGATGCAGGATATGTTGCAAATGCAGCATGACCAAATGGGTCTGCAACAGCCCAACTTCCAACCTCATCAAGAAGATCCTAACCGGACATATTTCCAATTTCAAAAGATGAAGCCCCTGACTTACAAGGGAGGACCGGATCCAATGACTGCCTACTATTGGATTGATTCAATGGAGAAAATTTTTCAAACCTTGCAATGCGGGGAAGAAGAGAAGGTAATATGTGCGACAAATGTGCTTGATGAAGATGCCCACACCTGGTGGTGTAATGCAAGACAAATGATGGAACTACAAGGGACTCCCCTCACTTGGGACAACTTCAAGGAATTGTTTCTAAAGCAATATTTCCCTTCGGTGAAGAAGCTGAGTAAACAAGCAGAGTTTGTGAATCTTAAGCAAGGTGATTTGTCAGTTGGGGAATATGCTGCAAAATTTGAAAGACTATCTCAGTTCTATGAGTTGGGGAGGTATGCCCCAAATGATATGTGGAAGATGAAAATGTTCAAAGAAGGTCTCCGAGCTGATGTGAGCCAAGGACTCAGTTCTTACACTTTGGTTAATTATCCTGCCTTAGTGCAACAAGCATATGTTGCTGAGGAGGATTTAAGGAAAATGTATGCTGAAAGGAAGGACTATTGGAAGGGAAAGAAGAAGATTGCTGAATCTTCTACTCCACACAGGCCTTTCAAAGGAAGTAATTATAAAGGGAAGCAGGTGCAATCCCATGAACTGTCAAAGCCCCACAAGTGTAGCACATGCGGAAGATACCATCCAGGTGATTGTTGGCAGAAATCAAATCGGTGTTATCATTGTAATGAAGAGGGCCACTATGCCGATAAATGCCCATCAAGGAGGAACTTCCAAGGAGCACCAAATGCTCCTAAGCAGGGACGAATCAACACATTGGATGCTCGAACCATCACGCCTACTGATAATCTTCTGAAGGGTACGGGATCTCTTTTTAATAACTCAGTCAATATTTTATATGATTCTGGTGCAACTCATTGTTTTATATCACAAGTGTGTGTGGATCGGTTGGGTTTAGCATTATCCGAGCTATCCGAACCGATAACTATTTTGACTGCTGCCAAGGGTCGTGTCCAGACCCAATCATTGTGTGAAAATTGCCTACTTGTCATAGGGGACAGACAATTTGTTGTGAAATTTATCTGCTTGCCTATGAGAAGTATGGACATTGTTCTGGGTATGAATTGGATGGCTGAAAATCATGTAACAATCAACTGTGCCGACCGAACCATTAGCTTCGCCTCCGAATCCGTAGGGTTGACACAGGCAGATTCTGAAGTGATGATCTCTTACACCGAAGCAAGCCAGTCATTATTCCAAGGTGCGGAAGCTATTCTTATTATGTTGTCTGCATCTACTGAAATGGGTTTAGACTTGTCATCTGTGCAAGTGGTAAATGAATTTCTAGATGTCTTTCCAGAAGAAGTTTCATCCTTACCTCCTGACCGAGAGGTAGAGTTCTCAATAGAATTGATTCCTGGTACAGGATCAATCTCTATTGCTCCTTATAGAATGTCCCCTTTAGAATTAAAGGAATTGAAGTCTCAACTTGAAGAATTGATCTCAAAGAGGTTCATTCGACCGAGCGCTTCCCCATGGGGTGCTCCGGTGTTTCTAGTCAAGAAGAAGGATGGTAGCATGAGGTTGTGCATAGATTATCGACAACTGAATAAAGTGACGATCAAGAATAAATATCCCTTGCCGAGGATAGACGATTTGCTCGACCAACTTCGAGGTGCAGTGGTATTTTCAAAAATTGATCTGAGGTCGGGCTATCATCAAATAAAGGTACGAGCCTTAGATATTCCGAAGACAGCTTTCCGTACGAGGTATGGACATTACGAGTTCGTAGTAATGCCCTTCGGTTTGACTAATGCTCCCGCGGTATTCATGGATTACATGAACCGAGTATTCCATACTTATCTCGATCAGTTCGTGGTAGTTTTTATTGATGACATCTTGGTGTACTCTAAGACCATTGAGGACCATGTTCAACATCTCCGCATTGTTCTGAACGTACTCCGAGAAAAGAAATTGTATGCCAAGCCGTCGAAATGTGACTTCTGGATGCCGGAAGTAAAGTTTTTGGGACACGTGATTTCCCAGTCGGGAGTTGCTGTGGATCCCAGTAAGGTGGAAGCTGTATTGAACTGGGAAAGACCAACATCTGTTACAGAAATAAGAAGTTTCTTGGGTCTAGCTGGTTACTATAGGAGGTTTATTCAAGGTTTTTCACAATTGGTTCTTCCACTTACTCGGCTAACTCGTAAGGCCCAACCGTTTACATGGGATGCCAATTGTGAGGAATGTTTTCAAGAATTGAAGGTTAGGTTGACTTCTGCTCCAATCCTAATTCTTCCAGATCTGTCTTTGGATTTTCAAATTTTCAGCGATGCTTCTGGGAAGGGTTTGGGATGTGTTCTCATGCAGAACCAACAAGTTGTAGCTTATGCCTCCAGACAGTTGAAGACTCATGAAGAGAATTATCCGACTCATGATTTGGAGTTGGCAGCTATTGTGTACGCACTGAAGAATTGGAGACATTACCTATATGGGTCTCGTTTCGAAGTCTTTAGTGATCATAAAAGTTTGAAATATTTATTTGACCAGAAGGAGCTGAATAACAGGCAGAGAAGATGGGTGGAATTTCTGAAGGATTATGACTTCGAATTGAAGTATCATCCGGGAAAAGCTAATGTTGTAGCTGATGCACTAAGTAGGAAATCCATTCACATAGCAGAGTTTATGATGCATGAAATGAAATTGTTGGAATCCTTTAGAGACTTGAATTTGGATGCAAGATCAAGGAAGAACCGGTTAGTGTTGAGCCATATGAGGATCTCAAGTTCATTAAGGGATTCTATTCGCTTAGCACAGGAAATTGATGTAAAGCTACAATCGCAGAAATTGTTACCAGATTTTACTGAAGATAGTGATGGAGTGATTTGTTTCAACGGTAGGATCTGTGTACCCGATAACGAAGATATTAGAAAGCAAGTGCTAGAGGAAGCACACCGAAGTTTATTTTCTGTACATCCTGGATCCACCAAGATGTATAGAGATTTAAAGCAGATGTATTGGTGGCATGGAATGAAGTTAGAGATTGCTGAGTTCGTATCTCAATGCTTGACTTGCCAAAGGGTTAAGATAGAACATCAGAAGCCTGCTGGTCTGCTACGGCCACTAGATGTGCCAGTGTGGAAATGGGAAGACATTTCCATGGATTTTGTAATGGTGTTGCCAAGGTCTCAAGCCGGTAACGACTCCATTTGGGTAGTTGTGGATCGGTTAACCAAATCAGCTCATTTCATTCCAGTTCGTTCGAGCAGTAAAATATCCAAGTTAGCTGAGGTGTATTTAAAGAACATAGTAAGGTTACATGGGGTTCCTACCAGTATAGTGTCGGATCGAGATCCGAAATTTACCACCCACAGACAGATGGCCAGACCGAGAGGACTATCCAGACATTAGAAGATATGCTTCGGGCTTCGGTACTTGATAACGGGAAGAAATGGGAGGATCATCTTCCATTGGTAGAATTCTCTTACAACAACAGTTATCATTCCAGTATCGGGATGGCACCTTTTGAAGCCTTGTATGGTAGGAATGTAGAACTCCATTGTGTTGGTGGGAAGTAGGTGAGAACCGATTGTTAGGACCCGAGATGATTCATGACACCACTGAAAAGATCTGCCAGATAAGGGAAAGAATGAAAGCTGCACAGAGTAGGCAAAAGAGTTATGCCGACACAAGGAGAAGGCCGTTAGAGTTTGAGTCGGGTGATCATGTGTTTTTGAAATTGTCACCAACGATTGGCACAGGTAGGGCATTACGGGTGAAGAAACTCAGTCCTCGGTATATTGGACCCTTCCAAATTATCGAGCGAGTTGGGCCTCTTGCATACCGCATCGCCTTGCCTCCTCCATTGTCAAATTTGCATGATGTATTCCATGTGTCTCAGTTGCGGAAGTACATTCCCGATCCAAGTCAACCGTTAGATTTTGAAACGATTGACCTCCGACCGGACTTGTCTTTCCAACCTCATCCAAATTACATCATGGAACGTGGCGAGAGGACGCTACAGACGAAGTCGATTCCCATTGTCAAGGTGGTTTGGGATGGTTTCTCCGTCGAGGAAGCTACTTGGGAGTTGGAGGACGATATGCGGACTCAGTATCCGTATTTGTTTTCTTGAGGTACGTTGTGTTTAATTTTGAGGACAAAATTCTTTTAAGTGGGAGAGAATGTAACATCCTCAAAATAATTTGGTGAATTATTTGGATGTTGACCCAATAGGAATAATTTAGTACTTGATTGGTAAATTTATTGAGTGCTAAAATTATTTAATGGATGGCATTAGGTCGTTAACCGGATAATACGGGCCAAGGAAGTTTGAAAATCGAAATAAGGGATTAAGATCAATATGGTAATTGGACCACGCTACCACTTATTTATTAATTAAATATGTGTGTGTGTGTGTGTTTAAAGAAAAGAAAGAATAAAAGAGAGGAAAGAAGGAAGGAATACGCGCAGAGAAGAAAAGAGGAGAAAAGAAGAGGAAAAGAAGAAGAGAAAGAAGAAGAGGAAAAGAAGAAGAGAAAGGAAGAAGAGGAGTGAAGCCCATCTCCCCAAAATTCATCATCTTCATCATCTCACTCTCCTCATCATAACCCAAGAATTTGGTAAGGTTCCCCTCCACTTTTCCCCTTCCTTTTTGATTTCGAAAATTGAGGGTTTTGTGGAGAAATTTGTGAAATCAAGGATTCATAGGTTGTATCAACGATTGGGTTATGTTTAGGATCGAAGCTAGGAGCGGATTGAACGCGATTGGAAGCTCGAAACGAAGCTAGGAGCGATTCGGTGTTGATTGGGTTCGATTCGGTGATTTGGGCATATCGGTGATTTCGGCTCGGCAACGACTCTCGCTACAAGGGTGAGTTTTACTCACGTTTAGGCTTATTCCGTTTTGAAATGAATTGTGTAACTTGGTTTCGAAAGATTTTGAGTCGAAAACGTTATTTTGAGATATATCGCATTTTAACGAAATTCGTAATCGTTGAGTTTTTGGTTGAATTGCTTGATTGTTTGATGTTGATTGGACTGGTATATTGTCTGGCACTGTCTGTTTTTGAGTTAGGAATCGATCGGGGCGAGTTTCGGATTGAACGGAAAGCAAAATTTCATAAAACAAGACATTTTTGGCAATGCTGTCAAGGGCGCACGACCCGTGCCACGACCCGTGCGCCTGGTTCGGGTTGAGTATTCAAAAATGTCAAACAGGGCGCACGACCCGTGCGTCCAGGGGCACGATCCGTGCGCCTAGTCCTGCCCAAATTTTTCAAAGTGCCCTAAATGATCCCGTTTCGATTCCAATCCTCTCCTAATCCTTTCCTAACCCTTCTACAATGAAATTAGGCTTATAATGCCATGATTTTGAGTATGTTTCAAAAAGGTTTTTATGAAATACTTTTGATGTCTAAATCGTTTCGAAAAACCGAATAATAGCATACGTGTGCGGATATGTTTTATTGATAACAAATGGACTATGAGTCCTATGTGGTAAAGTATAGTTTAATGAACTAAATGTTCATATGATTGTAGATATATATATATATTATATCGAGTTTGGGTGACGACCCATGTTGACATACTAGGCGGGGTAGTCATGAACCCTTACCCTAAGCTCCGTGCCATTAGGAGACACTATTGGTTATGGGGTTCGCCGGAAGATGCAAGGAGATTGCGGCCGGTGTTGTGTTAAAAAGTTATAGTACTACATTCACCAGAAGATGCAAGTGGATTGCGGCTGGTGGTATGTAGAAAGGCCTAGGATGCTAGTTCATCGGGAGACGCAAGTGGATTGCAGCCGGTGTCTTACTAGGTCGAAGCCTTATTGTATGGTATACCGGGATTAGCAAGTGGATTGCGGTCGGTGCCGTGTCAAATAAAAAAAATGTTTAAATGGACCGAGAGTGTTAGTAGGGGTCTCGGTAGAACTCACTGAGATTGTATCTCACTGTTTAAATGTTGTTGTTTTACAGATAAACAGGGACAGAAGAAACCTCAGAGGCACGAGTAGGTGGCCCCGGGTGCAGGATGATGACTTAGCTTTATGTTCAAGTTTATTTTCCTTTTGTTGTCAATGTATCACTGCACTATGGCATTAGTGTTTGTTTATCTTTCATTCCGCTTTCTTGTATGACTCTGACTACCATAGTTGCTGACAGTTATGGTCTCAGTACCGTATAGTCTTATTTATGTATAAGACGGTTATGTTATATTTCAGCAAAATTTTATAGTGGTATTCAGTGTTTGACCAGGAAATATTATCTCTGATGTTCATACTTTGGCACTCTTGGGTATTTTTACATGTTAAATTTACCGGGGTGTTACACAATGCCTTTTCATAGGGTCGGTGGCCAGATCCCCCGTGATTCACCGGGGTTGATTTTGCGTGGGGAGAGTTCTTCACGACCGAGTTTGCGAGGTGGTGGTGACCCGATAGGTACTCTCGGTCCTAGTACACACACCCGCATCAGGAATACAGGACATGCGTCTCACCGGCGTAGGCGCCCAGGGGCAAGCTGTGGAGGATGAGGAGGAGGAGCAGTATCAGATGGATGAGGAGCCTGAGTACCATTATTATCAGTAGCGGTACCAGGTTGATTACCAGCACCAGTACGAGGCACATGAGGAGCAGGAGCATGCTGACATAGGACCTATGGATGGTTCTCTCCTCCTAGGTAAATATAATTTAATATATTTATTTACATAGCGTTGTTATTTAAATTTATAGATTAATAGCATAAGTAAATTTATTTATTTTTAATTCAGACATTTGTGCGTAAGTTGAAAGTATTAGACTATAGTATAACCTTAGAGGGGGGGTGAATAAGGTTATGTGCAAAATATGAATTCTTTTCGGTTTTCAAAAACTTATGAAATGCTTTGTTTAAATCAAATGCGGAAACTGAGATTTAAACTTATATGATGTATACAAGCAGGCAGATCAAGCACAGTATGATATTAGAATAACTAGATTATTTATAGGCAGCTTAGTGATATTGAATATAGCAACAGACAGATCTACAACAGTGATATGGATAATAACAGATCAGCACAATAATATAACAATAGACAGATCTGAGTAGTGATATTCAAAACAGATATAAACAAAACAATGAATATCACAGCTATATAACAATAACAAATATAGACAATAAAGTAAAGAGAGTAGGGATAGAGATACACCAGGAATTTAGCGAGGTTCGGGATAAAAGCCCTACGTCCTCGGCCTCAGGCTTTGCAACCCTTGGACTTGATGGTAACCACTATATTGAAGAATTCTTTACAAACAGGCAACTTCAAGATAGCAAATCTCAATTCCCCCGAACTGAGAACCCGAGCACCTAGCTAATGATTTCAACCCGCTTCAATCTCCTGATTGAACGACCCAAGAGCACCTCCCAGGATTTCAAAACCACTTCAATCTTCCCTGATTGAAAGACCCAAGATTACCTCCCAGGATTTCAAACCAACTCAATCTCCTAATTGAGAGACCCAAGAAAACTTCCCAGGATTTCAAACCAACTCAATCTCCTGATTGAGAGACCCAAGAACAAATCCCAGGATTTCAAAGTGACCCCCACAAATAGAGTAACGAATACAAATAGAGATCTATGATCCAATCACCTCAGATATAATGACAGTATAGTGACTAAGAGATGAGTGATATGGAAAATAGAAAATGATATGAAAGTTGAAGCTCTATTTTCTCTCTTTCTCAGATCTAGAAAATGTATGTGAGAAGCAGAGAGGAGTTGTGAATTGTGGTGTGAGGTGTGAAATGAAAAGTGTGAAGCACCTCCCTATTTATAGGTTTAGGAAAACGTAGAAATGATTTATGATGCATAAGAATCGATTTATGTGAGAAGGCAAATCATAGTATAATCGATTCTTTGCTTTTAGAAAACATTTAAAGAAATGATGAATCGATTGTTTGATGAAGTTAAAATGTTGATGAATCGATTCTTATCATTTTAGAGGACATAAGAATCGATTATATGGCTAGTTAAAAAATTGAGGAATCGATTCTTTACATATGGAGAACATAGGAATCGATTGTTTGTTTCTTTGGAAATAGGTGGGAATCGATTTTCAGGACATCCTGAATAGGGTAGGAATCGATTCTTACTTTGTTTAAAATGAGGAGGAATCGATTCATAGCCTATAGGATTGCTTGAAAATCGATTTCATAGTCTTTTGAAATAGAAGGAAATCGATTCTTACCTTTGGCTTATGAATAGGTGTGAATCGATTCTTTGTTTCAAACATAGGATAAGGAAATCGATTTCAACCTTTAAAATAGGATTAGGAAATCGATTTCATGATTTAGAAAATGATAGAAATCGATTTCTAGCTTTCCACAAAATTATTTTTAGGTTTAGGGCTTTGCCATGCATGCATAAGATATTTTCCAAAGCTTGCCATGCATGCATAACATATTTTCAAAACCCTAATTTTGATGCATGATGCATGTTTTCAAAAAATCATCTCTCAGCTATTTAAACTGTCATAGACCTTAAGTGATAGGACCTTACACAGTGTCCTAAAGAAAGCGGATAAACAAATAGGTCTTGAACTGCTGAGGTGGCTTCTTCTCCAAGCTGCTCCACTTTAATATTTTCTGCTCTTTGATTCATGTCCTGTACTTTATTTTGTCCCTGCACTTTTATACACTGCAACCATTAGTAGACTAAATGTAATTTGTTATCATACAAAACAAAGAGTGTTTGTCCTTGGTTCAACAGAAAGTATCTGCACATGGCAACAAAATCAGTTAGAGGTTGGTCCCTTATTCACAAAATCAGGGGTTTTGGGAGTATATTCGGTAGTCAGGATTAGCCCCCATCGTCAGTTCAGCTTACACGACTGTGGTTCATGAGTTGCTATCTACTTTTGTGGAGAGATGGCACCCAGAGACATCGTCATTTCACTTACCATTTGGTGAAATGACGATCACTTTGGATGATGTGTCATGTCTGCTACATCTACCATTGGCTGGCAGATATTTCCGGTCTCTTGCTCAGTCAATTACCATTGATGATGCCATCCAGCTGTCTGTGAGGTTGCTTGGGGTTACTCTTGCTGAGGCGACAGAGGAGTGCATTGCCAGTAGGGGGCCATATTTTTGGTTTGACTGGCTGTTGGAGATAATTAGTCGTGATATAGGCATGGACCAGACTTGTACTGTCAGGGCATTCATCTTGCTTATTTTGGGGATGAGCATTTTTTGTAGCAAGACTGGCACCAGAGTTGAGACAAAGTGGTTGCTCTTACTGGATGACATCACCGCAGCTGGTGGATGGGCATGGGGACTAGCAGGTTTAGCTTTCTTGTACGACCAGCTGAACTTTTCATGCCTAGAGGGTACCACTCAGTTAGGGGGGTATGCCACGCTGTTCATGGTAAGTTAATTTTTTTTAATTTTAACGACTTTGTTTGATTTAATGTTAAATACTCCATTTTTAATGATATTGTTTATTTGTGCATTTCAGTCCTGGATCTTTGAGTACTTTCCTCAGATAGTTGTGCGAGGGGAGACTGGGATCACATCCGGGCCCTAGGTGTGGGTTTTGGAGGAGGAGGAAGACGGATGCGGTCAAGCTGCAGGAGTATAGGAGGAGGATTGATGCTTTGACTCCTGAGGATGTCATTTGGAGACCATTTGAGGGCCACCGACACGAGAGACCCTTTGATCAGATGTCATTATATAGAGGTTTCTTGATTTGGGAGGACATCACTGTCCCCTACATGCCGGATAGGTGCCTCCGACAATTTGGATACATTCAGGTGATCCCTCGTGACCCGCTTCGTGGTCGGCCACCGTATACTGAGATCATGATGCATATCACCAGGTCGAGGGACAGTGTTCGGGAGGTTTTGAGCACTACTGCTCCTGCTACAGAGTTGGGTGAGCTTCATCAACAGTACTTGCCATGGTACGTTAGGGTATCAGTTCCTCGTCTCCTTCCAGCACCAGCACCAGCAGTAGTAGGTGTGAAGGGACCTGAGGAGAAACTGATGATTGTGAGCGAGTAGCTGCGGTCGGCGCTTGCGTCCGGAGACATTCATCATCAATCTCGGACGTACAAACGGCTCACGAGGTTGCTTGATTTGGTAGAGGGACGTGATTGATTTTTTTCGTTGTTGTAGTGTACGATATTTTTACTACTTGGATTGTACTGTTTTAGACTAGTTTATTATATTAGACTATTAGACTATTTAAAACAAAATTTTATTTTCATTGATGCAAACATACAAACAAACATAAAAAGTAAAACACAAACAACATCAAAAACATAAACAACAACAACAACAACAACAACAAATACAACTCTAAACTACTGGATAAAAATGGTGTAAATCCCATGGATGCTCCGTTGATGCTTCACGTACAGCTCCAACGGCCTACGCTTCTGAAGCATGTCATGGATGTTCAACATGCTTTGTACATCGTCATCCGTCCTAATCCTCATGGACGAGAAGTAAATGCGGTCATCGTCTCTGTGCTCCGATTTGCGATAAGTGATACTAGTGACCTCACGGTTAGGGGTGCAAAAAAAACCCGCGCCCGCGGGTAATACCCGTAATGGGCACGGGACGGGTCCCTTAACGGGTACCCACGGGCAAAATAAACGGATATTTAAAATACCTGTCAATAAACGGGGCGGGGCGGGGTAATGAGGTACCCGTACCCGTAGCATATATTTATTGATGAAGTGAATTTCTATCATTGTTGTTGTTTAAGTGGATTTTTATTGATATTTTGTTGTCATTTTCGATAACTTGTGTCGTATATTTTATCCTAATATTTTGGATAATTAGTGGGTTGTTGTTTTTAAAGTTTCCTATTGTAATTCTAGTATTTTTTATCTCCATTTGTTTACAATTATAAGTTAGTAAAAGGTTTATAAAATTTAATAGGTTAATTTTGTATAGTATTTCAAATTTTATTTTATAAAATATTATTTTTACAACACTAACAAGTATCTGTGGGTATCTGTGGGTACCCGTTAAGGGAAAATACCCATTTAATACCCGCTATGCGGGTACCCGCACGGGTACGGGGCGGGCACGGGTCTCACAGGCATCTCGCGGGGCGGGTAGCGGGTAGCTGGTACCCGTGCCCGCCCCGCGCCGTTTGCATCACTACTCACGGTCATCACCAACCACTTGAACTTTGAGCTCCACTTTATCCTTCAAACCGGCGTAGCTGATACTTTCTCGGATCCTGCATAAAATAGGGTTTGGACATGAGAAGTAGACACCTTATTCTCTCATGGTGATTTGGCCGCCATGGTGAATAGCAGTAAGCCTGTTCTCACTTGAATACTGAGTTGAACAAATTTCCATTTCGGAGTGAAATATTGGTGTGATAAGAATGAGGGTGAGTGTGGGTATTTATAGGAATCGTCACTGATTATTCACCGTTGATATTGTCAGTGCGATCTATACCATTAAAAATATATCCGTTGGGGCACGTTTATCGGCTTATATGCAATTGGCCCATTGGAATATCAGTGACACCAATCAAGGCCCCAAGTGTTTGATATCTCCATCCCGCTTTTCAATATCCAGGACCCACACACACTACACATAAAAATGAAGGAGAGAATGCAAGTCGTATAAAAAAACAGTATAAAATACAAATCAAAATCACCACCAACCAACCTCGGCAGCCACCCACTCCCTCACTCACCCTCCAATTCCATTGCCAACCCATATATACCAACACAACACTACCCTCCAATCCCTAAACACAAGAGAGAAACAAAAGAATCACCATCATCATCACAATGGCAACTGCACTTCGCAGACTCTCTTCTACAATCAACAAACCAACTTTACCATTCACCAACACCGCCTCTATTTATCGCATGGTATGTAATAACTAATAACTAATACACATCTCTTCGTTAAATCTCCATTCATTTTTTTTTTCCATTTTCAATAACCGTCCTTACGCCGTATTTGGTTGCAGTCCTCTTCGCTTTCCGCTCAAGAGAAACACAAATCTCGCGTTGATGTAAGCCATTTTCACATTCATAACTAACTCTTACGTTCATTTTTTATTTATATTTTTCATTTTCGAATCGATTTTGATCTATGATTTTGAAATTGACAGTGGATAAAACAGCTTAACGATCCTCTTGAGACTATAGATCCTGAGATCGCTGACATAATTGAACTCGAAAAAGCTCGTCAATGGAAGGTCGGTCGATCTGAGCTTATTTCTACCGTGCTTTTTTCTTTAGAAGAATAATGTTCTTACTTTTTATTCTTATTTTATTGTTTATGAATGTGTAGGGGTTAGAACTTATACCTTCAGAAAATTTCACGTCGTTGTCGGTGATGCAAGCCGTTGGATCGGTGATGACAAATAAATATAGTGAAGGATATCCTGGTGCTAGATACTATGGAGGAAATGAGTATGTTGAATCGTGGATCTATCTGCTTATGATTTTTTTTTATTTTTTTTCAGGAAATTTATTTTGGGTTGATTTCACGTGTTGATTTTGTGCTTACATCTATAATTCGTTTAGGTACATTGACATGGCTGAGACCTTGTGTCAAAAACGTGCACTAGAAACTTTTGGGTTGGATCCAGCAAAATGGGGAGGTAAATTAGCGCTAAAACATTTATTGTGTGCAATTTGTTTTTTTGGTAAACGCAATTTCGGATTCTTTGGAAGCATTATTAGTTTTTTTTTATAAGCAAATGTTAGTGGGGTGGGGGAATGTTAGTTTTCGGGGTTTGAACCCTGGACCTCCTTTTTGCAACTTTACAACTCCTTCGTGTCCCTTAGCTCGCCAACTGAGCTACCTTCTTGCAACTTTACAACTCTTTCGTCCGTATTAATTATGATTGTATCAAATATGCTCCAAATGCCATTATTGATATTTGAGAAGATCCTAGTATATTTTCCTTTTATGTCCGCGGAATTGTTTCCTTGTTTAGAACCAACTCTGTTTTTATCATCAGAGAATAAAACAATAAAACAATTTCTGTTCTTCATTCTTGTAACTAGTCATTTCCTGCATTCAAATGATCATTTAGAGTCATTTTAGTTTCTTTTTTGGTAGAACATCCATATTTATTCTAGTAAAATATTCTGCAGAATTCATTGATGTTCTATTTTTATTTCCTTTTATCTCCCTTTTCTTCTTTCTCTCATTGTACATTATATATTATCGTGATTTGTGACTGATGTTAACTTCATTGTTGTTTGTGGGTTGAATCAAAATATGACATAGGCTTCACTAATGGAACAAGCTGCAAACTAAGTTAGCTTGTTAAATGCTGAATTAGTGAACATCTAAAATGCCTATTTCAATAATCTATAATTTAAATCAGGGTAAAAGGTGGTTATTATTCTTTATTAGAGAGAGAGAGAGGTAGTTACAACTGAATTGTATTGATTAACTGAATCTGAATACAGAGAAGAGTCCTTATATATGAGGAACTCTAGAACAGGGTATTAGCATAACTGAACCTGTTGACTCAACATTCAGTTATGCTCAACTAAGCTAGTAAGCTAACTATTTTACGATACAATAGGCTGAGCTAATGTTATTCTAACTGTGCTAACAGAAGAATGACTAATATCTTCACACACCCCCCGCAAGCTCAAGGTGGGTGTGACCTAGTGATAGGAGCAGCCACTTTGAGTTTGTCCTTAAGTTGTAGAAACCTTGTAGGAGACAATGGCTTGGTGAGAACATCAGCCCATTGATCAATACCAGGAACATGAGACACTTTGAGTTGGTTGGAGATAACTCTGTCACGAACAAAAAATAGGTCCAGCTCCATGTGCTTAGTTCTAGCATGGAGAACTGTATTGTGAGCTAGTGCAACTGCACTCTGATTGTCACATAACACCTGAGGAACCGTGTGAGGAATACCAAGTTCAGATAATAGGGATTGGATCCAAATAAGTTCAGCAGAGACAAGGGCCAGGCTTCGGTATTCAGCCTCAGCACTGCTATGGGATACAACTGTCTGTTTCTTGGACCACCAAGATATGAGGTTAGGGCCAAGATAAACAGCTGCACCAGAGGTAGACTTTCTGTCATCTACATCAGCTGCCCAGTCTGCATCGCACCAGGCATTGAGAGACACTGGTTTAGAGATATCTGCAGGCTGAAGAAGTAAGCCATGATGGATGGGACCCTTGAGATAACGAAGGATCCTCTTGACAGCAACCCAGTGGGATTCAAGAGGACTTGCCATGAATTGGCAAACTTTGTTCACAGCATAACTCATCTCTGGTCTTGTGATTGTTGTGTATTGAAGAGCACCAACTACTGATCTGTAAGTAGCTGGATCCTCAAAGTAGTCACTGCCTTGTTTGGAAAGTTTGAGATTAGTGACCATTGGAGATGAAATAGGTTTAGCTTCTGCCATGTTAGTCTTTGATCGGAGGTCTTTGATGTATTTACTCTGAGTAAGCATGAGAGAGCCACTGGCTAGCTGTTTGACCTCAATGCCTAAGAAGTAATCAAGCGTGCCTAGCTGCTTTAAAGAGAACATAGAGTCCAGTTGATGAATGAGTTGTTTAATGAGTTCATTGGATGTGCCAGTGAGGATGATATCATCCACATATACCAAAAGATACACAGTGCAGATTTGCTTGTGAATGTAAATAGGGAGGGATCACACCTGCTGCTCTTAAAGCCAAAGTGAAGTAGAGTAGCCTTCAGCTTGTCAAACCAAGCACGTGGTGCCTGTTTCAGGCCATAAATGGCTTTGTTCAGCTTGCAGACTAGTGACTTGTCTAAGGCTTCAAAACCTTGAGGTTGTTGCATATAGACTTCTTCAGTAAGCACACCATTCAAAAACGCATTGTTAAATCACTGGAGAGAGTCTCATTGAAGTCATGCCCCTGTTGTTGATGAAACCCCTAGGCCACAAGTCTGGCCTTATATTTGTTCAATGAACCATCAGCATTCTCTTTTACCCGAAACACCCACTTACAACTAATGACATTCTTGTTTGGAGGTAGTGGAACCAGAGACCAAGTGTTGTTCTTCGTAAGAGTTGTGTACACATCATTCATAGCTGACTACCAAGCTGGCTGTTGTAGAGCTGATTTCACACTCTTAGGCTCAACATGTGTGAGGAGGAGTGTGGGGTGAAGTCTTGGTTTAACAATGCCAGATTTGGAACGAGTTTGCATAGGATGAGTGTTGCGTGGAGGTGAGGGTGATGGTGTTGGAGAGGAGGCAGATATAGTGGTGCTGGCTGTGGGTTCAGTGAAGGGATAGGAATCTGGGGGATTAGTTGATGGTGAAGGGCTGTTAGGTTGGTTAATGGAGGGTGGGGAAGGGATAATTGGTGAGCCTGGGCTAGGTGGATTAGATGTGGTAGATTGAGGGTTAGGGACAACTGTGGGTATGGAGGCTGAAGGAAAAGTGTCTAAGGTTTGAGGTGAGGATGTTGCTGTTGTAGATTCAAATAGTTCTTTGTAAGGGAACCTAGTTTCATTGAATATGACATCCTTGGAGATATAGATGCGACCATTAGGAAATAGACACTTGTACCCCTTATGAGAAGAGGAGTAGCCCAAGAAAACACACTCATGAGAACGAAAGTCAAGTTTGTGAGATATAGGGTCTGAGACACGGGAAACAGCTGCAACCAAAGGCTCTAAGTGAAGAAAAATCTGGATATTGACCATACAGAACTTGGAAGGGATGGAGCCATTCAGGGGTGTGGTGGGAAGCCAGTTAATTAAATGAACTGCGGTGGCAAAAGCATGATCCCAGAAGTGTAATGGTAGTTTGGACTGAAACATTAGTGTGAGACCAAGTTCAAGAATATGCCTATGCTTCCTTTCCACTACACCATTTTGATGGTGAGTGTGAGGGCAGATAAGCCTATGAAGAACACCCAACTCAGCTAGATACTTGAAGAAGGGACGGAATTCCCCTCCCCAATCAGTTTGTATGGCTTTGAGTTTGGTATTAAATTGCAACTCAGCCATAGCTTTGAATTGCTTGAATATATTTAGAGTTTTTGACTTGTTTTTAAGAAGATAAAACCAGGTGAAGCGAGAGTACGCATCAACAAATGTGAGATAGTAATAGTAACCTGTGGAGGATGCCATAGGAGAGGGCCCCCAAAGATCACTAAAAACCAGTTCAAGAGGAAAATTATACACAGTAGTAGATGTATTAGATGGTAATGGTAATCTGTGAGATTTACCAGCACAACAGCATCACAAAACATAGATGTATCTTTATTAGGTGGAGGAACATTACACAATTGAAATTCATGTTTGAGAGTATTGAAATTGGGGTGGCCTAATCTTAGGTGCCAGGTATGGGGAGTAACAGATTTAGGGGATTGGGTTGCAAGTGTTGTAGCACTATGTACAGAGGGTGTAACAGAAGATACAGAATTACAAAAAGGTAGAGTGACTTTAGCTGGTTGCTGCAGAAGATCTTTAAACTCATATAGTCCATCAGGTCCCGCACGTCCATGCAACGTAGCCTGGGATTTGACAAGACAATCGTTAAGATGGAACTCAAAGAATACAGGATTATCTTTAAGGAAACTGTGGACACTTATGAGATTTTTAGTAATGTTAGGAACATGCATCATATTATTCAAATGAAGCTTAAATTTTGGATTAAAAGGAGAGCAAAATGAACTAGAATCAGCAGAAAGGACTTTCAAACCTTGGCCATTCCCAACAAAAACCTGAATGGGAGTGTCAAGTGTGACTTGATGCTGCTGGATGTTGCAACCATCGGCAGTCACATGAAGGGAAGTAGCTGTATCTCCAAAGAAGTTAGGGTTAGGGTTTTCCTGAGTGTTTACCATCATAGCAGTGGCTGGTGGTTGTGGTTGCCACGGTGCAAGGGCCTGTGGTTGTGGTTGCCAGACAGGAGCAGTGTTAGGGATAGGTTGGGATTGTGGTCTAACGTAAGTGTAAGGGTTGTAAGGGTATTGTTGTTGTTGTGGTACAGCAGGCATTTGAGGTTGATAGTACTGGTTGTATCGATGATAGCAATTGGCAGCAATATGACCAAACTTGTTACATACCTGACATTGAACCTGAGAACGTCCACCACGGCCACGTCCTCTCCAACGACCACGATAACTGAAGCCCTGAGATGACTGTTATTGAGCCTGAGAGGTAGTATCTTGCGCCTGAGGTTGAGAAGACATGTTAGATTGCTGAGGTGACGCATGCGTGAGGAGAATAGTTGCTGAATCAGTGGCTGTTTGTTTGCGGTAGCGGTGCAGGCTCACTTCTTGACCTAGAAGAAGTGCTTCAGTTTCTTCAACTGTAGCCTCATCATCAAACTTGCTCTCAACAATTGAAATGATAGGATCATATTCTTGAGGCAAACCATCCAAGATCGCATCAAGATGATCACGAGCAGAAACAGGATCACCTATCGATGCCAGAGAATCAACGAGAGCCTTAATTTTTGCAAGATACTCCTTCACCGTCTTGTTTTCAAGACGTGCGGTGCGCAATTCTGTTCGTAGTGAACGAATTTTCGTACGACCTAGCTTTTGAAAGTAGGCATGAATCTTCTCCCAGAGCTCAAAGGCATGATGCGAACCAACAACGCGCGCCTGAATAACAGTAGAAAGCGAGGTTTGGAGCCAGGAGAGAAGCATTTGATCCCGTGCCTCCCAAACCTGGTACGCAGGATTTTCACGATCTAGTGCCATGTCCTGCTCAGAGAGAAAACGAGGCGGAATGCGAGGCGGGACGAGAAAGTGATGAAGGCGATGCGCCTTAACCACAGGCTCAACCTGTTGGCGCCAAAGCACGAAATTCTCATCGTGCAGCTTTTCCGTTATCTTGTGACGGAATTCTTTGACATCTGATGCGGTTGCGCTACCAGAGGATTCAGTGTTTCTAACTGTTGAATGCGTCTGCGAGATACGATCACCATGTGGTGGATCGTTCTGCGGTGGAGGTTGTGGCAGTGGATTGTTGTTCACCGACGCCATGACGCAAAGCGGAGCGAAAAAAGAAGAAACCCGGATCGAAAGCTTATGATACCATATTAGAGAGAGAGAGAGAGAGGTAGTTACAACTGAATTGTATTGATTAACTGAATCTGAATACAGAGAAGAGTCCTTATATATGAGGAACTCTAGAACAGGGCATTAGCATAACTGAACCTGCTGACTCAGCATTCAGTTATGCTCAACTAAGCTAGTAAGCTAACTATTACAATACAATAGGCTGAACTAATGTTATTTCTTCACACATTCTTTCCTTTACTCATCAAAGAAATTAGTATATGTTTTTAGTTCACGACTCTACAAAGAAACATTTGTTTTTAGGTTGGGTCAATGTTATCACCTCCTTTTAATAATGGTCAAGGAGAATCTTATCTTCTCATGACCCACCTAGTACCTACTGTGTGCTAGTTCTGAGTCACTATGACCATGCCACGATGGTTTCACTTGTACTGCTTCTCTTGTTGCAGTTTTATATATTTAGTAATTATTTATTTGTTTATCAAGTGATAATCATCGATAAACTTTTGATTTATTGGAGGGTTGCCTCAATACATCTTTCATTAGATCTCTCATGTACTTAACATATGGGCAACTTTTCTGGAATAAAAATATCAAAAAACAGTCTCTTTGTGGTACTTATTTGCTTATATAACTGGAAATATTTTGTCCTTCTTCTTGAGGCATAATATTTTAGCATTCTTGTTGCTTTGATGGGCCAGTAGTTTGTATTGTTGTCGTGAACTTACACTATTCTTGCATATGATCATTTACATATGTCTTTTCTATTATTTTCCTCTGCAACATAGGTGAAGAAAATTTCGATCATATGTTGGTTTGGAGTCTAACATTCTCAGCTTTTGACAGTCAATGTGCAGTCATTATCTGGATCCCCTTCTAACTTCCAAGTTTACACCGCTCTATTGAAACCTCATGAGAGAATTATGGCACTTGATCTTCCCCATGGTGGACATCTATCACATGGATATCAGGTTATATTCTGTTTCTGATTAGCAGTTCTGGTCCTTGCATGAGTTGACATTGATAGCAAGTCTGCAATAGGACCTGATAAATGATTGCTGTGGCAGTAGCTCATATTAGGTTGTTTTTTGGCCTGATTATTAATATAGGGCCTCTTTTTTTTTGGTTTTTTTTTATAAACAGGTGTGTTATGAACCCAGCAGTAAAAAGAAAAAATAGCAGAAAAATAAATGGAAGGGAACTGAAATTGATGTGAATTTGGGGGAATGTGAATTAAAGTATGACAGATGGAGATGGAGACTAGCTCCTTACAAAATGGAGAAGATAAAGTAGAAAAAGGAATTAGCCCTGCGGAAGAAAGCACCAATACAATGCCCTCACTCAGACCAACCCACCAGTATTTTCACCAAAAATGATACCCCTTCTCTCATTGGCTACTCCCTCTAATACCCCTCATGCCTCACTCACATTTTTGATTCCCGAATCCCCCCCTCCTCACTCTCTCTCTCTCTGCACCATGTGGCCAGACCGTTAGGCTCCTCACTGATTCCCAAATCCCCCTTCTCTCTCATGACCATTCCATTGTGCACTTGCTTCCCTTTCTCTCTCGCCATCTTTCTCTCTCATGATTGAAATTATTTCTCTCGAAATTTCTCTTATTTTGATCAATGGTTTTAAGGAAAGCAATATTAAAAACTTTCAAGAGCCAAAAATTTATCGAAATATCTGCATCTATGGAGATCGAAAGAACAGTATACCGTGTATAAGCTGCGAACGAGACACCGCCTAACACTTTGATCTCACTGAAAGACTCCTAATCTTATGTCACTCACAACAATCTTTTGTTTGCAATACCATCTACTATCTCTTTTAATTATTTTACTCTTATTTTGCTGTTAAGTTATGTGATTAATTAAATTGATAAGATTCTATTCCCAAGTCATTTTTTGAAGGAAAATTCAATTGGTATATGCCAACCAAATGATGTCATTCCTGAAATTTTAGTGTAACATGAATTTGTATTCGATGTGATTCTGATGTTTTCTTACTGAAACTATCAGAACAATGTTTATCGTATTTTTTGCATACTAATCTTTATTTATGTTTGTGTCACGCAGACTGACACCAAGAAGATATCAGCTGTATCTATATTTTTTGAAACAATGCCATACAGATTGAATGAGAGCACTGGTTATATCGATTATGACCAGGTAGGCAGGTACCATTGTATTTTTGAGTTGTGAACATGTCCTTTTTATATTATCAAATAGAGTCTTCTAAGTAGTTACTATTGTTTTTATTTCAGTTGCTGTTAGTTTTATCTTTACCAATGAGCTCAGTATTTTCTCGTTAGAATGTATGCGCATATATTATGATATTTAAATCATTAGCCTATAAAATGTTGTAGTGAGTATAAATTTTAGAGATGTAGATATTGTTCCGACTGCTCCCGCAATTAAGGTATAGATTAGGGAGAAGGGAATAGCTTCAGATGATTGGGGAGCCGGTGTGGGCATGTAGGAAAGGTGTGTGGACAGCATTTTGTGGGTTAGAGATGTAGTATAAAATCATTCGAACGTCTTGGAGTAGTTGGCTCATGAAATGGTTCTAGAGCATCTATGTACCAGTTAGTGATCTAGTGTTTTGATCCTTGTTGTTCCTATTCCTCTAATGAAAATTTGAATTTCAGCACTACGTAGGTAAGCCTATGCACATCATTTACATTATTTGTTCTTATGCCAATACATGCTTGTTCAGATAAATTTAATCATTTCATGCCTAGATTCAGAATATTGTGTTCTCTTGGTTGCTGATTGCCATGCTATTCATAATTTTGCTATCTATTCTTGATTACATAAAGTTCCCTAGCAAACAAAAAAAACATGCTTGTGAGCATGGTGAGGCATTAACTTTGCACTTAAAATTGTCTAATAAGCCTCGACTTATCAAATATCTGCAGATGGAGAAAAGTGCTGCACTATTTAGGCCAAAGTTAATTGTTGCTGGTGCTAGTGCTTATGCCCGCCTTTATGATTATGAACGTGTTCGCAAGGTAAACTATATCTGATTATAGAAACTTAGATATTTGATGTTTGGAATAATTGAGTGATGATATTGTATCTTATACCATTGAAATTTTTTTAGGTCTGTGATAAACAGAAGGCAGTTATGTTGGCTGATATGGCACACATTAGTGGATTGGTTGCAGCAGGTGTCATTCCTTCTCCTTTTGATTATGCAGATGTTGTAACAACCACAACACATAAGTCACTTCGTGGGCCACGTGGAGCTATGATCTTCTTCAGGAAGGGCTTGAAAGAGATAAACAAGAAAGGGCAGGAAGTAAGTTTTAAATGCTAAATTTAATGTTGTAAGGACAATTGAAATGAAGTAAAAATAGGGTGAAATACACATTTCCACTTAAGCATACCTTACCTTGAGCTAGCTGCTTACAGGGTTGAGTTAGGTCCGGCTATTCCAAATTCTAATAATTTCAGAATTGGCTAACTTGAACTCTTTTTTCATTGGCTTAATTTCGTCCTGACAGGTGTTTTATGACTACGAAGACAAAATAAATCAGGCTGTTTTTCCTGGACTTCAAGGTGGTCCTCACAATCACACTATTACAGGCTTAGCTGTTGCATTGAAGCAGGTTCTTTAATAGACCCAAAGAAACTATTGTTATTTTTTGTTTTTTAAGCAAATATGTACTTTCCTATAAAAGCAAAATAATTGTTGTGCATATTTTGTTGCCAGGCTGATGCAAGCTCAGTTCTTTCTTCATTTCTGTTAATGTAGGCTATGACCCCAGAATTCAAGAATTATCAAAAACAAGTTCTCAGTAACAGCTCAACATTTGCGCAAGTGAGATGGATATGTTTTGTTTGATGCACAGCAGTGCTATACATAATTAAAGCCATTGCAAACTACTCCCTCCGTCCTAAAATGTAAGCACCAAAAGTACATGTATTTCGAATAATTTTAGTCCAGATACATGTACTTTTGGTGCTTGAGATAGAGGTAGTAGTTATTAGGTGTAACTTGTACTGATTGTTTAACCTGACAGATATGACTGTTATTGCTGACATTGGTGTGTTAACTGAACTCCAGAGTTTGTTAGAGAGAGGCTATGAACTTGTATCTGGTGGAACTGAGAACCATTTAGTGTTGGTGAACTTAAGAAACAAGGTAAATAAATTCTGTGATCCTTTCTTCTGAAAATTTCTTGGACATATTTTTCTCACAAAATGAATTCTGGATAGTACCATAGTACCATTTTGCTCATACATGGCAATAAACATGTTGAACAACCTTTCTATGCTTAGTTTGCACTTACATTGAGTACTGCGGATGTAAAATCAGCTACCAATTTGGGCAAAATTGGACTCAAAAGATATATTATGTGTAGATCCTCATTCTTGAATTTTAGGTGGAACAGGGAACTGTGACATATGGTTACATGACTAGGTTGTATTTAAAGAAAATAATTATGAGCTCAATGATAATATTTTCCTCAATAGATAAGCTGAATGATAATATTTACTGTTTAAATAGAAAATCTTATCATTCAGTAAATAGAAATCCTATTCTTATTCCACCTACCAACGTACTAGAAACTCCTCAAACCTTTAAAAACTTTTTTTTGAGTTACTCCAGAACCTTCAAACAAATCAAAAACTTCTCTATGTTTGTAAAATGACCAAGTTATTTCATGGGATGTTTCCATTTTTTAGATTATGCACTAGGCTATTTATTTGGTGACCCTTGATAGTTCAAAGTAAAAGATGTTAATATTTTTATTGGGCTTGATTTGTATTTAATAACATCAATGGGAAAGCACTGTCTTATATTTATACTACCATTCGATAGGGCATTGATGGCTCACGGGTTGAGAAGGTGTTAGAATCCGTTCATATAGCTGCCAATAAAAACACCGTTCCAGGGGATGTGTCTGCTATGGTTCCTGGGGGCATCAGAATGGGTACCATCTCTATCAGTCATCTTTTTATATGCTTATTGGTGGATCTATAATTACATGTTGATGAAAGTTGTGTTGTCCTGTTTCAGGAACCCCTGCTCTAACATCCAGGGGTTTTGTTGAGGATGATTTTAAAAAAGTAGCTGAATACTTTGATGGAGCAGTCAAGATAGCGTTACAGATTAAGAAAAATGCTAAAGGTTGACCCTACCTTCGATCATCTTAGTTTTATATCGTGACATTTGCAATTTTTAAAGCATAATAGTAAGGTTTCTTGGCTTTAACTTACGTTGGCTCACTCTTGGTATTGATTTAATTTAATTCAGGTACAAAGTTGAAGGATTTTGTGGAAGCTATGCAGTCAGATGCACATATTCAATCTCAGATTGGTGATCTCCGTCGTCAAGTAGAGGAATATGCTAAGCAGTTTCCCACAATTGGTTTTGAGATAGAGTCAATGAAGTATAATAAGTGAAGATGACATATGGAACTTCTTTTGGAGGTTTTTGGAAGTTTTTGGAAGTTTTTGGAATAATAACAAATTTGGATATGTTGCTGAACGGCTTTGTAGCCGAGCCTTGTAAGAGATTTTGAATATCATTAATCATTAAACTGAAAGAGAAAAGGGTGAAATTTCCTTCCAATGATGATAAACCATTTATAGGGATGAGCATTTTCTTTCAAACATAAAAAATGATACTAATGATTTAAAGTTTAAAATTCCGTTTGATGGTCAAACTGAGGTTGAGTGTTTTTGGATTTTGTTATTTGCTTAATTTGTACTCCCTCCGCGGATTTCGATCCTCTGCAGCGAGTTCTCTACGTCACTTTTCTGCGGCGTTAATATCAGCCCTTAGATTAATTAAACGGTTGTGATTTGTATTTAGGAACTTGTTATTGCTATTTAATTTGTGTTGGTCTAGTGCGATGTGTGTGTTTGAAATTTTTTGCCACCACCGTCTCCACAGCTCAATGATACTTAAAGTCATGCGGTTCTTCCACCTAATAGACAAGTCTTTTAGGTTGGGGTATCCTCATAGGGTTAAGTCCTAATAATTAAGACTGATCTATTAAGTGGAAGAGCCTCATAATTTAAGAACGACATTGAGTTGTTTTATTTGCTCAATTTTTATAGAAATTGAAAGTTTGAAATCATTCAATTTTGTTGATTATTACTAATTTGAAGTACACGACAGTAGTTTGCACTTGCTGCATCAAACACATGACAGTAATGAGCAACCCATGGTTAGCAAGTCCATTACTTGAAAATAATATGAAGTTTCTTATAAGTTTTTGTTTTTGTTTTGCAATACCTAACTATGAAAACAGAAACATAGGTATCCATTATGTTATTAAGCATGTGTAATTTCTTCTATAATTTAATCTCACCTCATTTCAGTATCTAATATGGGACTAACCACAAGGGGTTGGCCTAGTGGAGCATGACAGGAGTTGTATCCGAGAGATCTTGGTTCAACTCCCCACTAGTCCCTTTGGGGGGGGGGGGGGGTAAATGTAATTACCTATGAGAGAGAAATCAAAAAGGAATTTAGGCTACAACTTTTTTTTTTAGTTTTTTTCTCTCATATATCATCACAGCCCTTAAATTAATCCAATGGTTGATATTAACGCTGTAGAAAAGTTCTGTAGAGAGGAGTTGTATCCGAGAGATCTTGGTTCAACTCCCCACTAGTCCCTTTGGGGTGGGGTAAATGTAATTACCTATGAGAGAGAAATCAAAAAGGAATTTAGGCTACAACTTTTTTTTTTTTAGTTTTTTTCTCTCATATATCATCACAGCCCTTAAATTAATCCAATGGTTGATATTAACGCTGTAGAAAAGTTCCGTAGAGAATTCGCTGCGGAGGATCCAAATCCCTCCCTCCGTCTTATGCCATATGACATTTTGGCCATTTTACACAAATTAAGAAAAGTAGTTAATTTTGTATGGGAATGATAAATTATGAGTTACTTTACAAAATTATCCTTCATTAATCACATGAGAAAGATAAATTAAGAGTTGAAAGAAAATAGATAATTAAATAATGAAGGGTATGAATTATGATAGGAAAAGAAAAATTAATGATTTATTCTTATTGGAAAATGTCATATAATATGAGACAACTTTTTTAGCTAAAACGTCATATAATATGAGATTGAGGAAGTATTAACCTTTGAAGTAGTCACACTTTCCCCAAAACGGTAGTAAAGCATACAAAACTCGGCAATGAGTCTTTTATCTTTTAATCTTCTAATCTAATTCTAATCTTCTTCTAATATAATAATAAGAACCAAAACAAATGAGCTAGTTTTTTTTTTATCAATTCAGTTATACAAATGAGCTAGTCTAAAGACAAAATTAGATATATTAACTTTTTGACACATCAGCTTTATCATTGGCTTGGGCAACGTCCGTTGAAGATTGAGTTTGGCAACATTTTCAACAATTGTAATAATAAAAATGTGAGACTGGCGGATCTACGAGTTTGGCGTGATGATCATTGGCAGTGGAATTTTTCTTTTTTCGCAGGTGCTGGATCCGCATTCAGTGATGAAGTTGATGAGCTGTTGACGATTCTGCATGATGTTCATATGGCCTGTGGAGTTGCTGACCGATGGTGTTGGTTTATTGATCCGCTAAAATCCTTCACGGTTCGGTCTTGTTACCAATTTCTTTTGCAAGCCAATCAACTTTTAGCCGTGGACAACAGCTGGCCAGTATTCCAGCCAAGATCTTGTTGTTTGGTTGGCGTATATTCAACAATTCTATACCTGTTTGGTCCCTGTTACTTAGACGACATGTTATTCACTTGGAGGAGGATGCGGTCTGCGTTTTGTGTAGGTCTCACATTGAGGATTCTCATCACTTGTTTTTGGCTTGCGATTTTTCTTTGAGGGTGTGGGGCGAGATTGGTCGTTGGCTGAATGTTCAAGTGTCTTGCCCATCTACTTTAATTGATCATTTTATACGCTATGGCGACCTTTGTACTGGTAAGAAAGCGAAGAGGATCAAACATCTTATTTGGTTGACAACTTGTTGGACGTGTCTTTGGCTATCTCGTAACAGTGTTTGTTTTAGAGGGGTAGAGCCAAATGAAGACTCGATAGTGGCCCAGATGAAGTTCTTATCTTGGGGCTGGTTCATTTACGGGGTGGGAAGGAATTCTTGTTGTATTCCATCACTATGGTGGAATAGTGCACTTTCATGTATAAACAATCCGTGATCTCTTCCTTGTATTTGTGGTTTTGAGCACCCCTAGTGCTCCTTTTAATGCAACATTGCTTATCAAAAAAAATGTCTTTTTGATCTTTTTCTCTTACTTTTTCATCTCATTTTTGAATATTTTAGATTCTCTCCTACGTATGTCTTTCTATTTAATTCTCTCACCTTTTGATCTCATTTATTCTCTTTCTATCTCCATTTCCTTACTTATCTTATTCAATTTTCCTCTTCCATTTTCTCTCTTTTATTTTATTTTTTTTTCACATTATTATATTTTTATGATACAATTATTGCTTTAAATTTATTTTGTAAATTGTTATTTTGTTCTTGGTTTCAATTCTTCTTCTTTCTTCACATTATTATTGTCTTTATGATGTATTTGTTTCTATAAATGAATATTTAGCTTGAGTTTTGATGAGAAAACACTACAAAAAACGGAACAGATTGCGGGGGTTTTTAAGTCGTTTAGCGGGGGGTTTTAAACCCCCGCAACGCATTCTGCGGGGGTTTTAAAAAACGCCGGAGAATCAAGTGCCGCAATCTATTTGCGGGGGTTTTAAGGAAACGCTGGTATCGTGCCTGTTAGCGGGGGTTTTACTGCGGGGGTTTTTAACCCCCACAATTAGTGGAGGTTTTTTTGAGGGGGTTATAAACCTCCCTAACCAGAGTGATTTGTAGGAGTTTTATTTTTGTGGAGATTTTTGATTGCCATATAGTTTATAGGACTTTTTTGTGCGGGTTAATTACAACCTCCTTTAATAGAGACAATATTTCTTTTGAAATTTGAGAACTTTTTTTCCTTATCTCATTACCATATTTTTATCAATAATAACTATACACACATCTGAAGTAACACTTACTAAGCTTGATCAAAAAACTGAAAATTTCATTAAAAATATAACTGTGATAACATAAATGTAATGTCAAATATCTAAAATAGTTAATGTCATCTAACTCAAACAAAATAAAAAGAAACAATTGTAGCTCAAATATCTATCAAAATGATAATAGCATCAAGAAATCCTATAATAAAGGATCCTAAAACTATTAAATGTTGCTAGCAGATGCCTTGCAGCAGCAGCAGATCCAAGTTCCTTGCAGCAGCAGCAGCAGATCCAGGTGCCTTGCAGCAGCAGCAGCAGATCCAGGTGCCTTGCAGCAGCAGCAGATCCAAGTGCCTTGCAGCAGCAGCAGATCCAGCAGCAGCAGCAGATCACACAGGCTCCAAGTGAATCGCTCCCTAGTTCAGCTGCAATTCAGAATGTATCCAAGACTTCTTTGACCTCAGCAGGAACCTAAAAGAAATCAAGATACCAATAAGAAATAGCCAGCAATGTTGAGGTGGGAATGAAATCAAGCCTCACACTACACCCCTCAACTAAAAAGATCAAAATAGAAGCTATATAGCTAATCAAGATTCAACAAATAGTAACAATAATAACAATAATATTTATAATTTTGTCTTAAATCCAATGCAAGCTACCCAAATAGCATGGTTAGAGACATTTAACTTAAGTACAATAGTAACGATAATATTTATAACTTTGTCATAACATTAGGCAATGACCACCAACTCAAGGCTCCCATTCTAATTCTACAACTGTTAGAACTATGAAGGAAAAAAGGTTAACTATTTTATAGATTTTCCTATCAATGAGCCATTTGTTTATCAAAAGTAGCAATCTTTAAATGCACTTTTGATAAACAAGTTTTGTTCAAATTGTCCCAACATAAAAAAAAAACTTAATGAACAAGATCAATTTGAACAATATAACATACAGACCAGATAAAAGAACATAACTTAATATTGGCAGTACAAGTTAGGGGAAGGAACCATAACATACTACCAGAGTATACATATGAAGGTGGAGAACATAATTTTATAACCTTCACTAGTTCACAAGTTCTTAATAATATCAACAATGCGCCTCCAAAAAACTCTACCTAGCATAGTTATCCAATTTCCTAATGAATTTAATCTAACCATGTACTAACTTTCTTGCACAAAACTTAGCAATCATAATTTAACTCAGCAGATAGCACACAAAAGGATATGATTATTACAGACAAAATAAAGGAAATGGCTTCACTCCTGAAAAATGCATCTAAAGCAACCACAATTAGAAGACTTCCACACCTCTTTGCTGTGGTTTCTCTGGAAATAAGTTATAAGTAGTTTTATCACAATGCGCCTGTCAAAATACAATTAAGATCAGTATAACAATTTATTCTCACAAATGGAAGCAACATAATGACCAAAAAATCCAAGTATAAATTAAACTCGAACCCATACTAGTAAACGCTAATTATAAACATTTTAGAAAATTAATGATAGAAGCAGAAAAGCTGTGTAAATAGTCAATCAGAGGATTTCGACTATGTTCTAATCCAATCAGCTAGAAATATAGGGGGTTCTAAAACCATATTGATAAGCTAATATTGAGTGGAAATTAACTTTGAAGAAAAACATTCCAACCTGTCGACAAGAAAATCAGAATCCACTGACATTCTATTTAGTCGTGTCATACTCTGTTCAAGAGCTCGCCTCAATCTGGCATTTTCTTCCTCAAGCTTGCCTACTCTACTTCTCCATTCTGATTGTACCTTCTCAGATTGAGAAAGCTTTGCTAAAATTTCTTCTTTGTCACCCCTCAATACATCTGCTCTTGAATCTGCATCCTGGCAATAACAACCATTTAATCTACATGTTACTCAATTGAAAACACCAAAAGTTAGCTTCTTATCCTTTTGAGTCAGAAAAACAAAATACTTTTCAATATAGTTGAGAAAAAATTTCAGGAATGACGGGGGATAATACAAGATGCATTATGCTTTAAGTAGTAGAATAAAGTAAGCTAACAGAGTACAATACAATATGCCACACTAATACAAGATGCATGATAAGAAAAATCAAAAACTTGTGTTACCAACATTGTTGCCTTAATAGCTATTAAGGCAAAAAATGATCTGAAACTTGTAAGAGAAAATAGTCACATCAAATCAAATGCCATGGTACCTAGAAACTGAACAGCAGATGCTGGTAGATTCATTATTATGTGGTCAATATGTTCCCAAGTTTTTGTGACAGTGATCTCAGACCTTATCCTTCTCTTCTTTGTGCTTCCTTTTTCTCCATCACATTCAGGTATGTTAGTGCCATGAGCCTTCCCATTCCCTGTCAACCGAAAATGCTTGTAAATTTTACTTTCAACCTTACATAGTATTGTTATCAATGCTGTATTCATTTTTTGTGACATGGTATTACACAAAAAAGACGTGGTATTACACAAAATACAACTAGTCTCACGCACCGGTCTTTGCAGGAGTAGCATTTTTTGCTTCCTTAGCAGAAACTAACATTTTTGCAGAGTCATCGGGCCTCTTCTTTCCATGTTCCGGCCTCTACAAGACAAAACAACAAATAAAAAACTTGGAATATCTCTGATAACAGAATCATAATCAAAGAAAAGGAATATTGCAATATCAATATGTCATTAACTTCTTAGGAGTAGGAGTCTCTTCCTCATTATCTTCATCGCTATCCTCATCCTCATCCTCATCACTATCACCATCACCCATCTACAATGATCATATCAAAGCAATCAAATAAAAAACGAGTAGCAAAATACCATGCACACCCCTATGTATATATATATATCATATTTAGGAACATAATTTCTTGCAAAATAGCAAAAAAATAAAAGGGAAAGTGCAGCTAAACCTAAAATTCATCAATACCTCTTCTTTAGAGCTGCCAAATACATCATCAGAGTCATCTTCAGAATCGTCCTCTTCATCCTTCTTTGGTTCAACAACCTTCACTTGTTTAGCAGGTGCACTATTCTTGGCACCAGCTTTTTTGGCTTCAGAAGCCTTTGCCTCAATAGCTTTTGTTTCAGGTTTACCTAAAACAACTTAATTGATTTTAGTTACATATGTAAAATTCCAGCTGGTACTGCTCAAGAGTGTGAAAAAATCAAGGTTTCAGTTCGTGGCTTTTGCAGTTCTGCTTCACCTTCAGTTCGTGGCTTCTGCTTCATTTTCACAGAAATCGTGCGCAGAAATTTTGGCTTCTTCCTCACCTTCACAGTGCACGGGAAGAAGAGAGAAGAGAGAAGAGGACCGACGATTGAAGAGAGAGAAGAGAGAGTCGGTCGTGGTGCGGTGGTGGTGGTTGTGGCGTGCGTGGGTGGTTTGTGGTCGTCGCGCAGCCGCGGAGGAAGAAGAGAGAAGAGAGAGTCGGTCACTGAAGAGAGAAGAGAGAAGAGAAAGCGTTGAGAGAAACGAAGTGAGGAGATGGAGGCGAGAGAGGCGGACTGCGGAGTGAGGAGGTGGAGGCGAGAGGGGCGGACTGCGGAGTGGATGGAGGCGAGAGAGGCGGACTCGGAGTGAGGCTGAGAAGAGAGAAATGATTTTTTACAAAATGATTTTTTGGAAATGGGTTTCACTGAAGCGGGTTTCACTGAAGCGGCAGTGTGAAAGTGAAGAGGGAAAGGTTATTTTTTTGTTTTTTTTACAATTAGCGGGGGTTTTTATTGACAATCAGTGGGGGTTTTAAAACTCCGTAAATTGAAACGAAAATTTTAACTAGATGGACGAGAAGTTCTTTTTTAATGAGAAACTGAGGGGGTTTTTAAAACCTCCGCAAAAAAACCCCCGCTATTTGATCTGTTTTTTGTAGTGAAATATTACCCTTTTTTTTACAAAGAGAAAATATTACCGTTATCAGTATAATTTCATTGTCTTATCGTAGTTTTGGTGGAAAAATATTATATGTTATATGTATAATTGTATGTTCTATTTTTATCTTTATAAATAGCGTATTTTATAAATGACTATTTTACGTTTAGTACTAAGAAATGCTACTATATATTGTCAGCATAATTATTTTTTATTTTTGTTTTTATGAATATGTTTATTTTAATTAATGATTATTTCACTTTTAGTCTCGACGAGAATAATTACATGTTATAATATAATTATTTTATATTTTTCTTTACAAATAACTTTTCATTTTATAATATTTTTTTATAAATGAATGTTTAACTTTTGAGTCCCTACAAATAAACATTACCTAGTATAATTTCATTGTCAAAGCCGTCCTGACGGAGAAACATTATATGTTGTCGGTGTAATTCTTTATAACTTTTAATTTTTAGAAGTGTCTTTGTTTTTTATGAATGAATATTTTACTTTTGAGTTCTTCTGACAGATAAAAATTGCATATTTTTTATATAATTAAGGAAAATATTATTTTCATCAATATAAGTTAACTTTTATATTTTGTCTACATGAATTTTTTTTATTTTTACAATTGACTATTTTGATTTTGATTGTCGGCGGAAAAAATTATTGGTATAATTAGTTTATTCTTTTGCTTTTTTAAAGATCTTTACTTTTTATAAATAACTATATATTGTTTTTTAGTCAAGATGAAGCAAATTATATGTTGCCAGTATTTCATTGTATTTGATATAATTATTTTCACTGCTTGAATACTCTTTCACTTTCTAAATTTTTAGAAAACTAAAACCACTAATTATGTTTGTCACAATATAAAATTTTTATTTTATAAAAAGCATATTTTATAAAATACGTAAAATAAGTGACCTATGAGAATGCACGAGTATTTTACTAGTTAATCGAAACAGTATAGAATTTGACAAGACAACCGAACCGGTCAAAAACAAAAAAAATTATCCCTTGGTCTTTTTAAGAAGATCCTAATAAAAATTAAATAAAAACGACCTTACTTGAACAGGATCTGTTCTATAGGCTCGTACAACTGTATCTTGGATTCTTGTTGTCAAAAAAAAATAAAAATTAAATAAAAAATGACTTTGACAACTACATAGGTATTTTAGATGGTCACATAAGTATTTTAACAACCGTGTAGTCACACACATCTTTTTTTACGGACCTCAATAAAAAAGGTTTAAAAAATCAACGTTGAAAACATTTTGAAACTCAAAGAATCAACTTAAAAATAAAAGTAAATAAAAGAGGAATCCAAAATTTTAAATTAAGTTAAATTATCTATGTGCAATTTTACCTTTTTATTTGTTCTAGTAGTACTAGTGACCCATCTTCAACGATTGGTTGACATTCCCTATCCATTTTCTCCTCTTCTCAATTTTTATCCAAGCAATAACACGACATCTTCCAAGCGAAGCAACCCAATTAACCATGCCATTGCTAACAGTGCTGAATTTTCGTTATCATTTCCCTTATTCTTCCTTCACAGTCATAAACTGATTCTGCTATGGCTTCTTTATTACCTTCTGTTGCTGTCACTGCAACTCTTAAGCTCAACCCAAAATTCAGAAAATACCAACCAACCTCCTTTCCCATAGATAAGGTACTCCGATTAAGAAATTCTGTTTCATTGCTCATTACAACATACGTATGTTTTCTTGTTTGCTATGCTATGCATAAGATATAAGCTAGCTTTTTTCTGTTTAGAGGTCTTGTACTATAAGCGTGTTTTAGGTGATAACTTATAGCTGAGAACTTTAGATAGAGAACTAAGATGTTTGATAAAATTAGTTGTTTTAACTAATTGATAGGATTGCTTATGCAACTATTAATAATACACAAGCAACATTGCTTACATCTAAACAACATTTCTTCAATGTAGGATTGCTCCAATGATAAAAAAGCTAAAAAAACAGTATCTTAAATTAAGCAACTTATTATTGATTTTGAATATGAATGCTCCAATGATTGATGTTTGATGCTTATCCACATTGAATTGCTTTAATGATGAAAAGTTTAAAAAAATGGTATCTTAGAAGAGTTGAGTAATTTATTGAGCAACTCCAATTAAAAATGCTCATGGTGCTTACTTCAAGAGGATCAAACCAATTTTTACTTTAGCTTCACTTATATTAACTTTTAGTTTATGCTTTCAGGGTCAAAGCATTTCATTGCATACCAGCAGGTACCTTAGTTTTCCGGAAGCACTTTCATTTGCAAAAGAAGGGACAGAGGAAGTGTTGTCATCTTTCTACATTCCCTTGTTGCAACAATGCTTAGACAAGTGCTCATTTTCAGGTACTCAAATGGTTCACACCCACATCATGAAAACAGGTAGCCATAAAGACTATTTTTTGATGACATTTTTGGTAAAAGTTTATGCCAAATGTGGCCACATGGAAGAAGCTCGTAAAGCGTTTGATCAAATGCCCAAAAGAGACTTCGTCCTTTGGACCACATTAATGATGGGTTATGTGCGAAACTCGCAGCCAAAACATGTCATCCATGTGTTTGAAGAAATGTTGCATTCAGGAAATTACCCTTCTATTTACACTCTTGCTATAGCACTAAATGCTTGTACATCACTGCATTCTTTGAAGTTAGGGGAACAGTTACATGCTTACATAATCAAATACTGTGTTGACTTTGATACCAGTATTGGCAATACACTTAGTAGTTTATACTCTAAATGTGGCGAATTGGAATATGGTTTAAAAGCGTTTAGGAGAATCGACGAAAAGGATGTTATTTCGTGGACTGCTGCTATTACTGCTTGTGGAGACAATGGTAACGCTATGAGGGGTTTGAGAGTTTTTGTTGAGATGCTTTCAGAGGATGTGCATCCTAATGAGTATACTTTAACTAGTGTCTTAAGCCAGTGTTGTGAGGCTGCGTCCTTAGAAATCGGGACTCAGGTTCATTCGTTGTGTACTAAATTGGGTTACGAGACGAACCTACACGTTAGGAATTCTTTATTGTATTTGTATCTCAAATATGGTTGTATTGGTGAGGCTCAAATGTTGTTTAATGGAATGGATGATGATATCAATCTGGTTACATGGAATGCCATGATTGCTGGATATGGACAAATGATGGAAACTGCAAATGATAATCTTTCTGCATACCAAAGTGGAAGTGAAGCACTTAAACTCTACTCTAATTTGAATAGATCAGCATTGAAGCCTGATCCATTTACTTTCTCAAGTGTCTTGTCTGTGTGTAGTAGAATGATGGCTTTAGAGCCCGCGGAACAAGTTCATGCTCAGATTATCAAAACTGGGTTCTTATCTGATGTTGTTGTAGGTACTTCTCTAATAAATATGTATAATAAATGTGGAAGCATTGAGAGAGCAAGCAAAGCATTTCTAGAGATGTCTATTAGAACAGTGATTTCATGGACTTCAATGATTGCCGGTTTTGCGCAGCATGGTTGGTCACAACAAGCATTGAATCTTTTTGAAGATATGAAACTAGTTGGAGTTAGACCAAACCAGATAACTTTTGTTGGTGTTTTATCAGCATGTGGAAGTGCTGGTATGGTAAATGAAGCATTCAATTACTTTGAGATTATGCAGAAGGAATATAAAATTAAACCTGTGAAGGATCATTATATTTGCTTGGTTGATATGTTAGTGAGGTGTGGTCAACTAGAAGAAGCTTTCAATATTATAAAGAAAATGGATTATGATGCCAATGAGGTCATTTGGTCAAACTTGATTGCTGGTTGTCTAAGCCAAGGGAATCTGGATTTGGGGTGTAGTGCTGCTGAACTGTTACTAAGTTTTAAACCGAAAGACGCTGAGACGTATGTATTGTTGTCGAATATGTACCGCGCAGCTGGGAGGACTGAAGATGTTTCTAAGGTGAAGAGCATAATGAAAAAAGAGATAGTTGGAAAATCAAAGGATTGGAGCTGGATTAGCATCAATGACAGAGTGTACTCATTTGAAACCATTGAAAAGGCACAGTCAAACAATTCAGTACTATGCAAATCATTGGAGGATTTGCTTGTCAATGCAAAGAATCTTGGATATGAGATGTTAGAAAGTATGGAAATCAATGAGGAAGAGGAGGAAAAGACAGCATCATCTGCCATATATCACAGTGAGGTGCTGGCTATTACATTTGGATTGGAGAATTTGCCCAAGTCTTCACCTATAAGAGTTGTCAAGAATACCTTAATGTCCAGAGATTGCCATAATTTTATTAGATACGTCTCAACATTGACTAATAGGGAAATCATTGTCAAAGATAGTAAAAGGGGACATAAATTTGTCAATGGACAATGCTCATGTGGAAATTTTGGTGGTTTTATCTGATACCCTCTTAAGTAGCAGCTACAAATTCTTGAGTTACCAAGAGCTGATACATTTTTTACACCTTTGTACATTTACTAGTAACGCATTCGTTACATTGACGAGCTTTAAATTGGTTTAGAAAGTTAACTTCTAAATTTTGATTGAAGCTTCCCAAAAGTTTTTGGTACTCCCTTTCGCCTTAAATATAAGCAAAAATGTCGATGCATTTGATTCAAATTTGGATCAGATACATGCTTATGTTTGAGATCGGATGTATTACTAGGCGACACATAAAAATATTTACACATCATAAATGACGTACACAGGGCTCACCCATCAAAGTAGTATGAATTCAAGTGTAAACTATGATAGGAACTTCAGAAGCAGGCTACCTTCGAGTAAATTGCATCTATATATTTTTAGATTTCTGTGAATTTCAGTGATGCAGCACAGAAAATAAATCATGTGAACTAACATAACTCATGCGCATCAATACACTGCAGTTGTAACGGATAATCTGGAAACTATTTGTGCAACTCAATCAACTCTTGCACTCTTCTGGCTAAAAGAACTGGATACATTGTAATGGTAGAACCAAAAACGGTAGACATCAAGAGATTTACAAACACCAAACTTGCTTTGACCCAAAAAAAACACCAAATTTGCTATATTTGTCTTTTACGGTTTACACCTGATTCTTTTTTCTCATTCAAATTTGACTAATAATGAGGTCAAAGCAAGTTGAATGAGAAAAAAGAAGGCATGGGATGGTTATAGATACTAATAATGAGGTAAGTTAGCCGAGCTGCTCTTTAACTTCTATATGCAAGGCTCAGGTGTTTCCAAGTGTTCGACATTTCCTCATAAATATATATCTTCCACAACTACATTTTTGTTCTTTTCCTTTCGATCAGAAGCGAAGATACCACGGGCGAAGAAACTACTTCCTTTTGCTTCTAGTCTTAGAGGGCTTCAATTTACTTGTTTCATGAGGATGTTTCAAGATGATATCCTCAAGATTGCTGGAAAAATTCTTGTAAAACTGCAACATAAAAGAGCTACTTTTATTCCATAAACTAAATATGCAAGAAATTGAGGTGAGGAAATGTGGGGTCACAGCAGCCATAGAAGCAATAACTAGAAACTGACCTTGAGATATTCACTTGCATCTCCAGCTGCCTTCTGAATGTCCACCATGAAAAATGTGGGAGCAATTTCAAATACCTTTTCAAACAAAGGGGAAAAAAGAGATCAGTAAATGAAATTATTAGCCAAATGTTTAGGGACTGTTGAAAGTCTAGTAGAGAAATATCAACTTACTTCCAGCATAACTGAGAAGTAAGAAGTCTTAGTTTCTGAAACACCCTCTATTCTCATCTGCAAATTTAGACCAAGATCCTTTCAAATTAATAAAAATAAGAAATTACAGCAAGCATATTTAAAGAAGATGCTATGAGTTTGGGTTGAATTGAAGAACAACAAAGGTGGAAGGATGTGAGAGTGGGAAATTGAAAAACCAATTTACTATGTGTATATTACAGGTTACAGACCTTATAGTTGCGAATATGCGTTTTAAATCCCATTGACTGTGCCACAACCTCCATAGTTGATAAAACTACCTTCGCTGGCTTTTGAGTGATGAAGCGTGTTTGATACTTCATAGCGTCCTTAAGATAATGACAGATAAGGGAGTGAAATGATGCATTTTGTCATAGCAAACCATGTAACTTGGTTATACTTAAGGAAAATTACATTAAGATATAAAATGGGCAGTTATTTTACTATTTTACACGTACGAATCATGATTATTGAGTCATAAAATAGCAAACAAAACAACGATTTTATAACCAAATACCTGTCCACGATCAAAGATTGATGCGAGGTTTAAGCCTTGAGATAAAATTATCATGTCGAATGCATTGAGAACTAGAGGACCCGTGTCCTCGATCTCATATTGCTGATTAGCCCTCTGATCCTTCAGCAACAAAATAATCAATATGTCAACAAAACTGAGAGTTTTCTTATGAATGCAACAGGAAACATCAAGCCTTTTTCTGAATTGAAGTGCAAAAAAAGTAAACAAAACTGTGGTAACAGCTTTTGCATTCATACCGGTCCCTTACAATTAATATCTCCTTCGTCATCATTGATCTTGTGAGTTTTGAGTATACCAGAGGTTTGAATGCCATTAAATGTTTTACTTTTAAGGCATGGTACAGCTTAAAATATCTTTGTTTAATATTGTTATTACGTATCCTTCCACTACTCTAAAATTTTCAAGGGTAGATAGAGGACAGGGCACAGGGCATTCACCATATATTAAATCTATTCAAATGATATGAAGCTGTTAACACCTAAAAATTGTTAAAGTTTGACAACAGAAGCTGAATGAGTATATTTGAGAAAGTTGAGGTGGATTAGCTAAAATGTTAATATATATATATATATATATATATATATATATATATAAAATCAACAGTGCAGAATCAAAAAATTAACAGACCTCAGCATCATCAAATGCAGCATTTACATCATCCAGATTTACATCTTCATACTCAAAGAGATGGACAGGAACATAGCTTCTTTGAAACCACTCGTCGTTTCTAATCTGCTCAATGGTTATGCGCTGAAATAAACAAGCACATAGAGATGAGAATGGGAGGATATTTAAATCCACCAGAACGTTAATACTAATACATTATAGTGTTTATGTAAACTACAACAAGCTCCTCAACAGAAAATGGAATAAATCCTTGAACTGCAATGATGAATAGTACATGATCAACGACATTCATGGAACCAATGTTATAGAAGAGGATCAAAAAGTATTTGGTGAAACATAATTTTCAGTCTGATTTGGCTTGATGAAATAGACAACTTACATGTTGCCCGTCAATAAGATTAGTGTAATCAGAAGCATACCATTTTATTTAATTCTCTTCTTAGAATTTGAGTCAAGCCCAACTAAACCGAACGCACGAGAGGTGCAGATGCCAAGTATAAGAAGGATTACTTTGGCAATATCTCTAGTCAATGTAGTATCTCAACAGATGTACCTCACACCCAGGACTAGAGATCTAGAGCATGAAGTTTGCAAGACTGGATATCAATAGGTGGCCCAACATAAGATTTAGGATAGGTTCTGATACCATGTTATAGTATTTTAAATAAAGAAGAAGAAAAGAGAAAAAAGGACTTTTATTATGATTATAGTTCCATATATTATATACAGAAGCCTAAGCACTAACACTGATGTATACTAAAACTAGACTTATTCAGTGTGTTCTTCACCATATCCTTGTGGGGTCCTAGGGCTGCATACATATGTAACAAGTTAGATGCATATGGCCTATACATCAGCACGAGGGGAGCGATAATTGTCTTTTATTCTTTATTTCAGTGACATGACCTAATTTCCATAGATAGATTAGATTCATAGCTGTGATCTTTCTCAATCCCAGCCAAAATATTGGGGATTTATTTTTTATCTACAGTATTAGAAGTTCATCCATTTGAAAGAGTATAGATAAGTATAGGTGCTTAGCCTTTTGTATATGACAAATAGAATCTATATATCAAACAATAATTATAATGCAATTATTCATTTCTTTCATTCACTTTCTTTATTTATACGATACTAAACTCATACTCCTGATCAAATATGGAAAATAACAATAATTAGTACTTAGTAGATTTCCAATCCTAATTAAATGAGAAAACAAGTCATGATGAAATATTCAAACTAATCTTAAGAGTTGGTCCAAGACATTCTGGGGTATGATCTATTTTTCATATAATATAACAGACAGCAAAACTAAACATCATTATTCCTACTAGTGAAAGAAATTTATCTGTGTGCATAAATGATTGGATGTACAAATGACCCATGCAACAACAGAAAAGCCACCAATATTGTTACGTCTCATCAATCAATTTTTTCCTTAAATTTATTTTCTTGAAATAAAAAAAAGTCATATATGTCATAATCAAGATTGACACGTACATATCTTGACAACATTAATTATAAGTTGACAGTGAAAGGCTGTGTCTGAATCCTTTGTAGCTAGACATTAAGGGAAAAAAAGTTGTTCTGCAAAGCAAACTCTTACATGTTCAGGATTTGGGTCCAAAATTCTATGTATCAAAGATTTTGCTCCCGCAGGAAACCAAGCAGGGCATGAAAACTCTGCTTTCTCAATCTACAATGGGGTAAGAAAAAATTAAACATCATTAATAACAATATGAATGTTTTTTCGAACAAAAATCTGGAGAGAAAGAAACTATTGCACAACATAGTTTTTCGAGAGCCACTATATGCAAGATAAATAATTAAAACATATATTCACAAATACCCACTATACAGTATAATACAAATTTGACATTGTCTCGATTCATGCCTTACTATATAGCGTAGTTAGATCAAGCTCGTCAAAAGGGAGATATCCGGCCATTAGTACATAGAGAATAACCCCACAGGACCAAACATCTGCTGGAGCACCATTATAACCCTTGTGACTGAGTACCTGAGATCACAAAGATAAATGTCAACTTTACCACAGCCAGGGTACTAGAACTGCAAGTAGCTAAGGATGACATAAAATCATATTTAGAAAGCAGTAATCCAGCCACCCATGTATTACCTCAGGAGCTACATAATTAGGAGTCCCACAAGTTGTCCGAAGCAAACTAACCCCCTATGAGAATTTTAACAAAGTTAAATGTTTGTCTAGCATGAAAACCTTATATGGTTTCATTGACATGAATTAAATTCGCTTTTAAGAATTACTCATTAACAATCTCACCTGTTCAGGCAACGCACTCAAACCGAAATCTGAAATCTTCATATTTCCTTGTGAATCAAGTAAAAGGTTTTCAGGCTGCAGAAGGAAAAACAAAACAGTTACAAGAAACCATGATTAGGTTGAAGACATTCCAAGTCCCAGTCAATGCAAACCTTTAAATCTCTATGATAAACTCCTTTACTGTGGCAATAATCTACACCATCAATAAGCTGTTGGAAGTATCTTCTAGCTTCAGCTTCACTAAGACGCCCGTGGTGTACCTGCACCATTGTTATCTCATTATCAACATTTTCAAGACCAGGAAAAGTACTGATAAAAATAATGATAGAAACTTAACAAAAAGGCATTGATCCATCTTGAGCTACTCACAATTTTATCAAACAATTCACCACCTGTGATGAACTCCAATATGATATAAATCTTAGTACGGCTTGCCAGCACCTGAAGAAAGTAATATTTTAAATCAGAACAAAGCACTTGTGAACAGTTTAAAATTAACAAGATGGAAAAATCTGTCAGAAAATATTGAGTCATTGTGGTTCTTCTAAAACATTTTGAAGGACAATAAAATACAAATAAGAGAAAAGGAAAGTTTCAAACCTAGTCAAATTCTAAAAATATCTTTCCAATATTGTTCCGCACTCCAAGCAGTTAAAGAATCGGAATGTTGGCAAGTTTGGTTTTACTTTACTAACCCAAAAAGACCTCTAAAATTTACTTCATAGCATTATTTCACACTTACAGAAGAGAAGCCAAAGGGCCCCTTAATGACCTTTAAGAAGGGAGAAACAGAAACTACAGGCAAGAAAAGATCACTTACCTCATGCAGACGCACAACATAAGGATGTCTGACTAGCTTCATAATAGAAATCTCCCGCTTGATCTGCATTTAATTAAATTAAAATAAATAAAAACCCAACACAATATGAAAGTAGAAAACATAACAATCACAAACATAATCATCAAACCTCTTGCATCTTAAAAAGGAAGAAATCCAAGCCTAAATAAAAGTTCTAAACCTTGCTCACTGGGATGCCGATCCAATCAAAGCATTTACCATTACTCGGATTTAAAGAGATCAACATCCACAATTCATCTTAATAGTATGAATAACCACATTGTGACTCCCTATAACCATGTGCAACCGTCACAGTGACTTATCATTATGAGTACCCCAAAAGCAAACTACCCAGTATTGTAAAGTTTATTTGGTTTACAATTAAATTTTGAAATGAAGTGATTTATGTTTAAACTGTTTACTCTAAAACTCAGGGCAACATTTTCAACCCGACAGAAAACTATTGAGTAAACCCTCAATTTAATCCCTAAAGTACCACTCTTTCCTATTAAGTCCCTAAACAATGAAAACCCATTAAATAATCCATAAACTTAATCTTCCTCCAACAATTTAGTTCGTAAGCGAAAAAATTTATGGACTAAACTGATGGACGAAGATAATTTTCAGAGACTATTTAATAGATTTTCATAGCTTATGGACACTTTAAGACTAAATAGACGGTTTATTCAACACTAGTTTTTGTTACTTTATTCAAATTGAGGTTTGGAGAAAAATTTGGTAACCATACTTTGGAACCAAATCAATTCTAATACTTTGGAACCAAACACACTCAAACTATGTTTAAGAAGCAACAACACATGAAAATAATATAAAAAACTATGAAACGAAAATTAAGAGACAGTTGAACGAAATGGACCATGAAGAATAAGAGAAAAACTCGAATACCTGGTCGACCATTTTGTGCTTAATAATTGTACTACGATCAAGAACCTTCATTGCGACACTCTCACCAGTTTCTGTATTCTGAGCAAACTTTACCTTCGCGAAGGTTCCTTCTCCAATTGTTCTTCCAATTTCATACTTACCTACTTTCCTCAACACCATGCTTTCCTTTCTTTCTTCTCACAAATTTAACAACTACACCGCGAAAGCATTTCACTCGTCGAGCTTTACTAATTACTAATAAGCTTCTCACTTTACCAATTAGCTTCTCACTTTTCCAGCGATAAATAGGTTAATTAATTAATTAATAATTTAAATTATCTTTTGAGTGATGTTGGTGAGAGTTGCAATGAAATTGTGACGGAAAAAGGGCAACCGGGAGAAGTGGGAAAGCGAAGTTAATTGGGAGGTGTGAATATAAAAAACCAAAACGGCAACACGGAAACGTCTCTTCTTTTTTTGATAGCAAAGCTTTATTTTTTTGACAACTTGATAGCAAACCTGTTTGAAAACTGAAACTTGAAGGGTTTTTTTTTTTTACCCCCACCACCTCTCTATCTACCCCCATCGACCCTGCAAAAAGACGCAATTGCCCTTCACAAAAATTAAAAATCCCGAACGTATCCTGATTTCAATTTTTTTTTTTGGAAATCGGATTTAGGTAAATCCGATTTCCACTAAAAAATTTAAAAAATTTAAATCGGATTTAGGTAAATCCGATTTCCACTAAAAAATTTAAAAAAATAAAATCGGATTTATTTAAGATGGGGTAGATCCGCTTTGAAAAATAACAAATCGGATTTACCTTAATTGGGGGTAAATCCGATTTGTTATTTTTAAAAGCGGATCTACCCCCATATAAGGTAAATCCGCTTTTAAAAATAACCAAAGCGAATTTACCTTATGTGGGGGTAAATCCGCTTTGTTAACCTAATTAATAAATAACTCAGTTAAAATTTTAGATACAAATTTCGACCGTCTTTTGGTTCTGTTTAGTGTGTGGTTCGTTAACACGTGACGATATTGTACGTCGGGAGAATAATTTAGGCTAAAAAATCAGTTTTCGGGCAACCTACTCAAATTGTAATGAAACCACATTCTTTAAATCGGAAAAATATCAAGGATCAATACTCCTAAAGAAGGAACTTCTTTCAGGACTGGGGACCTCAAAATCCCAAATTCCATCGTTTACTATTTTATATTAATTTTTTTAATTTTTCATAATCTCCAAAAAATCTGAAAAAATTTGCATAACCTTATTTTGGTTTTATTAGATTTTTAGTGGTGTTTTTATAATTTTTGGATTAGTTTTGGCTGTTTAACGGATTTTTAGTAGCATTTTATAACCTTTTTTAAAAAATTAAATAAAAAACAATTTTTTTAATAACAAAATCGGATTTACCTTAGGTGGGATAAATCCGATTTTCTTTTTTTAGGGAAATCGGATTTACCTTAGGTGGGATAAATCCGATTTTCTCTTTTTTTAGGGAAATCGGATTTATGTGCCCACCAGGTAAATCCGATTTCCAAAATAACAAAGCGGATTTACCTTCAGCTAAGGTAAATCCGCTTTGTTATTTTTGAAATCGGATTTACCCCCATCTGAGGTAAATCCGACTTTAAAAATAACAAAGCGGATTTACCTTAGATGAAGGTAAATCCGAGCGAATTGTAAGTTGGGCAGGGGTATTTTCGGGTTTTAGCAATTTGATGGGGGTAGATGGGAGTTGATGGGGGTACAAAAAAAAAAGGCCAAACTTGAAAATTGGATTTCAAAAACTAGTAGTTGGGGTGGTGGTTTTATTTTGTCCGGACTTTGGGGCAGCGGAAAAGCCGGCTTTTAATTGTGCCCTCACTTTTCCCTCACCCCTCTCTACTCACCCCACACCCCAAACTCCCTAAAAACCCAAAAATACCCCTAGCTCAAAAACACTCTTTCTCCCTCTCAAACCCCTCACACCCTCTCACACCCACCAAATACACTCCCAGCCGAAACCCTCTCCCTCTCCCTCACACTCTTTGACTTCTCCCTCTCCCAAACCCACTTAATCTTCGATTTCAAGTTCCAATCTCGTAATCCACACATAAGGTACACGATTACTCACTCTCTTCTCTTTGCATTTTGCTTGTTTTGCTGTGTTTATGCCTTTTTCCACTGTGCAAATCGCGAAGCATTCAATTGAGGTCCACCGAATGCGTTCTGGGGAAGACGACTCGCGAAAGCGTTCGGTTGAGCCCTCCCGAAAACTTTCGGTTGAGGTCAACCAAATACTCTAAAACCTGAAACATTTTACACGTTCGGTTGGGGTCAAGACCAGGGGTGCTCATTCTCAGTCACATCCCGAGCCTCGGGGAGCCAGGCTGTGGATATCTTGTACTGCAGGACTTGTATTGCAGGTCAAAGTTTTGATGATGAAAAAGACCAGAGCTAAAGGTGATAAGAGTAAAAGTTGACCAAAGCCAAAGTTGATGAAAGTGACAAAGTATCAAAGTCACAATCCAAGACAAATAAACTCAAGAATTGAAGTTTCAAGATATAAGGGTAGTTCTTATAAATAAGGGTAGTCCTTAGGGTTTGGGTGTGTCTTAGGAAAAAGTGTAAGCTCTTACGAAGGTCAGCTCATCTCTCAAAGTCCCAAGTTTTTCAAAATGCATGCATGCACACGTAAACTCAAAAACCATTTTGAAACCTTTTTGAAAAAGAAAGAAATCGATTCAATATTTTTTACTAAACAACAAAATCGATTTCTAACACAATTTGAAAGTGCATAATCGATTTTACTAAGTATATAATCGATTCATAACTCCTTTTGAAAGCAAAGAATTGATTCACAATGTTTTCACTAAGCCTATAATCGATTTGCACCTATTTACACAAAGCAAGGAATCGATTACCACTTTAGAATGATTCAGGCACACAATCGATTCTTGCTATTCCTAAGGAAGCACATAATCGATTTCCTCTTTCTTTTAAGGAAGCAACTAATCGATTCCCTCATGGTTTAAATAAGCATATAATCGATTTGCACATCCCTTGTTTTAAGCACATAATCGATTTGCATCTTACTCATTCTCAAGCATATAATCGATTGTTAATTTCAGTTCATTCAGGCAAACAATCGATTCTCACATTTCCATAAATGTTTCAACGGTCATATTTTCTATATGCCTATAAATAGAGGCTTCACAATTCATTTTAACAACAACCCATTTCACGAATTCGAAGTTCATTTTAGAAAAACTCTTGATATTTTATTTTTGCTCTTCTCGTACCGCTGGTCCGTCAAAGATGATCTCTCGCAAGAGTTAGTTGGGGTTGCATTCTTCAAGTTGTATTATCTGCCTACATTAGAGGTATTTCGGTCTTTAAGTTTGTAATTGTTTATTGGTTGTATTTTGTACTAGGGAGTGGGGTATCTCTCTAGGGTAGCTGTTTGTACTAGGAAGTGGGGTATCTTTCTGGGGAAGCTTGTTGTAACAAGGGTGGGATATCTCTTGTTGTATTGTGGTTAGATTTGAGGGCTCTTCATAGGTGGGGCATCCTAGGGAAGAGTGCCTGAGTCTGTAAAGGTTTTTCAAGGCACCTGTAAGCCTTGTTTTGTGTTAGTGGAAAATCTAACAAGGGTGTGAGGACTGGACGTAGGTCACTAGGAGGTGACCGAACCAGGATAAATCTCTGTGTGCTTTATCGCTTTATTTTCTAATTCCTTCGCTTCCACTTAACCTGCGCGATAATTAATCTAAGTCATTGAAAAAGGGGAAAAAGTTTTCAAAAGATCTGAAAAGTTTTTAGATCTCAATTCACCCCCCCTCTTGAGACTGAAGCCACTTGGCAACACAGGCCACCTATGACGGTTTCAAATCGTAAACGGAAGGAGGAAGCACGCGCTGCTGCTGGTGGGCCTAGCAGAGGTAGGCGTAGGGGTAGGCGTGCTGAGCAGCCCCCAGCTGTACACGAGGAGGACATTGATTATGATATTGAGAGAGACGCTTACCATCCTGCAGCTGACTTGGATGGTCCTGCTGAGGACTTTAGTGCTGCTCATGTTCAGGAGGCTGATCCTGTTGAGGATCCTGCAGCTCCTTCGTCTTCTGCACCCCCTTCTACTGCTGCTGCTCATCGTGCTACATTCCCTTTTCCTGGTGCCCCGGAGGATAGTTCCGTGTTACCCACTTAAGGATCTCACATTGCTAGATCCATATGGGAGGGCACTGTAAGTAACTTACTTTTTTCTTTAAATAATTTGATCATTAGTTTGTTTCATTACTTTGGTTTAATATAGCATTCCATAATGCAGGATCGTGACCCCTTGAAGCTTGTTTCACACGACGTTCCACAGATAGAGGCCCCTCATACAAACATTACTGATTTTCTGGAGCGTTCTAGACTGCTACTGCTGAGAGAGATTGGATTTCCAACTATCATTGGTGGGCTCGCCAATGCATTCATAAAGCGGTGGCAGCCGGATACATCATCATTTCACCTCCCTATAGGTGAGATGACCATCACTCTTGATGATTTCTCAGCATTGCTCCACATCCCTGTTATGGGAATTTTTTATGATATCCCAGACTATACCAAAGGTGAGATGACCATCACTCTTGATGATGTCACTACTTGGGTGCAGACTCTCATGAGGCACATGAGCAGGCATATGGCTCGGGTTTATCTGTGTCCCTCAAGTGGCTGAGGCAGGTGGCGACCCTAGGGCTATAGAGGAGGAGCGATGGGAGGATGCTGCTAGGGCTTATCTGCTTTACTTGTTGGGCTGGGGGGCGTTCGCCGACAAGTCAGGAAACAAGGTCAAGTTTGGCTATCTGGGAGCTCTGGTTGACTTTGATGTTGTTGGTGGTTACACATGGGGAGGGATGGCCTCAGCCCATCTATACGCCCAGCTTGGGGATGCAAACAAGCCCAAAAATAAGCAGATGGGTGGCTACATGACTCTACTTCAGGTATCTAATTTGTCCAGTTTATTTTGATGCAAGGTTTTAAAAACCGGACCGGACCGGCCGGTTCAACCGGTTGAACCGGGAACCGGACCCCTGGCCGGTTGGTTCAACCCCATTTGAACCGCAGGCCAAAGAACCGCCCAGAACCGGATTGAACCGCCAAGAACCGCTTTGAACCGGGAAAGAACCGGGAACCGAACCGGGTTGAACCGGTTTGAACCGCCCGAAATGAAATTTTTTATTTTTAAATTTACTTTTTTCTCCAAAATTTAATATTTTTTTATTTTTTATTTAATAAATTACTTATCCGATTCAACCATGGTTGAACTGGTTGAACCGGAGGTCTCGCCAGTTCGATCTCCGGTCCGGTTTTAAAAACATTGTTTTGATGTCTACATGACTCTATTATATTTAATTTGTCCAGTTTATTTTGATGTCTCTATATGGTTACTAAATGCATTGATATATTCATTACAGGCTTGGATCTTCGAGCACTTCCAGGGATCTCCCTTTGGCATAAAGACGGTGGACCCAGCTTATGTTGAGACTCAGCCACGTGCGAAGATGTGGTTTGCTGATACCACACTTTCGCTGCCCAGGCATGTTGTTCGACTATCCCTGGATTGGCTGCACTCTGATGAGGTCACCTGGCAACCCTACACTGGCCATAGAGCTACCTGGCCCTTTGAGCTCATCAGTCTATTTAGAGGGTACTTAAGGAATGCTGGCTGCATGGTGGCCTACATGCCAGATCGTGTCTTGAGACAGTTTGGGCATGTCTAGGGGATACCAGAGGACCCTAAACCCACCACTAGAGCTGTCGTTACACGAGAGATGTCTGACGAGAGGTGGTCACATTTTGACCAGCATTTGGTAGAGAGGGGGCCCTCTATTATCCTGGGAGCGCCAGACACCATGCCAGGGTATGTTGCTTGGTTTGGGAAGGTCTCGCACCCATTCCTTATGCCGTCTAATTATGTGGTGCTGGAGGATGAGCCTGATACTAGACAGGTACGTGTCTTTTACATATTTTTCTATTAACTTTATTAGTTTTAAAAAATGTACTTAATTAAATTTTTTTATCTCACAGGCCATGCCAGATGTGGTTCGGATGGTGGATGACATGGAACGTGCGTTGGATGGTACCGTTCCACGAGACACCCAGCCATGGCGAGTACTCGAGGGTTTGAGGGCCCTCGTGAGGCCATTCCGTAGGCTTAGGAAGTATGGTTGTGTGTATAGTAGGAGGAGCCGGAACACACAGTAGGACTTTTTTTTGTATTGATATTATGTATGGATATTATGGTTGTGTATATAGTAATTTATATTTCGGTTTACAGTTTAAAACACCGATTCTTTTTTTTTTGAAAGTTTTAAAAACACCTATTCGGTTTACAGTTTACAGTAGAAGTTTTTTTAAAAACATAAGACCTATTCGGCTGCCCCTGTCCGAATAAATTCGGTTGGGGCCAGTCATACCTTTGAAAATTTGAAAAAGGGGTGTGTCTCAAAAAAATAACTGTTCGGTTGTGCCTAACCGAAAATATTCGGTTTACCCTAACCGAATCGGCAAACTTAGCGCTTTTCATTAATGGCATATTGGTCATTTCGCAGGATTTGGGGGTGTGTGGTGAGTAGGAGGGGATGTGGGAAAAGCATGGGCCTTTAATTCAAATCAAAAGTGAAGTTGCCATGTTTTTTACAAAAATATAATAGTAATATTTTATGGCCCATTTGTTTAAAAAAATACTATATGACATTTTTTTACAACTAAAATCTAACTCATTTCATTTAAAACAATGGACCGAATACATGAAGGGAGTTCATAGTAGCACTATGGCCTAGCAGCTAGCGTAGTTAAGGAAACCCTAGATAGAGTGTGAGTGGCCTCATTAGCATTCCTCCTAAAGAACTATACATGAGAGTTTTGATTCAAGCAAAACACTATCAAAGCTGCGTAATGATTCAAGCAAAACACTATCAAAGCTGCGTAATGACAAACCCTTGTTGATTTGTTACTATTTTTCGTTTTTATTGTCTTCGCAGAAACTCTAATTTCTGCTTTGTTGCTTTGCAAGTTCTAGAGGTTGAATAAGGTTAACTCAAAGACTCGTACGAAGGTATTAACACTACTTCTTAGTGTTCTTCTCCTTATTATCATGTTCTTCACTGCAAACCCTAACTTTTTCTTTTGTTTTCCTTTTGTGCATGTATTGTGATTGAACGACCGGTAATACAAAGAGACGGATACAACAATGTTGCGCCCGAAAAATCCGGCTTGCGACTTTTCGTTTGACAACGTGGAAAAATTTGGAAGCCGCCACCAATATTTTAATTTTAAGACCAAAACATTGAAAAAAGGTCTTTTAAACAAGGCGGATGGTCTTTTGAAAACTAGAGATGTAGGTTCGGGGGTCGGTTAGGTATGGGGAAGGTATTAGCACCCCGTACCTCCTTTCTACCGAAAGGGAACCTTTAATTAAATGTGTGGTTTGAAGTGTTGATTTGAAAATGCTTTTATTTTGCCTCTTTATTGAAAAGGGAGTGAGAAGACTTAATGAAAATTTTTATTTTTGGCGCTTGACGAGAGTTAGCCTCTCGCTCCTACGTATCTCCTGGTGCGATGGAGAATTCAAAGCTACGTAGTTCTTGTTTGTCTTGAAAAGGGTTTTTGTTTTTTAATCTTTTTGGAGTTTTTCGCAAAGGGGTTGAGCGTTCGCAGTGACCAAACAACAATGGTTTAGAGTGGTCGCACTACTAACTCTTATGAAAATGAATTATCATTAACGACCAAACGGCAACGGCACGAGTGATGATTAATGATAATCGGTTTTTATTTTGAGCATTGAAAAGGTTTTCGCAATTGAAGGAGAGCGTTTGTGAGGACCAAACAACAACGGTTTAGAGTGGCCACACTACTAGCTCCCACAGGAACGAAATCATCACCCACAATCAAACGACAACGGCGCGAGTGATCATTAGTGATGATTAGTTTTGATTTCGACGTTTGAAAAGATTTGTTTTTGAAAAGTGTTTTCGTTGATTTTAATTGGAGAGAACGTCGTGATGAAAGGAATTTGCAATTGGATTAATTTTGTTCGGGGAAACATTTACCCATCATTTGAAAAAAAAGGTTTGTGAAAAAAAAAAAAAGTTCGCTTAGGGAAAAGAAACGAAAAAAAAAGAAACAGGGGGCGTGGTAGTAAAATAAGGGTGTAAATAAAAGGAGGGCTGTATTATTAAAGGGGGTGCAGATAGTGAGCCCAGCTTGTTTTTGTAAGCTGGGCTGCGTTTTTTTTATTTTCTGATGGGCTGGGCGTTTTGGAAACCATGGGCTTGCGAGGGGGAGTGTATAATTAAAAAAAGGGTGTGGTTAGTATTCTGATATTTTATTTTAGAATTAAATGACTAAGTAAACAGGCATATAAAAAGGAAGAACAATCTATGGAACCCTAATTTCATTACCTCATTTGCTGCGCCGTTTCAAACCAGAGAGAGGGTGCTCGCCTGAGAGAGAGAGAGAGGGAGAGAGAGAGAGAGAGACGGTGGGGGGAGGAGCACGGCGGTGAAGGGAAAGGAAGAGGGGGGGGAGATGTTCGCGGTGGTGCTGACACGGTGATGGAGGGGGAGTGCGACGGCTCCATTTTCGTTTTCTGGGTAAACGACGACGGAGGAGTGCTTGGGAAGGACGGCGGCGACTTGTTCGTGGGCACTGTGCGACGGCGACGGCAACAGAGACAAACGACAGTGAAGAGGACCAAAATGACCACCGTGACGGCGGCCGGAGGTGAACGATGGCGAGGGGGTTAACGGTGGTGCTTGGATTTGCGATGGTGGTATGGTTCGGTTCGTGGCCATGGCCGTGGTGGGGTGAGAGACGGAGGCGGGGAGACAACGACCACCGTGGGTGGTGGCCGGAGTTCGCCTTTGACAGCGGCTCAGGTTAGAATTTTATTACATTTCATCTTTTTTTCTATTTTTCTCTCTACTGGTTCTGATTTTTATTTTTATTCCTAGCTTGATCTTAAGTTCTGTTCTACTGATTCTCTTGATTCTCTTGGATTGACCTTTTTTATATCTAAATAAACTTATATCTGAAAATAAACCATGTTTTCTTGTTTAACAACAACAACAGGAAGTGGCCCTGCACAGCGATATGAACTCACCCTTATTTTTTTTTACCTATTACTTGTTTGATATCAAATGAAATTCTTTTTTCTGTTTTATCTCTCCTTAATTCTATGCACAGAGTTACTGATAAATCAAATTCCTTAGGTCTAGGACTATCTAATAAGGCTTATATGAACCATTAATAGATAAAAGGAGAAAAAAAATGTTCAACTGAAATCAATGAAGCCTGATGCAATTTGTTACGGGAACTTACCTAAATTCCAGCTTCTGATAAAGCTCCTTTTGTTTGCTCTGCTACTGAACCCTGCCTTGCCTTTTTCACTGTCACTGATATTTCTCTTCTTATTTTGCTCAAGTGTATCAGAATTCAGTGATGAATTCTAATTTTATGGTATCTCAGTTTTTGTGTTTCTGTTACTGTGTGTTTTTATTTCTCTGTATACTGCTGTCTGTGTTTGTTTTTGCTGTCTGCGTGTATGTGGTTGTCTCCTCCCTTTACTGTTGGTGTTCACTGGTATATATAGGCTGATTGTGGTGTAGGTGTGGTATGCTAATGCAGGGGATCAAAACTCATGGGGAGACCAGTTTGTTGCTGCTGCAGTGGAGCAGAGAGGGAGCAGCAAGGAGGTGGAGCAAAGGCTGTCTTGCTGGTGCCAAAGTGGTAAAAGAACAGAGAGCAAGAACAAAGGCTCATTGGCTTGGTGCTCAAAATGTCCACCCAGCAACCAGGCGCATACTGCCTCTGTTGCTTTTTCTTTCCCTTTTTTTTTGTTGAAAAAAATTTGTACTCTTTTTATTTATTTATTTTATACTATTGCATAAGAAATTTGTCTATATGTGTAACAATACAAAAGGACAGCAGCTATTCAGATTGACTTTATTTATTTATTATTATTTATTTATTTATTTATTTTTATTATAATAAAAGCGGTAAAAACGAGACGCAACGACTCACACAACTCTAAACGGAACGCGCGCTCGCCTTAAGACTAGGAACGCGTACGCGATTTGAATACGCACGCGCGCACGTTTTTAAAACCGATTTCATTCTATTCTCACTTTTCTAAAGACGGTAAAAATAAACGCGCACCGACGCAATTACTCACGACTCGAGACGAAATGCGCGCTCGCGTTATTCATTATTCTATTATTTATTTTTGGATTCTTTTTTTCCTTTTTTTTTTTGAAAACAACGAGCGCCAAACAAAATCGTTGCACGAGAGTGCCAAATACACCCGCATTTAGAACAATACGCGAAGCGATAAAATTTTTGGGATTTTTTCAATTAGGCGGACAAAATTGGGGTATGACAGCTGCCCCTCTTTATTTCGATTTTACCAAGAAATATGAATTGCGCGAGACATATTTCGAAGGTAAAATAGAAATAAAGAATTCAGAAATTATACCAATTTTGTCCATTTGGAGAAATCCGAATTTTCTTTCTTCTTTTTTGGAAAGATAGACACTTTCGTGTTGATGCGAAAACAGTAAATGAACACTGACGTGCAGACAGAAAGGTAAAATGGGCACTTGGCGTGCAAACAGAAAAGTAAAATGGGCACTTGGCGTGCAAACAGAAAAGTAAAATGGGCACTTGGCGTGCAGAAAGCGGTAAATGAGCACTTGGCGTGCAGAAAGCGGTAAATTGGGAATTCGGAGGCTGCCTAAAACCTTCTAACGGACTCTTGTCGAGTCCGAGCTCTGGGGGTGGCCTTTTCGAGCGGGCCGATCAACATCAGGTCCGGAACTGATTTGATCAATGGATTTACGCTATGCCTTAGGCTGACATAACTAATCCGAAGGACTTAACGAAGTCTGATGGATCCATCGCGCGCTCGTACACGATGTTGTGATCTGTGGAAGGAGTTCACTAACTCTGTGTTGATGGAGTTTACTAACTCTGTGTTGATGGAGTTTACTAACTCTGTGTTGTGGTGATTTTCTAAAAATGAGATTTTTCGGACTCTCTGGTCCGAAGTAACTTTTCTCTTGGATGGTGCATGAAATGCGTGCACTTGGATGTTTGGGGTGCACATGAATGCAATGATTGACTTTGGTGGGATGCCTTTTCTGTTTGATTTTTCTCTTCTTTTTCTTTTGTTATTCTTTCGCTCTTTCTGAGATGCGAATTTGAAAGTGTAATGCACTACTGTTTGATGCGATGGAGTGACGAATGGTATGGATGATATGAGAATGATGAATGATATGAAGATGTTGTGTTCTTTTATGTTCCGTCTTCTGTGATTTTCTTCTCTTTTGTTTTTTTTGTTTATTCTGTTTGTTTTCTTTAAGCAGCTTTCTTTTTTCTGCTTGTTTGTTTTTTTTTGGCACTTTTGCTCTTTTGGCTCATCTTTCTCTTTTTTTGTCTATTTCTTTCAAGCATAATACTTCTTCACAGAGTCTGAGTTGACTGGGTTCTTGAGATCTTCGTCGTCCATGTTGGTAAGTATCAGTGCTCCTCTGGAGAAAGCTTTCTTGACAACATATGGTCCTTCATATTTGGGAGCCCATTTGCCCCTGGGGTCCGTCTGGAGCGGCAAGATCTGCTTGAGCACAAGGTCTCCTTCGCTGAATTCTCGGGGACGAACCTTCTCGTCGAAAGCTGTCTTCATCCTTTGTTGATACAGCTGCCCATGACACAAGGCGGCAATCCTTTTTTCCTCAATGAGGTTCAACTGGTCAAGACGGGACCGAACCCATTCTGCTTCGTCAAGTTTTGTCTCCATTAACACCTGCAGGGATGGTATTTCAACTTCAATGGGGAGGACTGCCTCTGACCCGTAAACCAGTGAGTAAGGGGGTGCCCCTGTTGAGGTACGTACTGAAATTCGGTAGCCATGCAAAGCAAAGGGAAGCCCCCCATGCCAATCCTTGTAGGTTACCACCATATTTTGCACTATCCTTTTGATGTTCCTGTTGGCTGCTTCAACTGCCCCATTCATCTTCGGGCGGTAGGGAGAGGAATTATGATGCTGAATTTTGAATTCTTTGCACAGGTCCTTCATTATTTTGCTGTTCAGGTTGTTGCCGTTATCCGTGACGATCTTGTTTGGAAGACCGTAACGGCAAATCAGATCTTTCTTTACAAACTTGGCAACCACAGCACTAGTTATACTGGAGTACGAGGCAGTTTCAACCCGCTTGGTGAAGTAGTCAATGGCGACCAAAATGAAGCGATGCCCGTTCGACGCTTTAGGCTCAATAGGACTGATAACATCCATTCCCCACATTGAGAATGGCCAAGAGGCAGACAGAACATTCAAGGAAGCAGGCGGTACATGAATGTGATCGGCATAGATCTGGCATTTGTGCATTTTCTTATAAAGCTGTAGCAGCCTGATTCCATCTGCAACCAGTAGTAACCAGCTCTCAGGATTTTTCTAGCCATTGCGTGCCCGCTGGAATGAACCCCAAATGAGCCCTCATGAACATCTCGCATAATCTTTACTGATTCTTCTCTTGTTACACACCTGAGGAGTACCAAGTCATGGTTTCTCTTGTAAAGGACGTCTCCACTCAAGAAGAAATTCCGTGACAATCTTCTGATAGTTCTCTTGTCATTTTCTGATGCTCCAGGTGGGTATTCCTGATTAATGATGTACCGCTTGATGTCATGATACCAAGGCTTATCATCAGGCTCTTCGTATAGTAATGATGCGCAGGCAGGTTCCGATGTGGGATTCGGATGTGAGTTAAACTCTTATCACAGCTGATGTTAAACATGGAGGACAAGGTTGCCAAGGCATCGGCCAGCTGGTTTTCACTTCGAGGGATGTGTTTGAAAGTGATTTCGTCGAAAGACTCCATCAATTCTTGCACATAGTCACAATAAGGGATCAGTTTGGGATCTCTGGTCTCCCAATCGCCTCTTACTTGATGAATCACCAGGGCTGAATCACCGTACGCATCAAGCCTTTTGACTTTCCATTTCAGGGCTGCCTGCATGCCCAGGATGCATGCTTCATACTCGGCAATGTTGTTTGTGACGTAGAAGCTCAGTCTTGCAGTGACAGGAATGAAGTGGTTGTCAGGAAATATCAACACAGCATCTGCCCCATGCCCCCATATGTCGGACGCACCGTCGAAGATTATCCGCCATCTTTCATTTTCTTGGGATTTCCCCTCGTCGAAACAATGCCATGATATCTTCATCAGGAAAATCATGTTGCATTGGCTGGTAGTCTGGACTTGGCTGGCATGCTAAGTACTCTGCAAGTGAGATGAGCGAATGCATGCAATGCAAATGCCATGATTGCTTTCTGATGGGATGCAGAATGACTTTTCCTTTTTACTTTTCTTTTGTTGCTTTTTGTTTTTCTTTTTGGTATGCGAATGTGAATATGATGCGAATGAAATGCTTGGATGCAAATGTTATGGCACATGGTGCGATGGTATGATATGAAGTATAGAACATTTCTTTTGGTAATGATGAGACATGAGACTTTATATGTAAGAAGCGGAGGCGATTATCCCTTGGAAAGTTAGGCTTGATTCAAAATTTGGTAATCTCAAGGTTGTTATCTACAGGTATTGATATGAAAAGGTACTTGACCATATTTGCAAGCTCGCTTCTTTTTCTCTTCCATTATGATGCCCCATGATGACCGAAGTTTATGTCCACAAAGTTACCTAAGTGGGTTTTTAGCATCACATGATCAACTTGTGTTCTTTCTCTATGAAGCATTGTTTAGTAAAGACATACGTTAGTGCAAGTATAGATGAATGAGTCAGTTAACTTGGGGTTTTAAAGGCCTAGGGTGAGGATATTTGTGGCGCATGAAGGGGTGAATGACTGATTGGTCTTTGTCAAGGTTGTGAAAGGTAGGTTTTTCCAAGCCAAGAAATGTGGGACTGCCCCCAATTTAGATTTGATGACGGTGAGTAATAACTTGCTCTTGTCTAGTGGTGACAGGCTGGGGGCGTAGAAAATGATGAATTGGCTTTGGAGTGAAAGGTGGAAGGCAAAAGACTTTCCTCAACCCACAGAGTTTGGTATTGCCCTAATTATGGTAAGGACAAGGTTGCCCTGACTAGAGTAGCAGAATAATGAGTTGAGAAATTGCCCCGGTATTGTTTTGGGCATGTGAATATGGCAAGGGGATGAGATGGGTGTAAGGTGAATCCTCCCATTTGTAGGTGGAGTGACGAGCGACGGGGCTGCCCCACTTGGTAATGGGATTTCAGATGGTTGTTTTAAGTGAGGATTGGAAAAGGTGACGGAGTTAGGGTTATGGGTTTTTGGAGATGGTCAAATATGGCTGCATAGACTGGGTGTGGTGCGGGATGGATGTTGGACATATTTCCCCGAGCTTATGTGGAACAAATAGTGAAAGGAGTACCCCACTTTAGGTTCAAGGCGAACATCCTGGCATGAACCTTTTGGTTGTCTACAAAATGAGTCTCAGACTATGATAGTCTTGAGCTCGCTATGATGAAAACTTCACTTAGTGATCACTAAACATTGTCTTGATGTAACTTGAATGATTCTTGGAGTGCAAGCCCCCTTTTTTTTTCTTGAGATTTTTTTTGTTTTTTTTTTTAGCAAACATATTGTAAATAAATAAATTTATTTGTCCTAAGATTAAAACTTTGAGAAAACAGGAGCAATCAGTCATTGATCAGAATGGATTTTTGGAGTTGTGATGTGGCTAATGATTAATGATTTATGAAGGGAGGGATAATTGGGCTCAAAGAAGTATTTGATGATTGAGGGAACATATGCTTTTTTTTTTTAGTGGTATGATTTGGCTAGTGGTTAATGAAAGTATGAGTTATTAAGCTTAATGAGGTGTTTGAGGTCTTATTGAGATGAGAACCTCTTATGTGTCTATGGTAAAATGGACCTGTTTAGGATTATGACTTGGCAAAGGGTTTGTGGGGGGATAGGCCGAAGGAAGTGTTTGAAGATTGATTTTAGACAAGGATCTCTTAAGCGTTTAATGGTGTAAAGTATCAACTCACAATTTGTACTACCTTGCTTCTTTTTTATTTTTTTCTTTTTGTTTGAATTTTTCAATTCTCTTTTTTGACTTCACTTTTTGTGATTCTTATTTTCTCTTTTTTTGAACTGAGTGAGCTGCTAAAAGTGATACACCATTTTCAACGTGGAATTAATCCTTGTCTAGGGTGGTTGAAATGTTTTTTTTTTTGGATTAAGGTGGATGGTAAAGGATTTTTTTTGGATATGGAAAGATGGTTCAACTTCATTTCAAATCATGATCGCTTGTTTTCTCAAAAAAATAACTTAAGGACAGTAAATTACTTATTTTATATACTTGCTCTTTTCCTTTATTTCTCTTTTTTTTGTGCCCTAATTTTTGCTTAGGCCGCTCTTACGAGTTTTCAACCTAACGGGCCTTTTTGATTTTTTTTTGTAAAGGACTTGCACCAAGCTAGGGAAAACAATATTGACAAGGTATCGTAGTGACCACAAATTTGCCCCTAGTAATGAGGGTCTAAAGTGATGTTTCATTAGCGAGAACAACCCAAATAATCAACTAGGTACTGATGTGGGGGATATGTACTTTATGGGTGGTCGGGGCAGGGTTAGACTGGGATGGTGATGATGACAAGGAAGGAAACTGACTGACTCAAGCAAGAGAAACTGCACGTGTCATGCACGTTCACTATAGGAATGCTTCACAGAGAGTCAACATTAGTTAGAACAATGAATTGATGAGCTGCTTCAGTTTTTTTTTATTTTTTCATGGAATGGATGGGATGCAGTGCTTTTGAAAGACATGCAAATGAGCTATTGATTTGCAAAACTGAGTGCCTTGGAACACCTTGAGTTTGCAACCAAGTAAGGATAAACTTTTTCAAAAAAAGGATGATTGTTTTGCAAGAACGTCTCGCTTCTCATCACAACTTTTATTTTATGCAATGAATGAATGAACAAATTATGATATGCAAGTATGATGTAAATGCGTGGAGAACGACTACTCGAAAAGTGTGGCTTATTCTAAATTATTTTGTTGCAAGACAAAATATGGAATACCAATGCGAATGATGCAAGAATGATGCCCCCCATTTTTTCCAAATGATTTTTGATTTTTTTTATTTTTTAGAGGCGAGACAAGATGCGAAATGCCAATGCCCCTTTTTTGAATGATGAGAGATGCAAGAATGGTGATATGAGGCAACTGATTGTCGTTACCCTGAGTAACTTGCCTGAAACATTGAGTGGATCCTGACTCAATACTTCACACAATGTACTGAAACGTTTTGACAATTAGTTGACTCAATTTGATTTCCTACTTGAAATTACAATACGTGCGACTGGGTCAAAGTGCTCTGACATCGTAAAGTAACATCTCAAGTTTGTAGTCGACAAACAAATTTGAGACATTACCCTTCGTCGTTCAAAGGTGCACTTCTATCCATTAAGCCATCACCTGAGAAATTTTTCTTTGTTTTGAAAGGATGCATGCAGGGAGAAATGATGTATTCGAACAAAGTGATGAGGTTAATGAAATGATGCATGAGCGCCACATTGACGCGATGTCCGCATTATTTGATGATAGTTTTTGCATAATCAAGGATGAATGAAATGCGATATGGATGACAGATGCTTCTGGTTTTCATTTTTCTTATGCAATGAAATGAAATGCGTGATGCTTGCAATTACTTTCCTAATGCATGGGAGATATTGAATGAAGATGCATGCGTGATGAGACGTTAATGCTTATTTTTGATTTGCGACACAGAAAAGTATTAATGCGATGATGTGATATGGACGGACGACGGAATGAGTGGGTGAATGAATGAACGAATGTGCATTTTGAATGAGGATAACGTAAATTGCATCACTTGATGATTTTTCATGATTATGAGCGAATGAAATACCATAGGGATGATAATTTTTTTTCAGAATTTTGTTTTATGTAATGCATGATGCCATGATGCAAAGTGTGGATGATGATTGCTTTTCGTTTTATTTTTGAACTATGAAATGGAGTGCCTGATACTAACAATTATTTTTAGTGCGTGGAAAGATATGATTCTTATGAAAATGCATGCGAAATGAGATGTTTATTTGATTATTTTTTGTAATGCAAAGAAAAAAATGCATGTAGTATGTTTTTCTAAAAAAACTTGTGGAAAATAATAATTTTTGATTTTTCTTGATTTTTGGTTTTTTTTTGATAAAAGACGGTATGCACTAATACTTGTTTGAATGCAAGTGCAATGCAATATGTATGATTTCATGTTTGTCTTAGTGCCGGGAATCACGGTGTACTATGTCTTGCCATAGGTTTAACGGTGGATTTTGATTATTTTTTCTTTGAAACACAACAAGGTTAGAATCAATAAGCGAAACAAAGCACATTCCATGCATTCAAACTTAAACAAACTCGCACCTCGGAGTATGCGCTGTTTCACTTTTGATTCCACATCGTGCCTATGACAAGATTCTTTGTCACTTTGGGATTCTCGGTAAACAAACTTTGATGAAATGCAAGGATGCATGCATGAACTGTAAAAGCTTCTGTTGGATGCAATGCGAGGATGCATGCAAAATGATGATGATGTTTTATGCATATGCAGATTAGGGCAAAACCCTTATTGGCATTAGTTCAAGTTTTTTTTTTGTTGAAAAATGCGGGCCGTACGTGGTTTCATATGGACCAAGTAAGAGAAAGGCTACAACGGCAACTCTATCTCTCCTTTTTTTTGAAAATAAAGTGGGCCACATACTGCCTCGTACGGACCGACAAAAGAAAGGCTACAACGGCAGCTCTTTCTCTACTTTCCCTTTTTTATTTCTTTGGAAAAATTCCCTTCTCTTTTTTTGAAAACATGCCTAGATTACAATGCAACACACAATTTGGTATGCCCCTTGTGTCCTACGAAGGTGGGGACCTAAGTTCTAGGACAACTCAAATGTTCCTCCCATGCGGGTTCTAGTCACTTCCTCACCAGGTTACCAGAGCTAATTCTCTTTCACAATAGCACCCACAACGATGGAACACCATCTGGTGTGAGGCATCATGAAAGAGCATACTCTGGCTGAAACTTTCGTGAGAGTCGGAAGGACAACGGTCCAATTGCCAGTCACTACTCGTTTCCACTCTCCTAGGTTTTGTCAGACCTTGGGTTTTAGGCCCCTCTCAAAGCACAATAAGCATGAGGTGTGAGTGTGTGTAGCAAGGACATACCACTTAAAACTACCCAACACATATCACCCCACCTGCAAATGAAAACCCTGAACAGTCCAGATAAAAGCAAGCAATAACATGTTGTCTACCCTAGGGTTTAATATCTAGGATATCTATAAACAAGGATATTGCTTACCTTAACAAGAGGAGCCAAGAAGAGGGGACATGATAAAATTGGGGAGAAATGCATGAGCTTACCTTGAAGAAAGGGAGCGAAAAAGAAGGGATCGTGGGGATTGGAAGAATGCATGGGCATAAGCAATAAGAGAAAAGGAGTAGAAGAGGAGATAGGGAACAACAAAGAAGACAAATGCATATGCCTTCAATCAATGATAAGAAAGAAAGGCAAACAAGGTATTAATCAAATCAACAATACATTAAACCACACATTTTAATTAGTTAGGCTTGACCCTCGTCTTTTAAAAAAAAAGGTCCCCAGTGAAGTCGCCAGCTGTTGCGCCCGAAAAATCCGGCTTGCGACTTTTCGTTTGACAACGTGGAAAAATTTGGAAGCCGCCACCAATATTTTAATTTTAAGACCAAAACATTGAAAAAAGGTCTTTTAAACAAGGCGGATGGTCTTTTGAAAACTAGAGATGTAGGTTCGGGGGTCGGTTAGGTATGGGGAAGGTATTAGCACCCCGTACCTCCTTTCTACCGAAAGGGAACCTTTAATTAAATGTGTGGTTTGAAGTGTTGATTTGAAAATGCTTTTATTTTGCCTCTTTATTGAAAAGGGAGTGAGAAGACTTAATGAAAATTTTTATTTTTGGCGCTTGACGAGAGTTAGCCTCTCGCTCCTACGTATCTCCTGGTGCGATGGAGAATTCAAAGCTACGTAGTTCTTGTTTGTCTTGAAAAGGGTTTTTGTTTTTTAATCTTTTTGGAGTTTTTCGCAAAGGGGTTGAGCGTTCGCAGTGACCAAACAACAATGGTTTAGAGTGGTCGCACTACTAACTCTTATGAAAATGAATTATCATTAACGACCAAACGGCAACGGCACGAGTGATGATTAATGATAATCGGTTTTTATTTTGAGCATTGAAAAGGTTTTCGCAATTGAAGGAGAGCGTTTGTGAGGACCAAACAACAACGGTTTAGAGTGGCCACACTACTAGCTCCCACAGGAACGAAATCATCACCCACAATCAAACGACAACGGCGCGAGTGATCATTAGTGATGATTAGTTTTGATTTCGACGTTTGAAAAGATTTGTTTTTGAAAAGTGTTTTCGTTGATTTTAATTGGAGAGAACGTCGTGATGAAAGGAATTTGCAATTGGATTAATTTTGTTCGGGGAAACATTTACCCATCATTTGAAAAAAAAGGTTTGTGAAAAAAAAAAAAGTTCGCTTAGGGAAAAGAAACGAAAAAAAAAGAAACAGGGGGCGTGGTAGTAAAATAAGGGTGTAAATAAAAGGAGGGCTGTATTATTAAAGGGGGTGCAGATAGTGAGCCCAGCTTGTTTTTGTAAGCTGGGCTGCGTTTTTTTTATTTTCTGATGGGCTGGGCGTTTTGGAAACCATGGGCTTGCGAGGGGGAGTGTATAATTAAAAAAAGGGTGTGGTTAGTATTCTGATATTTTATTTTAGAATTAAATGACTAAGTAAACAGGCATATAAAAAGGAAGAACAATCTATGGAACCCTAATTTCATTACCTCATTTGCTGCGCCGTTTCAAACCAGAGAGAGGGTGCTCGCCTGAGAGAGAGAGAGGGAGAGAGAGAGAGAGAGACGGTGGGGGGAGGAGCACGGCGGTGAAGGGAAAGGAAGAGGGGGGGAGATGTTCGCGGTGGTGCTGACACGGTGATGGAGGGGGAGTGCGACGGCTCCATTTTCGTTTTCTGGGTAAACGACGACGGAGGAGTGCTTGGGAAGGACGGCGGCGACTTGTTCGTGGGCACTGTGCGACGGCGACGGCAACAGAGACAAACGACAGTGAAGAGGACCAAAATGACCACCGTGACGGCGGCCGGAGGTGAACGATGGCGAGGGGGTTAACGGTGGTGCTTGGATTTGCGATGGTGGTATGGTTCGGTTCGTGGCCATGGCCGTGGTGGGGTGAGAGACGGAGGCGGGGAGACAACGACCACCGTGGGTGGTGGCCGGAGTTCGCCTTTGACAGCGGCTCAGGTTAGAATTTTATTACATTTCATCTTTTTTTCTATTTTTCTCTCTACTGGTTCTGATTTTTATTTTTATTCCTAGCTTGATCTTAAGTTCTGTTCTACTGATTCTCTTGATTCTCTTGGATTGACCTTTTTTATATCTAAATAAACTTATATCTGAAAATAAACCATGTTTTCTTGTTTAACAACAACAACAGGAAGTGGCCCTGCACAGCGATATGAACTCACCCTTATTTTTTTTTACCTATTACTTGTTTGATATCAAATGAAATTCTTTTTTCTGTTTTATCTCTCCTTAATTCTATGCACAGAGTTACTGATAAATCAAATTCCTTAGGTCTAGGACTATCTAATAAGGCTTATATGAACCATTAATAGATAAAAGGAGAAAAAAAATGTTCAACTGAAATCAATGAAGCCTGATGCAATTTGTTACGGGAACTTACCTAAATTCCAGCTTCTGATAAAGCTCCTTTTGTTTGCTCTGCTACTGAACCCTGCCTTGCCTTTTTCACTGTCACTGATATTTCTCTTCTTATTTTGCTCAAGTGTATCAGAATTCAGTGATGAATTCTAATTTTATGGTATCTCAGTTTTTGTGTTTCTGTTACTGTGTGTTTTTATTTCTCTGTATACTGCTGTCTGTGTTTGTTTTTGCTGTCTGCGTGTATGTGGTTGTCTCCTCCCTTTACTGTTGGTGTTCACTGGTATATATAGGCTGATTGTGGTGTAGGTGTGGTATGCTAATGCAGGGGATCAAAACTCATGGGGAGACCAGTTTGTTGCTGCTGCAGTGGAGCAGAGAGGGAGCAGCAAGGAGGTGGAGCAAAGGCTGTCTTGCTGGTGCCAAAGTGGTAAAAGAACAGAGAGCAAGAACAAAGGCTCATTGGCTTGGTGCTCAAAATGTCCACCCAGCAACCAGGCGCATACTGCCTCTGTTGCTTTTTCTTTCCCTTTTTTTTTGTTGAAAAAAATTTGTACTCTTTTTATTTATTTATTTTATACTATTGCATAAGAAATTTGTCTATATGTGTAACAATACAAAAGGACAGCAGCTATTCAGATTGACTTTATTTATTTATTATTATTTATTTATTTATTTATTTTTATTATAATAAAAGCGGTAAAAACGAGACGCAACGACTCACACAACTCTAAACGGAACGCGCGCTCGCCTTAAGACTAGGAACGCGTACGCGATTTGAATACGCACGCGCGCACGTTTTTAAAACCGATTTCATTCTATTCTCACTTTTCTAAAGACGGTAAAAATAAACGCGCACCGACGCAATTACTCACGACTCGAGACGAAATGCGCGCTCGCGTTATTCATTATTCTATTATTTATTTTTGGATTCTTTTTTTCCTTTTTTTTTTTGAAAACAACGAGCGCCAAACAAAATCGTTGCACGAGAGTGCCAAATACACCCGCATTTAGAACAATACGCGAAGCGATAAAATTTTTGGGATTTTTTCAATTAGGCGGACAAAATTGGGGTATGACAAACAAAACCTAGGTTTGTATCTCCCCCCTCCTCTCTGTTTGTTACACTCACTCTTTCTTTCACTGTTTCACACTTTAGAGAAACCCTAACTCTGTTTCCCTAATACTTGTGAGGTACGCAAAGCTGGTGAACACGAAGGATACAAGAAAAATTTGAAGAAACTTGAAGGGCTAAGAAGAAATTTTAAAAAGTAAAATTGTGTATATTATTCATGTGTAAGTATGTATATATACATATTGTAATAGGACTGTTATGTTAGTTTAGTTTGTTTGTGTAACAAACTTTTTACAAAACAGAAATTTAAGCCCTAACGGCTATTAATTACAAAGTAGTCGTTGTAATTAGGTTATTACAACTTAGGGTTATCGCTAAAATAGTATTAATGTACTTTTGCTGAAAATTGTACAGGGTCGTGACGCGAACTTGTACCATCGCGTTGCGATGAGGTGAGGATCAGAAACTTTTTTTCCTTCACCTGTGTGTGACTGGTCGTGAGGCGATAGCTCGGGTCACGACGTGACCAATGCTGTGCAAGTGCAGATTTTTCGTTTTTCCTTCGCTTTCGGCTATTCCGTTCGTTTCCAATCCATATTCTGATCAATTCCCAACATAAAAACAAACATTTCCATCACAACAACCAGTCCAAACAACACGTACAATCATAACACAAAACATCAATCACTTATTCGTTCCAAGACACGTTAATGCGTAGTTTCAAAAACGAAATAACAAACTCAGTCACAGGAAACCATCAATGCATAAAATTAAATCCTAAGCGAGTTAGAACTCACCTATTCTGCTGAAATCAAAACAAGCAAGAAATAGTTTCCCACGCACGACCCCCAACTTCTAGAAACTCGGCAACAATTCCAAGTTCGTTTGGCAGCATCTGCGAGCAGTTTTGAAACAAACATAACTAATTCAATACTCAACTAAAACTACCCAAACTAGTGTCTATCGTGAAGAGAATTTAGTCTAGTTTCAGCGGTTTTAAGTCCCATACTGATACAGTGAGTATTTAGGGAGTTATGGTTGAAATAGTGTGACTAGTTCAAAACAGTTACTGATTCAAAAGTGGAATTTGTAATTGAAGTTTCTCCCTCAATACTTAATGAAATCAGATGGTTCTTGTACCTATTTTGAAGGGTTTTGCGTATACTTTCTGTACAAAGAAGAATGATATGCAAATGAAGTCTGTGGAGAGAGCTATTAACGAAATACCAGATACAGTTCGAAATATGTTTGCTGCAGAATTTTTGAGTTTGCATCTTCAACCCCACCCTCATGAACCACGAAATTGAACTCCAAAAATCCCACCTTTTCTGCTTGTGTTTCAACAACAGCTACCGTGACTCTACATTCAAGCACTCAAACTCACATGCAAACCTCCTAGCGTAAGATTGAACCCCACCAATCTTTATCTTCCTAGCTACTCGAACACCAAAGCTTCTCAAGCTACAAGATGAGATCCAAACCACAATGTGATTTCCCAAATCCTTAATGAAGTGATGATCAAGCTCTTCTATGGTTCCTAATGTTCTCTAGTTGATCAAGATTGGACATGCAAAGCAAGAATCTAGTGGATGAAGTGGTTATTGAAAATTTCAGAATGTGGGTTGGTTTTAGATGAGGATAAAATCGATTTTGTAGACTGAATGGAGAGGAATGGATAGGTGTGCTTAGCTTGATTGCAAAAGGGGATGGAGAGTTTCAATATTATCTTCTTTCTTCTTCTCTACCTCACTCTCAATACCTCTCTATCTTTCTCCCTCTCTATTTTTCTTTTATTTTGAAGTGAAGGTTAGAGAATGAAAATGAAAGAGTGAAAGGGAAGTGGTCAGCTGAGGGTATTAGTAGGAGGGAGTGTTTTAAAACAAAGGAAATTCCCAATTTACCCCTTGTTGTACCCTAATTTTGTCCGGCTAAATTTCTTTAAAAAAATGAATAATGTCATATTTTCAATTCTCGGCTTTTATGCTTATTGGTGTTTCATTTTGTTAAAAAAAAATTTTAAAAAAAAAAGACAAAACAAATGGAAAATAGAAAAGTCAATCATAGGTTTATCTTTACTAACTTTTTATGTTACAGATTACAAAATCCAAAAGGGTTTAAATACAAACCATTAAAAATATAAAAAAGAATAAAAAAGCTTGTTGTACGAGACAACATGCATCTGCGGCCATGTTGGCGTTTCAGCAACAAGACAATGGGAAAAGGACAAATTATGGCAGCAGTAGGATTTGGGTTTAAGGCTTCAATTAGGAGGAAGCACTTGTCTTGTAGAACCTGTCAAAGATTTCCATACACAAATATAGAAGAGGATCAGAAACCAAACATGAAGGTAAAAAAAAAGGCAAGCAAAATCGTGAATGAGGCAGGGGCTTGGGAGAACAAAAATTGTGCCTAGAGCACTTTATACACCAAAGAATGAAACACATTAAACAAACATAAATCAGAGATGTAGGGAAAATTGACTTGACAGTACAATCCTCTATGCAAACCTAGCTATAAATTTAACCTTCAAACAGCAACAAAAGGAGGAGAGGGGCATATGCAGTAACATACGCACCCAGACGCACACACACAGTCACAAAATAAAAGGGGGGTGGGGGACAATTCTGAGAAAAAAAGAGGGGAAAATACAGGGAATCAAAAACAGGAAAGGGGGAGGATAACAACAACAAACACAGGAACAATACCCCAACAGCCACCACCATACCCCAACAGCCACCACCGACAGCCAACAACCACCCAGGACCACCGCCAAAAACCCCACAACAACCGTCCCCCCTCCGTTGAGCACCACCACCGTGGTCACCACACCCTCACCCCACGGCTACCTTTTCCTCCACTACCGTCCCCCCTCCTTCTCGTTTCTTTTAACCCCATGACCAATATCATCTTCAGCCCAGACCAACAACAACACACAGAGATACCATCCTATTCAGAATGACAGAAGCGAAATTAGAGGATAAAGAAAAAACGAACCTCCGGCGAAAACCACCGCCGTGAACTCCCATCGTCGCAAACACCCTCTTCGTTCTCGTGTCACTGTCGCCGGCACCACCACGGTGGTGGTTCTCCTCCGGTGAAGAGCCTCCCCTCACCGTCGCTGACCCCCTTGGACCACCGTAACCGTGTTTCCCTTCCACCATCTCCAGCAAGCTCCGCCGCACCACCGGCGGACTAGCAAGCTCCGCCGCATCACCAGCGATCCAACAAGCTCCGCCGCACCAACAGGCGAACCACCACACCTCCACGGTTCCTCCATAGCGTTCGCCGCCGCCACTGTCGCACCGTCACCGACGCCTGTACCACCGCGTCACCGTCATTCTCCCACTCACTGCATCTCTCTCTCTCTCTCTCTCTCTCTCTCTCTCTCTCTCTCTCTCTCTCTCTCTCTCTCTCTCTCTCTCTCTCTCTCTCTCTCTCTCTCTCTCTCTCTCTCTCTCTCTCTCTCTCTCTCTCTCTCTCTCTCTCTCTCTCTCTCTCTCTCTCTCTCTCTCTCTCTCTCTCTCTCTCTCTCTCTCTCTCTCTCTCTCTCTCTCTCTCTCTCTCTCTCTCTCTCTCTCTCTCTCTCTCTCTCTCTCTCTCTCTCTCTCTCTCTCTCTCTCTTCTCTCTCTCTCTCTCTCTCTCTCTCTCTCTCTCTCTCTCTCTCTCTCTCTCTCTCTCTCTCTCTCTCTCTCTCTCTCTCTCTCTCTCTCTCTCTCTCTCTCTCTCTCTCTCTCTCTCTCTCTCTCTCTCTCTCTCTCTCTCTCTCTCTCTCTCTCTCTCTCTCTCTCTCTCTCTCTCTCTCTCTCTCTCTCTCTCTCTCTCTCTCTCTCTCTCTCTCTCTCTCTCTCTCTCTCTCTCTCTCTCTCTCGTTACATCTCTGTTTCTATTTCACGCTAAACCTCTCTCTCTCTCTCAAACACAGCAGCTACGGCTGCTAAAGGATTAGGGTTCCAAATGTTTAACTTTCCGTTTTAAATATTATTTACTAACTTACTGATTGCCAATATATTGTTTCCTTTTTTTTAGCCAAACAACCTTTATTATTTACCACTTACACCCCTTATTTTCCTTCATGCAAGCCAGCCCGTGATGCATTTGTTTGTCATTTATCCGGTGTGTGTATCTGTCTAAATGGATACTAAAGTGTTTGCTTGTTTTGAAGCATACCTCTGTACATAATAATGACCCGTAAATAACTCACTTGAATTCGGTATTTCATTTTTTTTCTAGTTCTTTTAATTCTATTTAATTTTTATCTTGATTTCTCTAAACAAATAACTATTAGTTGCTGTGTCCATTTGAATGCATCTTTTTCTTCTATTCGACTAACCCTTTTTTTTAACTATTTAATATAACACTTTAACCCAATACCTTTAAAGTCAAAACCATGTTCAAAAAGTAAATTATTTGTAAATGTCACTCTGGGTTCAACTCGCTTGATCGTTGCTAACACATTTTGTTTTCAAACAGGCCATTAGTGATGACCACTCTTGATTTATCTCTTTGGTCATTGCAAACGCCCTTCAATTTCAAAAACATTCAAATAATAAAAATACCAACTCACAAATATTTTTCTATCCCTAGAACTACGTAGCCTTTGATTCTCTACCAAGAGATACGTAGGAGCAGGGTCACGCCCCTGTCAAGCGCCAAAATAAACAATTTCCATTACCTTTCTTTCTTAATTCTTTTTTTACAAAAAACCACAAAATATGAATAGGGGACTAAGTCGACTGTACAGTCGGGTTAGTCTGCTTTTTAGGCCACTAATGAACCGTTACGGATCAGGTCCTAAAATCCCTATTTAAAATAAATAATTTCTAAATTAAAAAATACAAACACATCTCTTTCATTTCAAAAATCAAAAATCTTATTTTCAAAGTAGGAGATTAAGTCGGTCGTACGACCGGGTTAGTCATCGTTTAAGGATAAGTGAACTGTGGTCCTTCAGAGCCCCAGCGCTCCTTCAGCCCTCAGCGGCCCTTCAGAGCCCCAGCGCTCCTTCAAACCCCCAGTGGTCCTTCAACACAGATCACACAGTCCTAAAACCCCTATATTAAAAAGCACCAACCAACAAACATTTTGTAGCCCAAGAACTACGTAGCTTTGATTTCTCCATCACACCTGGAGATACCTAGGAGCAGGGGCCCACTCCTGTCAAGCACAAAAAACTAAAATCTTTATTAAGTCTTCTTTCTTTTCAATTCACAATAAAAGGGTAAAATAAACATTTTCAAAATTAATATTCTTTCCTACAACTAATTAGCAGGTAACTTTCCTTAGGAAGGATGTCGTGGGGTGCTAATACCTTCCACATGCGTAACCGACTCCCGAACCCTTATCTGGTCTCAAGGACCCTTATCCATTCCAAATAGGATTTTCCAATATTTGCCCTTAAACTAAACTTTGGTGGCGGCTTCATTTTTTAACCTTCGAGGAATCCTCACCCGGATTTTTCGGTCGCTACACCCCTTGTGTTATTTGCACCCCTCTATCCACATATACTACACTACCTAATTTTGCACATAAGTCACATACTTTTAGCAATTAAATCCTTAATAATATATTCAAATAAACTTAAGGTTTAAATACGTTTTTACCCCCTGCAAATATGGAGTGTTTTGCTTTTACCCCCTGCAAAATTTTTTTTTAAAAAAACACCTTGCAAATATCACTTTTTTGCTCTTGGCCCTTCTGTCAAACAGACGTTACAAAAATGTCTATGTGTCAAACGGATTGTTGATTTGGCATTCTTAATTCATTTTTGTTTATTTTAAATGCCAAATGGATATGCCACGTCATTCTTCTTCCTCTTTCTTCTCCATTCTTCTGCACCACTCTCTTCTCTCTCACACACATACCACCACACACATACCTCTCTCTTCTCTCTCAATCGTCCACCATAGCAACATCAGATCTGCCATCTTCACCGTCCACCCACTTGCCCCCCACCACACCCACCAGATCTGCCATCTTCACCCTCCTCCCCAACGAAATCGCTTCACCCTCTCCCTCCTCCTAAACCCCCAGACCCACCAGATCTGCCATCTTCACACCTTGATGTCTGTTTTCACCTCACAGGATTCGACGGAAGATTCGCCCAACCATCGCACCACCGCCATCACCGTCGCCTCCTCTCTCACAGCCACCCTCATCGTCACTTCCAAATCACTCTTCCAAACCCAAATCAAAAGAAGAAAAAAAGAATCAAATTCATAGCTTGTGAAGAGAAAATGCAAGGCAATTTTCAGCCACCCTCGTTGAAGTGTTGTGGTGTTGTTTAGAGTTCGTTGGTTGAAGTGAATGTAGAATAGATCTGGTTGTGGGAAAGAGGGGAGATTGAGAGAGATGAAGAAGTTCAGAGAGAGAGAGACAGGTTGTGCGTGGCCTATACAATGAGATTCATTACGGAGGTGGCCTATACAATCAGCAAATCTGTTAAACATCTTAGCAAAGCACTAACAGATATTTAACAGAAGGACTAATACCAAAAAAAAAATATTTGCAAGGTGTTTTTAAAAAAAAAATTTTGCAGGGGGTAAAAGCAAAACACCCCCTATTTGCAGGGGGTAAAAACGTATTTAAACCTAAACTTAATTACTTAATTTGACTATTAATTAAATATAAACATTTGTTAATTTCAATTATCGAAATTAACCAAATTTGGGATGTTACATAGTGACTGCATATAATCATGCAATCAGTATTTCAATTGTGCAAACTATTCATCTGAGGGCACAACCCCCATGTAATCTAACTCCAAGATAGTGTGAATGGCTTAGTGTTTCCCAACACTTGCTTAACTTTGTGGTCACCTGCTTGCCACTAAGTTTGATGCATCTGGTAAAACTCATCTTCTTGCAGAGTTAAAGGGAACATTGTGGTTCGTGATGAAATCTAAATAGATATTCAAGATAATGAAGACCATTGATGAAAATAAACATGTACTTCAGCTCAGGGGCACTAATATGGTAGTCATTTTCTTATTATCACTTCGTTTAGAATCTCAGTTCTTATACAAATTGCAGAGTTTATCCTAAAAGAGGTGCAAGATTTTGTTTATACTAACATGAATGATTTATGCTCTTTCTCAGATTTTGTCTTTCCAGGTAAAAAATTGGAGTTAGAAACTAGATACTAAGGGTCTGTTTGGTTGGGGGAGATGGAGGGAAGGAAGGGGAGGGATTATTTTAATTTATGTATGTTTGTTCAACTTTTGAGAGGGGCGAGGAGGGGAGTGGAGGGGAGCAAAATCCCTCATAAACTAGTTTTAGTTTCTCCTTCATATTGGGTGGATTTGGAGGGGAAGGGAGGGGAGTAGTTAAAATTCTAATGACATTGACAAAAGCTATCTTCAATTATATGAAAAAATCTAAAATTATAAGGATAAAAAGTTATATTAGTTTTAAAATCTCTCCCCTTCACACACACACACACACATATATATATATATATATATATATATATATATATATATATATATATATATATATATATATAATTAATATCCTCCCTCCCCTCTCTTGAACCGAACATATATATATATATAATTAAAATATCGTTTATTCCCTCCCCTTTTCTCCCTCTCCCTTCATTAAATTTCATCCCCTCTTCTCCCCTTAATTGAACCAAACAAGGGAAAATGGTTCATCATAGTTGTCGAATTCTCTCAAACACCCTTATGGAAAAAGCAGTGTTTTCAATGGAATTGGCATATGATTTTCTAGAGGTATTTTATTTGTTGAAAAAACAACATTTTGATTTTTTCTTCTTAGTCTAATTTCATTCATTTGTGACTGATTTTAAATAACAGATCAAGGAAGAATGGCTAATATTGCCTGCGATATGATCTGCATTTGTCCTCTCCAATTTTCATGAGTTTAGTTCTAATCAAAAGTTCCAAGTGTTGGATTTTTATCTCTACTGGGGGTTTTCTCTCTTTGATAGGGATCTTCTAGGGGCTCATGATAGGAAAGAAAGGTTTCCAATGCAAAAAACTTCTCAAGTTGCTCAGAGAATTGTTTGAATTGCGAGGCGAAGGCGGTGGAGTACAAGGTTTGAATGAGGGAGATAGGGCTGATGTGGCCAAGATGACAGAGGAACATGGTGATAATGTGAAGCAAAATCTGACTAATCATCGGATTGAGAATCAAAATGAGATGAGAGGTGCTGGGGACTTAGCATACAGTTACTCCATGCAGCCTAGGCGCCAGGTTCGGCGCAAAAGAGGGAATGGTACTTCGGTTATGGAGATGAAACCTAAAAATGTGCATGCAATTTCTCACATTAATAAAGACGAGGTGTCAGGCTCTCGTTTTAGTGCTCTCGGTGACTTAAATCGTGGTGTGGGGCTTGTGCATCTAGTATTTATCTATACCATTTACTTACTACCAAAATACCAATCTTATCTTTTTTCCAACTAAATAATTGAAGGATATTTAGGTAATTTCACTTTTTCACTATCACACTTTTTCAAACATTTTCACTTTTTTACCCTCTCACACTTTTTCACTCTCTTCTCCTCGTTCTTCTTCTAAATCTCCCATTTCTCTATTTTTCATACTTTTTCAAATTTTTTCACTATCTTCTCCTCTTTCTTTCTCTAATTCTCCCATTTCTCTATTTTTCACAATATACCTACTTTAATTTCATCTACATGTCACCTTCATTTTTCCTCTTTACTATTTTAATTTAAAAAAATTTAAATTTTGACAAAATTTTAATATCCGTTTTTTTTACACGGGGTAGTATTTAGGCTAATTAAATCTGTCAGCCTTTAAAATTTCCTTGATTTTCACGGGATAATGTTCGGACTAATTGAATTTTCTGAGTACATACATTACCCACTACCAAAATACCAATCTTATCATTTTCCCAACTAAGCAATTAGAGTTTATTTAAGTAATTTCATTTTTTCACTTTTTCAAATTTTTTCACTCACACACTTTTTCAAACTTTTTCACTATCTTCTCCTCTTTCTTTCGCTAACTCTCTCATTTTTCTATTTTTTCACGATCTGTCTACTTTAATTTCATCTACACGTCTCCTTCATTTTTCCTTTTTACTATTTTAAAATTATCGAAATTTTGATAAAATTTTAATATTCTGTTTTTTACAGGGGGTAATGTTCGGACTAATTAAATTTGTCTATTTTAAATTTGTCAAGATTTTCACGAGATAATGTTCGGACAGATTAAATTTTGTCTGAGATCATACATAAAAATAAAACGATAGCACCTGTGCGTAGGCACGTGAATACTGCTAGTGCAAAAACTATTAAAGAAATCGTGACAGCAAGTGCTAGTGGATCTTATAATTGTGGCATAAGTGGGCCAACAAAACAAGCCATACAAAAGGGTTTTTTTTGTACCCCCATCACATAACAATCTACCCCCATCGGCCCTGCGAAAAGACGCAATTGCCCTTCACAAAATTTAAAAAACCCGAACGTATCCTGATTTCAATTTTTTTTTTGGAAATCGGATTTATGTATCTGTGAGGTAAATCCGATTTCCAAATCGGATTTATGTATCTGTGAGGTAAATCCGATTTCCACTGAAAATTTTAAAAATTTAAAAGCGGATTTATTTAAGATGGGGTAAATCCGCTTTTAAAAATAACAAAGCGGATTTACCTTAAGTGGGGGTAAATCCGATTTTGTTATTTTTAAAAGCAGATTTACCTTATATGGGGGTATATCCGCTTTTAAATAACAAAAGCGGATTTACCTTATGTGGGGGTAAATCTGCTTTGTTAACCTAATTAATAAATAAATAAATCCGGATTTACCTAATTAATAAATAAATAAATAAATCAGTTAAAAAATTAGATACGAATTTCGACCGTCTTTTGGTTCTGTTTAGGGTGTGGTTGGTTAACACGTGACGATGTTGTACGTCGAGCGAATAATTTAGGCTAAAAAATCGGTTCTCGGGCAATCTGCTCAAATTGTAACGAAACCACAACCATTAAATCCGAAAAAAAATCAACGATCAAGACACCTCAAGAAGGGACTTCTTTTAAGACAAGGGACCTCAGAATCCCAAATTCCATCGTTTACTATTTTTTATTAATTTGTTTAATTTTTCATAATTTTCAAAAAATCTAAAAAATTTGCATAAACTTATTTTGGTTTTATTAGATTTTTAGTGGTGTTTTGATAATTTTTGGATTAGTTTTGACTCTTTAACGGATTTTTAGTAGCATTTTTATAGCTTTTTTAAAAATTTAAATAAAAAACAATTATTTTTAATAACAAAATCGGATTTACTTTAGGTGGGGTAAATCCGAATTCCTTTTTTTAGGGAAATCGGATTTATCTACCCACTAGGTAAATTCGACTTGAAAAATAACAAAGCGGATGTATCCCCATCTGAGGTAAATCCACTTTGTTAATTTTAAAGTCGGATTTACCTATTAGGTACCCCCATTTGATGTAAATCCGCTTTGTTATTTGGGCAGGGGTATTTTCGGGTATATGGGATGTGATGGGGGTATATGGGATGTGATGGGGGTACAAAAAAAAAACCCTACTAAAGGCAAAGGGAAGTTAAAAAAATATTCTGGGGCGAAAAAGGTCCCTCTTGGGCCTAGGATGAAGGAAGTCAAAAGGGTTTTTTTTGGTACCCCCATCATTTCACCATCTACCCCCATCATCCTTGTGAAAATACCAAAATACCCTTAACGTTTTTACAAAATTACAAAACATTTACCATTACTCACTTGCATCCGTTTGACCAAAATTTTTCCAAAGAGAATCAGATTTACCATTCACAAAGCTATATCCGATTTTCAAATCGGATTTACCATCGGATCTACGTACTTCCGATTTCCTCAGACACATCGCTAATAGTAAGTCGGATCTAGCTAAATCTGATTTACCATCGTATTTATCTATATTCGATTTCGCATCGGATATAGGTACATCCGCTTTGTTTTTTTTTAATTTGTTTTTTTTCAGTTTCTAACAGGTATCGAGGGGAGTCCTCGTCTCGGGCATCGCCATTTGCTCCCAGTACATGCACCTGCCACAGGATTGCGGGACATGCGTCTGCCCGCCATAGGCGACAGCAGCAGTATCAGCAGGTGGAGGAGGCTCCAGACTATCAGTATGAGGAGGGCCAGCAGGGGCATCCTCTTGATGAGGATTATATGTCTGAGGACCATTCTATGCATGAGCAGCAGTATTATCATCAGCAGTATCAGCAGCCGCAGCAGTATCAGCAGTACCAAGAGGAGCCCTACCATCAGTCTCAGCAGCATGAGGAGCAACATGATGAGAAGTCTCCTCTATTCACTGGGCTAGGAGCTCATGTTTGTTCCATTATATTGAGAGACCCGGTAAGTTTAATTTATTTACATAGCCTTCTTAGTTTAATTTATTGACATAGCCTTATTTCAGATACTTTTATAATACAGACATATGAGCGGAAATTGAAGGTTACCAACCATGGTAACAAGCTGGCTCAGAGACTGCTTGGGTTTGCCAAAAACCATCAGTTGTGGGATTTTATCACTGGTTCTAGATTAGCTCCCCTCGTCTCGACCGGACATACAAAGGTGGACCATGAGCTGGTGTCTGCTTTTCTTGAGAGGTGGCACTCAGAGACATCATCTTTTCACCTACCATTTGGTGAAATGACGATTACTTTGGATGATGTCTCATGTTTGCTGTATCTACCCATTACGGGGAACTACTACAGAGCCTCACCTACTTCGGTCACCACTGATCAGGCCATCCACCCAACACATGTTTATCTAGGTGTGACTATGGAGGAGGCGGGGCTGGAGTGTCGAGCTTCATCTGGCCCATATTACCGTTTTGAGTGGCTCCAGGAGATTGTTAGTAGAGGGTCCATAGGGAATGACATGCGTCATGTTGTCAGGGCCTTTATCCTTCTGATCCTGAGCTGGTCCATCTTCACAGTCAAGACCGGCGACAGGGCTGAGGCTAAGTGGCTGCTGCTACTTGAGGATGTCAGTGCAGCTGGTGTGGGATCATATGCATGGGGGGCAGCAGCACTTGCTTTCATGTATGACCAGCTGAACTACTCCTGCTTGGACCAGGCGCATCAGTTAGGAGGGTATGCGACCCTCTTACAGGTAATAATTTTAAGTTAATTTTTTCCGAGTTTGATTAAATTTCTGTTAAACAGTTTTTAATTCACCATGTTGTTTATCTTCTTTTTTTCAGAGCTGGATTTTATGGTATTTTCCTCAGCTGGTGGAGAGGAGGAGTGGATTGCGGGCAGGAGCACTATGTGGGCGTTGGAAGAAGAAGAAGACAGATGGAGTGAAGCTGGGGGTATACAGGCAGAGGATTGATGCGTTGACCTCGGATGATGTCTGCTGGCGACCGTTTGAGGAGCACCGGGAGGAGGATAGAGACTTTGAGCAGGTCTCATTATACAGGGGACACATCAGCTAGGGAGACATCATAGTTCCCTACATGCCCGATAGGTGCCTCAGACAGTTTGGGTACATGTAGGTCATCCCACGTCACCCTCTTACTGGTCGCCCGAGCGATGCAGACTGCATTTTTCGGATTGCACATTATATGCCTATGGTGGAGGAGGTTTTGCATACTACTTATCCTGCTGAGGAGTTGGGTCAGGTTGCTCCAGACTACATACATTGGTATGTGAGAGCATCTATTCCTAGACTCTTACGGGTTGCATCACCACCACCACCACCAGTAGAGCCAGCTGCACCACCAGTACAACCAGATTTGCTAGAGATTGTGGAGGAGGAGATTCAGAGGGGGCTTCGGAGCGGAGACATTAGGATGGGTAGTCAGACATACGCTCGCCTCACCTAGGGATGGCAATGGGGCGGGGCGGGGGCGGAGGGTACCCCCCCGCTCCCCGTCCCCGCCACTGTGGAGTTCCCCCGTCCCCGTCCCCGATCTCCGCCGCGGGGACTTTTCCTCCCCCATCCCCGTCCCCGCGGATCCCCGAGATCCCCGCAGATCCCCGAGATCCCCGCGGATCCCCACGGGGACCCCATGAAACTTCAAAAATAGGCAAAAATGTGCAAAATTACAATAATAAAATTAATCATCATCTTAACACAAAAAATAGACAAAATTCCCTATTAATCATCATCATCATCATAAAATTCAACCACTCATTTGAAGCAAAACTGTGAAAGAAAGGAGTAGCATTGATATCAATTAGATCAAGGTTCTTACTGAAAAATCGATCTTCCTCCTCATAAGCCCTTATTGTCACGGCGCTGTTGCGCCCGAAAAAGTCCCCGAGGGAGAACCTTCCTCGTTCACAACTTTTCCTAAGACAATGAAGCCGCCACCAATATTTATTAAGGAAAATATTAGGAAAACCTTTTTTTGGAAAGCGATTGGTTTTGCGAAACTAGAGAATAGGGTTCGGGGGTCGGTTACGCGCGGGGAAGGTGGTAGCACCCCACACGCCCTCTCTACTGAGAGGGAACCTTTAATTAAATATGTGATTTTAGTGTGTTGACTTGAAAATACTTAATTTTGCCTCTCCACTTCTTATTGAAAAATTCTTAATGAAAATCTTTATTTATCATGAAAAAAGGGGGAAAAATGGTTTTTTTAGAAAAAACACTTGACGGGACATGGCCCGCTCCTACGTATCTCCCGGTGCGATGGAGAACTCAAAGCTACGTAGTTCTTCTTTGTCCTGAAAAGGTTTTTGTCTTTTATCTTTTTTAGTGAGTTTTTGAAATAGGACGAGCATTAGCGAATGATTAAACTAGCAGAGGCTATGATGAATCACCACTAAATACTCAAAAAGAGAGTTATACCGTTAGTCAAACGAACAAAGGTTCTGATGGACTATCAATAACAACTCGTTTTTATTATCTTTTTTTGAAAGGGATTTTCGAAAGAGATTGATTTGCGTGATGATCAAACTAACAAAGGTTATGATGGATCATCATTCATTATTCTTTTGGAAAAAGACATCGCCACCAATGGCTAGACGAACCAAGGTTCTGATTAGCCACTAGCGACGATGGGTTGAAAATGATTTTAGAAAGGAAAAGGTTTTTTGTTCTAAAAAAGATCTTGGCTTGCAAAAGTGATTCTTTTTTGTTATGAAAATAACTCTTTTCTTTTTATTATGCAAATGCTAAACTTTTTATGGTTGCGCTTGACGAGAATGTGACTCGCTCCTACGTATCCCAAATGGGAATCAAAGCGACGTAGTTCTAACGAGTCTTGAAAGTGAAAGTCTTTTTGCTTTGGTTTTGAAAAGTGAGGGGCGCTCATGATGATCAAACTAACAAAGGTTATGGGTGATCATCACTAACACTTACTATGACTTTTGATGCTTAGGAAAATATCTTTTGAAATTGAAAGCATTCATGATAATCAAACTAACAAAGGTTATGGGTGATTATCACTAGTAGCTTATGCATATGAAAACATCTTTTTGGTCAAATTTGGGCTCTTAGGACAACCAAACTAACAAAGGTTATGGGTGATTGTCACTAGTCACCATTTTCATGCTAAACTATTTAGAAAAGAAAGCAATGAATGCAAATCAAATCCTTAGGCAAGCAACAATCTCATTTGAATTCTTGAGCAAATATTAGCCTAGACTATACATGTTAGACCACAACACATAAATAGGCAAAGAAGGAACTTGAATTGGGCATCAAGCAAAAATACAAGAGTGGGCAAGATTGAACCTAAATGCACATCTAGTGGAAGATGCTAGGCGAGAACCATACTCATATATTTCTACAAAACGCAAGGGAATCTAAATGCACATCTAGTGGAAGATGCAATGTGAGGAATGGGCCTATCTAAGTATTAATGATTCCACATGGGAGTAGGCAAGGAAGTGGTAGGCACAAATGAATTCAAAAGAGTAGCCTCAAGCATGATCATTGGCAAACCCTAAACAAGCAAGTCATCTTAACAATCAAAACACCAAAGCATGTTGAATCACTTTGGTCAATCCTCAACACTTAAATTAGTGTGCGCAAGTGCACAAGTGTGAATCTTCTTGCCAATCATCAACTTAAACAACATATAAACTAAAAGGGTTGAATCATATAGAACCATCCTCATCACTTTAGGCAAGGTGCACTAGGCACAAGTGAGAATCATATTGCCTATCATCAACTTGAGACAATAAGCAAACATATAAAAACTCTATTTATTCTTCATGACTTGCGAAACCAATACATAGTCAAACCATAGATTTATTCATCAAACTCCCAAAATCAAGCAAGCAAAAGATACTAACAAGATTTAGGAACAATTAATCACATAATTTAAACGCCAAAACCTCAAATCAACGTTTATTCTCAAACTCTTTACTTTGTGCGAAATCTATGTGAGAAAAGAAATTTGCAAACCTAAACAAAGTATCTAAGCATGAAAACACTAAAATCAAATATCTACAACATGATTAAGCCCCACCAAGCAAAGAGAAACAACAAAATCAAATTAAAGCTAACTTTAATAGGATATGCGAACCAAACAACACATGAAACAACAATTTTATTTCACAACAAATGCAAAGAATCAACACAAAACAACATGACTCAATTTATTCAAGAGTGAGAGGCACCTTAAACACCCAAGCCTCCCTAAGTGCTTGTCAATAGTGTTTAAGGCTCCTCTCACCAACAACAACAAGCTACATTTTAAACAAAATGATGATGATATGTGAAATGCAAAGTGAAGAGGAAAATGGGTTTTAATGCAAAAGGGTTGAAGATGATGCAAGGGTTTGAAAGTTTTTACCTCAAATCCAAGCTAGAAAATGCAATGAGATGAAGAAAATAGAAACCAAATCAACAAGAACCTCCAAGGAACTTCAACTCCAACCCAAAAAAAAAGCTTGATGAAAAACCTTCCTTGATGATGATGTTTGATCTTGAATGGAAAATGGAGAAGATATATGAAAGAGGGATGAGAATGAAGTGAGATGGTGGTGTTTGGGTGAAGAGGAAATCAAAAATGGATGAAGGAAGGGAGTGGGGAGGCCACGGTTTTGGGAGAGAAAAGGGGAGGTTTTTGGTGTGCTAGGGTTGTTTGGTGTAGGAGAAATGGGAAGGTTCCTTTGAGATGAAAGAAAAACAAGAGGAAGTGAGGGAGAGGAGGGGCTACGAATTTCTTGGCCCTTTTGGGAGGAGAGGAGTGAGTTATCCATATTCAAATCCTTGGGAGGCCAAATATCTAATGGGTTTAAGGTTGTGAGAGGGAAATAAAGAAATTAGTGTGTATTTAGTGGTGTAGAGAGAAAGAAAGTAAAAATATGTTGTGTATTGAATGTTATTGGATTCAAAGGTGTGCTTGTCATGATGAAAGGCTTTTTTGTGATGTGCACTTGATGGGGCTGAAGTGAAGGGCATGAGGGTGGAGTGAGGGAGGTTGTTTGCTTGTGAAATTGGTGCTTACTTTGGCCAAAAATGGATAAAAGCAAAAAGCACCTAAAAGGAATTAGCCCTAATTCTAAAAATACCATAAGCATCCAATATTATTTTGTTATTCATTTTTTTATTTTGATTTCAGATTTCTATTTTTAATTATACATATTTTTGAGCATTTTTGAAAGTGAGAGAAAAAAAAACCGTTATAATTGACCAAAATACCCTTTTTGGCGCTAAAACCCTAATTTGCCCGAAAAATGCGTTCCAACCCTAAAAACGATTTCAAGAACCTTGGAATGCCTTCTAGGGTCCGAAATGTAGTGCATAAGGCTCTTCGCTCTTCAATTTATTTATTTTTTGGGAAATTAGGGTTTTGACCTAAGCCGGACAAAATTGGGGTATGACAGGCGCCAGCGACAGATTCAGCTAGATGGTTAGCTACAAAGGACTTTGTTGTGCCATTCATCCGCATCAGTTCTTTTGCTGAGGCAAAGTAATATTTCTGTAAAAAATAAATTATTAGTATTATAGCCTTTCCAATAAGCACATTTTAATCACTGCAATTTAATTCAAAGGAATCGTTCATTACCTGCAAACGCAGTGCGAAATAAATCATCGGTATAGAGACAAACAAGACTTGCCAAGTCAACTTGATGAGTCACGAGCAAGATTGTCTTCCCAGCAAGGCCTTCCATAATGTATTTATGTCCAGTTAATAAGCATAACCATAGTCAACAAATGTCATAAAGTACACATATACACACACATTCAGCACGAGCAAGTTGAATTCGTTGCTTCTGACCTCCACTCAAGTTGACTTCTCTCTCTCCTATTTCAGTGAGATCACCATGAGGAAACAACTCAAGGTCTTTCACTAGCGAAGACCTATGAAGCGTTTCCTGATACTTATGATCATCCATAGGTGATCCAAACAATATATTTTCCCGTATTGTACCTGTCTGTATCCATGCCGTTTGAGAAACATAGGCAAAATTCCCAAAAACATCAATCTGTAATTCAGAAAAGAGAATCAGATACCCCTTTAATTATTACTATTCAAATGACAGACAGAAAAATGCACTCTAGTAAGTTAATTTTAAATGCTAAGTGATATTATAAGAAAATAAAATGGAGTGAATCATACTTTCCCCTTAGTGTTAGGAACTTCTCTGAGAATTGCTGCTAAACAGAATCGCAAACAAAATCGCAACAAAATCGCAAACAGAATCGCAAACAGAATCGCAACAAACGCACAGAATCGCACAGAATCGCAACACAAATCGCAACACAGAGAAAATCGCAGCAGAACAAAATCACAGAGAAATGTGGAGATCAAAAATTACCTGAATGAGAAGAAGAAGAAGAAGACGACGGCAGCCGTGAAGGTGAGGGCGTGAGGCGGCAGAGGCGCAGAGCACTGAGAGTGAGGGTGAGGGTGAGGCGGCAGCAGTACTAACTAGGGTTCAACGAAGGAAGTGAAGTGAAGTGTTAAGTGTTACTGTTTCTACGAAGGAAAAAATGTTTACTTTAGCTACACTGTTTCTATTTTGAGATTTAAGGGTATTAATGGTAAAGTGCTCGGGGCGGGGACTCCGCGGGGCGGGGAGATAGGTCCCCGTCCCTGAAATGGCCTCGAGGGGATTTTCTCCTCCATCCCCGCGGGGAAAAATTCCCCGCCCGCGGGGCCCCATTCGGGGCAATCTCCGCGGGGATCCCCACGCTATGGTGGAAATTGCCATCCCTAGCCTCACCCGATTACTGGATATGCTACCGAGGGGGCGTGACTAGGGGTTTTGTGTGATTGTATGCTTGAACTATTTTTATATTTCTTGATTATTAGTATTTCTTGTTTATTATATTTGTGGATAAAAGATATAATTTCGATTTCATGCGATACAAGATAAAACATAACCAACGACAATAACAATAAAATATAAAAGATACATACTGAGCTGGTGGAGTTAAACTACAATAACAATAAGTGAGTGACAGTGAAAACGATAAAATGACAGAAACTGCTGAGCTGGTGGAGTTAAACGACGAAGGATCTCAGCGACGGTCCGTGTGGTTTCCACGTACAAATGCAGATAACTCTTCCACTTAAACAGGACATAAATGGACATCATTTCTTGGACGTCATTGTCGTTCTTGACATCCATTGTAGACTAGTGCACACGTCCATCAGATCAATCCGGTTTCCGATAAACTATACGAGTTATCTCTCGCTCGTCGCCCTCCACTACCACCTTATCTTTTAGGGCAGCGAATGTTATGTTGTGTTTAAGCCTACACTGCATTGTGTCACGCCCCTCGAAACAGACACCATCAACTTTGTTGGTGATGATGCCCTGATGATGAATGATAATGAGGGATGAATCCTCTGAGTATTGTGTTAGGGGAATTTTTTTTGTGGAGAAGAAAAAGCAAAGAATAAGTTAGGGAGTGAGTGAGAGTGAAATTTGGGAGTGACAAGAATGAGGTTGGCAATAGGTATTTATAGAATTCGTCAATGATTATCAACCGTTGATCAAAGCGGATCTACCCCCATTGCAAAGCGGTTCTACCCCCATTTAGGTAAATCCGATTTGAGATTAATCAAAAGCGGATTTACCTAGATCCGATTAAATTTGTAAAAATCGCATCGGATTTACTATTAAGAGGGTAAATCCGCTTTTGAATTTAACAAAGCAGATGTACCCCCACAACAGGTAGATCCGCTTTGTCTCTTTATTAAGTCGGATCTACCTGTTGTGGGGTACATCCGCTTTGTTAAATTCAAAAGCGGATTTACCCTTTACCAGGGTAAATCCGACTTGTAAAAAAATTTTAAAACATTTAATTTGTTTTTTTTGGATATATATATATATATATATATATATATGGATAAATAATTACAAAAATGTGGGTACAATAGTAAATACAAGAAATGTCAATCTAAATCATCGGAATCATGGGTAAAGTTTACAATAGTGGGAGGGAGACAGGGCATCTTCAAAGCGGTAGACTGCCAAAGGGCAAAACGGGCGGTATAAGGATCCAACCATGAAGTAGATTCATCTGATCGATTATGAGACCACATCAAAGCAACTGGAGGCAACAGACAGACAGGCGAGATCGAAATATGCATCCAATGGATATCCCTGACGTTCAGAATGGATATGATTTTATACTTGGAAGAAGAATAACTACCTCTCAGAGGAAGATAAGTAAAATTCATATCCAAAGACAATTGAACTAGGGCCACATTATACTTAGTAGCTATAAAGTACCCCATCTCAGGCAAACTCAACCACATATCCTCCTTCTGAAAATCGGGGTATTCAATGGATAACGCTTTTCTAAGCACTGCAAGTCTGTCCTTTCCAAACATGTAAGTATATAGTTGCTCCCTCTCCTTTGTTTCTTTGATTAAATCTTGCCTAATTATAGGCCAACTATCCTCACCAAGATCGAGACCAACCGCCACTGCTCGGAACCCACAATTACCATCCCTTTCAACATCAATAATTTTTTCCACATAAGAGTGCACGTGATGAGGAACCGACGGTAAATTGAATTTAGTCTCACCCTGATGTGTTAATTTTTTAGAAACACTCTGAGATAGCTTTGAAGACTGCTGTGATGATTTTATACAAGAAGACCGCTGTGATGAATTTTTAGAAGAAGTTCCAGATTCTTGAGTCAGTTTCATCTTCTCATCCACATGCTCCCACCCAGAAGGATCACGCTTGACATCATATAATTTCTGCTTTTTCTTCTTTGGCGCACCTTTTGTTTTAACTTTAAATGGTGGTGCAACCATTGAAGAAGTGGTAGGGAATGCAAGCTCATTAAGTTGTTTCTTGAAGACAAATCTCTCCTCAGGAGTCATACGGTTATATCTCGCCCAAATCATCTCCATTTTGTAAGAAATATCATAGTCAGCCGATTTTTCTTGCGAGAATTTATCATCTATAGAATCCAAACTCAAGTTTTTCCAATGGTCGTCTACAACATCCAACGGAATTGGAGTACCGGAGACATGGTACACACCTAGCTCACAAGCACAAGGAAGAAGATGTGTCTTTCTAATAATGCACCCACAACGGGCTTTGTCATATCCAACCCAAGATGTCGATTTTGAAAACTCTTTAACAATATGATCCAAAGCATTTAAAGACACAACACCGCAAAGCTTTTTAAACAAAGGAGTATTGGAAGCCACTTCAATACGGTTTATGCTTCTTTGAAAAGACCCGATGACTTTATCAAATTGAAGAGTAAGCATCTCATCCATAGATTTAAAAGACTTAGACAAGTCAGCTCCAGAAGTCCTCAAATGTCTCTTCAAAGTCCAATGAGCTGACTCGACTCTTAAATAATAACAATAAACACGTGTCAAAAAAATTTAAACTACGATAAAAAATACTAAACACGTGTCAAAAAAATTTAAACTACGATAAAAATACTAAACACGTGTCAAAAAAATTTAAACTACGATAAAAATACTAAACACGTGTCAAAAAAATTTAAACTACGATAGAAATACTAAACACGTGTCAAAAAAATTTAAACTACGATAAAAATACCTATTGGTGGTCTGATTCCCGAAGTGTGGGATCTGGTTTGTCCATGCCAAGATAAATCTTTCCTTATGCTTTGTCAACCATGTGTCATGCACATACTTAATAAGAGCGGGCAAATCAACACAGGAGTCCTCAAAAATCTTCAAGTGAGCTGAGTACTCTGACTCGTCAAGTGAATCAATAATGTTATGCCAAAGAGAGAGTATGTCCTTTTGCCTATCCACGTGCACCAACTCTTTAATCTTCGCTTTCACATTTTTAGTCACGTGCCAAGAACATAACAAATTTGTAGCCGAAGGAAAGACATCGAGAATACCGGATACAAGACCAAGATCTCTGTCAGTCAAGAATACCTGAGGCTGAAGCCCGTGCAAGTCAAATAATTCTTTTAGTTGCTGCAATGCCCAAGTAAAATGAATTCCAAGCTCGTGTGAAATATAGGCAAAAGCAACCGAGAAAATTAACTCCGTTGAAGTGACTCCTACAATCTCCAATAGAGGTAAATTGTATTTGTTGGTCTTGTAGGTGGTGTCAAGAATAAGAACCTTTGGAAATAACCGAAATAACTTAATAGAAGTTGGATGCGCCCACATGATGTCACTGACCACATTGGAACCCTCAACTTTTCTGCTCCAACATAAATAATTTTGCGACTCAATCAATCTCAAAAGCTCCTGAATGTCTGTTCTAGGACCCCTCTTAGAAGACCTATAGGCGTAACGCTGCCTATATATTTGAGGAAGAGAAGTGACGTTGTCCGGATAATGATTCTTCAAATCAGTAAGACAATTTTTCGGGGCAACATTCAGATCAGTGTGCTCATTAACAATAGCTTTCTGCGGCTTAGTTAAACGACCAAAAGCTGTCGACCCGATCGGGGTAGTAATTAAGTTAAACGACCAAAAGCTGTCGACCCGATCGGGGTAGTAATTAAGCAACTCATGTGTGTGAAGACCACACCTAACATTCACACGCCAACCCCCATGACATATTGTACAAGTAGCTCTCAATGTAAACGGACAGCTTATTTTCTTAGACCCGAAAACTCTAGAATCATTAGACCACTTCCCTTGCTTCTCGCAACCAAAAATAATCTTATCTCTAGAACCCCTTTTAACTCTAGCTTTGTCAGATCTTACAATGATAACCACAACTCCAATACGCCTCCCAACCGCGTTAGCCCACTCTTCAGCATCCTGGCGTGTAGAAAATCTCTACAAAATAGAAAAAATAGATAAATGTTGCGTACTTAATTAATTAAATATCTACCAAACTTTGATTAAGAAAATTAGTTTGAAAAATATACCATCTCCGTCCAGAATGCCTCTGTAGTGTCTACCACGAAAGGAACAACCTGCGACTCTGTATGCACAATATCTGTTTCAAAATAGAACAACAGTCATACAGAAAATAATTTAAAAAAAAACGAAATCGGATTTACGTGCCTCAAACGTAAATCCACTTTGTATTTTTTACAAATCGGATATACCCTCATCCAGGTAAATCCGATTCATTAAAAGATATAAGCGGATTTAGGTAAATCCGATTGCGCATCGGATTTAGCTAAATCCGATTAATTAAAATTTTGCTTTCTGCCCTGAATTAAATGGTCAAATCGGATTTATCTGTCAGTTTGATAGATCCGATTTGACTTATGCGTGTGTATTTATTATGTATTTAAAGCTAATTGGATTTACCTTGCATTTAGTTAAATCTGATTACCAGATAAAGTGAGCAACATATATAACTATAAATATCAAGAAAAAAACAAGACAAATAATTCCTAATGCCTGGGCTGCGAAAGGAGAAAGGAAAAGGAAAAGGAAACCTTATGCCCGGGCTGCGAACAAATGGTGGTGGCCACTGGTGGTCCGCCGCGTCTGAGAGCTGGAGGGTGAGGCGCGCCGTTTGGATGAGAGAGATCGAGGGGGAAAGAGAAGCGTGCGTCATTTCCGAAATGAGGGTGAGGTTGCGAAGGGTACGGTTCTGCCCGGGCTGCGCGCAGATGGTGGTGGCCACTGGTGAGGCGTGCGCCGCCGCGTCTGAGAGCTGGAAGGGTGAGGTGTGCGTCGTTTGGGTGAGAGAGATCGAGGGGGAAAGAGAGTATACTGAGAGTGAGAGGGAAAGGAAACAAGGGAGGAGGTAAACGCGAAAATCAAAATTAAAATAATTGGGAATTGGGGGCGCTCGTGGAAAGCGCCCCTGTTGGTGGATCCGGTTTTAGGCATTAGGGGCGCTTGTTAAAAAGCGCCCCTAAAGGCTCTGCGTATTTTGAGCTTCAGGGGCGCTTTTTAGAAAGCGCCCCTGATGCTCAAAATACGCAGGGCCTTTAGGGGCGCTTTTCAACAAGCGCCTCTAAAGGTCCTCCGTATTTGGGCATCAGGGGCGCTTTTTAAAAAGCGCCCCTAAAGGGTGCGCCCTTTTTCTACAGTTTTGTTGTAGTGCCCACCAGAGAATCTTCCAAAAGTCAATTTTTGTAATTTATGTCAGGGGTATTTTCGGGATTACGGTATTGGGTGGGGCTAGATGAGAGTTGATGGGGGTATAAAAAAAAACCCAATTCAAAAAATTAGCCAAGAATGGGGTGAACTCTCGTATGGCTACAGGTTTCACCGGGTATAAGCCCATCTTTAAAGGGAACATGAATCCAAATGTCCAACTCAAAGGTAAGGCCAAGTTGGATTATGGTAATGTTACTAACCTTACAAAGAATCCCTTAGTTAATAATTTCGGGAGTTTTAAGGAATTGACCAGGGGGCTTGTTGCTTCGTTTGGAAATGTGGGGTCCTTCACCCATATTGAAGATGTTGCCTTGTTTGGGAATGCCAATGTTGATGGGTCATCTAAGGAGGTCGAAAGTTTCGTGGCTGGTGATGAGGGTTTCTTTTTAAACCAAAAGATCAACCCATGTCATTATGAATATGTTAGCTTCGAATGTTTTGGGACGGGTGCTAAAGGTTTTAGTACTTTGATAAAAGATATTAGTAGGAATTACATGTCCTCTTTGATGTTTCTTTTTGAGACTCGTGTGAGTGGTGTTGGTGCTCGTTTGAGGGCAAAGAAGGTTGCTTCTCGGGTAATTTTATTGAGGGCTCTAGAGTTCAAGCCTGTGGCATCTGGTGACTTTGGGATAAAAGGTGTTGGGAGGTAGAGATCATGGATCATTCGAAATAGTGGGTGCACCTCATAATTACTTGGGATACGAGGTGTAGTTGGCTTGTCACTGCGGGGCGCGCTTCGCCTCATTATGTGAGTAAGAAGAAGCTTTGGAGGGATCTTTGTAGCCTTGCTAGCAACATGGAGGAACCTTGGGTTGTGCTTGGGGATTTTAATGTGGCGGTAGCTGATAGTGTAACGCCCAAATATTTAATTATTAATTTCAATTAAATATTTAGGTATGTTATTGGTGTAGTCGTATTAAAATATTAAAATGGTGTTTTAATTAACTTAGGGCGTGTTGATTAGGAATTGGGCTAAGCTGTGGAGAAAAGCCCGTGATCCAAAAGCCCACTAGCTAGGCGCATTGGTGAAGCGCCTAGGCTAGGGTTTTGGCTCATTGCGCATTTGTTTGAGAAAAGAGAGAGAGAGAGAGAGGAGTCGTGAATAGAAGAGAGGAGAGGAGAAGAGGATTCGGCGCACATCCAAGAGAGAAGAAGAGGAGGATTTCACGACTTCAAGGAGAAGAAAGAAGCTGTGTTGCTGAGGTTATTGTTGGTGACTTGATCAAGAGGATTAGTGTTCTCCTACTATAAGGTAAGGGTGGGGTTCTTCCTTATAATAGGGTTTCATGATGGGGTTATGTGGGAATAGGTGTAACACCCCGGTATTTTTATCGAGTAAAAATACCCAAGTGCACCATCCCTAAACTATCAGAGATATATTTCCTGTCTAAATACTGAACACCACTATAAAATTTTCACTGAATACAACAGAACAGTCTTAAACATAAATAAGACCATAAATCATCAGTGAAACACAATGTTCAATATCTTACAAGAAAGCGGAAATAAATACATAACGCTAAAGACAAAATGTCTTGATACATAGATAACAAGGAAGATAATACACTTAAGCATAAAGCTAAGTCTTCAGCAACCATCCAAGTACGACCTACCCGCGCCTCTTGGATCTCCACTTTCCCTGTTTCTCTGTAAAACAACAACATATACCGAGACCCCTATCTACGCTCTCCGTTCAATTATAAAAACCTTTTTATTTCGGAGTTTAATTTATAAACTACGCATTTCAACCTAGCACGACACCGGCCCCAGACATGGTAATCCCGATGAATCGCACTAGATAACACGGCACCGACCCCAGACATGGTAATCCCGATGAACCGTATTATAAAACTTTCTCGTAGTTTAATTTATAGACCCCGCCTATATAACTTAGCGCAACACCGACCCCAGACATGGTAATCCCGGTGAATTGCACTACATAACTTTAACACGGCACCGACCCCAGACATGGTAATCCCGGTGAACCGTATCGTAAAACTTTAACACAACACCGACCCCAGACATGGTAATCCCGGTGAACCCCATAACCAATAGTGTTTCCTAATGGCACGGAGCCTAGGGTAAGGGATCATGACTGCCCCGCCTAGTATGTTAACATGGGTCGTCACCCAACTCGATATAATAAATATATCTACAGACACATGAACATTTAGTTCCTTTACATTAGACCGATAACTGAACGTAATACCCACATTGAGCCGTTTCCTATAGTCGATATAATATATATATATATATATATCGTGAATCGTAGACCGGTTTAGACGAATAAATAATAACCATCCCGCGTAAGTTATACCATACCACGTAGGACTCATAGTCCGCTTTATTATTAATAAAACATATCCGCACACGTGTACTATTGTTCGGCTTTTCGAAACTATTTCAACTTCAAAAGTATTTTATAAAACCCTTTTGAAACATACCCAAAATCATGGCATTATAAGCCTAATATCATTATAGAAGGGTTAGGAAAGGATTAGAAGAGGTTTGGAATCGATCGGGATCGTTTCGGGCAATTTTGGAAATGTTGGACAGAATACTGCGCACAGTCCGTGCTCCCATACGCACGGGTCGTGCGCCCTGTAACGCATTTTTGAGGAATGGAAACCGAATGGGACGCACGGTTCGTGCGCCAGGGGCGCACGGATCGTGCGCATTTGACAGCATTCCGTTTTCATTCTGTTTTAAGTTTTTCTTTGTTCCGATCAATTCCGATCACTTCCGGTACCTGTTCCAGTCCAGTCCCAACACAAAAATAGTACGAACACATATCCAATAATATTCATCAATCAATCAAACAATCCAAAAACCAATTTGGACATAAAAAGTGATTTTCGTACAAAATACTTTTTCGACAACGAACCAAAACCGAAACACATTTCACAATTTAAGTTAATTAATTTAAAAACCTAAACGTGAGTAAAACTCACCCTTGAAGCGTGAGCCACGATCGAGCCGAATTCACCGAGTAGCCACACGAACATTCCCCGCATAAACTTTCCGTTCCGACGACGCTCAAATCCGCTTCCAAAGCTTTCCACTCGATCACGAAACCTCTTTTTGACCGAAATACCGAATTCCTCGAAATCCTCCATGGACACTATTCATCATCCCTAACCTCCAAAACTACTATTCATCCATAACCCCAAATCTTTGATTTTCAACCCCAAATCACCCAACTAGCTTCCAATCTTTCAATCGAACATCCTTCACCGATCCATCATCCTTGGGTTCGCGCCAAACACAATCCTAAGCTATCCTTAAGCTTCAACCATCGAAACCTCACTTTTGAGCTCAAATTCGAAAATGGTGGATATGAGGAGAGTGAGTTGATGATGAAGATTTTGGTACCAAAACGAAGAGGAAGTAACGCTGAACGCTTTTCGTGTTGGAAGGAAGTCGTTTTGATGAGCCGAATCCCCACCTTTTTCCTCTTCTTCCTCCTCACCCCTTTCTTTCTTTTTCTCTTCTTTCTCTCTTTTCTCTTCACTGTCTCTCGCCTCTTCTTTCTTTCTTTTCTTTCTTTCTTTAATTAATTCATTTTCTTCTCTTCACTCACTTACACACACATTCACGCATACATATATATATATATATATTTATCAATATATACGTGGTAACGTGGTCCAATTACCATATTGATCTAAATCTCTTATTTCGATTCCAAAATTTTCTTGACCCGTATTATCCGGTTAACAATCCGATGACAATCATTAAATAATTTTAGCACTCAATAAATTTACCAGTCAAGTACTAAATTAATTTAATTGGGTTAACACCCAAATAATTTCTACTAATTATTTTGAGGATGTTACGTTCTCCCCAACTTCAAAGAATTTTGTCCTCAAAATTTCGTTAAGTCTTTCATCCGACTAACCGAGAATCGACATTCTCAGAAAGGTCTTAAGTTGCTGGAACATTCTTGAATTAACGAAATGAGTGTAGAAAATCTTCTCAAGTTAACACGTCAATCTCTAAGTACGTTCCACTACTACCTTAGAACGCTTCTAAGATTATAGACCGACTTTCTTGTTACAAATCAACACGAGAAACTCATCGTTCGCCTAAATAGGCTCGGCACCGCGTTCGAAAACACTTCCGAAGCTTCATTCCAACTATCCTCACTTGCTCCCCAACTTTGATTAATCTAAATCAAAGGGTTTAATACAAGACACTTGGTAGAAATATAGGTTGAAAATGAGATCCACAAACTGGTACTCCTCGGTAGAGGTAAAAACAAACACGATTTCCCCGAAGGGTGTAAACACGTTCTTAACAATTCTTCTAAAATCTATAACAGTTCTCATACACATTGGAAAAAAAAGGTGACGGAAAAGTCATCTGTGAAACTTCTTGACCCGCCCCCAAGATTTCGAGATAAAACTTTTCAAAGGATGGAAAGAGAGTTTTACTAAAAACTTTGACCATAATGCAGAAATAAACCGTGGGGATATCAAATAAATTTGATAACACTGAAAATCACCTCAGTTATTCTCAGAACAACTATCAAACAAAACTCAGAGCTGCTTTTCCTCTATAGCAACTTCCTCACGATGTTTTTACCAATGACGCGCTCGATTCCTTTCTGGATTAATCAATAGCGTTGAGAGTTTCCCCTCAACCTAAGTAATCCTCCTAGGATTTTATTTTATTAGCCTCTTGATTTATTCCCAAAATTAACTTTAGCATGCGGGTTTTCACAAAAATGATTTTTTTTTTCAAAACTATCACGCCGCACACCAAGCTTCACTTCGGAAATTTCAGTCACTTGCAAGCAGATCCATCAATTAATCCTTTGATGGTTATTCGAAACATGAAAAACAGTTAGCTGTTACCTCACTTACATATTCGTATTCACGTTTGTCTTGTCAAACGGAATCTCGTAAGACAATCTCATTGTTAACCTTCACCAAGGAGAGGTTAACAAACTAATACCTCGCCACCAAAGTGGAAACTTATGGATGTACTCCAACTGAGATCTAAAAGACTCTAACAATTCCATTTCTTGCGTCATTAACTCTGCCATGTGAATGGATTTGCTACTCAGCGCATCAGCTACAACATTGGCATTTCCTGGATGATACTTCAACTCGAAGTCATAATCCTTCAGAAATTCTACCCATCTTCCTTGCTTGTTATTCTGTTCTTTCTGATCAAACAGATACTTTAAACTCTTGTGATCACTAAAGATTTCGAAACGAGACCCATACAGGTAATGTCTCCAAATCTTCGGTGTATACACAATAGCTATTAACTCCAATTCATGAGTTGGATAATTCCCCTTATGAGCCTTCAATTACCTGAATGCGTAAGCTACCTCTTATTGATTCTTTATGAGAATACATCCTAAACCCTTCCCAGAAGCATCGCTGTAAATTTGGAATTCCAAAGACGGATCCGAAAGAATCAGGATTGGTGCAGAAGTCAACCTAACCTTCAATTTTTGAAAACATTCTTCACAATCGGCATCCCACGTAAACGGATGACCCTTACGAGTTAACCGAGTAGTGGAAGAACTAACTGTGAGAACCCTTGAATAAACCTCCTGTAGTAACCAGCTAGACCCAAGAAACTTCTGATCTCTGTGACTGACGTCTGTCGTTCCCGGTTAAACACAACCTCCGCTCTATTGGGATCTACAGAAAATCTCGATTAGGAATCACATGTTCCAAATACTTTACCTCTGGCATCCAGAAATCACACTTCAAAGGTTTCACGTACAACTTCTTTTCTCGGAGTACATTCAGAACAATGCGGAGATGTTGAACATGCTCCTCAATGGTCTTCGAGTACACCACGACATCATCAATGAGAACAACTACAAATTGATCCAGGTACGTGTGGAAAACTCGGTTCATGTATCCACGAATACCGCTGGAGCATTAGTCAAACCGAAGGGCATCACTACAAACACATAATGTCCATACCTAGTATGGAAAGCTGTCTTCGGAATATCTAAGGCTCTAACTTTTATTTGATGATATCCCGACCTCAGATCGATTTTTTTGAAAACACTGCAGCACCTCAAATTGCTAAAGCAAATCGTCTATCCTTGGCAAGGGATATTTATTCTTGATCGTCACTGTGTTGAGTTGTCGATAATCAATGCACAATCTCATGCTACCATCTTTCCTCTCGACTAACCACACCAGAGCACTCCTTAGAGAAGCACTCGGTCGAATGAATTTCTTTAACATCGACTCTTCAAGTTGAGACTCCATTTCCTTTAATTCGAAAGAAACATTCAATAAGAAACAATAGATATTGATCCCGTGCCAGGAACCAATTCTACAGTAAACTCTACCTCTCGCTCTGGAGGTTAATAAGAAACTTCATTGTGAAAACATCCAGAAAGTTATTCACAACCTGAATGTTCGCCAAATCTAAACTAGTTTCAGTGGATGCAGACAACATAATAATATAGGCTTCTGCACCTTGGAATGATGATTGACCGGCTAAGGTGAACGAGATAACTGCTTCAGAGTTTGTCCTTGACAATTCAACTGATTCTGAAGCGAAGCTGATAGTTAATTAACACAGTCGATTGTAACATGATTTGCAGTCATCCAATTCGTACCTAAGATGATGTCCATACTTCTCATAAGCAAACAAATCAATTCTGCAACGAAACTTCTGGCTCCTATGACAAGTAGACGATCTCATCAAAAGAATTGGGTCTGGACACGACCCTTAGCAGCAGTAAAAATAGTTATCGGCTTGGATAGCGGAGATTCGCTAGTCCCAACCGATCCACACATGATTGTGCTGTAAAACAATGGGTTGCACCCAAACCATATAATATACTGACGGAGTTATTGAAAACTGATCTTATACCCCCCCCCCCAGTAGATTGTCTGCAGTTGTAACTGTCTAAACATCCAGAGTGTTGACTCGTCCTCGTCTTGGAGCTGCTTGTGACTCCCGGGAACTCTTCCTTGCAGGGCACCCTTTTGCATAGTGACCCTCATCATTACTATAATAGCACCGATTGATCTTTGCTGACAATCACCACTGTGATGCTTTCCATAGTTAGAACATCTTCTGACCTTTGAAGAATCGAAGAATTGCACCTGCTTTTCTTTTGATGAAAGTATCTTAGGACTTTGCATTGGGAGTCGATAATTTAACTACCTTCTTTCCTTTCCAGTATTCTCTTTAAGATAATCCTTGGCGACACAGGCTGGTTGCTCTAAGGCAACATAATTGGTAATAATATAAGAACTAAGACCATAAGTCATATAAGCACGAATGCCCATCTTATACATCTGCATCCTCCGTTCCTCATTCGGGGCATACTTTACCACTTGGTAAAACTGAGACAACTTCTCAAACTTAGCGGTGTATTCTTCCACCGTCATGTCACCTTTCCTGATGATGCACCGGTTGGAGATTCCGGTTTTGGTTGAGGACTGCGTCTTGATCATCCTGTCATAATTCCACTTATGATGCACTAAGTATTGAGTTGATCAGGCTCAATGTCTCTTAGCATCACAAGTGTAATTACAACAAGGACTCACAAGGAATCGACTCAACCCTAAACTAAGTCCGACTAGGTCGAACTGCTCTGATACCAACTGTAACACCCCGGTATTTTTATCGAGTAAAAATACCCAAGTGCACCATCCCTAAACTATCAAAGATATATTTCCTGTCCAAATACTGAACACCACTATAAAATTTTCACTGAATACAACAGAACAGTCTTAAACATAAATAAGACCATAAATCATCAGTGAAACACAGTGTTCAATATCTTACAAGAAAGCGGAAATAAATACATAACGCTAAAGACAAAATGTCTTGATACACAGATAACAAGGAAGATAATACACTTAAGCATAAAGCTAAGTCTTCAGCAACCATCCAAGTACGACCTACTCGCGCCTCTTGGATCTCCACTTTCCCTGTTTCTCTGTAAAACAACAACATATAAACAGTGAGATACAATCTCAGTGAGTTCTACCGAGACCCCTATCTACGCTCTCCGTTCAATTATAAAAACCTTTTTATTTCGGAGTTTAATTTATAAACTACGCATTTCAACCTAGCACGACACCGGCCCCAGACATGGTAATCCCGATGAATCGCACTAGATAACACGGCACCGACCCCAGACATGGTAATCCCGATGAACCGTATTATAAAACTTTCTCGTAGTTTAATTTATAGACCCCGCCTATATAACTTAGCGCAACACCGACCCCAGACATGGTAATCCCGGTGAATTGCACTACATAACTTTAACACGGCACCGACCCCAGACATGGTAATCCCGGTGAACCGTATTGTAAAACTTTAACACAACACCGACCCCAGACATGGTAATCCCGGTGAACCCCATAACCAATAGTGTTTCCTAATGGCACGGAGCCTAGGGTAAGGGATTATGACTGCCCCGCCTAGTATGTTAACATGGGTCGTCACCCAACTCGATATAATAAATATATCTACAGACACATGAACATTTAGTTCCTTTACATTAGACCAATAACTGAACGTAATACCCACATTGGGCCGTTTCCTATAGTCGATATAATATATATATATATATATCGTGAATCGTAGACCGGTTTAGACGAATAAATAATAACCATCCCGCGTAAGTTATACCATACCACGTAGGACTCATAGTCCGCTTTATTATTAATAAAACATATCCGCACACGTGTACTATTGTTCGGCTTTTCGAAACTATTTCAACTTCAAAAGTATTTTATAAAACCCTTTTGAAACATACCCAAAATCATGGCATTATAAGCCTAAAATCATTATCGAAGGGTTAGGAAGGGTTAGGAAAGGATTAGAAGAGGTTTGGAATCGATCGGGATCATTTCGGGCAATTTTGGAAATGTTGGACAGAATACTGCGCACAGTCCGTGCTCCCATACGCACGGGTCGTGCGCCCTGTAACGCATTTTTGAGGAATGGAAACCGAATGGGACGCACGGTTCGTGCGCCAGGGGCGCACGGATCGTGCGCATTTGACAGCATTCCGTTTTCATTCTGTTTTAAGTTTTTCTTTGTTCCGATCAATTCCGATCACTTCCGGTACCTGTTCCAGTCCAGTCCCAACACAAAAATAGTACGAACACATATCCAATAATATTCATCAATCAATCAAACAATCCAAAAACCAATTTGGACATAAAAAGTGATTTTCGTACAAAATACTTTTTCGACAACGAACCAAAACCGAAACACATTTCACAATTTAAGTTAATTAATTTAAAAACCTAAACGTGAGTAAAACTCACCCTTGAAGCGTGAGCCACGATCGAGCCGAATTCACCGAGTAGCCACACGAACATTCCCCGCATAAACTTTCCGTTCCGACGACGCTCAAATCCGCTTCCAAAGCTTTCCACTCGATCACGAAACCTCTTTTTGACCGAAATACCGAATTCCTCGAAATCCTCCATGGACACTATTCATCATCCCTAACCTCCAAAACTACTATTCATCCATAACCCCAAATCTTTGATTTTCAACCCCAAATCACCCAACTAGCTTCCAATCTTTCAATCGAACATCCTTCACCGATCCATCATCCTTGGGTTCGCGCCAAACACAATCCTAAGCTATCCTTAAGCTTCAACCATCGAAACCTCACTTTTGAGCTCAAATTCGAAAATGGTGGATTTGAGGAGAGTGAGTTGATGATGAAGATTTTGGTACCAAAACGAAGAGGAAGTAACGCTGAACGCTTTTCGTGTTGGAAGGAAGTCGTTTTGATGAGCCGAATCCCCACCTTTTTCCTCTTCTTCCTCCTCACCCCTTTTTCTCTTCTTTCTCTCTTTTCTCTTCACTGTCTCTCGCCTCTTCTTTCTTTCTTTTCTTTCTTTCTTTAATTAATTCATTTTCTTCTCTGCACTCACTTACACACACATTCACGCATACATACATATATATATATATATATATATATATATATATTTATCAATATATACGTGGTAACGTGGTCCAATTACCATATTGATCTAAATCTCTTATTTCGATTCTAAAACTTTCTTGACCCGTATTATCCGGTTAACAATCCGATGACAATCATTAATTAATTTTAGCACTCAATAAATTTACCAGTCAAGTACTAAATTAATTTAATTGGGTTAACACCCAAATAATTTCTACTAATTATTTTGAGGATGTTACAATAGGTCCTATGATGCCTCTTGCTTGATTTTGATGTTGGTTTGATGGTAGTTGAATCATGACCATGTTGATTGAAATATTGGCTTGTTGGTGATTGTTGTAATTCTAAAAATCGGTGTTCATTGTTGTTATCACGAATTGCATGCTAAGTGTTCGATTAATTTTTGTTTGATGTTGTGATTGACAATTCATGATAATTGACATTGGTGGTTAAGAATTGGTGATTTAAATTGGTGAAATAACGAAAACATTGATCCCTAGGGCGCCATGGGCGCCATTGTCCTAGTTGCTGTTTTTGGAGCCCTGGTGCGGGGCGCCATTGCTGGGTGCTGTGTTGCTGTTTCTGGCGCCCTGTGTGTGGGCGCCGTGTGCCAGTGTGCGTGTGTGTATTGCTGTGTCTTGGCGCAGGGGCGCCATGGGCGCCAGGATTGTTGTTGCTGCTGTGTTCTGAGTCATGGGCGCCATGGGCGCAAAAGTTGCTGATGTTGTGGTTCCTGTGTCACGGGCGCCATGGGCGCCAGAACAGTTGTTGTTGGTGTCTTCCTATGTCTGGGCGCCAAGGGCACCATATCCTGTGCCATGTTGCATTTTTGTGCTGTTCTGGGTTGCCTGGTGTCTTCCTATGTTTGTGAGGAAAATGTATCTGTTAGTCTTCGTGTCGCGACAGAAGCAGTTCGCGTCGCGACGCTTTGCAGTTTTTCAGCAACTGTACACTGGTTTTGTTTTCGCCATAACTTTTGATCCGGGAACCCGATTGAGGTGTTCTAAGATGCGTTTGAAAGCCTATTCAGAGACCTAACTGAATATACAATTTAAAAGGTAAAATGAACTGTTTTTTTAAGTTGAAATTGTTTCGAGAAACTGAATAATAGTACACGTGTGCGGTTATGTTTTATTATTAATAAAGCGGACTATGAGTCCTACGTGGTATGGTATGTTCTATTTATTGAGATATATAGTTGATGCGGGATGAATGTGATTTCGTCTAAACCGATCATTCTATCTGTTATTATGTAACTGACGCGGGATGTTTATTAATTTTTTATCTAAATCGGTCTATGATTCCTGATATATATTATATCTAGTCGGGGTGACGACCCCTATGAAATAGCATGCTAGGTGAGGGAAGTCATGAGTCCTTGACCTAGGCCCCCATGTGGTTATGTTTTGCCTTTGGGAATTGTACACCTATTGGCTATGTTGGGGTTCACTCAAACTTCCGGCAGTTGGTGATGTGCTAGATGTGAAAAGGTTATAATTGTAATTCATAAAATTGAATTACCAGTAAATATTGCAATTCAATAACAGAATTGCCAGTGAATAATTGTAATTCATAATATAGAATTACCAGTGAATATTTGTAATTCAATAACAGAATTGTCAGGTAAATGTTTCATAAATGAACCGAGAGAGTAGATAGGGGTCTCGGTAGAACTCACTGAGATGTTTATCTCACTGTTTATGTTTTGTGGTTTTTACAGAGAAGCAGGGGAAAAAGTAAAGGTGAAGAAGCACAGCTAGGTGGTGTGCTTATGAAGACGGTGAAGACTTAGTTTTCATTGTTAATGTCTTTCCCTCGAGGTCTTTGTAATCCCAATGGTATAACTTGTATCAGTAAAAGTTGTAAAATCGTTTCCGCTATTTCTTTGTATTTGGATATTGGACTCTAATTTATGAGTTGTTTTTAGTTATGTTCAATATCTGAAACAGGAATTTATATCTCTGATGTGTTAGTAATGTGCACTTAGGTACTTTTATAGATAAAAGTACCGGGGTGTTACAGTTGCTTAGGAGGTTTTTCACTCTATAAGAAGGAAAAAGGAAAGAAGAGGTGGATTGTAGCAACCGAAAAATCCGGAAAGGAGGGATTCTTCGTCATTCTTGCAATGAAGTCGCCATCAATATTTGTTAAATAGGAAAACATTGAAAAAAATCTTTGTTTTTGGGTTCGGGGGTCGATTATGTTTGGGGAAGGTATTAGCACCCCACAACATCCTTTCAAAAGAAATGTTCATTTAATTTAATGTGTAGAAAGAAAATTAATTCGAAGAAAGCACTCTAATTTACCCTTTTTAATATTTGCAAAATTGATAAGGAAGACTTAATAAAATTTTAATTTTTTGTGCTTGACAGGAGTGGTCCCCCGCTCCTACGTATCTCCACGTGCGATGGAGAAATGAAAGCTACGTAGTTCTTGGGTAGAAAATGTTTGTGCGTTGGTGTTTTTTAGGTATTTTGAAATTGGGATAGGTATTCGTAACGACCAAACAAGTAAAACTCAGAGTGGTGTTGCGTCAAAGACACACTTAGAGCAAGTGTACTCTATCGCAGAAGTAGTATAAAAAATATCGTCTCCACATGGATTAATTAATAAGTACCAAACTAATCAAAATTTGTTATTGTTTAGACGAACAAATATTTGAAAGTTGTAACGGAAATAAATAAAACAATAAATAACCAGAATTAAAATGAAAGGTTGAATCAATGGAGAGAGGCCTAGGGTCACTGTTTCACTTGTAAGCTTCGATTCCCCTATGTCTAATTCTACCTGAATTCCTTTATTTTATCCGATCACCAATCCTTTTACTAAAGCTATTAATCTGTTTGGTCATTCGCTATTAATATTCATTTTCCTAAATTAACCCTTGTTTGGTCATGCAAGAATTTAAATTCAAGAAAAGCATAAAGAGCAAAAAGGTTGAATGATTGGAAGACTAAATTAAAGTTTAGTCATGCATTAATTATAGTCCCAATTATCCTATAGGTCCACCAACTAATTGCAGTATGGTCGCTGATCAACTAATTGATTATGAACATGCAAAGGGTTGTCAATCCTAATTATGTGATAAAAGCAATGAGATAATATTAATTGAAATAAAAGTCGGGAATTCAAAGCATAAATTAAAACATAAAAAGGTCTCTAGTCTTGCAAGATCCACCTAGACCCTAGAAGAGGATTTAGCGATCCATAGTGTTCAAGAACAACGAAATAAAATTAGGACTTATAAATTACAGAGATAAAAATAACCCGAAAGATAGAAGAAATTATGATCTGAAGTATTCGGTCTTCGTTTCTGTTCCAAAGCTCTCTCACTGTTTCAAGAACAGGTACCCAAAACTCTATTCTCTGTCTGCGTTACTGTGTTGTGTCTTGCCTTCGTTTCCGTGCTGCTCACTTTCCACTCTCTCTTGCAGTCTTGCGTATTGTTATTCTCCGTCTACGACCCTCCTCTGTTAACAATTATGGCTCTCAATTTATAATCCCTTTTTTGCTTATTGCTTGCGTCCACCCTTCCCTCAAAGATGCCGCCTCCACTATTATTTTCCTCACCTAGGGTTGCGTTTCATTCCAATTGAATTGTAGTTGGCCAATGCTTTCCAATTGACAATTGCTCACATAAAAAATGGGCTTCTTTTGTTGGCAATCCAATTAATGGGCTGATCCTCATTAATTTAAATCAGCGCTCCCCTTTTTTGGTTCCAAAATGGCCATGTGCCATTTAAAATCATGAGCTGCTCTCAATAAATTAAACTACTATTCCCTTAGTCCATTTCAACCTTTCTACAAAATAGAGCAAAACAAATTAGTAATTTTGCGGCTTTTAACAAAGAAACGGGTGTTTGTTACATAGGGGTTCTGTGCAGAAATAATAAAGGGGATATCCTTACCTCTATAACAAAAAGAATGTTTGCTACTTCTCCACTAATGGCAGACGCTTTGGCTCTTCGGGAAGCTGCTTCGCTGGCGAATTCTTTTCAGATCAATTCTTCAATCCTCGAATCGGACAACAAATTGCTTGTTGAGGCGTGCATGAAAGGTAATCAGATTGGTGAGATTCAAATTATTCTTGATGACATTAGAAATTTAGTGAACAATTTGGGATCTGTTACAATTACCTGGACGAAGAGGGAGGGGAACTCCGCTGCACATGAAGTAGCTGCTTTAGCTTCTATAAATCAACTTCCTGGGAATTGGATGTCGAATCCTCCTTCTTCTCTGCGTAAAGTCATCACCTTGGACAAGATTCAAGCTTCCTCTTGATGTTTGAGTGTTGCTTGAACTCTTTGTTTGATGATTATGGATTTTAATTGAGAAGGATTGTGAACGGTGAAGGGGAGTTATTGCGTTGCATTTTCTCATCGTTGTTTTGTTGGCTATCGAAGAAACTTGGGTGTTTTGTTGCCTTATTTGGTATCTGTCTCAAGTTTACATCTAAGATACGTTAGCCCGATTTGTAATAACTTTTGCGTTTAATGACTTGTACTTTCTCAACCAATGGGTTGTGGAGCGGGTACCCGTTTTTGCTTTATTTGTATCTGGGCTTATGAGTTCAGGTCTTTGTGCCTTATTAATCTTGAGCCCAGGTGTTGTTTGGTGCCTTGATTGTTCCTTTGTGTTGTGTTGGTTTGGGCCTTGCCCTTTTCTTTGAAAATCAATCAACTTTGACCAAAAAAAAAATTAGTAATTTATATTATTGTTAATAATTGCTCTAAAAATGACTTAAAAACATCTCTAAAAATGCACTAAATTGGAGTTTATCAAGTGGTCGTTACTCACAGCCTATTTGAAAAATATAGTTGTTATTGACGATTGATAACCCTATTTTATATAGGTTATTTATGCTCCTAATACTTAAGTCAAGCTTAATTCTTAAGTAACTATAGTACTTAAAAATGTGAATATATGAATATTAGAATAAATATAGGTTATAAGTCAATTCCTTAAACCTTGGGCATAACCAATGCCTTTGTGAATATGTTTGATGTTTTGCTTTAGCGCTGCAGCGGTATGCTATCAAGGAGACGCTACAGCGTTATATGACGGCTGACCATTGAGATATTTGTGTGACCACTTGAGGACATGATGAGTCATCACCCTTATCTCTTCCTCTCAGCTGGATATTTTGACTTCCAAGTGGATGCTAAATTACACTTGGCGTCTCCTAAATGGAACCCATGTGATAGTTGGTGTATTCCAACATTAGTACTTTTTGTAAAGTGCTTTAAGGATAATATCTAAATCTTATGATCATCATGATATATTATTATTCTATTAAGACTTAGTTAGTTTTTAGATTAATAGAGATTGCTTCATTAGTAGGTAAGATACGTAGACAGCAAGTAGTTGTAACTTGGAAGAAGAACTTCTTATGACATAGTAGCTTTTCTCCATTGTTATACTACCTTTTAAGCTTTTATTTTTAGCATAGTTTTCTAGTCTTCATCCAAGGTTTTGCTCACGCCTCAACTTCATCCTTTGTATGCTACTTGGGATTATTGGAGTGTATCTTTTGCAACCACTCTTCTCTTGTCTTCATACGGTAATACATACTCTTTAGTTGTATTATGTTGATGGAACTTGTGATGAGCTAACTTTGTTGTAGTTGGATTGTTCTTGGTGTGTAATGAACCTTGAGTAACTTTTATATGATATTATGATGTTTGTGTTTTATTCCTTGTGTCATAATGCTTTCAATCTTGGTTTGGGAATGATCAACTAAAACAAGGTAACTTTGTGGGTACAGACATGGTTCACAAAGAGAACTCAATGAATGATATGAATGAAAACCCTTTAAAGACATTTAAAGGAAGCACTACTTAACTCTAGACATAGGGGAGTAGTAGTTCATAAGGCAAATGTTGTAAGAGCTTAATATACAGGGGTAAAACTTATTTAGAGCCTAGACATAGGAGTCTTGTAACATAACCCTGACGAAAGTGACTGAAAAGCACGCTACCAAAGCGCTACAGCGCTTAACGCTACAGCGTCTAAATATTATTTGAACATTACTCTTGGAAATTTACACAACTATTGAGCTATCCAACTCACCTTTAATTACTCCAACTTAATACTGTTTTATCACAACTTATCATGTTTACAACTCTTTACTTTTACTTGTTACTCAATTCTTTTCACTAAGCTTCTAATCACTTAAACTTCTTAGATTAACTCCAATCCCTGTGGGAACGAACTCTACTTATCATTATATTACTTGTTGCGATTGTGTATACTTGCACATCTACTTTTCGCACAACAAGTTTTTGGCGCCGTTGCCGGGGATTGCATTTAATTTTCATTGTTTAAGTTTTTAGTAAACTTAGTGCCTATTTTACACTGGTGTGTTGTTTCTTGTTGCTGCAGCAGTAAGCGCTACAGCGTATGCCCAGGTCTCAACCACCAGAATTTGAACCATACTCAGAACCAGAGAGAAGGTTCAGGAAACTAAGACATCTTCAAAGGGTCAGACCCACCATGTCAGAACATAGTCATAGGACCAATTCTGGTAGAGCTACCACTCTACATGGCAGATCTAATTCTGGTAGAGGAGGGACTGAACCAGGTGGAAGGGGTAGAGGTAGACATCAGCAGCCACCCACTCCCACCTTACATGACCAAGAGGACTGGTACAGACATCAATTCATAAATGAATGACCTGCTCAAATGGTAAATGACAGAGATAGACCAGTGAGGGACTATGCTGTGTTTGATCCACAAACCATGGAGACAAGCATAGCAAGACCTACTCTCCATACAGCTCAGTTTGAATTCAAACATATGATGTTCCAAATGTTGCAAACAGTGGGACAGTTTGGTGGTGCTCCTCAAGAGGACCCATATTTACACTTGAAGCAATTTTTGGAAGTCTGCAGTAACATCATCATTCCAGGGGTAAGTGATGATGCATTCAGATTAAAACTTTTTCCTTATTCCTTGAAGGATAGAACAAAGGCCTGGTTAACTTCTCTAGAGCCTAACTCTATCCATACTTGGAATGAAATGGTTGAGAATTTTTTGGCAAAATATTTTCCTCCAGGTAAGAATGCAAGAATGAGGAATGAGGTTACTGCATTCAGACAAAAAGATGGTGAAACACTGTTTGAAGCATGGGAGAGATGGAAGGAGCTGTTAAGAAAGTGCCCTTCATCATGGTATACTTGTGATTATCCAAATGGAAACCTTCTACAATGGACTAGATCCAACAACCAGACAAATGTTAGATGCTTCTTCAGGGGGTGTGTTGTTGAAGACCTTCTATAATGAGGCATGTGAGCTGATTGATGATATTGCCACAAATAGTTAATGGCCTACAGAAAGGTTAGCTCAGCAGAAGAAGGTAGCTGGTGTGCATGAAATAAGTGAAGTTTCTGCTCTATCTGCACAGGTTGCCTCTCTCACTAACATGATAAAATCTATGAACACATCAAACGCTGTAGCGGCTACCGCTGCAGCGGCACGTGAACCTACAATAGCTGTTATTGAGCAAGCCTCTCCAGGGTCAGTAAGCTGTGTATATTGTGGAGGAGAGCATTTGTATGAAGAATGTCCTGGTAATCCTGTCCCTGTGAACTTTGTGGGTTTCAATAAAAACAATAATCCCTATTCAAACATATATAATCCTGGTTGGAAGAACCACCCCAATTTCAGATGGGGAGCCAACAATGCAACAACACCTAATTACAGTGCTCCAGCAAATCCACCAGGATTCCCTGCTCAAAACTACCAAAGACAGAATGCCCCTGTCATAGATAATTCATTGGAAGGATTGATGAAAAGCTTTATGAGTGATTGCAAGACAACTCTGAAAACTCATGAAGCTTCCACTAAAAATCTAGAAGTTCAGATGGGGCAGATGGCTAATGTCCTTTCCCAAAGAATTAGTGGATCATTACCATCCACTACAGAAGCTTCAACTTCAGATACTACAGGAAAGGAGCATGTAAAAGCTATAACTTTGAGGAGTGGGAGATATTTGATAGGATCATCAACTGTTTCAGATGATGAAATAAACAAAAATTCTGAAAAACAAAAAGAACCTGCAACTGACGCTACAGCGCCTGAACCTAACGCTGCAGCGCCTGTTGTTGAAAAAGTACCACCACCACCCAAAACTATCCCAACATATCCAGATCCTCCATACCCTCAAAGACTTCGAAAGGCTCATGAAGACAAGCAATTTAACAAATTCCTAGAAGTCCTTAAACAGTTGCACATTAATGTCCCTTTGGTGGAGGCTCTCCAACAAATGCCCAACTATGCAAAGTTTATGAAGGATGTGCTTACTAAGAGGAGGAGACTTGGGGAATTTGAAATAGTAGCAATGACTGGGGAGTGCAGCATGTTGATGCAGAACAAGCTCCCACCCAAATCAAAGGATCCTGGCAGTTTTACTATACCATGCTCAATTGGGAATTTTTACTCTGGTCGTGCTCTATGTGATTTGGGAGCCAGCATAAATCTTATGCCCAAGTCCATATATACACAACTAGGAGTGGGAACTGCCAGACCTACCTCACTTACACTGCAGCTAGCTGATAGAACTCTTGCATATCCAGAAGGAATCTTAGAAGATGTTCTAATAAAGGTAGACAAATTTGTATTTCCTGCTGATTTTGTAATCTTGGATTTTGATGCAGATAAAGAAGTACTCATCATACTGGGAAGGCCATTCTTGGCCACTGGAAGAACTTTGATAGATGTGCAGAGAGGAGAATTGATCATGAGGGTCAATGACCAAGAAGTCAAGTTCAACATCCTCAATGCTATGAAATTTCCAGGTCCCAACATTGAAGAGTGCTCCTTTGTATCTGCTATTGACAAAGTAGTTCAGGATCACTTCCAGAAAAGCACAGATCATCTGAGGCAATTACTGGACAGCAGTGAAGATACAGAGTCTGATGCAGAAGCTGCAGAAGAGGAGGAGCAGACAGTCAAAGAAATTTGGCTAAAAAATATGAATATTTGGAGCAGGAGAATTCAGATATGAGAAAGGATCTCCCCTCCACTGAACAACCACCAACTCTGGAACTTAAGGAGTTGCCTTCACACCTCAAATATGCTTATCTAGGTGACAATAGTACTTTGCCTATTATAATTGCTTCTGACATTTCTGAAAAGCAGGAACAGGATCTGATTCAAACGCTGCAGCGGCATAAAAAGGCAATTGGTTGGCAAATGTCAGATATCAAAGGTATCAGCCCAACCATTTGTATGCACAGAATAGTGTTAGAAGAAGATTCTAAAAATTGCATTGAAGAGCAGAGGAGGTTGAACCCAATTATGAAAGAGGTGGTGAAGAAGGAAATCATTAAGTGGTTGGATGCAGGTATTGTATACCCCATATCTGACAGTGCATGGGTTAGTCCTGTGCAGTGTGTGCCAAAGAAGGGAGGGGTAACAGTAATAACTAATGAGATGAATGAGCTTCTTCCAACCAGAAAAATAACAGGCTGGAGAATATGCATGGATTACAGGAGGTTGAATAAAGCAACAAGAAAGGACCATTTCCCATTGCCTTTCATTGACCAGATGCTGGATAGGCCAGCAGGTAAAGAATTTTATTGCTTTCTTGATGGTTATTCAGGTTATAACCAGATTGCAATACTGCCCGAAGATCAGCAAAAGACTACATTCACTTGTCCATATGGCACCTTTGCTTTTAGAAGGATGCCATTTGGCCTGTGTAATGCACCTGCCACTTTTCAAAGGTGTATGATGGCAATTTTCTCTGATTACATTGAAAGATCCATGGAAGTTTTCATGGATGATTTCTCTGTGTTTGGAGAAACATTCCATCCATGCCTATCCAACTTGGAAGAAATCTTGATTAGATGTGAAGAAACTAACCTTGTGCTGAACTGAGAGAAATGCCATTTTATGGTGCAAGAAGGTATAGTTTTGGGGCATAAGATTTCCAAAAAAGGATTGGAAGTGGACAAGGCTAAAATAGAGGTCATTGAGAAGATATCTCCTCCAACCAACATCAAAGGTATTAGAAGCTTTTTGGGGCATGCTGGATTCTATAGGAGGTTCATAAAAGATTTTTCAAAAATCTCCAAACCTCTATGTCAACTGTTACAGCATGATAACCCCTTCACATTTGATGAGCCATGCATGTTAGCCTTTGATAAATTAAAGAAAGCTTTAATAACAGCACCAGTTATTATAGCTCCTGACTGGAGTAAGCCTTTTGAGCTGTTCTGGGGCAGAGCTTATGTGTGATGCTAGTGACTTTGCCATCAAGCATCACTCTGGTTTGTGGTTCTAAACCATTGTAAAAAGTTTCCATTTGTATAATGACAGGTAAACCATGATGTGGACATTTTCTTAAAAGCTCTTTCCATCTTTCCCATGCTTCAAATAATGATTCAAATTCTTTTTGTTTAAAAGATGTAATATCATGTCTCATCCTAGCATTTTTAATAGGAGGAAAATATTTGCTTAAGAATTTTTCAGCTAATTCATTCCATGTATGAATAGAATTGGGCTCCATAGAATTTAGCCATGATTTAGCCCTATCTTTCAAAGAGTATGGAAATAACTTAAGCCTAAATGCATCCTCACTAATACCAGGAATGATAAAGTTACTACAAACTTCTATGAATTGCTTTAAATGCTCATGGGGATCTTCATGTGGAGATCCACCAAATTGCTTTAAAAATTTACTGAATTGCTTCTCCTCATGTAATTTTTTCAATCTTTGAGGAAAAGGGGGAGGAGGGTATTCTGGTACTAACCTTGGAGTAGGAGATGTAGGAACACCAGGTGTTTCTGCATCTTGAGAATTTTTTTCATTTTTATTTTTTTCTCCCTTCTCTGTACCTTCAAGCTCATATGGTTCTGTTAGATCCTTGCCACTTCTTAAAGATATGGCTTTGACCTGCTCCTTACCTTGTCTTTGTGAGGGTGAAGCTTCTGTGTTTGATGGCAAAGTACCTGCTGGTCTTTGCTGCAAAGCAGTTGCTAATTGCCCTACTTGGTTCTCTAGGTTCTTAATTGATATATCATGAGCTTGCCTAGCAGTTCTAGTTTCACTAATGAATGATCTAAGCAATTCTTCTAGAGAATTGGCACTGGCAGGTGGGTTTGATCTTTGTTGGCTTTGAGGTAGGAATCCAAGAGGAGTACTTGGTGCAGGTGCACTTGTGCTCGTGCATTAGAATTGTTCCACCTAAAATTTGGGTGGTTTTTCCATCCTGGATTGTAGGTATGAGAGTAAGGGTTGTTATTTTTATTGTAACCTACATAATTGACAGAGACAGGGTTGCTAGGACATTCTTCATATAGATGGCCTCCTCCACAATACACACAACTTTTAGTTCCTGGAGGGGCTAGTTCTATGGCTGCTGCAGTGTTTTCTTTAGGTGTTGCTACACTAGATGTAGGTGCACTAGTGCACTGTTTGATCAGATTGGTTAAAGTGGCTACTTGAGCAGATAGGTCTGATATATCATTAATCTCATGTACTCCAGGGGTTCTCTTTTGAGCACTTACCCTCTCAGTAGGCCAACTTGAACCATTTGTAGCAATTTTGTCAATAAGATCACATGCTTCATTATAAGACATATTCAAAAGAACACCACCAGTTGATGCATCAAGCATCACTCTGGTTTGTGGTTCTAGACCATTGTAAAAAGTTTCCATTTGTATAATGACAGGTAAACCATGATGTTGACATTTTCTTAAAAGCTCTTTCCATCTTTCCCATGCTTCAAATAATGATTCAAATTCTTTTTGTTTAAAAGATGTAATATCATGTCTCATCCTAGCATTTTTAATAGGAGGAAAATATTTGCTTAAGAATTTTTCAGCTAATTCATTCCATGTATGAATAGAATTGGGCTCCATAGAATTTAGCCATGATTTAGCCCTATCTTTCAAAGAGTATGGAAATAACTTAAGCCTAAATGCATCCTCACTAATACCAGGAATGATAAAGTTACTACAAACTTCTATGAATTGCTTTAAATGCTCATGGGGATCTTCATGTGGAGATCCACCAAATTGACCAATTGTTTGCAACATTTGAAACATCATAGGTTTAAATTCAAAATGAACAGCATCAATTTGAGGTCTAGCAATACTAGTTTGTATGTGCTGCTGGTCATATTGAGCATAGTCTCTCATAGGTCTATCTCTATCATTAATCATACCTATTGGTCCCATTTGAATGAATTGTTGTCTGTGATCTGGTCCATCTTCAGGTTGTTGATGTGAATTAGGTCCTCCTCTTACTGAGGCATCTTCACTGTGGTGAGACATTGTTCTGCAGTCTTGTTGTCTTTGTCTTTGCTGTCTTAGCAATCTCCTAAATCTTCTCTCAATTTCTGGATCACAATCAAATTCTGGTGGTCTATCTCTGGGCATAAACTAGTGTTTCCACACTGAGTGTTTCTGCACTAAGTGTTTCTGCACAGAAAACAGAATACCAGTAGTACTAATAAAACACTAAATTAACAATCTAAACAAAATTTTACTATAATCCCCGGCAACGGCGCCAAAAACCTTGGTGTGGTTTATTATATGCAAGTATACATAGTCACACAAGTAATAAAGTGATAAGAAAGGTCGAACCCACAGGGATTATGTATTCTAAATTTTTGTAGTTCAAAGTGTACACTTAGTGTGTCTACACTATTCAGTATTTTTGGTTTGGAGTTTTCAAAGTAAGTAAGAATAATAATAAGCAATAAAATGTGTGAGAAATCAGTGGAAAAAGTAGTTGAGATGTTTTCACCAAGTACTTTACTTCTAAATGTTTTAATGGAGTATGTAGTGTGGGAACACTGGATGTAGGTGCATCAGTTTGTGCCTTTCAGCACTTCTCTTTAGAGTTTCATTACAAGCTCTTATGATCTTTGTTTTTTACAGTAAAGAAAGGGTTGTCAATTCCTCCCTTGCCTCCTAACAATGATCCAAGTTGCTAAATAGGTTCACTCTTGTAATTTTATTATCCTAAGGACTATGCTATCCTATGTCTAGGTTTTAGCATGTATTTAACAAAGTTTCCTTTATTAAATACTTGTCCCTATTAACTCTTGAGTTCATAAATGTAGCCCATGTCTGCTGCTACAAGTTTTACCTATTCTAAAGTGATCAATTCCAGAATAAGTTGAAAGAAGTGTTATGCAAGAGTTTAAAGTGTTTACACTTCATAAACCATAATAACATATTTAGAAGTTCATTACAAGGTTAGAACATCTCAACTTAAGGGAATTTAGCTCATGTTACTCATGTTATAAAGCAAAGAATATGCAAAGAACATAAGTAAATGAATAATAAAGCAAAAGAGCTTAAAAGAGTAGAGATTACTTGAATAGAAGTTCTTTTGCATTAAGTTCCCAAGTTGAAGTACAATAAAGATTTCTTACACGAATTTCTTCAAAGTAGAAGTGAAGGGAATGGTTGTCAAGCACTTCCTCACCTTCCTCTCCTTAGAAACTTGAAATGAAAATAAACTAAACCTAAACTAAGCGAAAAGATAAAGGATTTAAAGATATGAAAGATGATAAAAGATAGGATGATTTTCTTGTGAAGATATGATATCTATTTATAGGCTTGAAAGCTTTCCTCTTGCAAGGGGTTTTCCTTTGGCGTGAAAGATCAGCTGAGGAGACTGAACATGGTTAATTTGTTGACAACCAATCAAGCAAGCTGCACAAGTTTGGTCGCTGGCATGCATAATAAAAGATGAGGTCCATTGGAGAAGTGCCATATGTCTTTTAGATAAGTTTGAGTCTTGCAACTTGATTTTTCTGTGTATCGCCGACTTCTGCAAGTGGCTCAGCTCTAAGTGACTAGGTATGACGTCACAAATCAAGTGTGGAAGCATTGAAATGATCTTTGGATGTTTTGGTATAAACTGCAGAATTTAGCAGGTGTTGGCAGTGTTTCCACTTCTAGTGTTTCCACTCCTGGTGTTGGCAGTGTTTCCACTCCTGCAGTAGCTGCACTGAACAAAAACATCAAACCTAACAAGATTTGTGCATTTTCCCTAGATCATTGCCCTTTATCCATTTGAATATTTAAAATGTTGTTCCTTGATAAATAAGCTATAAATATATATAAATGTTCTTGAAAATAAGCAATAACTCAAGTTTAATTGTATGAATATCTCTATATAAAATAGAGTTATCAGGGAAATCAAAGAATACTTTCCAGATGAGCAGCTATTGACAATAACTGCTGAATCATCAACCGCTGTAGCGGCTAGTGTAAAAACACTAGACGCTGTAGCGCCTGAACCTACAACACCTTGGTATGCTGACATAGTGAATTTTTTGGTTAGCAAGGTAGTACCTACTGAGATGACTTATCAGCAAAGGAGAAGGTTCTTCGACACAATGAGACAATATTATTGGGATGAACCTTTTCTATACAAGAAGTGTCAAGATCAGTTAATGAGGAGATGCCTAGCAGAGGAAGAACAAATTCAAGTGCTACAACACTGCCATTCTGCACCATGTGGTGGGCATTTTGGTGGTATTAGAACTGCTGCAAAGGTATTGCAATCTGGCTACTATTGGCCTTCACTTTTTAAAGATGCTCAAGACTTTGTAAAAAAAATGTGATAGGTGCCAAAGAACCGGGAATATTTCAAACAAACATGAAATGCCTTTAACAAACATTCTAGAGGTTTAACTCTTTGATGTTTGGGGAATGGATTTCATGGGACCTTTTCCCCCTTCTCATGAAAACCTATACATTTTAGTAGTTGTAGACTATGTTTCAAAATGGGTAGAAGCTGTTGCTCTACCCAACAATGATGCAAGGTCTGTGAGCTAATTTTTATTGAAAAATATTTTCACTCGTTTTGGAACTCCTAGAGCCATCATAAGTGATGAGGGATCTCATTTTTGTAATAAATTAATTGAGACCCTATTGGCTAAATATGGAGTCAAGCATAACATAGCAACTGCTTATCATCCACAAACTAGTGGTCAAACTGAATTGTCAAACAGAGAAATAAAAAGAATGTTGGAAAAGATGGTAGGGCCTTCAAGGAAAGAATGGTCAATACATCTAGATGATGCTTTATGGGCCTACAGAACAGCTTATAAAACACCTTTAGGGATGTCTCCCTATAGGTTGATTTATGGGAAGTCCTGTCACCTACCAATTGAACTTCAGCACAAGGCCCATTGGGCTCTAAAAAAACTCAACTTTGACTACAAGAAAGCAGGAGATGCTAGATTGCTGCAACTAAATGAATTGGAAGAACTTAGGCATTTTGCCTATGAGAATGCAGCAATTTATAAAGAAAAAACCAAAATGTGGCATGATCAAAAATTGATAAAAAGGGATCTCACTGAAGAAGGACAGGTATTGCTTTACAACTCCAGGCTAAGATTGTTTCCTGGAACGTTAAAATCTAGATGGTCAGGCCCTTTTCAATTGATAAAAACATACAGCCATGGAGCTGTGGACCTCTATGATACAGCAACCAATACCACCTTCAAAGTGAATGGCCAAAGGATTAAACAATATTTTGGTGAAAATGTGGTAAGAGACAAAACCACAATTGAGCTTAAAGATCTCTAATTTGAAAGAGAAAGTCTGGCTGCAGACTTTAAAGCAAGCGCTCTTGGGAGGCACCCCAAGGATTCTAACAAATCTTCTGTTTGTATGTTTATTCTCTATGCAGGAAGTTAGGATGAGCGCTGTAGCGGTTGCTTATTACAAGAGCGATGCGGCGGTTGTGTTAAATCAGGGCTGGGTGTGGTTAAACAAAAAAATAAAAATCTTGTTCAGGGTGAGCTGGCATTGTAGCATCATCCCTAGCCTGAGCTGCACATGCACCTACTCACCTGCACTTGTCCAATCAACAGTTTCTTTTCTCTCTCCCACTTCACTCACAAACGGTCACTTTAATATCTACAACTCCCCACGCTACCAATTTCTCATTCTTTCTCTCTCCTTGCTCTCTGAAACTACTCTCAACCGTTACCACTCACCATTCATAACCTCCATCCTTTCTTCTTCCTTCGTCCCAACGCACACCAACATTTCCCAACAACCAGAAACATATACGCAAAGCTCTTAACCAACCATGACCAAAAAGCAAGCTGCCCGAAAACGATCTGGCAAAGGAGATACTACGAAACCAGAACCCTCCAATCCTGTCAAAACCACCATGGCCAAAGCAACTCCAGATCCTCAGAGGTTTTGGAAAATGGACTTCATAGCTGAAAGGGGGTTCAAGACAGACAGCGCTCCTGAAGCTTTCTCAACCGCTGTCACAGCGCTAGGCTGGGTGAACTTCATTAAGCATCGTAAGGAATACATGACGTCCTTGGTAAGGGAGTTCTATGCTGGCATTGAGGAGCCTAAGGAAGGAAAGCCTCAAACACACTCACTGGTAAGAGGTGAAACTGTTAATTTCAACATCAGAACCATCAATGATATTTTCCATCTAGGCTATCATGGAAAGGCGTTGGAAATTAAAGTTCTGAACTGAGGAGATGAAGAAATGGAGGCTGTTAGAAGAAGAATTTGTGTGGAAGGGGCTACGTGGGATAAATTTGGGGCTGAATACAAAATCAAAAAAGCCTATTTGGGTGAGGAAGCCAATCTGTGGTGTAGTTTCATCAAACACTCTCTACTGCCTACATCTCACACAACATTCGTGGAAAAGGAGAGGCTCATTGTTATTGATGCAATAATGGCTGGAGAGAAGATAGATGTAGGAAGGCTAATTGCGAAGGAGATAGAAAAATGCAGAATCAAGAAAGGAGGTAACTTGTATATTCCTTGTTTAATTACTGATCTCTGTCTGGAAGCTGATGTAGAGGTTGAAATGAAAGAAGAAAGAAGATCCCCTCTTGGGGCATTTCCTTGTATTTTTAAAGTTAAGCAGAAACCTGTCGCTGCAGCGTCTTCTGACTTTGTAGCGCTGCAGCGCCTAGAGCTGAAGCAGCAGGTTCTCTGCAAATTTGTGAAGGAAAAATTTGATTGGGAAAAAGCAATGTATGCCCAGATATCCAAAGGAAAGACATCCATTTCCCCTCCTCAATTCCCTGATTGGTTATTGGAGGAAGAGCCAGTTGAAAAACAACAGAAAAAGGGAGTCAAGAAAGAAAAGAAGAAAGCTGTGACCAGCCCAGCAAAGAGAACAAAGCCTAGCCCAGCAAAGAAAGTGCAAAAAGCTGTGGTAGAGGAGGAAAGTTTGGATTCTGATGACATTGAAAACATAAGTGAGGAAGATGAAGAAGAAACCATTGCAGTCATGAAAGAGATGGAGAAGCAGGAGGATGAGGAATCATCAGGTGAGGAGAGTGATACTGAAGAAGAATCTGAAAGTGAAGAAGATGAGGAAGGAGAAGAAATACAGTGTGATCCAACCCCAAGCCCAAAGAAACCAAAAACCCCCCTGCCAAAGCCAATCCACCATCAACCCCCACCCCATCCCTGAACCAACCAAACTAACACCCAAGAAAACACCTGCCAAACAAGCCACACCAAAGAAGCCTGAACAAAAACATCCAATCACCCAAGAAAACCCAACTGAGCAGCCTAAGAAAGATTATCAGTCATACACCAAGGCAAGAAGAAACCCAGGAGTCAAACTGGCTGAGCACCCAGAAGAAGGTCTTCAGACAGTAGATGCTGCAGCAACTATGTCTGCATTACCTAGTGACACAATTCCTGAGGCAGTTCTGACCGAGGAGGAAAGTGAGAAGGAAGATGCTGAGGAACTAGTGAACTTGCAGGATGGAACAGAGCCAGTGCTGGAAGAAAAAGAGCAGGAGCAAGAGCAAACAGAAGAGGAAGAAGAAGTGCAGGAATCAGACGCTGCAGCGGCAGCAGTGTAGGAGTCAAGCGCAACAGCGCCACCAACCGCTGTAGCAGCAGAGAAGACTACTCCACCTCAGCCAAAGAAGAAAAAGGCAACCAAAGGAGCCCCAGCCCCTTCAAGAGCCAGTAAGAGGCTCAAGAAGGCCTAAAAAGGCAAGACTTGTTGGCTTCTCATGCCGGTTATGTTCTTTGAACTTTGTTTTTTGTTGTTCTAAGGCCTCTCCCTTTTGTTGTCCATCAAGCAGTGAGGACACTGCCAAATTTAAATTCTGGGGGAGGACCTTATGGTTAATAATGTTTTAAATTAAGTACAATTATGTTTTTAAATATTAAGTATAATTAATTATAATTATGCCATGTTTTGCATGTGTTGCATGTTTTGTATATTTTGTATGCTTGAATGGGAAATATGATTAGCTGCATGTTTTAAATTTTTTAGTAAGCAAAAGCTAAAGTAAATAAATTTTTTTGAGTAAGGCAGCCTTGTGTAAACAATGAAATGGTTTTATTGCTGCTTTTACACAAAATCCAAGCTTAGTGAAGAACCTAGTTAGCTAGGGGTAATCTAAGGATAAAGTTAGTCTAGGATAACCAAGGGTTAGTCAAGTCTTCATTAAAAATTGAGAGTTGTTTTAAAGCTAAGTTTGGGGGGTGCATCGGTTATGTTAAGGGTAGGAGCAAAAGATGATAAATTGGTCTTTGCAAAATGAAATAAAAAAAAATGAATGAATATGGTCTTGTATAAAGTTGCAAAGTATCTTAAATAAATTGCTGAGCTGTTCCAAAAAGCATGAAAAGAAAATGCAAATAAGGAGCTCAGTAATGAAGATAGCATCTAGTTTTTGATCATTAAAATCCAGCGCTACAGCGTCTACGGACTTTGAAGCGCTACAGCAGTTGATCACCAGGCCAAAAGTTTATGCACTGACCAATATTCTGAAAAATGCCTAATTAAAGCCCTTTGCTGTGCTTTGAAGCCCCTCAGATCTTGTGTGAAATTGTTATTCCACTCTTCTTTTTGAAAGCATTCTTTGCGTAACCCAAAAGAAATCCATTCTTACCAAAACCTTAGAGAAATTCTGAAATTAACTAGGAACTAAGTTAAGCTTTGATATCACACACTCACAACTGAGCAGTAATGATTCTATTTGAATTGTGAACCACAATGATGTGTGAAAATGATAAGAATTAGTTTATGCGTAAATTCTGTTTAATTTAAAAGCTGCAGCTAGTTATATGATCAGTTTGTCTTGTTCAAGTGTCATTACTTGGGGACAAGCAATGGTTTAAGTTTGGGGGTGTGATAACCCTATTTTATATAGGTTATTTATGCTCCTAATACTTAAGTCAAGCTTAATTCTTAAGTAACTATAGTACTTAAATATGTGAATATATGAATATTAGAATAAATATAGGTTATAAGTCAATTCCTTAAACCTTGGGCATAATCAATGCCTTTGTGAATATGTTTGATGTTTTGCTTTAGCGCTGCAGCGGTATGCTATCAAGGAGACGCTACAGCGTTATATGACGGCTGACCATTGAGATATTTGTGTGACCACTTGAGGACATGATGAGTCATCACCCTTATCTCTTCCTCTCTCAGCTGGATATTTTGACTTCCAAGTGGATGCTAAATTACACTTGGCGCCTCCTAAATGGAACTCATGTGATAGTTGGTGTATTCCATCATTAGTACTTTTTGTAAAGTGCTTTAAGGATAATATCTAAGTCTTATGATCATCTTTATATATTATTATTCTATTAAGACTTAGTTAGTTTTTATATTAATAGAGATTGCTTCATTAGTAGGTAAGATACGTAGACAGCAAGTAGTTGTAGCTTGGAAGAAGAACTTCTTATGACATAGTAGCTTTTCTCCATTGTTATACTACCTTTTAAGCTTTTATTTTTAGCATAGTTTTCTAGTCTTCATCCAAGGTTTTGCTCACGCCTCAACTTCATCCTTTGTATGCTACTTGGGATTATTGGAGTGTATCTTTTGCAACCACTCTTCTCTTGTCTTCATACGGTAATACATACTCTTTAGTTGTATTATGTTGATGGAACTTGTGATGAGCTAACTTTGTTGTAGTTGGATTGTTCTTGGTGTGTAATGAACCTTGAGTAACTTTTATATGATATTATGATGTTTGTGTTTTATTCCTTGTGTCATAATGCTTTCAATCTTGGTTTGGGAATGATCAACTAAAACAAGGTAACTTTGTGGGTACAGACATGGTTCACAAAGAGAACTCAAGGAATGATATGAATGAAAACCCTTTAAAGACATTTAAAGGAAGCACTACTTAACTCTAGACATAGGGGAGTAGTAGTTCATAAGGCAAATGTTGTAAGAGCTTAATATACAGGGGTAAAACTTATTTAGAGCCTAGACATAGGAGTCTTGTAACATAACCCTGACGAAAGTGACTGAAAAGCACGCTACCAAAGCGCTACAGCGTCTACGGATTCTTAAGCGCTACAACGCTTAACGCTACAGCGTCTAAATATTATTTGAACATTACTCTTGGGAATTTACACAACTATTGAGCTATCCAAGTCACCTTTAATTACGCCAACTTAATACTGTTTTATCACAACTTATCATGTTTACAACTCTTTACTTTTACTTGTTACTCAATTCTTTTCACTAAGCTTCTAATCACTTAAACTTCTTAGATTAACTCCAATCCCTGTGGGAACGAACTTTACTTATCATTATATTACTTGTTGCGATTGTGTATACTTGCACACTTACTTTTCGCACAACAACGATCAAACAAGTTAAACTCAGAGTGACCATTAATAACAACCTACTTTTATGCTTGGGAAAATGTTTATTTGCTGCTTGGGAAAAAAGGTTTGGGAAAGAAAATGTTTATTTGTAGAAAAGAAAGGGGTGCATATTAAAAAAGGGGTGTGAAAAGGAGCAGGGGGTTGTATCAAAAAAATGGTGTAACTAGAAATAGGGGTTGTATTAGGAAACAAAAAGGGGGTGTAGACAGTAGAGCCTAATTCGTTTTTTGTGTTTATGAGCCCACGAATTCTGGGTTTAAAAGGGGGAGGCGCATAATGGAATTTGTGCGGGGCGATTAGCAATCTGATATTTAAAAAAAATTAAAATAAATAAAACCCTAACTATATAAAGCAAAAAAAACTGAACAGTTAGGTTAACCCTATTCTCACTCTCCACCCTTAGCGCCGCATTCCCCCCTCTTTCTCTCGACCCTAATTTTTTCATTTTTCTTCTCCTCACTGCCGTTCACACTCATCCTCTCATCACCAAGAACCCACCTTTATTTTCCTCACCGTCCTAATCTCTCACTCTCCTTTACCGGTGACAACGAAAACAACACAGAGAGAGGGAAGGCATGCGAACGACGGCCACCGGGGGGTGTTTTGGCTTGCGATGGCGTCGATTGGGTGCGGTGGGGGCTACGGCGGTGGCTTCTTGGGGGTTGTTGGGTGCGAGGGTGCTTTCTGTGGTGGCGATGGCTGTTTGGTGGTGGATGGAGGATGGAGGATGGAGTTGCGAAGTGGAGGAGAACGTGGTGGTGTACTATGTTGGTGATTGACGATGAAGGTTTGTAAGGGTGGAAGTGACGATGGGGGAGGCGGTGAGAAAGGAGAGTGGTGGTTCAGTAGTATTTTGGCCACGGTTTGGTGATGTGGTAAGGGAGGTGCGATGGTGGTTTCGGAGAGGAGGGGAAGCTCACAGTGATGGCTTGGTGTGAGGAGGAAGCTACGCCGGTGCTACGACGGGGGGTGGTGGTGGTGGTACAGCGATTGTTTGGCGTTTGACGGGGGTAAGGGATGGCTACGGTGGGGCTACGACAGTGCTACGGCGGAGGCCACCATGAACGGTGGCCGGAGGTAAAGTTTCTCCCCCTTTTTTTTCAGTCTCTTCTCACAATGTCTCACTCCCTTACATTCTGTCCCTTTCGTTCAGTTCAAAAATGTTCTAAAAAGAGCTATTGATTATGATGTTATGCCATTTTAAAGGAAATCAGTTTATTGACAAATCATGCAATATTGTTATGAATAGAAAAAGGATTAGGAATCGACCTAAGTGCAAACAAAAATTGAAACAGCGAACTCGCCCCTTCTCCCTGCTTCAGCCTCTGCCTCTCCTTTTTCAGAATCTTGGTGATTAGGGTTTCAGTGTGAAACCCTAATTTTGGTGCTGATTGATGTGAAATTTTTAGTTGCCGTATCTGTGCGTGTGTGTGTTCTTCGTATACTTCTCTATTTCAGTCACTGTATGGCTGAGTGTGTTTTCTGTATATTTCTCAGTGACTGTGTGCCTCTATTTGGGTCTTTTTCTCTATATTTCGGTCCCCCTATTTTGATAGTGTGTTACTGTTTTATAGGTGGATTGATGAGGTGCTGAGGGGCTAAAAGGACAGTCAGCAATTAGGGCACAAAAAGGATAACATTTTGAGGAAGAATCAAAAGGATCACAACAGCTGGAGCAATTTAGGGCGCCAAGGACAGTCAAAGGAAGGACAATAGCAAGAAAAAAGGACTCAATAGGCTAAATAATAACAATAACGAAATAAAATAAAACGAGTATCGAACAATCGTTGTAGGAGAGTGCCAAAAACACGCGCGTTTAAAACGATATGTGACGCAATGAGAATAAGAATTTTTGGATTTTAATTGATCGGACAAAATTAGGGTATGACATGGATGAATATCAAGATTGATCTTGAGAAAGTCTATGACAGGCTTAATTGAGATTTTGTGAAAGAAACCTCGGTTGATATCGGTGTCCCATAGAGCTTTATTAATGTCATTTGGGAGTGCATTTCGACGATATGAGGGTTTTGTGGAATGGTGAGGCTCTAGATAAACTCATTCCTAGCAGAGGGATTAAACAAGGGGATCCCATCTCCCCTCACCTTTTTGTCCTGTGTATTGAGAAGCTCTTCCAGATGATCAACTTAACAGTGAACCACAGTCACTGGAAGCCCACCAAGCTCTCTAGACAAGGTCCACCGCTTTCTTATCTTGCATTTGTTGATGATGTTCTCCTTTTTGTTGAAGCTAGTGGGGAGCAGATCCCCCTAATGAAAAAGATTCTTGACACTTTATGTGGTTTTTCAGGGTAGAAAATTCGTCAAAGTAAATCTCGTATTTTCTTCTTTAACAATGTGGTTGACCGCGAGAAGCTGGATTTGCCAAGTGTTTGGCTTTCAAGTGACTAATGATTTAGGGAAGTATCTTGGTGTGCCTATCCTTCATGAAAAGGTTAATCATCCTCCCTCCAATTCATATTAGATAAAGTTGATTAGAGATTAAATAACTGGAAGTCCAAGGTGTAATCCTTTGCCGGACGGGTTGCCCTCACTAAGTCTGTTATTCAAGCCCTCCCCTCATATGTGATGCAAGCTTCTTTTATCCCTCGCTTTATATGTGATGAAATTGATAAGAGATGCCATAAGTTTGTGTGGGGAGATTCTGATGAGCACAAACTCGTGCACATGGTGAGCTGCAGCAACATTTGTAGGCCCAAATCTTGGGGTGGTCTTGAATTGAGGATGGTTAGGAATATTAATCAAGCCCCCTCACAACATTTGCAGCAACATTTGTTGGCCCAAATCTTGGGGTGGTCTTGAATTGAGAAAGGCTAGGAAAATTAACCAAGCCTCCTTGATGAAGGTGAATTGGAACCTTATTGACAAGAGAGAGGATCATTGGGTCAAAGAGGTGCGGTCTAAGTACTTCTGTGGTTGTGACATTGTTCCTTCGATCAAAATGGGCAAACCTGGTGAGGTATTTGTAACTCCTGAGAAATCTCTCCAAGTGCCTTGGATGGAGATTTGGTGATGGCGAGACGATGAGTGTGCAAAATGATCAATGAGTGCTTAATTTTGGTTGTCTTGCTTTGGTGGTGTCCCATCTTAGTCCCGGTGAAGAAAGTATATGGTGCGTACGAGACATCACTAACAACAATGGGGAGTGGGATGTGAGTAAGCTTAGAAATCTTATCCCCCAATATGTGATAAAGTTGATCTGTTGCTTGAAAACCCCTTCTCTGTCGAGGGGCTCTGATTAGATTGTGTGGAATCATACGAAAGATGACGTCTTCTCTACTGCTCCTGCTTATGAATAGCTTATCTCAAATTCCCAAGGGGGTTTGATTGGTCTATTTCGTGCTATTTGGCGTTGGCCTGGGGAAAGTCTATTGGTGTGGGTGTTGTTCCTGATTGTAGAGAAGGGATTAGATGGATCCGTCCTGTGTTGTTGGGTGAAGAAGATCAACTACAACGGTGCGGTTACTAGTGCTGGTGGTAAGGCTGATGGTTGTGGTTGCATTAGAGATAGCTTCGAAAATTTTATTCTGGGGTTTGCTTTTGATATTAGGCCTTACTCTATTACGATGACTAGTGTTCGTGCTTTGATGATTACGTTTCTTGTTTTGAATCTGATTCATCGATATTTATTAAATTCATTCAATCTATACGTTCTTCGCAACATCCTTTATTCCAATTGGTGTCCTCAGTTTAGAACCTTCTACTTGTTGCTAGTCAGAGTGGATTTCTCACACCTATGGATTTGCTAAGTTTGGCTTTTGTTTAAGTGACCGTAGTGTTTCATGTTGTTCCAAATTTTGTTGCCGATGCCTTTAGGGCTGACTTTGTGGGAACTCGTTTCCTAGGAATTTCTAATTTGTTTTTTCACGGGAGCTCAACAAAAATAATAAAGTTATAATCAAAGTATTGAAGAAAATATGATTAATGCATAGAGAAAGAATTGGAAAAGCTGCGAGAATACGGATATGGAATCTTGCAAATGTGATGTTCACTTCCTTTTCTCTGGAACTAGAAAGTTAAAAGCTACAATATCTGCTACTACTTGCTCCTCTGCCAAGCAACTTTATACACATCCAATAGAACTTTAGAACTATTTACGGTTGGACTACATTCAAAAATCAAAGGGTCACTTTGGTGTCAGATTCATTATTAGCAATTTACTAGCAATGATACATTAATTAATTTTTTTATAAAATTGAGATTTTTTTTGCATAATCTCGCTGCTCAACGGCGGCAGCCACGTTCATCTTTACTGTAAATTCCATTTGTTAATTAAAAATACAGATTAATATTTTATTAAACAAAACAAATACTAGTACTCGTCAATGGGTTTGACAAACCATTGCGTAACAATATCAGACAAGCATTACGTAAAAACGGCTTTACAGCAAACACAAACATCGAAGTCGAACAAAACAACAGGGATAACTTAACTGCAAGAATATGAGGAGACAATCGCCAATAAAAAGCAATATAATATGAGAAAAAGTCATTACTCAGTCTTAACAAACAATTTCAGAATCATTTCGAATATGCACCTATGCACACCAGAATCAATCTTCCGAGTTCATATACCAATATGCAAAAATAAAGGAAAAAAAAGAAACACTAAAAATGCTTTCAAAACGAAGAAATAAAATGAATGACCTATATGCAATATATCACGCAGACACGACGAACAAAAACTTAACCACAACCACTTGGCGCCACCGCCGTCAATTCCAGCCATCACCACCTGGCGCCGCCGCAGCCGGCCTCTGCAAAGCTGACCTGTCAGGCAAATAAGAAACATGCGAATAGCCACGTTCGGGAACAACACCACCAGCTTCTGAACCATTGTAAGCTACCTTGTGCGCCATTTGGGAATGCGGTGTTTGAATGAAATAAACTGGTTGACCGACTGGTCCGGTCACTGGCCTCACTGCTTGGAAGATTCCAGACTGTGTTTGAATGAGATAAACCGGAGTTTGTTCAGTTCCATTTGCAGAAACCCCTAACGGATAACCATTATGCCTTTCCGGTAAAAACGATGAATGAACCGGAACTGGAATCGGTCCAGAAACCTGAACCGGATTTGGACCGGAATAAACTCGCGCAGGTTCATGCGTTGCTAACGGCAATACATTTTCTGAATTAGTCTGAGAGTAACCGTAACCGTCAGTAGTACCACCGTAAATTCTGCCGTTTTCTCCGCCGTATATTCTGCTAGTTTCTTCGTCATTTTTTTGTTGTTGCTCATTATTTCCAAACTGTAACTTCTGCATTTCCTGAATTTCAGTTTCTCTAACCGTTTCAGATCCACACTCGGAACCTGCCGCTGAACTTTTCGCCGGAAATTCCAGAATTGCCGACTGTGAATCCGCCTGTTTTGTTGCAGGAACTGCGGAATACGCGTTATCAAATCCAAACAGAAAATCTGGATTCTGCGACTTTGGTTGTGGAGAAGAACATTCCAGAGGTGGAATCGGAACCGAAACCTGAACCTGAACGGAATTGAGAGCGTCAACGAACCACTGCCGCTCCGGCTTTGAATCCGTAGCCGCGAGATTCATCATGGAGGAAACCGAAGACGCGTTGTTGTTGTTGTTGTTGTTGTTGATAGGGAAGAGGAAGAGTCTCAACCTTGCAGGTTTAGGTGAAGCGCGACACAAGCGATCATACTCAACCATCATATGATCAAGATCCTCTTCGTTAGTAACGGAGATCAAAGCGTCGAGATCCTCACCGGGAAGTTGATACTTGAAGCAGACGTCGGAGTTAGCAAGCGCAGAGAGCTTGGCCATGACGACGGAGAGCTTGGCATTGCGATCGACGGCGAGAATTTTGGTGTCGCCGCCGACGTAAGTGAGCTGATTATCATGAGGCCTAGGTTGAATTTTACCGCCGTAGCTACACATGAGTTTGACTCTGTAGGTATTGGACGGAGGAGGTAATTCATCAAAGGAAGATGGATTATCGTTATCCATCAATTCGCGAGAACGAGGAGAGGAATCACGGGAATTTGGATGGGAATTGTAGGAGTAATTTTCCATGGATGAAAGGAATTAGGTTTTTTTTGGGAATTAGGGTGTGGAGGAAACAGGAGAATTGTGATGAGTTGGGAGAGTGAAGTGTTGAGTGAGAAAAACAGCGTGAGGGGAAAGAAGAAGAGTGTGGTTTTATGTTATGAGAGATAGTTACGGTGGTGGCCCCTGGTAGGGTATAAAAGACCGAAAAAGTACAGATTTGTGGGACAGATCAACGCGCTAGAAGAAGATATGACCCCACTTATCACTTTTATTCAAAATTTATTTTAAAAAGAAACATTTTTTTCTAGATTTTTTTTTGATAAGCTTTTTTCTAGAGAATTTAATTTTAAATGAAAAAATATGTGTAATCTAGATAAGTTCAGATAATTTTGTCAAAAAAGAGATAAGTTCAGATAATCTTGGTTAAAATGTAAATAAGGTGGAGTTATAGTGAAATTTAAATTTAAACTAACTAAATTTAAATTCCGATTACATGAATTTATTTTAGGGAAGAATGAAGGGGATTTTTAAATTTACAAATATAGAAGGGTAATTAAGAGGAAACCAAAAAGGTTAAGTAGTTAGGCTATTCCTTTTATACAATCTTGTTGATTTTATATGTTCATTAGATAAGATGTTAAGATATTAATAAAGCCAAACAACTAACATATAGCTAATAAACTCGTACAAGCAAAATATAAATGTTTCGTAACTACTTTCTTTTGTACATAGTGTTTCGTAACTACTAACTTATATTATTTTGTTTAGTCAAAACAAAAAAACTTAATAGTATCTAATATCTATTTATACAAACAAACATCCTATGAAATTACATTCTTTAAGGGTAAAAATGTCATTACACTCTTTTTTTTCTTTTTTTTCTCTTTCTTCTTACACTCTCTTTCTTACTTTTCACTTTTCTCTTACACTCTCTTTCCTCATTTTTTCTCTTTCTTCTAACACTATCTTTTCTCCTTTTCACTTTTCTCTTACACTCTCTTTCTTCCTTTTTTTCTTTTTACTTTACTTTTAATTTTTCCATAAATAATTATTCTCTTTCTTTTATCACTTCACTATAATTTTTTTAACTAAATTTCTAAATTTATACAAACACTACTCTATTCAAATTACCTATAAAAATGTAAATGAGTCACACTAAAAAACAAAACAAAACTATCACCTTAAAATTTTAATTTTTATCTCCGAAATCTTTTTACACTCTTATTGATAATCTACTAACACCTCTTATTGATAATCTACTACCTATCTTTTAATATCTATTATAATCAACTAAAGAAATCAATTGAAACTACGAGATAACTGCAATGATATATAAAAATCACGGGATAACTGCACTGATATACAAAAAAACACAAGATTAATATTTGTCATTGATAATTAATATTTTTGAAGACTACTATAAACCTACTATCTAAAAACAATAATATTTAAAGACTATTTAAACTACTGATTAATATTTAAAACAGATATTTCTTATTGATAATCTACTATCTCTCCTTTAATATCTACTACAATATACTAATCAACTAAAATAATCAATTGAAATTACGAAATAACTGCATTGATATATAAAAAAAACACGGGATAACTCCACTGATATATGAAGAAAAAAAAACACGAGATTAATATTTGTCACTGATAATTAAATTTTTTGAAGACTACTACTACAAACCTACTATCTAAAAAATAAGAAGACTTAATGACTATGTAAATTAGTAATTAATATTTAAAACAAATATTTCTTATTGATAATCTAATATCTAACTTTTACTGTCTACTATAATCTACTAATCAACTAAAATAATCAATCAAAACTACGATGTAACTGCACTGATATATAAAAAACACGGGATAATTGCAGTGATATATAAAAAACACGAGATTAATATTTACCATTGATAATTATAATTTTTGAAAACTACAATAAATCTACTATCTAAAAAAACAAGAAGGCTTAATGACTATTTAAACTGATTAATATTTAAAACTCACGTGACAATATTTGTCACTAATACCTAATTAAAAAAGGACAGATAATTGTTACTGATATATAAAAAAACATGGGATAGATATTTCTTATTGATAATCTACTATCTATCTTTTACTATCTACTATAAGCTACTAATCAACTCAAATAATCAATTGAAACAACGGGATAACTGCAATGACATATAAAAAAACACGGGATAACTGCACTGATATATATATATATATATATATATATATAAAACACAGGATTTATATTTGTCATTGATGATTAAAAATTTTGAAGACTACTATAAACCTACTATCTAAAAAACAATAATATTTAATGACTATTTCAACTACTGATTAATATTTAAGAAAAATATTTCTTATTGATAATCTATTATCTCTCTTTTACTATCTACTATAATCTACTAATCAACTAAATAATCAATTGAAACTACGAGATAACTGCACTGATATATATAAAACACGGGATAACTGCACTAATATATGAAGAAAAAAAAACGATATTAATATTTGTCATTGATATTTAAATTTTTTGAAGACTACTACTACAAACCTACTATCTAAAAAACAAGAAGACTAATTAATATTTAAAACAATTATTTCTTATTGATAATCTACTATCTAACAAAATTACTATCTACTATAATCTATTAATCAACTAAAATAGTCAAATGAAACTACCATTGATAATTATAATTTTTGAAAATTACTATGAACCTACTATCTAATAAAAGAAGAAGACTTAATGACTATTTAAACTGATTAATATTTAAAACACATGGGACAAATATTTGTCACTAATACCAAAAGAAGGACAAATAATTGTTACTGATATATAAAAAAAACACGAGATAAATATTTCTTATTAATAATCTACTATCTATCTTTTACTATCTACTATAATCTACTAATCAACTCAAATAATCAATTGAAACTATGAGATAACCGCACTGATACATAAAAAATACGGGATAAATGCACTGATATATAAAAAAATACGGGTATAACTGCAATGATATATATATATATATAAACACGGGATAGCTGCACTAATATATAAAAAAACACGGGATAACAACACTGATTTATAAAAGAACACTTCACTGATATATAAAAAACACAGAATAAATGCATGTATTGTTTTTAAATTATACTTTTACATTTTTGGATTTTAATATTTATCTATTTTTAATTTGAAACTCCTTTTTTATCTACTTTAAATTTGTCTCTATTTTCACGGGGTAATGTTCAAACTAATTAAATACTGTCTAAGTTCATTCATAAAAATAACACGACAGCACCCGTGCGTATGCACGGGTATCCTACTAGTTTTTTACTATCCTATAGCATTTTTTTAACATTTGAACTTATAGTGTATATTGTTTTATATTTTTATTTTCAACTTTTATTTTAATTAAATTCCTTATTTATCCATCATTAAATGAATAATCTCCCTCTTTTTTTATATTTAACCACTAATTGAAAATGTTTACTTATGACATTTTATATTTATTAGTTAGTTTATCAAATATTAATAACTTACTTATCGATTTTTATCAAAAGAGTTATTAAAATAATTTTCTCAAGAAAAGAATATAAAATAGAAAAAAGTAATTATATATATTTGGTCTAGTGGTCTTTGACTCCCTCCGGTATCCAGGGGAAATGGGCCCTGAATAATCCAAAGTTCGGCGGGAAGTAAGTAAAGTCTGCCTTCAATTTTAAATATATATATATATATATATATATATATATATATTTAAAATTAAAGAAATTGTCTTTTTTGTCAAAAAAAAATAAAGAAATTCTCATTATTAAATTTAAGAATTGATGTTACATATTTTTTCCAATTTCATTCGTAAATAAAATGGAAATACATCTATTTATATCTAACATTAAAGTAACTGTTTTTATTAAATTTAAGATTTTTTTGATAGGCGTTAAATTTAAGATTTCATTTTTTTAAAATAAAGATTTCATGTTAGATACCATCAAAAAAGTTTAACTCCTCCCAAATACTTATTGTATCAAGTCAGAGAGAGAATGACACATAACAAAAAATTTATGATATTTATTGCGTTTATTATTTTATTATATGTGTCACTATTTCTCTCACTTGGCACAACAAGTACTTGAAATGTTTAAACTTGTTATGGTAATATGTCTTAGTGATATTTGCACCCCTCATTTAGGGCCCATTAACGATTTGGCCCATTAACAGCCCAACCAAATCAACGGCTCAGATGTCTCCTCAAGATCGGTTGGCTCAGAATAAACAACACAAACACATTCAAACTCTATAAATACCCCATTCAATGCTCATTAATGGTAAGCACTTTTTTCTAACAGAACACTCATTCACTCAAATACTGACTTGAGCGTCGGAGTATCATTGCAGGTACAACATCGCCCCTCAAGATCGAACATCTCAAGAACAAACATCTCAAGACCGAACATCTTAAGATCGAACATCTCAAGATCGAACCTCTCAAGATCGAACCTCTCCAGATCGAACAAAATCTTCTTCTCAAGGCCTGAAGACAGAGACAGAATCAAGGATAAAATATCTACTAACTGTGTAATACCGATCTCTAAAATCGGAAGCACAGTACTGAACATTGGCGACCACAGTGGGAGAATCCAGTACCCTATTTTTCTCACCAACTCCTTGAACTTATTAAATGGCACCAACGCGCCGTTCTATACCGACTAGTCTCATGGCCGAACCTGAGCTCGGCCCTCAGCAAACCCCTAAAGGCCACGTCCAGGAACTCACGAATTCGTCGTAAACACGAAGCCGATATCCCAACACAGGGCCATCCCGAGCACATTCGGGCGCAGATGAAACGAGGCTACCATCTCCTCCTCAATTACTTCTGGCCTTGACAGACGCGGTTCAACAGCTCGTTCAGCTATTGGCTCGGCAAGAAGCCGTAAATGAAGAAAGAAGCAACCGTTTCGCTAACCTCGAATCCGAAGTAGCGAGACTACAAGGTCGAAACGTTCTGGATCAGCAATCATCCGGGCAGGGCTCCCTGGAGGAACGACGCCCAACTCGAAGAAGACTTTTTCATCGATCACCCCCTCGGAGAAAGCTCAATCATCGTTCCCCCGCACGCCGTCAACGAGGAAATGGTTCCCGTTCTCCTCCGGCTCGACAACATAATGGTCTCGACGATCTTCGCCCTTCCCCATACCATCACCAAGGAAATGATTCTCGTTCTCCATCAGCTCGACAATATGACGATCTTGATGATCCACATTCTCCTCCACGCCGCCACCGAGGGAATGGTTCCCGGTCTCCTCTGGCTTGCCATTTCGACGATCTTGAAGGCTCGACCTCGTCAAGGAGACGATCAAGAAGCCGTGACAACATTCAAAACAATCAAACACGACGATACGGACATCCTGAACCTCATCGCAGACACCAACCACTGTCACGGGCGAATCAACCTGGGCGAAAAGGTCCTTTCACAAAATTGATCGACAACTTCCGGGTCCCACGGTATCTCGAAAAACCACCTGGAGGACTGAAGACTTACGACGGGACGGGCGACCCCGACAGGCATCTAGACCAATTTGACACAACCATGCAGTATCGAAACGTACCCATGGAAATGAAATGCCGAATATTCCCTTTGACCCTGGACAAAATGGCTTCCGAATGGTTTCGGACGTTAAGATCGAATACCATTTCCTCATGGGACCAGTTAGCGAAACACTTCTCGGTGCACTTTGCCCATTCCAAGAGCTAGCCCAAAAACAAAAGTGTTTTAGCATCTATTGTCCAGAAGGTAAATGATCCCCTGAGAGAATATATAGAGCGATTCAACTTCGAAGCTCTTCAGGTTCGGCAGTTAGACGACGCTTTCCGAATTTTCTTCATGGCCCAAGGTCTGCTCCCTGGAAGCTCGTTCCGAAAGCACATCAACACCTGGGAACCTAACAACCTTCAAGAATTCCTCGAGCTATCCCAGTGCTTTATTAACGAAGAAGAAAATTCCAAAGTCGACAAAACATCGTCGCATACAGAACCGTCGAAACGCCACATCGAGATCGACCCTCGTAAAAATTCGTGGAACATCGGTAAGAAAAATCGCCACCAGGTATATACCGAACTCAACGTCTCCAACGCCCAGTTACTAGGGGAATGTTGGAACGTCGAATTCAGGGACGTCAAGCCTCCCAGGTCCTTACCTATCCGGCCTGGGCAGAAGGCCAACAAATACTGCCGATACCACAGAAGCAATGGCCATGACACAAACCATTGCAACGCCCTAAAGGATGACATTGAAGATTTAATAAAACGGGGAAAACTATCTTCTTATGTCAAAAGGGAAGGAGAACGATCTGACAACCTCGGAAGAGAAAGAAATGAAAATCCTAGGGCGAAGGGAAAAGAAGTGATCGACCCAGACCACGAAGAACTGGATAATAAACGTTCGATTATCATGATGATAACTGGGGGATTCGATCATGAAGGATCAGGAAAATCAATGAAAAGAAAATGGAAGGAATTGTTATGCGTGGCTTCAACGTCAACAACCCCGACCAAGACCAATCGACCTCCATTATCTTTTAGCGACAACGACCTTATTGACGGAAAGGCTAACAAACACGTACCTCTCTTAATATCGGCGATCATAGCCAATAAGGAGGTACGTAGGATCTTGGTCGATCAGGGGAGCTCATCAGACATCCTCTTTATCGATCTTCTAAACAAAATGGGGATTGACAAAGAGGAACTCACCCCTTATAGAGGAACGGCTCTGTCCGGCTTCAACGGATCTCGAACGAAACCCCTTGGGCATCTGGAGCTAATGGTTACTTACGGAACCGAACCAATGGTTCGAACCGTCAAGACCAAATTCCTCGTCTTACCTTGTGAATCCATATACAACGGTATTATAGGAAGACCGACCCTCGGCAGGCTCGGGGCGGTTACATCCACCACACACTTAAAGATGAAGTTCCACTCTCTCTGCAACAGAGTTATCACTCTGAACTCTGACTTAGAGTCGGCCTCCAGGTGTTTTTTCCTATGGACGAAGAACGAACAAAAGGCTTCAGAGCATGAAGGGGTCCCCCCTTTGGAAGAACTGTCGACTCCCAAACTGCCAAAAGGTAGATCGACCGAAGTTAACACCGCCACTAACATAGAAACCGGCTGCAATACGAAAGTCGAAAATCGGAAAGACGTCGACGAGCTAACCAAAGAGCTCAAACGAAAAATCAAAAGACCAGAGCCTGATGGAAAGTTCGTCGAAATACAGCTCGGTTCAGACCCCTCCCAAAATATCAAAATAGGGATCGACCTTCCAGAAAAAATCAAAATCGATTTAACCCAATGTCTTAAAGATTTCAAAGACATAGGTCAGAAAAACGCCTCCCAAGGAAAGCTCGCCCCAAACTGGGAAGGCCCCTACCGAATTTTATCTAAAACCGGTACGGGAGCATTTAAATTGGAGACCCTCCAAGGAAGAAAGATTGAGAGGACTTGGAACGCAACAAAACTGAAAAGTTATTATCCTTAGAAAGAAATCATGTACTCCGATCTTATGTAAACTCGAAACAAGTTATTAATTAAAAAAGAACTTGACCTTTCTTTCAAACGCTTTCAAAGCTTCTCAAGGTTCTCACCAAGTCTCCACACATTCTTGATTTTCATCAAACAGAATGTAGGGACCAAATTCCCTCCACCGGGAATCAACTGGGACCGATCTTAGATGATCTCCCCAAGCGACCACCCAAGGTCGCAAACTCTTTGAGAAACAGTTAAATCCGAGCCGAGTCTTGGCAAACTATCTCAAAGAGACCGGGTCTTCAAGGGTCGAAACGTCCTAAGAACGACCATCGGCCACAGCTGCCGATACCCCTATAGGGCGAGTTAAATCTGGGCCGAGTCCTAGTGAACTGTCCTATAGGCTGGAACCCGGTAAATCGAGTTCCTCATTTACCGACGTTCTTACATCATACGCGACGTGCAGAATTGAAAAAGCACTCGTTAAAGCTCGGAAACTGTCCTATAGACTCGAACCCGGTAAATCGAGTTCCTCATTTACCGACGTTCTTACATCATACGCCACGTGCAGAATTGAAAAAGCACTCGTTAAAGCTCGGAAACGACATACATGACATGCGGAATTCAAAAGCATTCATTAAAGCTCGTAAAAAGAGCTTCGCAAAATAAAGGTCTGATAGACATATTTCAAAAAAGGATTACAAATATCCCCAGTCTAAACCGAAAAATTTCCGGATCTATACAAAACCTACAAAGATAAAAGCATACACCAGGAACTTCTGCAAAAAGAAACGTCATTGAACATCAAGCAGTGGAGGTCGAAAAAATCACAGTTTTCTTTTCCGTCCGAGCATCGATCTTAACAATCCTACCCCCTTCAACCTCATGATCGGCATCGATAATCGAGCGATCCAAATTGATGGAAGGATTGACCAAAGCAATTTGCTCCTGGGCACACTCAAAACCCTCCCTATACAGCTCAATTGCAGAATTTGCGGCTTCACGAGCCTCCTTCCTAGCTTCATTTGCAATCTTCGTAGCCTCCTTAGCATTTTTTCTGCTCTGCTGAAGGGCTGCTTGAAGCTCCGCAATTCGAGCCTCAGCATCGCTGCTTGTTCCAACCCCTGCCTCGGACGCTTTTTTCAGATCGTCTTCCAAGACGACGATTCGAAGCTCCAAATTTTTTATCTTCTGATTAGCCTCGGCCACTTGCCCCTCCAAAGCTCTTTCCTTTTCTTCCAGCTCCTTTACACGAGTTTCCGCGAACTCCGCCCGGCGTACAACCTCCCCCTGGCTTTCCTTCAAAGTTTCAAGTTCTTGTTTAGTTCGAGCGAGCTCTTTCGACTTCGAAGACACATCCTCCACAAGCTTCACTCTTTTAGACTTCTCAAGCTCCAACAAATCTGCAAACACGAGAATAAAAAAAATCAGGTTGGCTCGGAAAAGATCATGAAAACGAAAATCAAACAGGAAAACACCTACCCTTGGCCCGTTTTCATATTTCTCTTTCTCGATCTTATGAACCTCGGCCAAGTTCGCCAATAATTTAACAGACGCCCCGACAGGATCCTCCCGCCATTGGGCATAGTTTTGTTCCAAGAAGCCCTCCTCTAAAGGTACGGCCTTGTTTTTATGCTTCGGTCTCCTTGAGGTTTTACTCCTTTTATCCGGCCTTTGCTCGCCACTTGCGTCGGTACGCACCCTCTTCGCCGAGGCCCCTGCACCAATATCGGGAGCAGCTGGGGGAGGAGAACTGGAAACAAGATCGACCCGAGCCTCATAGGCAAGGTCCTCTTGGGTAACAGTGTTGATCGGGGAAGCAGCAGTAACCGTCCCAACGACAGTCTCAATCTGGGGAGACGTCGGAAGCGGAGCACCCACTTCCTCAACATCGTCAGATATATCGACGCTCCTCATCGCCAGCGCCTTCATTGCGGCAAGCTTCTTTGGGGCCATGGTATCTGGAAAAGAAACAAAAATGGGTCATACAAACTACAGTCAAAAATATGCAAAATTCGAAACAAGAAAAACGAACTACCTAAGACAAATTGCACTCGTCTTCGCTTCCCAGCCTGAACTATCTTAGCCGCAGGGATACCCCGATACTTATGTTTTGAAAACGGAATGTTCTCAGAAATAAACATCAGGATCCTCTTGGTAAGAAGATCGGCAGCGTTCAGTCGATCCTGACCAACAGAAAAAGAATTGGTGGATCGTTCAAAATGGGCCTGACTCCAACCGATGGGAAACTTGGTGGACACCAAAGTCCGACCATCCTCGGAAAACTTTCCCACTCTCTCGATCGCTTCATCGGTCACCGGCTCGACCCAGTAATATAACTCCTTCCAATTCCCCTTCAATGAGTCCGCATAAGCTTTGAAAATCTTGGCCCCTCGCCTCGAGCGAAGACTGACATGCTCGCGACCGGACTTATTTTCACTGCTGTTCCGGTTGATCTCAAACAAATGGAAGAAGAGAAACGGCGAGACCGGTCTCTCCAGGTGAAGGCACATTAGTTTGTAGGCTCGAACAAAAGCCCACGCGTTTGGATGCAACTGAGAAGGCGCAACATCCAAAGTCGCCAAAACCGTCTGCTCGAACCAGGTGAAAGGAGGCCGGATATTCATCTCATTTATCAGCATATGGTACAAAGTGAACTTGAGCTCTCCAGGCCACAAAGCCACGTGCTCTCCTTTCTTCATTCCCTCAACTCTCCAAATTCGCTTCGAGTGACCGGAAGCTTTCCTCCCGACCATCTCCAAATTAAAACCGTGCTGGTACAACGATTCGATCTCCAAGATATTTCTGGAAACCCAATCATATTGAGAGACCTCTCGCACCGGTACATCAAGGTCCCCACAACCAGTACTAGAGTACCCATCCAGAGAAGCAGCAGAAGCTCGGCTGGAACTTGGTTGACTCGAAGGGCGAGATTCAACTTGTTTTTCAACATTTCCTCCGTCGGACTCATCGGCAGACTCGGAACTCAACACAAGATCAACCTCGGAGCCTATCCCAAGATCGACCTCGTAATCCTCTGATTCCTCCACTTGGATTTCCTCATCAGACTCAGAAGTGATGGCCATCACATCCACCAAGCAATCTTCCTCCACATCTTCAGGAGTATCGTCGTTTGGCTCATTAGCATCGGTCGCAGGAGAGGAACTTTCACTCTCAAAATTATCTTCCGCCTTATCACTCATAGGGGCGGAAGCAGAATGCTCTTGCACGTCCGGGGCGGCGACTTCAAGAGGGTCGGTACGAACCTCAGGGACTTCACCACCAGAAGCCATCACGTTCGTAAACTCTTTCCGGTACTGAGTAACGTCTCTCCGAGTTTGTTTCGTCCTCGCCAGAGCGAATCTACAGGAATGGGGGACGAAATGTCAGGGTTAAAGATCGAAAATGGGTTCGCGAGCAAGTCGAAACCCGACCTGACGACCCCCATTCTGAGATCAAAGGGGACTGGGGGAGGTCCAGGCACAAACGAAAAGAAAAGTAAAAACAAATCAAAAATAGAATAACCTCGGAACTGAGTCGCAAGTTGATTATATCGGGAAAAATACGGTTGTCGATCCACAGAAACCGACCTTAAAAATACTTCGAAACTCTTCAAAACTCGTTCATTTTAAAGAAGCTCGGGAGCTCTCGAAGATCGACAAATCCAAAACAAATGAACAGCAAGCAACAAATGAGAAGGTGAGACCCTTTATTTATAGCAAGGCGGATCTAATGGGCCTGGGCCGGGAAGTCGAAACGTCACGTCCAAACCATAGCCCATTAAAACTTCGCACGCTGAAGAATAAAACGTCACCATCATGCGCCGCCACTGCAAAATCACACCTTGTCAGAAACAGTAAAGATGACACTGATTCCAAGATTACACTGATTCCAAAGCAGCACTGAATTCAAAAAACTATCTACCTCGCTCGGAAGCTCGACGACCATTTAACATCGGCCAAAAATCCCAGGCTCGACATAAACTCAAGACTGAAGAAATTTCTACTCGAACAAAGACAAAAATACGAGGCTACGTCGCCCATCAAAGTCAAGGTCGCTCCTCAAAGCGACCAGACTTGGGGGGCCACTGTTATGGTAATATGTCTTAGTGATATTTGCACCACTCATTTAGGGCCCATTAACGATTTGGCCCATTAACAGCCCAACCAAATCAACGGCTCAGATGTCTCCTCAAGATCGGTTGGCTCAGAATAAACAACACAAACACATTCAAACTCTATAAATACCCCATTCAATGCTCATTAATGGTAAGCACTTTTTTCTAACAGAACACTCATTCACTCAAATACTGACTTGAGCGTCGGAGTATCATTGCAGGTACAACATCGCCCCTCAAGATCGAACATCTCAAGATCGAACATCTCAAGACCGAACATCTTAAGATCGAACATCTCAAGATCGAACCTCTCAAGATCGAACCTCTCCAGATCGAACAAAATCTTCTTCTCAAGGCCTGAAGACAGAGACAGAATCAAGGATAAAATATCTACTAACTGCGTAATACCGATCTCTAAAATCGAAAGCACAGTACTGAACAAAACTCCTATCAAAAACAAAGATTTCAAGGGGATGTAGTCCTCGTTTCTTAACAAAAAAAGAAGATTTCATGTTAGATATTTTTTCCTATCTCCTTTGTAATTTTTAAAAAATACTACCATGTTTTTTGTTATGACCATTAGTGGCTATTCATAGAGGAAAGTAAAAAATACTGCCATGATTTTGTAATGTAAAGTAAAACTGAAGTTTTAAACAAATTAAATTCCAAACACATTAATTTGAAATAAAAAGGAAATTTTAAACAATTGAACAAAATTTAAACATTACCGTAAAGTATGTTCAAAAATTATATTTTCATAGTGAAAGATCTAAAAATATCGCCTAATTATATATGATATTCAATCATTTCTGAATACAGCAAATGGTGTTGCAAGTAATTATTTTTTTAATTCCTCTTAAAATATCGCCTAATTATATAATGATACAATGTTCAAATTGTTTGCCATACCAAACCATTTTCTCTTGTTGATAGATAAATAGAGGAATTAGCAAGTGAGAAAAAACTGAAATCTTCAATATCGCCAAATTATTATTTTTTATGTGTAAACCAATCCAGTTTTTTTTTTGACAACTTTTGATAAAACCAATCCAGTATTGAAAAGTCAGGCAACTGTCTATTACAAAACGGACTGAATAATAATATTGTATAATTTCAAAATTATATTAGTGATTATGTAAATAATATTTAGCAACAAATTTAGTCCAAAATAAATCCTTCAATAATTTTGGGTTCTGAACAATATTGAATTACTTTGTCAAAACGTCTAATAAATTCAGATGTTCAAATTAATTAATCGTAATAAAATTAAAATTTGAAATTAAAAACGTTACCATTATTATGAAATATTTATAGCAATATTTGATGGCCGATCAGATATAGCCAAATCAATAGCTCTGTATCCAGCTTCTTTTGTGCCTTTATTCATTCTGCAAATAAAAATAGATAAAAACAATTGATTACTCATTATATAATATAATGATATGCATTTCAAATTCAAATTTGAATTGAACAATATATAAATCACTGCACTATAAGTCTATAACTTCATTCCTTACAAGAAATGAAATAACAGACAGATTAATATAAAAAAGGGAACATGCACAAAATTGGGTTATACCAATATTTAATGTCTAAATTTAGGGTTGACTTTGAGAGTAGTTCATATGGACTTGGCTTCTCAATGCTATTTTTCTGAGTTGTCAACCTCTAAGCATATACACATAGGATTAGCTAAAATATCGGCCAACATATCAATCTTATTAATGATGTGTCATCCTAATGGCAACTTAATAAACATTTAATTTGAAACTGTTAAATCATAATATTTAATAATATAGATGGATTCCTACAAAATTTAAATAAATTGCATTAAATAAAATAACCCAAACATGGCAACAATTCAAATTTTACAACCAATTAAATTAAATTATATTCAGTTATTTTATTATAAAAACAATCACAATCACAATTATAAACAAACAAATATTTGGTATTATGATTCAGTCTCAATTCAAAAAATAGATTATGGCACACACATGATGAATTCCTACATACTGATATGTTATTGTATTCATAAGAAAATAATTTTTTGACCAAAGTATTCATATCAAAATAGTAATATGATTCAGTCTCTATTCATAAGAAATGATTATCCCCATTCAATTTAGAATTTTAAAAAGAAATTAGTAATATCATTTTCCCCAATCAACAGCCATCATACGTTATTTATCTCCATTGTAATAACACCCACAACACATATATGGCAACAATTCAAATAGTGGAATCACATATGTTTAATATGTTTAGGCCATTGTAAAAACTATCCTTCATTAACGTTAATTCAACAATATTCCATATGGTTAGCCAATTATTTCGGTCTTCTAATTTAATGATTCGGTTTGACATTCGCTATAAATTTTGATTGTATCGCCTGTTTGATACATCAACACCCCACGTCCGTTTCTCCCTTGCTAATACTCTCCAGCTGTTGTTAACATACTGAACTCTTAGAAAAAATGAACACACAAGCCACACCTTTCGTTGATGTCTTCCCAAGAGAAGGAAGCATCACTGTTACAGCTAGGGTCCTAAGGCTTTGGACCGTCCCTCACTTGATTAAGGGGAGGGGTCCTCTGAATGTAGAAATGGATCTCATGGATTCTACTGTGAGTACAATACAATTTTGTCTCGGTGCTCAGGTTTTACTATCATGATGATTGTTTAATTCTATATTTTTGTTGATGCTTTTTTTTGCTAATCGTTGTCATATTCTAACACTAGATGGTATTTTTTTTACAATCATAATATACAAAACATTTGAATATCATGATTACACAATTAACAACTGATAGCGTAATATTGTCTGTGATTGTTAGGGGGATCGAATTGGTGCCTTCGTCAAGCAGACGTTGATTTATAAATTTGGTGGATTACATGAAGAGGGCAATGTGTACCGCATATCCAACTTTGCTGTTGGTGCCAATCTTGGTGGCTTTCGTTCAACTTCCCACCAGTACAAGATAAATTTCCAGTATAATACGGTACTGATCCGGGCTGTTGATGGTGCTGTCCCTGCAATGATCCATCGCTTCAAACAACCAAGTGTTGTTTTTAACACTGCCTTTGACACTAATTATTTAGTTGGTGTGTCTCATTTTGTGACAATGTCTTCTATTATGAACTTGACATGATTTTAACATTGATGTTAACTAATGTGTTACTTTGCAGATGTGTTTGGAATACTGACAAACGTTGGATCTGATAGAGAATAAACGAGAAGAAAAAGTAGTGAAGCTGAAAGTGATGGAGTTGGATAACAATGGGTTGTTTACTCTAAAGCAATTTTTCATACTACTTAATATATTAAAGCGATTCAATAGAAATTATTTTTTAATGATTAACTTCATTATTCTTTGGTCAGATATAAGTTCAAAGTTACACTGTTCGGTACCAATGTGGACGAGCTAAACGCATTTCTGTCATCTGCTGATTTCGACAATGTTGTTGTTGCGGTTCTGTTCGCGAAGCCGAAATTGTTCAACGGTGACCATATCTTAATTTTGCGTATAGACCTCACTATAACTTTTGCTTGATTCATTATAATATTATTGTTCTTCTGTAATTGATATTTAACTTATAATACTATACTGATTCGCGAACAGGAGAAATTGTTCTGAACAACTCTGTGTACTCAACTAGGGTTATTTATAAGTTCGAAAGCACTGAAGCTGCTGCCCTTAGAAACAGGTTTCTTTTTCTAATCTAAACTATCTACGTATTATTTACTATCAAAAGCCTATTAGATTTGGATACGACTTCTTTGACTTCAATTATTGCATCTCACACAGGATGATAGAAAATAACCCAAGTCCAGTGCAAGATTCTTGCACCCACTTTAGAGGCGGTTGAAAGGGTTAATGATTTTGTGTTGTCTTTAATCAAAGGAGATGATAAGCAGTACTTTAGCTCGGATTCAGTTTGTCAATCTGATGAACAAGATGAAATACGTGGTGAATGGTTTACAACCCAATTTCTAAATGAAATTAAATGTTTGGTATACAAAGTCATGAGTTGTGACAGAAGGTTGGTGTTCCAGTCATTCTTATGCGAAACATTGACCAAGCAGCAGGACTTTGTAATGGAACCAGGTTAGTCGTCACTCACCTAGGAACTAATGTCACTGGTGCTACAGTAATAACTGGCACAAATGTTGGGGATAAATTTTTGATTCCACGGATGAATCTCATTCCAACTGATTCAGGGCTACCCTTCAAGTTTCAAAGAAGGCAATTTCCATTGTCATTATGTTTTGCCATGACTATAAACAAGAGTCAAGGCCAATCACTATCACACGTGGGTTTATATCTTCAAAGACCCGTCTTCACTCATGGCCAACTTTATGTCGCTTTATCAAGAGTAAGGTCAAGGAAAGGATTGAAGATTTTAATAATAGATGAGGATGAACAAGTGAGCAGCACTACAAAGAATGTTGTTTATCCCGAAGTATTTGACAATCTTTAGGTTATCCATTTTGTCTTGGTTAATACCCTGTATTGAATTCTGACTTGAGTTTGCACAAATTATCTACTTTGGCAAATGATTTTATTTTAAAGCACAATTACCAGTTTTATATTATCAACTTCAATGATGAACTAATCTTACTTCTTTGCAACATCATTTTATAGGGGGGTCCAACAATGATAAAATATCAACAGATTTAGCCTGCAAACACATGGGAAAAATCACCACACATGTTTACCTAAAATATTATAATATAATATAATATACAACAATTTAAAAATCATTTTAAACAAGTTACATGATTTTCTGTTGTATCAATGACATAATTTCATAAATTCAACAATAATTTGGTTTAATTATTATGAAAATTAATAAATCTATTAATATTCTCTTCACAATTGGTTTTATTGAAATATAGAATAGGAAAATTGTTTCCCCGTGCATCGCACGGGTTCCATACTAGTTAATTTGAAATAAAAAGGAAATTTTAAACAATTGAACAAAATTTAAACATTACCGTAAAGTATGTTCAAAAATTATATTTTCATAGTGAAAGATCTAAAAATTCTAGAAAGAACTCTTCCTCAAATCCCCGTATCGGTTTCTCTCAACCTTCTCTCTACTCCTCTTTTCCTTCTTGCTCACCCACATATATCTATCATTTATTTTTGTATTTTTCATTGATTTTATTGTCTAAGTGCGGCGTTATTGTTGTTTGTCGTCTCGGTACTGCTGTTTTGGACTGGACCAAGAGGTCCATTTAGCAAAACCAGGGGGTGCATTTAGCAATGGATATGGATTGACCCAATCACTTTGGCCCATATCCACAACATACAAGCCCAATCACGCTTGGACGGTTAAGATCAATTCCGCTGATCCGACGACCCACAAACGGGCTCGATTTCCTATAAATACCGGCTCGCATAGCCATTTACGAGGTACACACTCTTCCCTTGCAAATTCACTAGCTTATTCTCATACTGACTTGAGCGTCGGAGTGGCTTTGCAGGTACCCCCCAGACGCTCACTGACCTCCTGCCAGGGTAGCAAGAGACCTACCAACAGCAGCCGACCAAAGTACTGCTAGGTACAGAACATTGACGACCACAGTGGGAGATATCTATCTTTCACATCATCACTACTCGAATTTTCCTCTTGCTACTCCATGGCATCTAGAGGCAGACCCCGGATTCAAAGCGTTGCCATACACGCACCCCGACCAGAGGGTACTCCTGAAGGCAACATCGCCAGCCTACCTGACGAGGGCACCAGTCAGTCTGCCCAGCCCTCTAATGAATTCCGCTGGTTAAAGCACAAAGCCCCCATGAAGGCGCCTAGCAGGGCGCCAATGTTGAAGCATAAGGCGCCCATCAGGGCGCCTGGCAGGGCGCCAATGTTGAAGCACAAAGCGCTCATGAGGGTGCCTGGCAGGGCGCCCATGAGGGCACCTGGCAGGGAGCCAATGTTGCAGCAGGAAGCAATGCTGCAGTAGGAAGCTCGCCTGAGACAGACTGACAGGTGTGCGGCTTCCCTGCTGGAGCATTCTCCTCTGACAACTACGACTTCAATGCGTCATTGGGGATCGCCATCGAGGAGATCCCCCTACCGGCATAGGTATCAAGTTTCGGACCTTGAGGACACCTCCCCTCGAAGCTCGAAGAGGTTTTCCCATGAAGGACCGTTCGCTCGAAGGATGGACGAATGCTAGGTCCCAAGGGCCTTGCGGACAGCGGCCATGGTGATTCATGGAAGCAACCCCCTTGACGATTGGGGGTCGAACAAGTCAATGAAAAAGAAGTGGAAGGAAATCTTGAGCGTTGCATCAATCTCAACCCTTAGGAAGGGACCAATCAGGCCGCCCTAATCCTTTGACGACAAGGATTTGCCTGATGGAAAACCAAATAAACACCTTCCGCTGCTCATCACTGCCATTATGGCCAATGTTGAAGTAAGAAGGATCCTGGTCAACCAAGGAAGCTCAGTAGACATCATTTTTGAAGACTTGCTACAAGTTTTGAACATCTCTCCCGCCGACCTGACTCCATATCGAGGAGAGGATTTGACCGGTTTCAACGGATCAAGAACTAGGCCTCGAGGCCACTTGGAGCTGATGGTCACCTATGGGGACCCCGATGGTGAACCACATTTGTTCAGAACTATCAAAACAGCTTTCCTAATCCTCCCATGTAAGTCTGTCTACCAATGCATTATCGGGAGGCCAACATTGGGCAAGCTGGAGGCGGTAACCTCAACAGTTCACCTGAAGATGAAATTCCACAATTTAGAGAATAAGATTGTGACCCTCCAGGAAGACCTGGACGCAGCGCGCAGGTGTTACTACATGAGCCTGAAGGACGAAAAAGAGACTACAGAAGTAAGAGACTCAGGCAGGGAATCTGGGAGAGAAGCTGAAATAAATTTGGCAGACTTGGATGCCAGATACGATCCGGACAGTGAGGAAGAAGAGGAAGATTCCACCCTCACTAAGGAACTAAAAAAGTGCATGAAGAGGCCCGAGCCAGATGGCGCCTTCATCTCCATCCGGGTAGGAGAAGACCCCATCAGGACTGTTATACCCTAATTTTGCCCGGTCTTTTTATCCTAATCGCTTTAGCCCCGTGTCACAAACCCATAGCATTTCAAGCGCTATTTTGCTTAAAGTCGGACCAAATTGTCCAATTGGGCCTATGTCCAACCTTTTGGGCCCGTTTTTGTTAGCTTGCCTAATTGGGCTTACGCTTGGTGTTTTGAATCAAGTTTTTAATGTTTTGGGTCGTTTGGGCCTACATCTAACTTTTGGACAAAAAGCCATAAAAAAAGTGATAATAAAATCAGATTAAAATATATATATATATATATATATATATATATATATATATATATATATATATATATATATATATATATATTACAAACATCCCAAAATATAATAAAAATCAAAATTAATAAATATTAATTTACAATAATCCAAAAAATCTTAAAAATGCCAAATTGTACAAAAAGTCCAAAAAAAATACAAAATAATAACCAAAAATACAAAAAATCAGAAAAACGAAAATCACAAAAATACAAAGATAAAATAGGAGCCCATCAACCCAAACACAGCAGCTGCGCCTCCACTCCCAAACCTTCTTCACCAAGGCTTCACCTCCCCAACCCTAATTCAGCAACTTGGTGAGCAAGTTTTCCATCTTCTCCAACCCAAGCCCAAAACCAGAAATAGAAACAAAATCAGGTCAGAATCGTTTTTTTATTGCCTAAAACTAATTTCTGCCTATATAAACAAGCCTAGACACACCCAAAAATCAGAGAGGAAAAGGACAGAAATTCAGAACAAAAGATTAGGGTTTCAAGTTGAAACCCTAATCACAAAACACTAAAATTCAGAAGCAAGAAAAGGCAGCAGAGCAAGCCACAAGAGGTTTTACAGAAGCTGGAATTTGAGGTTGCTTTCTGTCTAATTTAGTACATAATAGGCCTCTTTGTAAATAAATTGTATTTGTTATTAATCCGAAATCAACATCAAAACAGTATATATTCAGCTTATTAGATTAGTAATATGAATTGTATATATAAACTGTAAAATAATTAGGTTCAGTTTATGTTTTTTAAGAAACATTGATACTGTGAATAGGCTACGACTTGAAAATTAGGAACAGATCATGTTGATTATGCAAAACCAGGTTACAGTTCAGTTTTTTTGTAATTAGTAATAAAATTGAAACATGTGAATGACAAGAAATTCGGGTCAGTGTTCTGTTTCTTCCAAAAATAACAAAATTAGGTTTAATTAGCAATAGGTTTACTCTTTTTAGAAATTAGGTTCTTTTAGGGTTCATAAAATTTGATAAATTAGAAATAGAAATAGGAGTAGAACAGATAAAAAAAAAACAACAATAAACAGTAACAATTCGAAATGAAGTAGAACAAATGAAACAAAAAACAAACGTCAAAAACAAGAAAGAATAGCGTAGGAGAAGAAGAGGAGGAGAGAAGAGAAAAGCGAAGCCTTACCCGTAGCTCCGGCCGCCGTAGGCGGTGGCCGTTCGCTCCTAACAGCGTCACCAGCCCCTTTCCCGTCGCCGTTAACACCCCTGCGTAAGCAACTGAGCTGTCGCACCACTGTTGCCAACACCCATACCTATCACCATCATGACCATCTTCGGTCTCCCGCCGTCACCGCGTTCCACCGTCCCTCTCGCCGTCTTCAGCTTCGTCACCGCCGCAAGCCCCTCGAAGCTGCTGTGTTCCCATTTCACCCTCACGTTAACGCCATCGTCACTGCTGTCATCACCGGCCAACGAACGCCCGGCGACGTCGCTTCCTTCTGTTAGACTATCTGATAACCTTAGAGGGGGGGGGGGGTGAATAAGGTTATGTGCAAAACTTGAGTTCTTTTTCGGTTTTCAAAAACTTTTGCAATGTTTGTTTAAATCAAATGCGGAATCTGAGATTTAAACTTATATGATGTATGTAAGCAGGCAGATCATGCAAAGTGTACTGTTACGCTATTATCAGAGTTCAGGATAGACATATATTATAAGCAGCGTAACAATAAATAGATTGGGGCAGTGATAGTATAATTATAAACAGATATAAACAGTAAATAAAGTAAAGAGAGAGGGATAGAGATACACCAGAAATTTTACGAGGTTCGGGATAAAAGCCCTACGTCCCCGGCCTCCGGCTTTGCAACCTTTGGACTTTGCTGACAACCACTATATGAAGAATTGTTTACAAACAGGCAATTTTCAAATAGCAAATCTCAATTCCCCCGAACTGAGAACCCGAGCACACAGCTAAGGATTTCAACCCGCTTCAATCTCCTGATTGAACGACCCAAGAGCACCTCCTAGGATTTCACTACCACTTCAATCTTCCCTGATTGAATGACCCAAGATTACCTCCCAGGATTTCAAACCAACTCAATATCCTGATTGAGAGACCCAAGAAAACTTCCCAGAATTTCAAACCAACTCAATCTCCTGATTGAGAGACCCAAGAAAACTTCCCAGGATTTCAGAGTGACCCCACTTAAAATAACGAATACAACTTTGAGATCTATGATTCAATCACTTAGGACATTATGACAGTATAGTAACTTTAGAGAGATGAGTGATTTGGAAAATAGAAAAGCTTTATAAAATATATGACAATGAAAAGCTTATTTTCTCAGATCTAGAAAGTGTACGAGACGTATAGTGATTTGTAAAAAGTGGTGTGTTTGAAATGTGAAACACACTTGCCTATTTATAGGCTTAGAATAGTTTAGAATTGGAAAAATACATTTAATGCATGAAGTAATCGATTATGTTAGAAAACAAAAGAATGTGATAATCGATTAGTTTGATGGATATGGAAAGTTGGAATGACTTGATAATCGATTATCACATGTAGTTATATTGAGCATGTAATCGATTATTGTTGTCAAAAGGAAGGTAAGGGAAGCCACTAATTGATTATGATATATGGTTATTTGAAGCTATAATCGATTTTGGATGTAAAAAAGGAAAGTATGGCAACACTATAATCGATTATTATATATAATGTAAATGAGGCTCTAATCGATTATAGTTGTAAAAAAAGAAACAATTCTTGGCTTGATAATCGATTATGCCTTCTTGTTTATCAAGCACATAATCGATTATATGCTCTAGAAAATGATAGGAATGATTTCAGGCTTTCCAAAAAACAGTTTTAGGGTTTATGTGCCACCTTATGCATGCATGCAATTTTAAAATATTTTTTCAAAACTATTTTGATGCATCATGCATGTTTTGAAAAATCATCTCTCAGCTACTAAGTGTCATAGACCTTAAGTGATAGGACCTTACACGGTGTCCTAAAGAAAGCGGATAAACAATTAGGTATTGACTTCTGAGGTGGCTTCTTCTCCAAGCTGCTCCATTTTAATCTTCCTGCTCTTTGCTTTATGTCCTGTACTTAATTCAACTTGGACCATTAGTAGATAAGGTGTAATTTGTTATCATACAAAACAATGAGTGTTTGCCCTTGGTTCAACACCTTCTCCATCGTCCGCCTTCGTCGCGTCAGGGGTCGTCTTCCCCCATCACCACTGTCTCTGTTCTGCGTTTCCTTTCGTTCCCTCTCTTTCTTTCTCCCTCCATGTCCGAAATCTTCTCTCTCTCCGCAAATTTCTCTCTCTCCGCAAATTTCTCTCTCTCTCTCTCTCTCTCCACAAAAGAACCGCTGCGGCGCAGCTGAGGGAGAAGAGGAATTGAAACTAGGTTTTCTAAAAAACCTAGCTGCCTTTTATACCCTCTCCCATTTTTAAGTTTAATTTTAATTTTAATTTTAAAAACATCAGATTACCTTATACACCACCCATTTTAGTACGCACCCACTATTGAAAGCCCACGAATTCGTGGACAGTCTACAACATGGGCTGCTGCTCTTTATACCCAGTTTTAATAATACAACTCCCTTTCTGCAAACTGCACCCCATTTTACTATTGCACCCTCTCTTTCCGTTTTTTTTATTTAATTTCTTTTACAAAAAAACCTATAAAAATAAATAGATAAATATCTCATTTTCAAAAATGTAAATAGGGGACTAAGTCGACTGTACAGTCGGGTTAGTCTACTTTTTAGGTCACTAATGAACCATTACGGATCATGGCCTAAAATCCCAATTTAAAACAAACAAATTTCTAAATTAAAATAAACACAAACACATTTCTTTCCACAAATCAAATTTTCAAAATAGGGGACTAAGTCGACTGTACAGACAGGTTAATTAGCGCTCTAGGATGAATAAGCCGTACGGCTCAGGAATCCTAAAATCCCTATTCCAATAAAATCAAACCAACACACTTCAAATCATTTTCCAAACTCCAAAAAACTCCATTTTCACAAAGTAGGGGACTAAGCCGACTGTACAGTCGGGTTAGTCATCATTTTAGGATAAATGAATTGATCACTCAGGAGTCCTAAAGTCCCTAAATAAAACACACCAACAAACAAAGTTTTCTACCAAGAACTACGTGTGATTTGATTCTCTACCAAGAGATACGTAGGAGCAGATGGGGGCCCACATCTGTCAATTGCACTAATAAAAAACCTTTTTTAGTCTTTTCCTAAATAATCCCTTTCTTAAATTCAAATAAAATATCAATTTTCTTCTTTCTTTTTAATTCACAATAAAAGGGTAAAAATAAATGTTTTCAAAATTAACTTCCGCTTCTACAACTAATTAGCAGGTAACCTTCCTTAGGAAGGATGTCGTGGGGTGCTAATACCTTCCCCACGCATAACCGATTCCCGAACCCAAATCTGGTCTCAAGGACCCTTATCCATTCCAAAAGGAATTTTCCAATGTTTGCCCTTAAACTAAACTTTGGCGGCGGCTTCATTTTTGAACCTTCGAGGAATCCTCTCCCGGATTTTTCGGTCGCTACAAGGACCGTCAAGATAGGCTCCGACCTCCCAGAGGAGGTCAAAGAGAAACTTACCATCTGCCTAAGGGAGAATGCGGACCTGTTTGCCTGGTCTGCAGCTGACATGCCAGGGATACCACCCGAGGTAGCCTGCCACCATCTGGCCGTTAGTCCCAACACTAAGTGGGTAGCCCAGAAAAGAAGAGTCCAGAAGGGAGAGAAAGCCAAAGCTGCTGAGAGGGCTGTGAAGGACCTCATAGAGGCAAATTTTGTAAAAGAAATTAAGTACACCACCTGGGTGTCAAATGTAGTCCTTGTTAAGAAATCTAATGGAAAATGGAGAATGTGTATTGACTATACCGATCTCAACAAGGCATGTCCCAAAGACGCCTTACCCGTCCCTAGCGTGGATAAATTAGTCGATAGCGCCTCAGGCTTTCGTCTGTTATCTTTCATGGACGCATACTCGGGATACAACCAAATCCCAATGTTCCCACCCGATCAAGAGAAAACGACATTCATGACAGAGCAAGGAAATTTTTGCTATCGCATAATGCCCTTCGGACTCAAAAACGCCGGGGCGACCTATCAAATGATGATGAACAAGGTCTTTAAAAGGCAAATCGGCCGGGTAATCGAAGTGTACCTGGACGACATGATAGTCAAAAGCAAAAGCGACCCAGATCACCTCAAGGACCTAACAGAAGTATTTTCTGAAATCTGAAAGAACAATATGAGATTAAGCCCGGAGAAGTGCACTTTTGGAGGGACCCGAGTTAAGGTACCAAAAAGTGGAGAAGGTCGCCCTGGCAGTCGTGATCGCAGCCAGGCGCCTTAGGCCATATTTTGTGGCGCATCAAGTAGTGGTTCGAACCAATCAGCCAATCAGACAAATATTGCACCGTCCCGACCTGGCTGGAAGGATGATCAACTAGCCAGTCGAGCTCTCAGAATTTGGGATCAAGTACGAAACAAGACCGGCCATGAAGGCTCAAATTTTGGCAGACTTCGTAGCAGAAATAACAACGACGCCACTTGAAGACAGAGCAAAAACGGCGTGGACCCTCCACGTGGATGGGTCCTCAAACAGCAAAGGGAGTGGTGCAGAAATATCTTGCCAAGGTACGTGAACTCTTTGGATGGTTCAATAAGGCGGAGGTAAAACATGTACCCAGGGGAGAGAATACCAGGGCTGATATACTCTCCAAGATGGCCAGCACCAGAACACCACGGAACCTCCGGAGCGTCATTCAATAAACTCTGTCTAGTCCTAGCATCCTCCTAAGCAATGGATTGCCTACCTCCGTTCTCACCGTCGAAGCGAGCCAGAACTGGATAACCCCAATCCGTCAGTATATTCTGAAGGGGCAAGAGCCTGCTGAAGCCAAAGAAGCGGCTTCCGTGAGGAGGCGCGCAGCATCATACTCAGTCATCGAAGGACGACTTTCTCGTAGAGGCTTCTCTATTCCTCTATTAAAGTGTGTAGAAGGACCAGAAGCAGATTACGTGCTCACAGAAATCCACGAGGGAATCTGTGGATAGCACTTGGGAGGACGAGCCCTGGCAGCAAAAACACTCAAGGCAGGTTATTACTGGCCTACCATGAATGAAGATTCACAGAATCATGTAAAGAAATGTGATAAGTGCCAAAGGTACGCCGACGTGCATGTCGTCCCCTCGTCGGAACTGACATACCTAAACTCCCCCTGGCCTTTCGCTTGGTGGGGAATCGACCTTTTAGGTCCCTTTCCGCCTGGCCCAGGACAGGTAAAGTACTTAATCATTGCAGTCGATTACTTTACCAAATGGATCGAAGATGAGCCCTTGACCACTATCACGGCAAAGAATTGTATGAAATTCTTTAAGAAGAATATCATGGCTAGATTCGGTATACCAGAGGTGGTCATCACCGACAACGGCGCACAATTTGCGGACAAAGGTTTTAGACAACTGATGGCCGACTTGGGCATCAAACACCGCTTCACGTCGGTGGATCACCCCCAGACCAACGAACAAGCCAAAGCAGCCAACAGAGTAATTTTAAGAGGTTTAAAGAGGAGGCTTGACGAAGCAAAAGGTTGCTGGCATACGAGACAGAAGCAGTCATACCCATCGAGATCGGAGAGCTGAACTGGAGAACAAGAACCCAAACATCCCGGAGGCCAATGATCAAAGACTCCGAGAGGAGCTGGACTTCGTCGAGGAAGTCAGAAACCAAGCAGCATTAAAGGATTTGGTGATCAAACAAAGGATGGCTGCAAGCTTTAATAACAAGGTGGTTCCCAGAACCATAGAGGTGGGCGACCTAGTCCTACGAAGGGCAGACATAGTTTCGAAGTATGTATCCAAGGGAAGTTAGCCCCTAACTGGGAAGGTCCATACAGGATAGCTGCAGAGACCGGAACCGGAGCTTTCAAGTTGGAAACCCTGAGCAAGGAACCAATACCTTGAACTTGGAATGCGGATAAGCTAAGGAAGTTTGTTGTATGAACAAGACAAAAATGCTATACCGATGTAATAACATAGGGTGTTAATGCGCATGAATAAAGGGATTTTTACTCTTGTGATTCGAAATACCGTTTTGCAATTACAGTTTTTGCTCTAGCTCACTAGCATTAACACTTGTTTCCAACGAAAATTCTTTAAGATCAAGAAAGAAAAAGGGTCCAACTCCATAGTCAGGAGTGGAGTGAGACAGGTCTGAGACCCAACATCCAATGCAGGGAGGGACTGCCTGGATCGCAGGGGCAACCTCAACATTAGCTCAAAGCTAAGATCATCTCCCCAAGAATGGGAGTCCCACGAGCTCATCTTCCTAAAGCAAAGCAAGCTTAGCGACTATCTACTTGAAATCCAAAATCCAAGGCTGAAACCCCCCTTAGCAAAGTAAAAGCAACACAAAGATCGCGGAAGGGTTAAAAGGATAGTGACACAAAGTAACCAAGGTCACGGCACCCGCCCAGCATGGATCCAAGGCTTGGCACCATAGAAGGCTCCCAGCACCCAGGCGCCTATAAGGGCGCCATCAACAACAAGGCACCCAGGAGGGCACACTCAACAGAAGATGGAAAACTATGGTCACTGACCCCGCAACCTCTGATGGGCGAGTTATATTCAGACCGTGTTCTGATAAACTACCCCCAGAGTCAACTTTGCCACGAGGCGCGAAACGACTTTAAACGTGTCGCAATTTTAATTTAACACCGTTAACAAAATGCCAAAGTGGCTATAACAGTGCCTATGTGTCTGTTATATATGCTTATGTGGCAATATATATTTGTTGACTCACTAATTTTAAGAAATTTTAATTAAAAATAAAAAATATTATGAATCTATTCATATGCACCTGTGTGTACATATGTTTTCCAGATTTGCAAGCAGGGTGATTAAGTTGGATTACTCACTTTTGTATGAAAACCCTTTTCGATTCAACAAGGAAATAGAAGTAAATGTGTAGAAATATGAAACAAGTAAATTTGTAGAAACAAGATAAACTTACAGAAATAAAACGTAAAGGAAACAAATTTGAAACCAAATTGAAACAAATCTGAAGAAAATCTTAAAGAATCTGCTGCAGTAAATCTAAATGACTCTGAAATGAAATTGAAGAGTGGGGAAGGAGATTTATGAGACCAAAACGAATCTGAAAACAAGACCCAACAACAAAATGACTTTGAAACAAAATTAAGGGGTGAGGAAGGAGATTTATAAAATCAAAATAAATTTGAAAACCAGACCCAATAGCAAAACAAAATTAAGGAGTGAAGAAGGAGATTTATGAAGTCAAACTGAATCTGAAAACCAGACCCAACAACAAAACGAAGGGAAAATAGCTGCTACATGAAGCCACTGAGATCTTCATGCCTTCTTCTTCTGCTCCTCCCTCAAATCCCATAACCTTTCACCTTGCCGCACATTCCCTCTCCGTTTCAAAGGTGATGGGGGTTGTGGTTCTGGGGAATTCCAGATTTGCAAGAACCCCGATTTTGGTTTTCTTTATTTAAATAAAATAAAAAATAAAAATAATGACTCACCTATTGACATAAGCATTTTATAAAACCCGACACAGTCTAATGGAAGTATTAAAAAAGGTTAATGTGGCTAACATTTTATAACTTAATTAAAGGATGGAATGAAAAAAAAAAATAAAAGACTAAATTATTATCTGGAATTAAGTTAAGGGACCCTAGAAGCAATTTAGCTAAAATTAATAGAAAAATATTTAAATTTTAATTAATCTATTGAAATATAATATATTTAATTTATACATGGTGCTATAATGTGTTGACACGTACTGTAAAATGGTCCTCTAATAGTTTTTTTTACAAACACGGTCCTTTAAAAGTAGAGAGAAAAATTAAAATTTGACATAATTAAGTTAAAGGAAATATATTTTTTCAAAAAAAACGTTAAAGAAAATATATTTAAATAGAATCTATTTAAGCTTTTAAGTATTAATATGTTTTTTAATTCAAATAGATTTTTTATCTAATTAAATACTATCTATTTATGTTTTTAAATATTATTTTTCAAAACTTAATGGTAATGATATATTTGCACTTTGTTGCTCATGGTTAGATTTTGATTTGTTTTTGTAGAAAATGGTAATCTCAATATTATTATTATTATTATTATTATTATTATTATTATTATTATTATTATTATTATTATTATTATTATTATTATTATTATTATTGAAATCTCTTTGTATACAAGTGCTAAATGATATAAATAGACTACTCTGAAACTAACCCTAGCGGGCCTAACAAATGGGCCGGACTACTAATTACAATTACATTATACACTATTTACAATACTTCTCCTCAAGCTGGTGAATGGATATCTATCATTCCCAGCTTGCAAGTAAGTTGGTTGAATCGTTCTGTTGGCAAGCCCTTTGTTAGCACATCTGCCAGTTGATGCTCAGAAGGAATGTAGGATGTAGCTATTAAACCACTGTCTAGTTTCTCCTTGATGAAGTGGCGGTCAATCTCTATGTGTTTGGTCCTGTCATGCTGAGCAGGATTATGAGCAATACTGATTGCCGACTTATTGTCACAAAATAACTTCATAGGCCCTTCACATTGGATTTTCAAATCATTTAGTATGATCTTCATCCACAGTAATTCACAAATTCCTTGAGCCAAAGCTCCAAATTCCGCTTTAGCGCTTGATCGAGCCACCACGTTTTGTTTCTTACTTCTCCATGTAACAAGGTTCCCACACAAAAGGGTGCAATATCCCGAAGTGGATCTTTTATCACTTACCGAGCCTGCATAGTCAACATCAGTGTAGGCTTCTATAGTTAGGCTTCTGCCTCTTTTGAACAATAGTCCTCTTCCTGGAGTGGCCTTAAGGTATTGCAAAACACGATCAACAGCTTGTAAGTGCATCATCCTAGGGTCATGCATAAATTGGCTTACCACATTAACTGCATAAGCCAAGTTAGGTCTAGTGTGTGCCAGGTAAATCAACTATCCCACGAGCCTCTGATATTGGACTTTATCAACTTTGACGCTTTCTTCTTCGAGACGCATCTTGTGGTTTTGCTCTATGGGAACACTTGCAGGTTTACATCCCAATTTTCCTGTTTCCTGCAAAAGGTCAAGTACATACTTCCTCTGAGATATGAAAATGCCTTGATTTGAGTAGGCCACCTCAATTCCCAATAAATACTTGAGTTGCCCAAGGTCTTTCATTTCAAATTCTCCTGATAGTTTCTCCTTTAACAATTGTCTCTCAGTTAAGTCATCTGCTGTAATAATAATATCATCAACATAAACAAGGAGAATAGTCAATTTTCCATCATGTGAGTGTTTAAAGAAAAGGGTGCGATCTCATTGGCTCTGCTTGTAGCCCAAGTACACCATTGCTTTTGTGAGTCTCCTAAACCACGCTCGAGGAGAGTGTTTTAGCCTATATAAGGGTTTCCTCAATCGACACACTTTGTTTGTTACACATGTGGGACTAAATCCCGGTGGGATCTTCATGTACACCTCATCTTCTAAGTCTCCATGCAAGAACGCATTTTTGACATCAAACTAGTTTAGTTCCCATCCGGAGTGGGCAGCAATAGATAATAGGATCCGAACAGTGTTCACTTTTGCAACTGGAGCAAAAGTCTCCTTATAGTCGATGTCATCTGTCTGTGTGTATCCTTTTGCCACTAGTCTAGCTTTGTATCGATCAAGAGTGCCATCTGATTTGTGCTTGGTTGTATAGATCCACTTGCAACCTACAGGTTTCTTATCTTCCCCCCTCTCAACAATCTCTCAAGTTCCATTTCTTTCAAGAGCTTTCATTTCCTCACCCATAGCTTGGACCCAATTTTTATCTTTCAATTCTTCTTGAACAGATGATGGGATGATCACATAGTCAACTGCAGAAATAAAATTCTGATGCTGCAGGGAAAGATTTTTAGTTGAGACAAATTGAGAAATAGGGTATTTGGCACAAGACCTTTTCCCTTTCCTCAAAGCAATAGGCAAATCATTTATATCAGTGTCACAAGTGGCAGAACTCTGAGAATCACTAATAGGAGGGTGAGTTTCAGTACTTACCTCCGTTTCAGGCAATTGGGGTTGTGTCTGTAGCAGGTCGGCCTTACTTCTTCTCTGATACACCAAAGTTGGCTCACCAGCCTTAGTGTTTGCCGGTGTCGAAGATGATGTTTCCTGCAAAACAGTAGACAAAGGAGGAACCAAAATAGAAGTAGGAGACTCAACAGTAGGACTTGTGGAAGTAGGACTAGTAGGAGGACGTAAGAGAAGAGTCACAGGAAACTCAGACTCATATTCCAAATCATCATAAATGCTCTCCCCCAGAAGTTGAGGACGAGTGAAGTAGGATACATTCTCATGAAACGTGACATTTTTAGAGACAAAGTACTTTTGACTAGGAGGATGATAACATTTATATCCTTTCTTTTGGGAGGATAACCCACAAAAATGCATCTGACTGCACGAGGGTCCAATTTACTTCGGTGTTGTTTGTGAACATGGACAAAAGAAACACAACCAAACACTCGAGGTTCAAGACTCTACAAAACAGGAACAGAAGGAAACCGTGAAGTCATAAACTGAACACGATTGACATTATCTAATTCGAGATGAGACCCGATTAATCAAGTAGGTAGCAGTCAATACCGCTTCTCCCCAGTATGAGTTGGGAACGACCATTTGGAAGAGAATGGCTCGAGCAACTTCAAGTAAATGACGATTCTTTCTTTCTGCGACACCATTTTGTTGTGGGGGTGTCGACACATGTAAACTCATGAAGAATTCCTTGTTGCTGGTAAAATTTGATAGACTCTGATTGGCATATTCCTTGCCATTGTCAGAGCGAATTCTTTTAATGCCTTTGCCAAACTGTGTTTCCACCATGTGATAAAATATTATAAATAATTCTGGTACTTCTGATTTATCCTTCATCAAAAAAAAATCCAAGTTGCTCGAGTACAATCATCAATAAATGACACAAACCATTTAGCACCCGAACCATTAGAAATATGTGCAGGTCCCCAAACATCAGAATATATAAGGTCAAAATGTTCATCACTTTTATTGGAACTAAGAGGAAAAGAGACACGATGATGTTTAGCAAACTCACAAACTTCACATTTAAAATACTCAACTGATTGATGTAAAAACAAGGAAGGAAACATAGACTTAACTAAAGAGAATGGAGGATGACCAAGACGCTTGTGCTGAAGCAAAATTTGTGCGGCAGAATGAGAAGACTCAGTCTGCAAGCAGGAAGCCAACACCTTCGAACAATTTGGTTCATCAGATAAGTAGTATAAGCCTCCATTTTCCTTAGCAACTCCAATTGTCTTCCCCGTGGTAAGATCATGAATAACACAATAAGAAGTGAAAAATGTTACTTTACAATTCTGATCACAAGTGAGTTTACGAACAGATATTAGACTGTGAGAGAGTGTGGAAACATGTAGCACATCCTGTAATTGAAGTAATGGTTGCAACTTAACACTCCCAGAGCCATCAATACAGGCATAAGAACCATTAGCAACAATAACATAACAACTCCTCTCAGAGGAGGTATAACAGGAAAATAAACCAGAATTGAAAGTCATGTGGTCAGTGGCACCAGAGTCCAAAATCCAAGGATCTTTAGGGATTTTACCGCAAACATTAAAGGATTGGGAGCATACACTCAAGTCGGTCATTGGTAGATAACAACTTCCAGAAGGCTTACTGAGAGAGTCTAATAGGGCCTTTAAACGATTCACCTCATCCTCGGTGAATGATAAAGAGTAATCAATAGAGATTCTCTCAGCCATATGCAATAACTATCAAGAAATAACAAGCATCAGGTGGAAATACCACAAGTGGAGAAAAGTAATGTGGACTGAGCAGTAACAACGATGACCTAAGAATGGTCAAGGTATAGTCTTCAAATCACCCAGAAAAAAGAGTGCTCAAGTTGAAATAGAAGTCACTGCCAAAAAAACTGCAACAGTCATAAAAAACAAGGATAAAAAAAACAATAAGGTAACACTGACCCAAGAGATGGCCAAGAACCAAGGAGAGCTCCAAATAGCCCAAGAATAAAAGTGTCCGGATCAGAAAGTGAACCCCCAAAATGGAAAGAGAAAGTGACGATCTATCTACGGCCAAAGTTTGAAAAGAAGCGGCGGGCTGAAGGGCGGCGCGTGGCCTTCACGCGCCGGAAGACTGTCCGGTGAAGTTTGGGTGTCTGTCTTGGAATTTGATTCCAAGAGTGATGGTGTGGGTGGTGAGATCAATAAACCAAAATAGAAGGGTGTTTTTGGGGTTAGAGTGGCTGACGGTGGAAACAAACGGAAAAAAGACTGTACAGGTTCTGTTTCTTGACTTTTTCTGGGCTGTTTAACAAGGATTGGTTAATCTAAGATGTAACAAAGCTGCAATGAAGGGTAACAAGACTGCAATGAAGGCAACAAAAGGTCACAATGAAGGTGACTACGGTTTACCAAAGACAACTAGTATTTATGCGGATGCAAGTCTCTCAAGACCGAGAGCTCGTGATACCATGTAGAAAACGGTAATCTCAATATTATTATTATTGGAATTTCTTTGTATACAAGCACTAAAGGATATAAATAGACTACTCTGAAACTAACCCTAGCGGGCCTAACAAATGGGCCGGACTACTAATTACAATTACATTATACACTATTTACAACAGTTTTCCGTCCTCTCTCAATGATACACATATCACACTTATCTCAAAAGTTAATAATCTAACATCTATTTCTATTTGCGATATGGTTTACAAACTCGTATCAAAAGTATTGGCAAATAAAATGAATGGTGTTTTTGAAATGTGTTTAAGAGGTTCAATCAGCTTTCATAGAAGGTAGATCCATTTTGCGTAGTGCCATTATGGCTATGGAGGTAGAACATTGCACATGAAGTGTAAAATAAGTGGAAAGTAGAGCGACATAACACTCAAAATTGACATAAGCAAAGCAAATGGCTGTGTGGATTGGGCTGGTGTTTGCTGGTGTTTTTAGCAAACAATCACTGGTTTTATTAGAAATGTTTGTGAGATTAAACCAGAAATCTCTGAAGCAATTGCCTTTAAACACCACAGTTTGTCAACAAATATATTTTTTAAAAAAAAAGGAGACAATTCACCATGAACATGCAAATCAAAGAAAAAGAAGTAGTAAAATGGAACGCAGAAATATAAAATGACTTGTATTGAAAACAATAAATTGCATTAAATATAAAGAGAAAGGTGCACAAATTCACATACGTGGTACAATGATTCTTTTACTCTGTTTTCGCTGTAACTTGGAAGTTAGAGTTTCAGAACTGTGTGTTTGGTATAATAATTTGGCACCCTTGATTTCTACGTAAAACCACTATTTATACAGAAAAATAATGACTGAAATGTAAACTGCTATGGACACGTGGCTACGTCTCATTAACCAATGATGGACTTCGTGCCACGTTCGACGCCACATAACTGCCCACGTTGAATTAACCGTAGTCTTGAAATTCGACACAACTGTCTGCTAATAACTGCTTGACGAAGTCCTGAATACACTGTCCTGTCGAAAACTCTTCCCTGTCGAAATGGTGAAGACCTCTTCTGTCGAAAACATGCTGAGATGACATAAATGTCACTTATTCTCTCTGAAGGCATTATGAATGTTCTTTAATGAAAAGTCAAACCTTATTAACTAACCACTCAAAAGCCTTGTCGAAATTCTAGGCTAACAAATTGCCCCCCAAAAATAGCTTTTTCGACAATGTTTAAGGAAGAAAAAGAATATTTTTGAAGATTTCGAAACGTCACCTCCAACAACTTTACATTAAATGGTGATAGGCAAAAATAATCATGACCTTACGCAGATAAAGCGAACCATTTCATTGGGCCACGTCATTTGGTTGGTAGACCACGTCTTTTCAGAACCTCAAACGTGCGAAGCGTCGTAACTGTGTAACCGTTGCACCTCTAACGTATAAATACGTTTCACTTCATCTTCTTCATTTTTACGCTCCCTTTGAACCTTAAACTCTGAAATTTCTCAGCTAACTTTGCCTCTTCACGAAAGCTTCAAACTTTTTCATCGTTTCGACATCTCCACTAAGAACACAACCCTCTTTGTTCATTATTTACAACAGATGGCTTCTTCCAGCGCTCAAACTCAAAAACAAACAGTTGCTGTGCATGGCTTTGAAGGCTTCGTTGAAGAACCTTCACTAACTTGTTTTAATCAGATACTCATTCCATCTGGTAAACCTTTTACCCATGCTTATTTAGGTCCTCTTCCTGACCCCATAGAAAGCGAAGAAGTTAAAGCGATTTTTCCTAGTCATCGCAAACTTCAACCCAGAATTTTTGAAGAAACTCCTTTTCATTTGGAATTTCTGAAAAACCCCAACAGAGTATTTAGATCTGCTCCTAAGGTAGAACAAAGTGATTACATCGCATGGCTTGACAAAGTTCAAAAACAAAAGGAAACCATTTGGCAAGAACAGGGGATTTTCGACATTATCCAACTGTCGAAATATGGACCCAAATACGACAGCACTATGATTCTAGCAGCATTGCAGTTCTGGGATATATCTACTCATAGTCTCCATCTGAAGTGTGGCATGTTAGCTCCCACTTTGTTGGATGTGGCTGCCATTACGGGCCTGAAACCATTGGGTGAAACCTTTGACCCTAAACTGGCCACCAACGACTATGGCTTCTCATTTAACAACCCTACCTTTAGTGCTTATATTGCTGATCATCATGATACTGAGAATGCTGAAGTATCTGATCTAGAACATATAGCTTTTCTTACCCTGTGGTTGTCGTGCTTTGTCTTTTGCTCCCGTTCTCTCCAAGTAGCAAAAGTTTTCGTTCCTTTGGCCATTCAACTCCATAAGACCAAGAAAATCAATTTAGCGAAATTGGTTCTAGGAAATCTCTATCAGCATCTTGATGGTGCTGCCCTCGAATTGAAAGAAGGCGAACCCACTGACAAACTGCTCATTGCTGGTCCTATGTGGCTTATGCAACTTTGGCTCTTAGCCACTTTTGAGTCAAGGCTGAACTTGTTCATTCCCAAGGAAATTCGACCAACCTTACCAACTAGAAGAACAGAAGGAGTTCGACTAGCACAATTAAGGAATAGGGAGAAAGACTTGTCTTACGAAGAAGCGTTTTCCATGTACTTCGACATCTTCAACAAGTGCACTACTTTCGTTGATGCTATGGCGCCTTTTGTCAAATGCACTTTTGGACCATCTTGGTTCATCAACGAATTTCCCTCTAAATCAACAGAAAATGCTGAAGAAATAAACCAAATCTGGCAAGCTTATCTTTCGCCCTCTCTTCTTTCAACAAGGCTCTCCCCAAGCAATAACAAAAACAATCTTGGTATTAGCAGATATTTTCCCAGCTACTTTTCGTGGCAATTTGGGCTATGCCAACTTCGACCGGCCCCGGTCTGTTTGCACAGGAGAGAGTTCAACACTCCAGAGACAGAGCAAGCTTATCAGCAAATCTTCAAGAATTTTCGTTTCAAAGATTTGCTCTTTGAACCTGCTAAATTTCAACCCAACTTTTCTTGTACGAAGGCATTCCAAGATTGGTGGGGTGGATATTATACTAAAGCTCTTAAAGGAAAAACTGATGCAGAAATTTCAAAAATTTTGTATTCAGCTTTTCCTTCTCAAATTGCTGAGAAGAACAAACCCCCAGGTATCCTCAGATAATTGGAAACATACTTCTTTATTAGTTAAAATTTAAAACCATTTACCTGATAAAATCTTTGCATTATGAACAGCTGCTGTTTCACAGAAGAAGCTTGCTAAAGCAGCACCAAAGCAAAACAAGCCAACAGCAAGGACACCACCCAAAACAAAGAAGAAACTTGTGGTCAAATCTACTTCCAGCTTACCCCAAATAGAGGTATATCTTTGTTAATTGACTAGACCTTTAAAGTAGAAAATTCGACCATATTTCATCACCTTTATTTCTTTTTCCTCTTTCAGAAGAAACCTGGAGTAACAAGTTCTCTTGCAATAGGGCAAAGCCTACTTGTTTCCAGTTCTGAGGTAACAAATATATCTTCATTCTTGTTTCAAATTTCTTCGACTCTTTTAACACTTGATTATGTGTTAAACTCATGTTTCTCTTTCGCAGGATACTGATAGTGATGATGATAACATGCCTCTTATCCATCGGTAAAGGAAACGAATGCAACCCGAATCCCAAGCAAGGGCTAAAGGGATTGTGATCAAAGAACCACAAGAGCAATCTCAGGGACCTCCTCCTAAAAGACTTCACACAACAGTCGAAATTCCTGTTGTCGAATCTGTAGCTGCCCCAAATGTTCTTTCGACTGAACAAATTTTACCTGTACCATCAACGCCTATGGAGATTTCCACAATAATTCCAACTACCCAAAATTCTCCTATGGTTGTTGACGTTGAAGGAACAAACATTGCCACTAATGCGAATGTCGAAATAGAACCTGAGCAAACCAATGAGCAAACACCAGATGTGGCAGGCGCTAAGGCTTCAAGCAAAGAAACGATCGAAATTGAGGCTCAAGAACAAGCTTCTACCAAGGAATCAACTAGTAGCGCTATGAGTGACCAGGAATTTTCGCTAATGAAGGCGACAAATCCTTTGGCTGCTCTTAAACACTTGCTGAGCCTTTCTTCTTCTTCCCCTGCCATGGTTTCCAGTGCTTCGACTACTTCCTTGACCTCTGTTACTCAAGAGTCTACTGAAGAATTGCTTCAGCAATTAAAAGCTAAGGTCTTGGAAGGCAATCTCTTTACTAAGATTGAAGAAAACCCATCAGAAAGCTTTGCAATTAAGGACATCGCTCAAAAATTGCTGCAATCAGAGCCTAATGCGAAACTTTTCGCTTTCTTGATTGAATTTTTGCCAGTCTTTGAAACTTTCGCACTTCACATCAGTAAACGCTCTGAAACTTCTATGTTGAAAAACCAAGAGGCTGTACTTCATCAAGAGAAAATTAATGCCTTCAAAGTTTCTCAAACCCCCATTGATGAATTGGAAGTTCAAATAACGAAGGATGAGCAAGAACTTGCTAACTGGAATTCAAAAATTCAGCACTATGATGAAGAGATAAGAATTCTCCAAACAAAACTGGCAAATGCTAAATACCAAAAAGGTTTGGTGCAACAAAGGATGGAGACCCCTAAGTCGAAGATTGAAAAGGCAGCTACAGAGGCTCTTCAACGTTTTGAAGATGCTCAAAAACATCAAGCCACTATTGCTCAACTGGATAAAGAGTTAAGCTTTCTGGATTCTTCCATTGCTGTGGGCACCAAAATTCTCTACAGGCTCAAGCATTCTCTTCAAAGCCTTTAGTAACTTGTAATAGTGTAGGATTTCTTTTAATGGCTATGTAATTATTTTGATCGAATACATTACCATTTTGAACCAATTTATGGTTTTATCCTTGCTCGATTCTAACTTCGTTTAACGTTGGCTTATATTGTTTTAAATACTTGCCATTTATTTTGAAGATTCTATTTTCGTCACCCAATTCTTCGACTTCGTATGCCCCATTAGAAAAACATTGCAATATGCGAAGTGGACCTTCCCAACTGGGTGACCATTTACCCAAAACTCTATCTTTTTTATCCATAGGTAACAATACTTTCCAAACTAAATCACCTGAATTAAAGGTTTTTAACTTAACCTTTTTGTTATAAGCTTTAGCTACTCTTTCTTTCTGTCGAATAAGCATTTCCAAAGCTAATAACCTTTCATCGTCTAAATCAACTAACTCATCAAGCATCATATTCCAATAATGATCAAAAGGAATTTCATACTGTCTTTGAATTCTTGTTGATTGTAAACAGATTTCGACAGGCAATACTGCATCGTGTCCAAAGGTTAACCTGTATGGAGTAGCATTGATAGATTCTTTGGGTGAATTTCTACAAGCCCATAAAACTTGATCTAAAGTGTTATGCCAATTTCTGGGTTTTTTCCCAACATGCTTTTTAATCAAGTTAATAATGATCTTATTGGCAGCTTCCACTTGACCATTGGCTTGTGCATAATATGGTGTCGAAGTTAATAACTTAAAACCAATTTCAGAAGCAAATTCCACCATTTTTCGACCAGTGAAAACAGAACCCTGATCTGTAGTTATGGTTTCTGGAATTCCAAACCTATAAATAATATGATTTTGGATAAACCGTATTACTGCTTCTTGATCAACATTGGTTAAAGGTATTGCTTCAACCCATTTGGTAAAATAATCAATTCCTACCAATATATACTTATGACCTTTTGATGATGTTGGCTTTATTTCTCCAATTATATCCAGAGCCCAACCTCTGAATGGCCAAGGTTTCACTATGGCATGCAATTCATTTGCAGGTACATGTTGTATTCCAGCATGCTTTTGACACTCTTGGCATCCTTTGGCGAACTCTATACAATCTTTCAACATTGATGGCCAATATATTCCTTGTCGAAATAACAGCCATTTCATTTTATGGCCTATTTGGTGCGAACCGCAAGCTCCACTGTGTGTTTCAGAAACTGCTAAATATGCCTCATTTTCATTAAGACATTTCAATAATACTCCTTCAGGAGTTTTCTTAAACAATTCGTTTCCAATTATCACATAGCTTAAAGCTCTGTACTTTACCTTTTTATTGGTATTTCCTGTGGGATTTTGCAAGTATTCTACAATAGGCTTTCGCCAATCACCATTGGCCATATTGTCAATAGCAAAAACTTCTGCTAAAACAACTTCATCAACAATGTGGTGTTGTTCGATACATTCCTCATCTGTATTTGTTGCCCCCCCAGTTTTTGGTGTTGACAATAATGATGAAGAAATATCATCAGACACGAGTTTCTCTTTTATTTCGACTAATTCTTCAAGGCTTTGTTTTGAAACTCTATAACCTGATGCAATTTGGGCCAAATCATTCGCCACTTGATTATCAACTCGTGGTAAATGTTCTAAATGAACAGAGTCAAATCTCTTTAATAAGGAATTTGCCATAATAAAGTATTTAATAAGGTGTTCTTTAATACATTTATATTCTTTGGTCATTTGTTTGATAACCAATTCTGAATCACCTTTTATTTCAATACATCTTGCCCCCAGCTCAAGTAAAATTTCAAGGCCTATAATAAGAGCCTCATACTCAGCTTCATTATTTGAGCAATGATTTCGAATTTTACACTTGTACCTCGTTGGAATGTTATTTGGTGAAATAATTAAAACACCAATCCCAACCCCTTTTTTATGACTCGAACCATCAAAATACAACCTCCAAGGATGTGTGTCTACGAAATGTAATGTTTCTTCGACAACAGAGTGGTCCACTATAAAATCAGCAACCACTTGTCCTTTAATTGATTTTAAAGGTTGATAAGTTAAGTCATATTCAGATAAAGCTAAAGCCCATTTACCAATTCTACTATGCATTATTGGTTTCGACAACATGTGCTTAATAATATCAGAATGCGAATAAACACAAACATTAGCTGGCTTTATATATTGCTTTAACTTTGTGCATGAAAAATACAAGCAAAGGCACAACTTTTCTATAGAACTGTACCTAGTTTCAGCATCTATTAAGACTCTACTAAGGTAATATATGGCTCTTTCGACACCATTATCATCCTCTTGAGCTAACATGCTACCTATTGTTTTTTCAGATGCTGCTATATACAATTTGAGCACTTTGTTTCTAATAATAGGCATTAGAATTGGTGGTTTCATCAAATAAGACTTAATTTCTTCAAAGGCTGCTTGATGAACTGATTTCCATTTGAAAACTTCTTCTTTCTTCAGTCTCAACAATGGCGAAAATGCTTGAGTTTTGCCACTTAGATTTGATATGAATCTTCGTAGGAAATTGATTTTTCCCAACAATGACTGAAGTTCTTTTTTGGTTGAAGGAGCCTTCGTTTCAATTATAGCTTTAGTCTTATTCTGATTGATTTCAATGCCTTTTTTGTGCACCACAAAACCCAAGAAATCTCCTGCACGCACACAGAAGGCACATTTTAATGGATTCATTTTCAATCCATATTTCCTCATTCTTTCAAAAGATTGTCGAAGATGGTCTAAATGGCCATTTTCTGAGGAAGATTTAACTACCACATCATCTATGTATATTTGCATAAAGTTTTCAATAAAATCATGAAACATACAATTCATTGCCCTCTGATATGTAGCACCAGCATTTTTTAAACCAAATGGCATTACTACCCATTCATAAATACCTAATGCTCCTGGGCAACGAAATGCAGTTTTCGATACATCTTCTTCAGCAATAAAAATTTGATTATACCCAGAATAACCATCAAGCATGCTGAGGTATTCAAATCCTGCTGCTGAATCTATCAACATTTCTGCCACAGGCATTGCATATTCATCTTTGGGGGTTGCATTATTCAAGTCTCTAAAATCTATGCAAACTCTAAGAGTGCCATTTTTCTTAATTACAGGAACTATATTAGCTAACCATTCGACATACCTGGCAGTTCTGATGAATTTGTTCTTGAACAACCTTTCGATCTCCTCTTTAATTTTAGTTAATATTTGAGGAGCAAACCTTCTTGGCATCTGCTTCACTGGCTTCTTATCTGGTCGAATTGGCAATTGTAATTCCACAATGTCTCGACTCAATCCAGACATTTCGTCATAGTCCCAAGCAAAACAATCTTTGAACTCCCTTAGCAATGTTATAACTTTGTCTTTCAATGCAACATCCAGATATGCACTAACAAAAGTTGGCCTCTTCTTTGACCCATCTCCCAGATCTACTTCCTCCAATGGATCTTGAGCTTGCATTCGCTTTGTTGAATCTCTAGGATCCTTTTCAAAACCTAATGGCTCATTATCATAAATGCAATCAAGCTTTTCATTCATAATAATGCCATTTTCGTCTACAGAACCTTTGGCGTCGACAGCCATTGTTTGATGATTTAATTCGGCTTCCATAGCCGTTTTTAACTTATTTTCGGCCATATAAGCCGTAATCTTGTTCCATGCATTAGGAACTGACATGGGAAACATTTTAAGAATCAGAATACCACCCTTCAGGTTGGGCAGTAGCATCTCCTATTATTTGCCTTTCCCAAACAAAACCATAGTTTGGATGCAAATTAACTGAAGCAAATACATTATCAGCAGGAATGTATGCCTCATTAGAAGATGGACATGGCGCAATGTTCGCCAGTTTTTTCTCAAAGTTTTCCTTGGTAATGTGATTTACGTCAGCACGAAAATAACTTTGGTCTGCTTCAATGTATTCGACAAGACCATCTTCCTTCCACATCACTAGTCTCTGATGTACTGTTGAAGGCACAGCACCGACTCCATGTATCCACTCCCTCCCAAGTAACATATTGAAGTTTGCTTTGGAAGCAATTACTAAGAACAGAGTGGTCCTCTTGATAGTTCCAACAATCAATTCCACTTCAATGGCTCCAAGAGAGTAGCCAGTTTTGCCTTCGTAATTACTTAAGACAATATTGTGTGGCTTGAGGTCGGTGATGGATATGCCTATCTTCTTCATAAGCACTTCAGGCATAAGATTCACAGCAGCACCTCCATCAACTAACACTTTGTTGATGCCAATGCCATTAACCTTAGCCTGAATATATAAAGGCTTCAGGTGATTCTTCATACTTGTATCTGGCCTCTCGAAAGTAGCCACCTGCTCTTCGACACAGCCATCATTCATCACATAGTAACACATGGGTTTGTGACAAGCCATATCTTCAGTAAAATCTTCCTCACTATTAGGCACAGTTATGACATCATATTCCAATGGCAATATTGACACCACATTACCGACGACATCGAAGTCATCATCAGAATCATCAAAACCAGAACCTATGTCCTCATCAAAGTCAGACTGAGCTTCTTTCCCTTTAGATGTCGAAGATGGAGGACAGATTCTTTCAAGTGCAGGCCTTCTAGGTTTTTCCATCAAAACATCCTTACTTTTTGCCTTATTTACCCCACTTGTAGGCTTAGCAACATCAGCACTGGTACTTGCTTCAACCTTAGAAGTCACCTTCTTATCACCCACCTGGACTTTGATTCCAAAGTGACTAGGAACCTTGTTCACGTCTAAAGAAGCTTTTTTCTTCTGGTTTCTCTGAAAACGACGCCACTGGGTTTTAGTCATAGGATTCTTACCTTTATAATTATTCCAATAATTATACTTGTTGGAATCACCTTGATGGACAACTTGAGCGTGTGCATTGTTGTGAACCCATTTTCCAACAGGGGAATTCATTTGTGGAACGAAGGATTTACCAAACAGTCTTTTGGATCCTTTCTTTCCTGGCTCTTGGCTTGTCGAAGGCTTAGTCGAAACATTAGCCTTGCTAGATGAAGGCTTAGTCGTAACATTAGCCTTGTAACCAGGAAGCTCAGTGCTACCAAAATCAAAAGATGGCCTATTGTCAAGCCACTTCCTCTTACGTTGTTCCTGATCCTGGTACCCTTCAACAGCTTTAGCTGCTTCTTTGTCGAAAACAGCACTGCACCTAGGACATAGCATAACCTCAGAATTGTTCCACTTACATCTGTTGAGGAAATCTATCAATTCCTCTTCAGCTTTTGGGAACACAGCATGTAACTTCCCATCATATTCTTTCAAGGTTATCTCTTGTTTCTTCCCTTCAGCATATATAAAACCTTCCAATTTCTTGGTGGAGGATTTAAGTTTCTTTGGAGGATCTTTCATTTCAGCATCTACCATGTTTATATTCATTTCGAAAGGTTCTGTATACATGGCTTCAGCTTTGGGTAAAGGGTCATCTACAACTTGCATTTGAGTTTTCATCTTTCTATCTTCAAATTTTAATCTCCCTTCTTCGATTGCTTTTTGCACAAGATCCCTGAAAAGCACACAACGGTCAGTGTTATGTCCCAAAAAATTATGGAACTTACAATAACCCTTTTTCTTTCTCTGGTCAAGAGTTGGTACTTTTAAGCCACTAGGTACCAATATCTGACCATCTTTTACTAACAGCTCAAATATTTCATCACATTTAGTAACATCAAAAGTATATGTCTTAGGCATAAATCTGTCATTTTTTGGCTCAACAGGATTTTTCCCATTAGCAGGCCTTAGTAATTTACAAGTATAAGGAGGACCAAGCTTGAGTTCAGCCACGTCTATCTCCTCTCTTTCGACATCACTAAGTGTGGTGTCGAATTCTTCTTCGACATAAGCCACTTTTTCTTTTTTATGAAACCTATTTGACGTAGACTTTTCTTCTTTAAGCCTTTCCACCTGTCGAACTCTGTCAGCTAATTGGGCCATATCCCTTAGATGAGATGTGTCCAATTTCTTCCTGATCGAATAATCAAGGCCACCAACAGCCATTTCGACGAGTTCATGTTCAGGCACTTGTGTGAAACAACGAGCCTTCAGTAGCCTAAACCTATTCAAATAGTCATCAACAGTTTCAGGTATTTTGCGCTGAACACTGGCCAGTTCTTTGAGACTAATCTTCGATTGGCCCATGTAAAATTGCGCATGAAATGCTTTTTCTAATTGCCCCCATGTGAAAATAGAACCAGGGGGTAATGTAGTAAACCAAGTAAAAGCATTTTTTGTTAAAGAATTTGGGAAATATTTCATTTTCAAATTCTCATTTTGGGCTATATCCCCAGACTCAGTCAAATAACGAGCAATATGTTCGACAGTAGACTCTTTTGTGTCACCACCAAACTTAGTATATTTAGGAACTTTCCAGCCCCTTGGTAACTCAGTTTGCAACACATATTCACACAATGGTGATATGAAATTTGGCCTATGCAAACCTATGTTAAGACCATTTTGCGCCATTATAGTTTCTACTAAAGTGGCTATATTATCATGAACGTCAGCATTATTTCGTTGTACTTGTTGAACAACCTCGTCAGCGTTCTGGTTTCGGTTTACCAAAACTACTTCAGGGATATGATTTGCTAACCCTTGTTGTTCGCCTACAGCTGCCTGGGCTTCGACCGTAACCGCTCTTTGAGGGTTACCAGGCATATTACCCACCACATTGGGAATTTGCCTATTATTAACCGTTGGGGTCCCAAAGAAATCTGCAATTCGACCCATTTGATTGGCTAACATTTGGTAACTAGTGTTAGTATTTTGAATCAATGGATTAAAAACTGTACCAATTTGTTGGGTTAACATATTAACCATATCATGATTGCTCTCATCAACTTGTTGTCGTAAGGCAAACAAAGATTCATTGGTTAATGCAGTAGGATTTCGACCCATTACACTTTCAGAAGAAACATGTATGGGAGACATGGTCGAAATATGTGGCATTCCAGTAGGCATGCCATATGACCCAGAAGGAAATGCAGGAAAACTTACATTATGAAAATGTGGATTTAAACCGCTTCCTATTGCCATATAAGGATTATGAAGTCCCATATGTGACGGCAAAGGCATAGGTATAGATGCCATGTTTGACTGCGTTAATCCAACGTTAGTCATTGATACTGAAGGAACAGTTGTTGATGATGATGGGGATACTGTTCCCACAACCAACCCTGCATTTACGTTTGCAGAGTCTACTATTGTTCCCTGTTCTTGTGAAATCACAGGATTAGAACTAGACGCATTATTAGTAGGACGAACCATTTTTCCACTTCTTAAGTGCATGCAAATACGAACACATACAAGAACATAGAAAAATTACGTATTAAAGGAAAACTGTCCCACTGGGCGTGCCAATTTGTTTGCTGGTGTTTTTAGCAAACAATCACTGGTTTTATTAGAAATGTTTGTGAGATTAAACCAGAAATCTCTGAAGCAATTGCCTTTAAACACCACAGTTTGTCAACAAATATATTTTTAAAAAAAAAAGGAGACAATTCACCATGAACATGCAAATCAAAGAAAAAGAAGTAGTAAAATGGAACGCAGAAATATAAAATGACTTGTATTGAAAACAATAAATTGCATTAAATGTAAAGAGAAAGGTGCACAAATTCACATACGTGGTACAATGATTCTTTTACTCTGTTTTCGCTGTAACTTGGAAGTTAGAGTTTCAGAACTGTGTGTTTGGTATAATAATTTGGCACCCTTGATTTCTACGTAAAACCACTATTTATACAGAAAAATAATGACTGAAATGTAAACTGCTATGGACACGTGGCTACGTCTCATTAACCAATGATGGACTTCGTGCCACGTTCGACGCCACATAACTGCCCACGTTGAATTAACCGTAGTCTTGAAATTCGACACAACTGTCTGCTAATAACTGCTTGACGAAGTCCTGAATACACTGTCCTGTCGAAAACTCTTCCCTGTCGAAATGGTGAAGACCTCTTCTGTCGAAAACATGCTGAGATGACATAAATGTCACTTATTCTCTCTGAAGGCATTATGAATGTTCTTTAATGAAAAGTCAAACCTTATTAACTAACCACTCAAAAGCCTTGTCGAAATTCTAGGCTAACAGCTGGTTGGATGATTATGTGTGTGAGCTCGTCGAACTAATTTGTTCTTCGTTATTAATGACTGTGTTGGCTCTATCCAACCAATGCGAGGGCTTTATCGGTGAGATCCCTTCTCTTCGTATTTGTTTAGCTGGGTGGAAAGAGGCCATTATGTGCTGATTAGGAGGGAAAAGAGTGTTGGAAGTATTTGTGGAGCGAAATATGTTGTAGGGAGTTATACTAAATCGTTTGCTTTTTACAAATGGCTGTTTTCTTTTTGGAGAGCCACTGATGCTAAAACTACCACAATGAAACAAAATTTGAAGGCGTATGAAGCTATTTCAGAACAATCAATTAATCTCACTAACTCGGATTATGGGCTACTTGGTGTCTGTTGGGGATAAATACGTGAAAGGGACAAGAAAGGAAGTGGCGGCGGTAGGTGTCAGAGGAATGAATAGGGGAATATCAATGAATAGTAAAAGCTGCACTGAATTTCATAAAAGTAGGTTACAAATTACATGCTACTGACGTCTGTATATATACAATGAAACAGGCCCAGGCCCATAATTTCGACTAGCCCATTCGACTGGCCCATTTCGACTAGGTTTCTAACTACACCTACTATTATTACAAGCAATAGAATTACAAGGCATATCTCAATATTCCCTCCTAATTCACATTGCTGAGTGACATCATCCCAAGCATTGTTCTTAATTCTTCGAATCTTCCCTTTTGCAATGGCTTGGTCATTGCATCAGCTACTTGAAGTTCCGAACAGCAATATTCCAGATTCAACTTCTCATTGTTTACTTGATCACGCAGGAAGTGATATCTGGTCTCTATGTGCTTCGACCTACCATGTGCAACAGGATTCTTGGTGAGATCTATTGCAGACTTGTTGTCGATCAACAACTTCATTCCTTCGACCCTGTGCACTCCAATTTCGACCAATAGCATGCTCAGCCATGATGCTTGACATGCTGCAAAGGAAGCAGCTACATACTCTGCTTCACAAGAGGATAACGCAACTATACTTTGCTTCTTCGAGCACCAAGAGATGGGTGTCGATCCATACATAAAGACATACCCACTTGTGCTTTTTCGATCACTCTTGTCTCCACTCCAGTCGGAGTCAGTGTAGCCAAACACTTCATCACCATTCTTCGACACACTCTTGCTAGGGAACAGAATACCATAACTTTGTGTTCCCTTTACATACCTTAGTACTCTTTTTGCAGCTACCATATGAGAACATTTTGGCTTCTCCATGAATCTGCTGATCATTCCGACACTAAACATAATGTCAGGTCGAGTGTTGCACAGGTACCTTAGGGAGCCCACGATCTGTTTGAACAAGGTGGCATCTACTTCAATCTCTTCGTCGTCTTTCGACAGCTTGCTGCTAGTGTCTGATGGTGTCGAATCCTTCTAGTCTTACTGATCTCTGCCTTTCCCGTTGCGACCTTCTTAAAGGTTCGACAGCAATGGGTTCTTCTGGCTCTTCAGTTTCGACCTCTTCATTCTGATCATCTCGATCAGAGACTTCGTCGAAGTCCATCATTGTAGGTTTCTCACAGCCTTCTTCCCAGTTCCAATGTTTCGACTCATCTACTACGACATCTCTGCTTTTCACTATTTTCTTCTGCACAAGATCATACAGTTTGTATGCTCCTGTCGAATGATAGCCAACAAGAATCATTTGTTGTGCTCTATCATCCAGCTTGCTTCTTAGTTGCTCAGGGACATGTCTATAGCATACTGAGCCAATTATTCTAAGATGCTTGACACTTGGCTTTCTTCCTAGCCAAGCTTCTTCAGGTGTCTTCCCAGTCAATCTCTTTGTGGGGCATTTGTTCAGAATATACTCTGCTGTGGCTACAAGTTCTCCCCATAAACTATGAGGTAGCTTCTTCTCCTTCAACATGCTTCTTACCATATTGAGGATGGTCCTGTTTTTCCTCTCAGCTGTACCATTATGCTGAGGCGTGTAAGGTGCAGTGACTTCATGCACAATTCCTTCTTTCTCACAGAATTCGACAAATCCATGAGAATTGTACTCACCACCTCCATCGCTTCTAAGGGTTTTGATTGCACATTCACTCTGCTTTTCAATCATTACCTTAAACTTCTTGAATATTTCTAGTACTTCACTCTTCCTTTTGATTAAATACACCCAGGACATTCTAGTGTATTCGTCAATGAAGGTGACAAAGTACTTATTCCCTCCTAAGGAACATACTTCGAAAGGACCACAGACATCAGAAAATATCACCTCTAGCTTCTTCTCTGCTCTGCTAGGTACTTCTGATTTGAACGAGTTTCTTGGTTGCTTCGACTTGCAACATCTCTCGCAAACTTCGACATGTACTTTTACTGCAGGCAACCCATGAACCATCTTCTTTTCATGTAGTTGACTCAAGCTCTTGAAGTTGAGGTGGCCAAATCTCTTGTGCCATCTCCAGTGCTCCTCTTCGACAGTGGTCGGGAGACAATGTTCTTCGACTACTTGCAGCTTGATTTTGAAGGTTCTGTTACTCTGCATTAACACCTTCAGGATCAATTTCTTGGTCGAATCAAACAGGCTGAGACTGTTATCACCCATTTCGACGGTGAATTTCTTCTCGATCATCTGCCCAATACTTAGCATATTGCTCTTCATAGCCGGTACATAAAATACCCCTAGGATGTAGCACCACTTACCATCTTTCGACAGGAACTTTATGGTACCTACTCCTTCAGCAGTAACTCTACTGTTATCTGCAAACCTTATCTTTTTGCTTATCTGCTCCAGTTCGACAAACCACTCCTTGTGACAACACATGTGATTTGAACATCCTGTGTCGAGATACCATTCGACAGACTTCTCTTCAGTCGAATTTGTATCAGCCTTCAACAACAGTAATTCTAGGTCAGTAGCTGTCATGAATGATAATTCTTCATCATCATTGCTGGAAATGTTGGAGGCATCACCAGTGTTTCCACTGCCCTGCCACACACACATTGCACAAGTATTTTGAGCATCGCAAGTGAATCCACTTATACAAGTGTTCCCACTATTTTGCTCGCTACTTTCAGCAATTCCTTCATCGAGTCGAATCTCATCTTCGACAGCCATCAGCATTAGCTCCTCTAAGTCAGAGTCTGAGTCACCATCATTAGCAAACTTGGCTTCTGCATCTTTATCCCTAGGAACTTTCTTGTTTTTACAGTTGTTCCTATAATGCCCAAATTGCTGACAGTTATAACACTGAACTTTCGACAGGTCTCCCTTCTTCTTGTCGAAAGATCCTTGTTCTTTCTTCTTACTGCTTGATCCCTTTTCTCTACCCTTCTCCTTGTTGCTTGCCTTCCAATTTCTCTTTGAGGAGTATGAAAGCAAGGCTTGTTCAGTTTCTTTCTCTGAACTTCTCTGCCTTATTCTCAATTCATGCGCCTCTAAGGAACCCTGAAGTTCATCTAACTTCAACTTGTCTAGGTCCTTGGATTCTTCGATAGCAGTGACAACATAGTCGAATTCCAGGGTTAAGGATCTGAGCACCTTTTCGACTTTATTTACTTCAGTCACAGTTTCACCATTACTTTTCATTTGATTAGTTAATGCTACTAACCTCGTAATGAAATCTCCAATCGATTCTCCATCTGTCATCTTCAAGGCCTCGTACTGTTTCCTGAGCGACCGTAGACGTATCTTCTTCAGCCTATCTGCTCCTCCATACGAGTTCTTTAGGATGTCCCAAGCTGCCTTTGCTGAATCACAGTCGATGATCAAGTTCAGGATGCTGGAATCAACGCATTGGTGAATCAAAAACAACCCCTTTCCATCTTTCTTCCTCAGCGAATGGTGGTTGTTCCTCACCGCTTCAGTGGCGTTTGCTGCCAAGGGTGGAACACCATCATTCACGACATCAAGAACATCTTGATATCGAAACAGCACCTTCATCTGCGCACACCAACGTTCATAATCCTTTCAGTCGAAGATTGGGAGGTTCCCCGGAATACCTCCACCAGAGTTGTCTCGCGCTGCCATGAATCTTGATAGATTTTGTAAGGATCTAACAAGCTCTTGATACCAGTTTGTTGGGGATAAATACGTGAAAGGGACAAGAAAGGAAGTGGCGGCGGTAGGTGTCAGAGGAATGAATAGGGGAATATCAATGAATAGTAAAAGCTGCACTGAATTTCATAAAAGTAGGTTACAAATTACATGCTACTGACGTCTGTATATATATACAATGAAACAGGCCTAGACCCATAATTTCGACTAGCCCATTCGACTGGCCCATTTCGACTAGGTTTCTAACTACACCTACTATTATTACAAGCAATAGAATTACAAGGCATATCTCAATAGTGTCAAGCTTACTGTAGGCATGTGTAAGTACTTAGGTCTACCTTCTATGGTGGGTAGAAATAGGAAGAACACTTTTTCTTACATTAAAGATAGAGTATGAAAGCAAATATCTTGTTTTGGTGAAAGAGCTGACTAGAGTCGAAAAGGAACTCCTTATAAAATTGAAAAAATGATGAAATCCTATAGGTGTGGTTTGGGTAGTAGCAACTTGAATGGTATCATATGGATGCCTAGGGATCGATTGAAAGTTAGTAAATCTCAAGGTGTTTTGGGGATTCGCCAACTAGAGGCTTTTAATTTGATAATGCTAGCCAAATAAGCATTTTTTCTCGCATATTTACTGAAGGCTGGATACTACCCGACCATTTTTTTATGCTAGCCTAGGCCATATAACCCAAGCTTTTTTAGGCGTAGCCTTTGGCATATGTGTTGTTGGATGTGGGTTGAAGATGGATTACAAGTGATGGGCGTAATAACCCTATTTTTAGCTCACCTTTGTTATATAAATTAGAGCTAACTTGTATTATGCTTAACCAAGCAGCAAATCACCAACTTGGTAAATGTAATGTGGAGTCTTGGTGCTTCTAGGAATGAACTAAATGAGAATCAATTGATTAAAGCCATGCGCCAACAATCAATTTGTTTAGGATGAATGGAACTTCTCTAATCAAACTCCACTTGGTTAGGAGCAAAACTAGTATAAATTTTACGAGGGGGCAAATATATAGGTTTACTTTCATTTTTTCTCCCAACTTTCTTCGATTGGCAAGTTTAGCCATATTCTATTTTATTTTTGACGACTTTAATCCCCTAGTTTAGCAATTTTGATCATTGTGATTTTTTCATTACTCTTTCGGTCTCCAAAAATTCATAGATTGTACAATTTTGGCCCCGTTTTTCCAAAATCAAGGATTTTTGTGGACCAAAAGTGCATATATCCATTATTTTGAGGATTAAAATTGCCAAATTAAGACAATTGAGGACCAAAGTTGTCGAATATAAAATAGAGGGACCAAAATCACCAAGTTAACAAAAATTACCATTTTTTTTTAGATAATAATATACAAGTGGACTTGTTATTTTATCTTCTTAGACAAATAAACTTGGTTGGGGTAACTAAATAATATTCTATCAGGAAAGTTAAATATAAAATATACTAACTTATTCAAATACATATATTAGTTTTTCTGTAACCAACACTACCCCATTTTGTCAAAAAAAAAACTACCCCATTCATACACTACCCTCCTATGAAGCCTGGATACCGGATACGATACGGGATACGACACGATACGGATACGGGGATACGGGAAAATTTTGAAAATCAAGATACGACACGGCTGGGATACTTTAATAAAAAATTAAATTAAAATTTAAATATATAAAAACATAACAGAAAAAATAAAATAGAATAGAAACACAAATAGAAAAAAACAAAGATGAAAAACTGAAATATTGCATTTTATAGATATGAAAAAAAACTGCCCAAATAGATAAAAAAAATCACACAAAATATATGGATGAAAGGAAGAGGACAACCGACACACCTATGTATGAGTCACTAGTCATAAAAAGTAATGGTGGACAAGTAACTTAGACCACCCGAAATTGTATAATACGAATAGTTAGTGGCAGAAATAGATGACTTTTTATAGACTAAGATATTCATATTAGTACGTAATTGGTCAATAAAACATAAGCATATCATTAGTCAATATATATTCATCACATTGTAGAAATAAATACTTGTGATCTTATCAAGTAGATATAGTTACGTATATTTATCCCACTCATATCACAATGTATTATTTCTTCTATTATTGTATTACGAAAAAACATATAATTTTGTCTTTTAGTTATTGAGGTATTAAATTAAGTGTATCATATATGAGTGACAATCATGTGCTTAGTTGGTACGAGGTATCGAAAAATATCTGAGAAGTATCCTTAGTTGGTAAGAAGTATCAAAGATGTATCTGAAAAGTATGAGTCAAATATTTTTTAAAAAGAATTAAAAAATTATTAGATACTCTTTGGGTACGTATCGGGAAATATCGGGTGCGTATCGGTATTGGATACATATCGGATACGGGTACGTCTCCATTTTTGAAGTATCGGGACTTCATCATAGCTACCCTCCGATGGTAATGCTAATTATATAACGTGTGTAATGCGGGCAATGCACTAGGACTCTGAACTAGAGTTGTCCAATGTTGTTTTCCAATTGGATTGACAAACGATCGTAGATAATTTTTTTACTCAATTGAAAATGATGTCTATATATGAATTTGGAGTATTAATTCAACAATGTAGATTCATTAAGATCTTATTGAAACTCTAGGGTACAGTTTATTAGGAAATAAGCTAATGTAGCATCTCATTCTCTTGTAAGGATGGCTATCTTGGGATACTCTCTATGTTTTTGAGTCGGTACCTCTTTGTATTTGCAATATTATTGATTTAGAAATGCTATAAAACCATTTCGATCAAAAAATAATATTAATTTTTGAATTAAAATTGATTTATTTGAATTTAAATATAAAATATTTAAAAATCTATTTAAGTTTTTTTTAATATTTTTCTTTCCTAATTTCTAAATTTCTTTTTTAGAATCTATTATGAGGACGAAAGAATTGTTTAAGAGTACTAATCTTATTTTGGAGAAAGTTCCTTGATAGGAAATAATCTTTAGCAAGAGTTTCAAGAAATAAAATAATATAAAAGGTTAGCTAGTAAGTTGTTTTGATTAAAGGTTTTAGTCTTGCAAGAAAACTTAGGCAGTTTTTTTTTACCCCCCCTCATTAGACCCCATACCCCTATTTTACCATAAATCCCCAAAATACCCCTAATTTTTCGTTAAAAAAAATATTTTTTTAAAATTTCCGGAAATACACATATTTCCAGAAGGCAGAAATATGAGTTTTCCGGAAATACCTCAAAAAAGGTATTTCTGGAAGCCAAATTAAAAAAAATTACGTGAAATAATTAAATGTAACGAAACTCGCTAAACTAATAAACAATAATAATACAGTATCAATACAGTAAAAATACAAAAAATAATATAACTAAATGTCCAAAAGCTGGAATGTAGCCAACAGACTATCATAGACATCCCCAGGAATGCCGTCGACTGCCAAAAGACTATCATAGACTTCCTGGACATGCCTAGCTGCTCTTTCCATCCTGGAATCTAAGGGAAGTGGACCAACATCCTCAGCAGCTGCAGGTGCATCCTCTGGAGGCAAAGGCGGAGCTGGAGGTGAAGGCGGAGCCGGAGTCAGGCGGGGACAGCTGCAAGTACCATGGTAGGTACTCGTCATCACAAGCACCCTAGACGGGTGTCCGTCGACCGCTGTCCCTGAAAGCCCGCGCTGGGCACTGATAGAACATCAACTGATGTACTATGAACTCCGTAGATGGACGTGGGCCCAAAATATGTGGATCAGGAATCTGCTAGACATATCCAAACTGCAAACGGACCCTGTCTGGCATATAAGGCACAACCACATCCCCCCCACAGCAGCCAACCTTTGAATAATGAAATATTGTGAAACCGGAGGTACTGTCTGTGGTCGTCCCAGGGGCTCCATATGACCTGCTCCCTCTGCAAGTCATCCAGCAGCTGCCGAAACTCCGGAAGCTTGATACTATCGCACTTCTTGTTCGCCCACTTGATGCAACGTGGAAGTTCATTGGCACCGAAGTCTTTCCGCACCACGATGGTGGGGAAATACTCATATATCCAGCACTAAAATAATTAAAAAAAATAAATAAGTAATTATATAAATAAAAGTAATTAAAAAGAAATAAAAATAATTAATTAATTACCTGCAGTAGAGAAGCGTATCCTTCAATCTGTGACGTCTCCCAGTAACAAGCATCATTCAGCTGCTCGTAGAGAATAGCTAGAGCAGCTGGACCCCAAGCCCACTGGCCACACAGGTCAAAGTCAGAAATAAGAGTCACCCACTTGACAGGGACAAATGTGTGACTCTTTTAGGCAAAAATGGTGCTGCCCAACAAGTGTAGCAGATAACATTGTGCCGCCTGATCAAGAAGGTCGCGCTCCATGTTCTGTGTGTATGCGCCGTCAAGAAAGAAAATCGGAATTCCGGTCCCCTGTTGAACTGACACTCTGCCCAGCAGGCTGTGTGGTCTATGCCCAGCAGGTCAACTCCAGCCCGAATAGCATCGGCAGTGTCAAAATGTGGCCGATGCGCCAACGGTGTGCCGGTGAGCGGCAAGTGGAGCAATGCGGACACGTCGTCCAACATCACTGTCATCTCCCCCCACGGCATGTGGAATGAGCTGGTCTCAGAATGCCACCTCTCCACAAAAGCTGATATGAGCTCGTGGTTGATGTTGCCGAGAGGTGTGATGTCCAGCTCAAACAGATGCGCCTGCTGCAACCATCCTGCTATATGTGGCTGGTGCTGCTGAGGTCTCATCTTCAGTATCTTCCCCCATGAGAAGCAACTTTAATCTTACCCCGGTCCTGTAAAAAAATAAAAGTAATTAATAAATTATTAAAAGTAATTAATTGTAAAAAAATAAACAAATTATTAAAAGTATTACCTCTCCTGTCTGTAGTAGTCTGTGGACGCAGTGGACATGCAACCGGTGTAATAAAACCTGTTCAGCAGCCTTATCATCATGCTGAGCAACCTCAGCCTCAGCCTGGTCATCTACATGAATGGCGTCTGGCTCAGCAGGCTCGTGATAATAATGCTGCTGCTGCTGCTGCTGCTCTCGCTCTCGGAAACGCCTCTGACGCTCAGACGCGTGTCCAGCCCGTCTAGTCCTCAATCTGAATCTGGTCCTACTGCCAGAAGGACTCTGCTCATCTCCTCGTCCTGCTCTTGAATGCTCGCCTCGCTCTATGTTCCCTGTTCTGGCTGCCACTGAAAAAGCAAAAAAAATTAATTAAAACGAAATTTCAAAAAAAAAAATTCTGAAATATCATTTTTTACAGTATTTTCGGAAGGTTAATTTCCAGGGAATTCCAGAAATACCTCAAAAAGAGGTATTTCCGGAAGCCATTTAATTTGGCGTATTTCCGGAAATCTTTCCGGAAATACGTCTATTTCCGGGAAGTTTAGGGAAAAAAACTTACTTTTTCCAGAAATATGATAGAATGAGGAATGAATTCGTTTTTTAGGGATATTTTGGTCCATTTGATTAATTTGGTGGATATGGGGTACAATGGGGGTAAAAAAAAACCGCGGAAAACTTAATAATGGTCAGATGCTAAGATAAGATGTTGATATCAATAATGTATGTATTAAATATGGATTGTTTATGAGTTTGAGTTCAAATATGACTTTTAAAGGATTGTGTGATTTTAGGGAGAAATTTTTAGCGTATATAGCAATCATAAAGTTTTAGACGTCTCATGGTAAGATGAGAAACTGAGCTGAGGAATTATTGAACTACTAACTAAGTTAACAATAAAGAGAAAAATTAGGCTGATGACCGTACATATGAGTGGTTAGTAGGGGTGGACAGCGGTCGGGTCCGGTCGGGTACGGGCCCATTGACACCCATCCGGCCCAAACCGCGGATGCAATATGGAGGCCCAAATGTAACCACTTAAATAATCGGTTTGGGCGGTTTCGGGTTGGGCGGATTTGTGCGGGTACATGGTGGATAAGAACGGTTTGGGCATTCGTTGGCCCAATTCGTTTTTTGTCTATTTTCAGAAGAAAAAAAACAACTTTTTTTTTTTAAAACTGTTTACATTTTGGGCCTTCTGCGGCCCAGTACTTTTTGTGGTAGATTTTAAGATAAAAAACTTTTTTTAATTTTTTTTAAACATGTTAAACCTGATATTTTTTTAACAGAAAACCATTTTTGAAAGCATTATTTCCCTGTTCTAACAGAATAACAGAGTAAAAAGCATACATTTAACACACTATCATACTAAAACAGATTTGAAACACAATCAACAACAGATTCTAAAGCGTTATAGGTAATTATTTCCCTGTTCTTTCCCAGATAAAAGACACTATAACTTTTTTCCTGTACTACCTTAAATGGTTGCTCATCAACTATTACAAAAATAGCAACCGCCTTTTTACAGGCATCAACATCAAATCTTGTACTAGTTGTGCCTAAACTAGAAATTTCCCCAGGACTAAAGGTAAGAGTTGTTTGTGTGGGGTCATTAATGAGAGCATATGGATATTGAGGACATACCGGAATGTGAGCTATCATGTTAGACGTACCATGAATCTTAGAGTCGCATCGGTATTTTATGTGGCAGTGTTTGCAAGCTGCCATAGGTTCCTTCTCGTCCGGTAATCTAACAAAATGATCCCACGCTTTAGAAGTTGTCCTCTTTTTGTTTGCATTTGACTTCCTCTTCTTTCCATGCGGTGGTTTAGGAGGAACTACAGCTGCAGCAGTTGCTGGTTGCCCAGTGGCAGCTTGAGGGGGATTTTGACCATCCATTGCTGAAACTCAAAAGCATATAATTAAAACATTGTTAATAACCATACAATAAATCTATAAAACATACAACTAGCAAGAAGACAAATCAATAAAGCATATAAGCAGAAAACAGAATACAAAAAATCATATAGCATATAAACTTACTTTCTATTCTATCTGCCTACAGAATACAAAAAATCATATAGCATACAAAGAATCTTTCTTACTTTCTATTCTATCTGCCTATAGACAATTTTAAAACCACTAAGTCAGAATCATTTTTAATTTACCTAAAGCAAAAAAACCATATTCAAACCACTAAATTTTACAAGTTCTAACAATCTGCCAATCAATGAACCACAATTAGAACTCATACGACTCCTAGATTTACAGCTTCTTCTCCTTCCTTGCCTCGAGGCTCAAATAAATAAGTGAACATACAACACAAAAAAATCAATTAGTGACATTACATAAAGATAAATTAATAGTACACACATCATTGAACAATATAAGAAAATACCATCATAAGAATTATAGACACACTCACCTTGTTTCTTAGTTCTTTGACACTTGCTCCAAATGTTGCTTGATTTCCCTGCCCAAGCATTAAACAAATTAATCATCAACACATAAAACAAATCAAAATGAAACAACAACTAAAAACAGAAACATAGTACAGTCAAAACAAAAACAATTTATAAAATGAACATAAACCATTAAAACAAAATAGAACCTTAATCTCAGTGAAACAATAAATGAAAATAGAACCCTAATCTCATTAAACAATAAACCCTAATCTCAGTGAAACAATAAACAAAATAGAACCCTAATCTCAGTGGAGCATTAAAAGCAGATACGTTGTTAAACCTTTAAACACAAAATGAAAAACCCTAAAATGAAAACCCAAAAAAACCAAAAGCCCTAAATTGAAAGCTAGCAAACAAAGATTTCAAAGATTAGGGTTGAAAGATAGCGAACAGAGATTTGAAAACCCCAAAAAACGAAACCCTAATACGATGAGAAACAAATATGAGATTTGAAAGATAAACCTAATACTCATAACACAAACCCTAACACATAGAGAAACAAAGATTGGGAGGGGAAACTGAGAAATAAAACAAAAACGAGACAACGATCTTCCAGAGAGAGGGAGAGAGAGTAAAAAGGCTTACCAGTGTGAGTGGAAGACGACGAACGTTGTAACGGGCTAACGGCGACAGCACAGTGAGCTTGAAGACAACGATCATGTGTCAGAGACAGACTGCGAGTGTGAAGAGCTTCAAGAATCAAGACTCTGCATCCATTTGAACGGCGCTAGGGTTTTTCTCATACTCTGCATTTGAGTGAAATGAGTGAAACAAAGTGAGAGACAGAGAGTTTTACACTATTAGCGCTTTTATTTTAGCGAGAAACGACGTCGTATTACGAAATACTAATTTTTAAAAAATAAAATACCTGCTGGGCCGGTCGGTTGCGGGTAGCGTTGGATCTAAGCTTGCACTCCGCATCCGTCCGTATTAATCCACAAAAGCCCAAATGCTGCACTTCTCAACCCGCGTATCCGCTCAGACCCGACCCGCTTTCGGTTTTCCATGTTCGGTTTCTACGGTTTTGGTCGGGTTCGGTGGATCTGTCCACCCCTAGTGGTTAGTTGTTGTACACCTCTGAATGAGAATAGGACTCTACAGTAGAGTTCTAGAATTGGTTGTTGTCATGTTATGTTGCTTTCAAACTTCCGATGACAAATTTTTTGTAAGAGGGGTTTATGTCATAACTACGACAAAAAGTTTGTCCTAGGTCATAATTGCAAATGCCAATTTAATCTACCCATCGTCGACCTCGATACACTAAACTTCACCTCTGACCCATTCTTCCAACTACTCACCACCGCTGATACTCCCAAAAACGCTAACCCTAAACCAACCAACCCAGCCCAAATAAGTTTACACGCCCTATTGGGGAATACCATTCCTGAAACACTTCATGTTAAGGGTCAGATAGCCAAGAAACCAGTCGCGATGCTCATCGATAGTGGGAACACCCACAACTTCATACAATACAAGGTGGCCAAAAAGTTGAATCTTCCCTTCATCAGAGCCAAAATTTTCATATTTTGGTAGGAAATGGTGAAGAACTGTCTTGATCACTTTTATGTCCCCACATTTGCCTCACACTAGACTCTCAAGAATTTTGTGACCTGTTTGTCTTACCACTTAGTTGTGAAGATGTAGTCTTGGGTGTTCAATGGCTAAAGTCTCCCAGTTCTGTGTTAACGGACTATGACTTCCTGACCTAAGATTTTGTTAAAGATAATTAGGTGGTTCATATTTTTGGCGCACTAAAACCCTCCTCTAAAGCAGCATCGCTGCATAAGCTTCACCTTTTAGTAGCCTCTGACTCCATTGACACTTTTTACCACTTCCAACTTATACCTTCCTCTAACCCATCCTCTCTAGTGACCATACCAGATACACTCATCAATAACCTACTATAACAATATGACTACTTATTCAAACTGTTGCGCGAAAAGTAGTTGTGCAAGTGTACACAATCGCAACAAGTAATATATTGATAAGTAGAGATCGTACCCACAAGGATTGATGTTAGTTTTAAAGTTTAATTAGTTAACACACTAGTGAAGCAAGCAAAATAATAACAACAAATTTATAGGCATAAAAATAAAGTTGTTATATGAAAACAGTAAGAAAGTTCAAGAGTTTCATAAAATGAGTTGGACTGCTTTTCCCTAAGTAAATCCTTTAAAGTAAAGCGCTATAACATTGGACGCTATAGCGCTAAGTGTTGTAGCATATGATGTTTTGCCTTTTGTTCACTGACGCCAGGATTTTGTTACAAGACTCTTATTTCTAAGTTCTAAATAAGTCCACCCCTGTATAATAAAGAACCCACAGTGTTCACCTTATGAACTATTGCTCCCTATGTCTAGATTTAAGCAAAAGTTGTTTAAATGTCTTTAAACAATCTTTCATTCATATCAACTTTTGAGTTCGAATCGTAGACCATGTCTGTACCTACGAATGTACCCATTTCAGTTGACCAATCCCAAAACGAGTTTGAAAGCATTAAAGCACAAAGATTGAAACGCAACATCACAATATTATATTAGCAATAATAAAAATTCATTACAAAGTTCCAAGCAATCCAACTATTAAGTGTTTAGCTCATGGTGAGCATCATCAACACAATACAAACCAAAATGTTCATATTACCGAAAATGAAAAGAGGAGACACGGTTGCAAAAATACACTACGTGGACTCCTTCTCATGAGACGGGTAGATGACGCTATAGCACAGCTTCATAGCGTAGGAATTGATAATATTCTCTTGAAAATAAAAGCTTGAAATGGAGGATTAATGGAGGAAAAGGGTGTCAAGTTTTTTTCTTCAAAAACTCCCAAGTCTCGAATGTGTGTTGTGGAGTGGAGAAGATGATGATATATTTCTCTTTCTTTCCATAAAGTAGCTTTCCCAAAAAAGGTGACTTTGACATATCTCACAAACTAAAAGCAATCCTTCAATGATAAATGGACAAGTGTCCACGCTAGCCACTAGGGGGCGTCCGCGTCAGGCTTTGGAGCAGTGGGAAAGATATGCTGACTTGACATAAAGCAATAGGCGCCAAAATTTAACTTTTCTTTTTGATCCTCAGCTGGCCTCCGTCATGCAGCGCTATAGCGTTTAACACTGTAACACTTAACAAACCATTAAAACATTCATAGGGGCACCAACTGTGCCAAATGATAATAAATTAGCTCCTAACCCTTCTTTTCTCTAAATAACTAATATTTACTAAATAAAGCTGGAATATCACTTGAGAACTTGCACTAATTTATATGAGTTATCACAAACCACCTTCATCTCTTGCCTCATCGCGAGCCATTAACCATCATATTCCCCTGCTAGAAGGTTCCAACCCTATCAATGCATGTCCTTACTGTTAACCCCATTTCCAAGAACAAGAGATAGAAAACCTAATACAAAACATGTTTTGGTGCCTTCTAGTTACTTGTGCTTCTCGTCTGCAAAAAAGATGGCACTAGGCGCTTCTGTGTAGATTATCATGCCCTCAACACGATCATGGTTAAGGACTGTTTTCCAATTTTAACCATCAACGAGCTATTGGATGAATTATATGACACCATTTGGTTCTCCAAGATGGATTTAAAGTCCCAATACGAACAAGTCTGTATGCACCTAGGCGATATCCACAAAGCTGATTTTCGCACGCATCAATATCACTATGACTTTCTTGTCATACCTTTTGGCTTGTGTAACACACCCCCTTCATTGCAAGCTACTATGCATCTTATTTTTCAATCATACTTACGCAAGTTTGTTTTTGTCTTTTTTTTGACAGTATCTTAGTGTATAGTTGGACCATGGATGATCACTTGCTTCATTTGCAGCTGGTATTTCAATGCTTGTGCGAGCATCAGTTCTACTTGAAGCCATCAAGATGGATACTTGCATCACAACCCATCAACTTCTTGGGCCATGTTGTGTCCTGTCAGAGGTGGGGCTAGACCTAGAGAAAGTAGTAGCGATGAACAATTGGCCTGCACCTAAATCCATCAAACAACTCAAAGGGTTCCTTCGCTTACTGTTTTCTACCACAAATTCGTCAAGAGCTATGTTATAATTGCTCAACCATTGACACACCTCTTAAAGAAAGATGCCTTTTTTTGGTGCGAAGATACAAACCGAGCCTTCAATCAACTCAAAGAAGTCATGACCAAAGCTCTTTTTCTTTTTCTTGCCTTTTTTTGGATCCGGATTGTCTCCACTCGTTAATGTCTCCAGTCACTCCAGTCGATTATATACACACCGTTGGATACATCAAATGGTTAATATTAAAAGCTAGTCAATTAAAAATCAGAAACCCAAAGGCCAAAACCCATTTTCTTCTACGCAGAATCCATCTCCCACCGCAACCCATCTCCCACCGTGACCCATCCCCTATCGTGACCCATCCATCAATCTTCCACCGTCGTGCAACCCCCTTTCACTGCCGCCACTGCGTGCATCGTTTAATCGCTGTCGCTCTCCGCATGCTACCGCTCCCTGCGATCTACTCTGTTGAAGATTCGTTTCTTTCGTTCATCGTTTCCATTCATCTTTGTTTTCTGCTAAATTGTGTGTAATGTTCCTTCATTTTTTCCCTCTCCAATTCTATTGTTAAAATTGTATTGTTTGAAGGAAGCAAATTCTATTGTTACAGGGCTGAATTGTATTGTTTGAAGGAAGCAAATTCTATTGTTGAAGGAAGCAAAATTTGACAGGTGCAAATTCACAAAGTAGTTCTTACTCAAGGCGTATGCAAATTCAAGGCTGGACTGGTAATGATAAATTCAAGGCTGGACTGATAGTGATAAATTCACAGGGATGATGCAAATTCAAGGCTGGATTGATTTGTAGTGTTGTTACTCAAGGCTTATGCAAATTCACAGATGATGCAACTTGTAGTTCTTCATTGATTGTAATTGTCCCATTGATAATTGAGTTTCATCACACAAAACTTGTAACTATTTGGAGATATAATATAATAATTTGTTTCCATATTTTGATCTATAGTGAATTCCTTGTACATAAATATGAGTTGATAATCAAATTCAAAAATTGTCTGTCGTGCTAAGAGAAGTTTATCTGCATCAGTTGGAGAAAGAGAGCAGAAAATAACATCATATTCCTTCCCTTAACCGTATAAAGAAACATTCAACTTTCTATACTACCCTTAAAGGAATTTGTGCAACTATGGATGGTTATGAGAAAATAACATCATACTCCTTCATTTTCTAACAAAAGACTAAAATGAATTTAGGAATTTCCAATCACAGAAGCAGAAAAAAAGAGTATGTGTGCTTGAAATTTTAATTGCTAGCTCCATCTTCCTAATGGAAAGTTCATCAGCTAGAAAAACTTTGTATTAATAATGTTGTTCTACAAAGTTATAACAGCCCCTACAAACTTGTTGAAGTATATATTCAGACCTGCACATTTAAAAAACTCAAATATCTCTTTGCAAATTACAAATTACCAAATTTTAAGTCTTTGCTGCATAATAACAAGTCTTGTGCCAGCAGAAAACTCATTAGTGGTGCACCAAAACAAAATAACTAGTTTATGCTGCATAATTCATGAGTGCTGCATAATAATGGCCTTGACAATAAAAAAAACACTGTTTTGAGAAGAAGGAGACAAATGGGTTTACAAGTCTTTCTTTGCTGCATAATAACTCATGAGTGGTGCACCAAAACAAAATAACTAGTCTTTGCTGCATAATTCATGAGTGTTGCATAATACTCTCTTGCTGCATAATCAAAAAGCAAAAAAACTCCATTCTTGACCGAGCTTCATTCATCCGTAAGTGGGTCCTACATTATAAAAAGCAGAAGACACGCAATATACAAGTTAAAAATAAGGACCTATTTATTATACAAACTAAGAGATTTTACCATCAATAAACTTGTATAAAACCCATTTCCAATTGTCTGAGATAAGTCATACTCTGGTTGTGTCAAACTGGATGTTCCAAAGTCTACTTGACTAAACGATTCGACATCCTTCAATAAATGTGAAAATTAACACATGATAATCACAAGTAAAATATTGTCAATAAAAAATCACAACTAAAATAAAAGAAACTTCATTACAAATTTAAATTTAAATACCCCATTTTGTTGACTTGATGAAGGCTTTTTAGTTGGATGTCTTCTTCTTTTTTTGGTCTGAAGTTCAACCCCACTCTTAATTCGTCTAGTTGTCCTTAACCCTTGTCGATGCTTAAATCCTTTTGCTTGAGTCGCAAATTCTCTACTTGGTATTGGATCATTAACTTCATCATTGACCATTGTATTTTCCTGTATTCGAACCTCCATAACCCGTTTACACAAGTCATGCACTCCATCTTCTACAAGTTGGTGTAATCTTTCAGAAGTGGACACATCGGCCGCCAATCTAATTAGCTTGGAGCAAAGTTGCTTATATCGTCGTGTGCTAGATAGTTTGGGATCTTCCACAACCTCATTTCTCTTTATATCATGTATGATACCGTTGCGTGCATCCCGTGTCCACCTCTTTAAGATGTATTTCTCGGGGACAGTTTTAACATCATTTGCCTCAAAGACTTTTAGTACATGACAACAAAGTATTCCGAAGGTCTCAAACTTTCTACAACTGCATGATATAGATGATTGTTCAGGATCGAATAACACTCGCCATTCTTTCTCTCCACTGACCAAAGTGATGATATATTCAAATGGAAGTTCGGATACATTTCTTTCTCGTATACAAGCAGCTAAAAATAAAGAAAACTCTTCATTGAATATGTTAAAAATGGGTATGGATTTTGTCTTAATTCAACAAGGCCATCCAATTTTCTACTTTAGCAAAAAAAATTTCCCAAAGCTCCTAAACTCTCACAGTAGTTAAGAAGTGGCGCACATACCTTTTGGGCTCCAAATTTGCCATGTACATTGATCAACGCAACCTTAGAGAGTTGATGACGTGAGTAATCCAAACACTAGAACAACGATTTTATTTATCAAAGTTTCTAGGATATTCGTACGAGATCATATACAAACTTGGAGCACACAACCGCGTCGCAGGCGCACTGCATAGGATCCATAATTTATCACCTATGTGCCTAGCCATCACAACAGCTCATTGAGAGTTTTTAAAGAAACTACAAGCCTCAATCTAGGAGGATGAAAAAAATGAAAGAGTCACTAAGAACATTCGTTTCTTTTGCTATATGAATGAATCAGAAAAAACATATGAAATGACTCAATAAAATAATCTTATTATTATTCAGAAACATTAGTTCATTTTTGAACTAATGGATACATTACAATTACATTACAATAAAAGGAGATCTAGATATATATGTTTGGAAAGATTTTGAAAAGGTTTCTAATATTCAATGTTTTTACTTTAGATAGAAAAAAATAGGAAGGATAGCTACACTACAAGAAAATTGACCTATAGCGACGGTTAAAAACCGTAGGTAAAGGACGAAAAACCGTAGGTATAGGACCTAAAACCTATACCGACGGACGTTTTTTCGTGGTCTTTATTTGGCTATACCCACGGCAGAATGGCGTCGCTATAGCCTATAGTGACGGTTTTGCTTGCCGTTGGATAAAACCTCAGAGCTATACCCACAGTTACCTTTCTGTTGGTATAGGTTTTAACAACACTCTTAATTTCTCTATACCCACACTGAAATTCTGTTGGTATAGGTTTTCGTGAAGCCTTCTAATTTGCCAGACCCACCATTTTAGTGACTCATCTTGTCATTAATGCTTATGATAATTAGTTAAAAGCTAAATATGAAATAAATAAATATATTTTTTTTGAATATGAAATAAATAAATATATTTATGAAACAATAAAAGAAAATAAAACTCAAATCATATTAAAAAATAATCTCAAGTCTTACAAGATGCCAACATGTTCTAAATTAACATCAAGTCTTACAATAAACTCAATTTACAAAAAAAATCAAATTGCATAAACGTAATTTCTAAGTTTTGTTGGAAATAAAGTTGTATTTGAGGTTTTCCTGGATTGAAACCCAAAGTCCCCGGATCCATTGCTTCTTCACGATCGTTTTCAGTCTTCACCAAGAGATTTTTCAAGTGATAAAATATCAATGGCTTCAACCTTAATATCTCACCAGCACATCCATTATGTATGTTATGAAGAAAGTTGCTTTCATTGGAATTGAGATACCAATTGTCTTTGGAATTCTGCATAAATACAAATTTTTACGGTAGAAATCATGATCAACTATTTATATTTTATAATGGTATGGAATACCTTTAACAATTTTAAAGAGCATATACTGGGGAAATGGAAGATAATTTGAAGTTGACAGGAACCAGATTATTGGAAATGGCATACCTTTTTAGATGGCCTTATGGATTGATTTCTAGAATATTTAAGTTGGTAGTAGTCAAGCCAATTCTGCCTTTTCTTCTTCTTAGTAACTAGACCAGAACGTTTCTTTGCATCATAAACAACCTGAAAATATATATCCAAAGCGAAAAACAACAAAAACAGGATTTCAGAAGTACTAATGCTTGAGAAGTACTGCACCTTAAAACATTTACATTGATTATATGGATTTCAGAAGATTTCATTCCCCAAATCATCAAACAGGATATTTATGAAAAGAAGGGGTTGGGCGGGGGGGGGGGGGGGGTACTGCATATAGATCCTTTTATAGTTCTATATTTAAGCAAGTAGTAAATCATTTATTGACATAAAGTTCCTTCTCAATATTTTTAAGATAGGAAGTTGTTATTCAGCATGCCTTCAATACCAGAATTTACAAGTGAAGAGTTTGGTATATAAATCCTTATCATTAAAGCAGTGTTACTATGATTATCAGCATATGATATTTTGTAACGGTGATAAAACTTGGTATATAAATCCTTATCATATTTGTTACTAAAGTCAATTTTGCACTAGTGTCGTATTCTTAATACGCACTAAAACAAGATATATTTACAAAATTAAATTAAATTAATTAGCGTGTAAAATTTACCATTTCAGGGTCATAAGTGAGAAGCTTGTTCAATAAATCAAATCCAGAATCAGAAAGAACTGGGGATCCAGTAAATGATGCTGCGGGAAACTTCTTACGCATGAGATTATACCTGAAAAATATTCCAGTGGTTAATGTCTTAGAAAAGTTGAGAAAAGAAAGTCACCAAGAGTGGTCAGATAGCACGACTAGAACCTCCCAGAGTTGGAAGCCTGGGAAACAATGGCAACAGTAGAACAAAACAGTCAATGTCTTACATAAAGGAAATCAGAAAGACTTACTTATGCTTGACAAAATTGACCTTTGCTCGAGGCAGGTTTGAAAAGCCAGGCCAAATTGATTCATTTGGTGTGCCAAGAATTCTGAAAATCTGCACATATATATAATGTTAATCAACCAATGCGACTTTAAGAGACACCAAAAGTTGTAAGGCCGGAGGAGCCAGAACCATAACTTATTCACTACAAATCTAGGCAATTAAAATATACTTTGTCAAGTTGATCGACTTCACTCCTCCCACTAAACAATGATCGACTTCACAACCCAGAGACCACATGTCAATGGCTGTCGAATACTGCTTTGTCCCTAAAAGAAGTTCAGGAGCCCTGAGAAACAGATAGACAATTAACCACTAATTAGACGATTTCTTCATTATCAAAGTGCAATCGGAGACAAGATAAAATACACAATAAACTGAAAGGTCAAATGCCACTAATAAAGCACAGCATTACAATGATGATAGACATTATGGTCAAGTTTTAAAAAGGATAGAAAAGTATTCAAATATTGAAGTAAATGTAGAAAGACAACATAACTTGCAGCAAGCATGCAATACTACTACAAAAACATTCTTGCAGAATAATAGCAAACAAAGATATTGTTCGATGTAGAGGTGTGACTGCATAACAACATAACTTTCAAATTCACAACATTAGACATACCTTAGACATAATTTCCCTAATCATACCTTAGCAGAAGCAGCTTCAGGATGATACTGAAGCATTTCAATCCACATCATTTCCCTAATCAGCTGTTCTCTCCAGTTTTCATCTATTTCAAGATTGATAGGAACCTAGGCAGGAGGGTTGGACTTGGATCATATAGACCAGCCTGGCATGGGAGATTAAATAAAGATTTTAAATACCATTGTAGCATTTAAATCCACATCTTAAATAAAGATTTTAAATACCATTGTAGCACAACTTACCATAAGCATGTCCTATAGGGTTTGAGCCTCCAAACGCAACTGTCACAGCCAGGCTGATTACCATAAGAATCCAGTTTATCTTCGGTATGTATGTCTGACCATGGATCCACCTTCTGGAATGTATTGCCTTAACACGAGGGAAACATTCAAATGCATGGCATTGTTGTACAATTGAGAATGTCGAAGAGATGACAGCCTGACTTGCAACTATTGCTGCCAAAGCAGCCACGATAAATAGTGGCCAAAAGAGGATATCTACAAAATGACGAAAACATCACTGCATGTTCATTGCAAACATCACTGTTTAATTACAATTTAAGTAATAACTTTCGCACAGTAGTGACCTAAATGTGAACAGGTTATGTTATTCCACTGATATAGCACACACCCGCGGGACTCTAGTTCTTATTTCCTAAACTAATCCAAGTGTGACTAACTCAAAGAACAAGCTCTTCTTATAGGTTGCAACATTCTATGTACATATGCCTCAATGTTATTAGCTTTATATTAGGATCGTGTATAATCTAGCAAAGTAACCAAAGGAGTTCCAAAGATCTTCCTGTGTTTGCCTTTCACACTGTCCAATCAACATAAAGGTAATTGATACATCAAATTGATCAACATTGAAGAGATTGAAGCATTATAAAGGTAACTGGAACATAAAGTCAATGTGCCAAGAAACATTCAGTAAAATATTTGAAAAATTCAGAAAAATTCAGTAAAGGAGTGCTAAAAATTCGGTTTTAAACTACAAATTCTTAACACTAAAAATTGAAGCATTATAACTAACAAACTTGTTAACACTAATCAATCTTTCATTCGAATCAGCATTAACTTGCAAGTTTCTAACAATCTTTTAAATTACAAATTCGGTTTAAAAACATCTAAGTACTAATTGACAGTGCTAAAATATAGAAACAGGGAAGATATGCAAAAATGAAATCAAAACATAAATATGGTGTTGCTTATAGCACTAAGAGTGAAGAATAATTTTCATATATATCACAATACTCACGAGTTCATTTATGAATGTACAAGGTCCCACAAATATGAAATCACCGGCTTCCATCTCCTATACATCTAACATTCTTGTTGGGTCTGTCATCCATTTAGATTCTGCATCTACAAGTAATATAGAAGGCATAAAAACATAAATCATTTTTGTTTACATAAATAAAGTATAAAAATTAGAAACTAATCAAATATAATTTAGACCTTTTCTCAATTTGTACTTTCTCAATTTCCCATGAGGTTTTCCACCTGCTTAACTCTATCACGAGCTCTTGGAGATAGCTACACAACTGGCCTGTCAGGATGGTGAAGTATTTTAGTATTTTCAAGCTATAGGAGAATACAAAGTTCAGTTTGTGAACAACATATAATAAATCCAACTTTATTCTACTCTTGTTGTGTTATCCAATTCTAATCAATAAATAGCTCTGACAGAGAATTAACAGAAAGGAGATTTCCAACCTTAACCAACTCAATAGCTCTTGATGAGAAATCACCTGCATAAAACAAGCCCCAAACATGTTGGTATTTACAGATAGAAATTTAAGCTTTCAAATTCTTAGATCATTAATTAGACTCCAACAACAAAATAAATAATCACCAGAATTCCATCAGACAACATAACACATATTTATTTTAAAAGCACTAATAAAAATGAAGTATAAATGATTGTAGAAGGATACATATATATATATATATATATATATATATATATATATATAAAATATAATACTTACATCTTTTGTCTAGCCTCATATCATATAGAACACTCATCAGTTTTCTTGCAAGTAAGCACAACAGAGACTGTTTCTAATTCTGGAAACATGGCAAACGAGTTGACAAAGCACAACAGAATCTGCTTCATTATCACACTACCAAAGCTCACTGTTCACATTACTCAAACGAGTTGAGCAAGGAAGAGAAAAATCATGCCAAAGATAGATCCATTATGACTAAAACCCATTTTAATCTCTATATTAAATAAAAAGGAGAGTAAAATGTTAATTAATTAGATTTTGTGTTCAGAAAGTAAGAGAATTGTGATCACAGTAAAATTACATGTGAGATTTCTTCGGCAAGCGGAAAGCCTAAGTTTAACGACCTCACAGGTTCCTATGACGAGTATTGAGAAAAATCTGGAAAAAAAAACAAATTTATACAAGGAATCGAATGAAATAGGTTAGCACTACGTTACTAAAGATTACAGACCACCACCATTAAACACGTATTATTTAAGCAACACTAAGCAAGCAAAAAATGCCTAGACCTCACAACCCACCACCATCAGCTTAGGGCAGAACCGAGAATACAGAGGGCAACAAAAATTTAGGGGGAAACAATGTTAGGCTTTTCCATTTTGAAAATTGATAGCAAAGAAATTTGGGGAAAACAAAGTTGATAAAACAAGCACAAATCTATTTGGGAAAATGCAAGAAAATCATAGATCTGATATGTAGAACAATTGATATTTGGGAAAATCTGAGATTAAAGAGGGGAAGAAAGGACAAATAGAATACTCACGTGTAGAGGAGCAGCAAAGGAGGTGGTCCGGGCCGTGGTGGCGGTGGCTCAGGGCGACGAAAGAAGCTGTGTTCTTCTCCGCTTTCGTTTTCGCACGGTGTCTATCTTCTCAGCGTTTTTGTTCTTTCTCTCTGCGAATATGTGTAAGTTATTAGGGAAACCCGCAAAAAAGACTAAAAGAGAGGGAATTATTTTCAACTCAAGCGGGAATGTTTTAGACGAGGAAATTAAAATAAGTCTATACCCTCAGAATTTAACCTGTTGCTAATACCTATACCCACGAATTTTGATATCCACGTGTATAGGAAACTTATACCCACGGTTTATTAAAAGTTTGTAGGTGTATGATACCTATACCTAAAGTTTTATCTACCGTCACTATTGGTGTCTGTTGGTATATGTCAAATTTCTTGTAGTGAGTTGATCTCCAAAGTGCAGCATCACCCCATAGATTACCCTTAATTCCAGGTTTACCGTAATCTCCCTTTCTTCGATAACAAACTAGATATCCCTGACTCTTCTATTTTTAAAATGATGTTGTTGGAAGAATTTCATGCCACACGTTTAGGTGGTCACAATGGAATAAACAAGACTTATGGTAGACTAAAGGAGAATATTTTTTGGTTGGGAATGAAAAGAGATGTCATTGTTTTGTTAATGCTTGCCTTGTGTGTGAACTAACAAAAACTCTCACTCATCTATCCTACGGCATCCTTCAGCCACTCCTTATATTAAGTGCAGTTTAGGAAGACATCTCATTAAATTTCATTTTAGGGCTCCCTTCTTTCCAAGGTTACACCACTATCCTTGTAGTGCTGGATAGGTTGTCCAAAGCAGCACATTTTGGTAATCTCCCAACGAATTTCACAGCTAGTACAGTAGCTACTTTGTTTGCTGAAATGGTTTGTAAGCACCATGGCATGACCAAAATTATTGTCTCGGATCGTGATCCTATTTTTTTAGCAACTTTTGACAAAAACTCTTTAGATTAAGTGGCACTAAGTTGCGAATGTCCTCGGTATACCACCCTCAAAGTAAAGGGAAAACAAAAATAGTAAACAAAAAATAATACCTCTCTGGTGTTTTATTCATGATCACCCAAAAAATGGGGCAAGTTCGTACATTGGGAGGAGTGGCATTATAATAGTTCTATTTATGCCTCCACTGGCACATCCCTGTATCAAATTGAATATGACAAACCGCCACAATTGTTGCCTCAACACATTCTGGGCAGTACTAATTTATAGTGTTGGGGATAAACACGTGAAAGGGAGAAGAAAAAGAAGTGGCGGCGCTAAGGGACAAGAGGAATGAATAAGGCAATATCAATAGAATAGTAAAAGCTGCACTGAATTTCATAAAAGTAGGGTTGTATGAATTACATACTACTAATGTCTATATATATACAACAAAACAGGCCCAGACCCATAATTTCGACTGGTCCATTTCGACTAGGTTACTAACTACACCTACTATTATTACAAGCAATAGAATTACAAGGCATATCTCAATATTCCCTCCTAATTCACATTGCTGAGTGACATCATCCCAAGCATCGTTCTCAGTTCTTCGAATCTTCCCTTTTACAATGGCTTGGTCATTGCATCAGCTACTTGAAGTTCCGAACAGCAATATTCCAGATTCAGATTCTCATTGTTTACTTGATCACGCAGGAAGTGATATCTGGTCTCTATGTGCTTCGACATACCATGTGCGACAAGATTCTTGGCGAGATCTATCGCAGACTTGTTGTCGATCAACAACTTCATTGCTTCGACCCTGTGCACTCCAATTTCGACCAATAGCATGCTCAGCCATGATGCTTGACATGCTGCAAAGGAAGCAGCCACATACTCTGCTTCACAAGAGGATAACGCAACTATACTTTGCTTCTTCGAGCACCAAGAAATGGGTGTCGATCCATGCATGAAGACATACCCACTTGTGCTTTTTCGATCACTCTTGTCTCCACTCCAATCGGAGTCTGTGTAACCAAACACTTCAGTGCTATTCTTCGACTCAGACTTGCTAGGGAATAGAATACCATAACTTTGTGTTCCCTTTATATACCTTAGTATTCTTTTTGCTGCTACTAGATGGGAGCTTTTCGGCTTCTCCATGAATCTGCTGATCATTCCGACACTAAACATAATGTCAGGTCGAGTGTTGCACAAGTACCTCAGGGAGCCCACAATCTGTTTAAAGAGGGTGGCATCTACTTCAATCCCTTCATCATCTTTCGACAGCTTGCTGCTTGTGTCAGCTGGTGTCGAAACCTCTTTACAGTTGATCATGTCGAATCTCTTCAGGATATCAGCTGCATACTTCGACTGATGCAGAAATATTCCCTTCTTCGACTCTGTAAATTCCATTCCTAAGAAATATGATAAGTGTCCTAGATCACTCATTTCGAACTCAGACATCATCACTTTCTTAAAGGCTTCGACTTCGAATTCATTGCTGCCAGTTACTAGTAGATCATCTACATACAGACACAACAACAACTGAGTCGAAGTTCCATTCTTCTTCACATATACTCCGTGTTCATTGGTGCATCTCATGAACTTCTGAGCCAAGAGAAATCCATCAATTCTCTTGTTCCACGCTCTTGGGGCTTGCTTGAGTCCATATAGGGCTTTCTCAAGCTTAAAAACCATGTCTTCTTGACCCTTCGACTCAAAACCAGGTGGTTGACAAACATAGACTTCCTCCTCCAGAGGTCCATTAAGAAATGCTGACTTTACATCTAGTTAATGTAGGGGCCAGCCTCTATGACTTGCCAATGCCACTACCAATCTTATGGTTTCGATCCTGGCTACTGGGGCAAAGACCTCATTGAAATCCAGACCAGGTTTCTGCAGGAAACCTTTGGCTACTAGCCTGGCCTTGTACTTGACCACTTCTCCATTGGGATTGACTTGTGAGAACAATTTGTTGGTGGGAATAATGCTGCAACTTAGAAGAACAATCAAACATAGAAAATCATTAGTAAAAATAGTTGTGATTGACAAGTAAAATAAATAACAAGGAGAAAGTAAATGACTTAGAGTGCCATTCTTGTAGACCCATTTCACGCCTATAGCTTTCTTTTGCCTTGGAAGTTCGACTAGCTTCCAAGTGCCATTCTTTTCGATTGACTTCAACTCATCAATCATTGCTTCCTTCCACTGCTTGTGACTAAGAGCTTCTTCCAGGCTCACTGGTTTTGCTTCAGCCATTAATGCAAAGTGTGTCAGGTCTCCCTCTGCTGTAACAGCAGAATCTGGGAACGTGTCGAATCCTTCTAACCTTACTGATCTCTGCCTTTCCCTCTGTGACCTTCTGATAGGTTCGACAGAAACAGGTTCTGGTTCGACAACAACAGGTTCTGGTTCGACAGCTTCATCTCGATCATCTAGATCCTGAACTTCATCGAAGTCCATCATTGTAGGTTTCTCACAGCCTTCTTCCCAATTCCAATGTTTCGACTCATCTACTACGACATTTCTGCTTTTCACCATTTTCTTCTGCTCAGGATCATACAGTTTGTATGCTCCTGTCGAATGATAGCCAACAAGAATCATTTGTTGTGCTCTATCATCCAGCTTGCTTCTTAGTTGCTCAGGGACATGTCTATAGCATAATGAGCCAATTATTCTGAGATGCTTGACACTTGGCTTTCTTCCTAGCCAAGCTTCTTCAGGTGTCTTCCCAATCAATATCTTTGTGGGGCATTTGTTCAGAATGTATACTGCTGTGGCTACAAGTTCTCCCCATAAACTATGAGGTAGCTTCTTCTCCTTCAACATGCTTCTTACCATATTGAGGATGGTCCTGTTTTTCCTCTCAGCTGTTCCATTATGCTGAGGCGTGTAAGGTGAAGTGACTTCATGTACAATACCTTCATTTTCACAGAATTTTACAAATTCATGTGAATTGTACTCACCTCCTCCATCAGTTCTAAGGGTTTTGATTGCACATTCACTCTGCTTCTCAATCATTACCGTAAACCTTTTGAATATTACAAGTACATCACTCTTCCTTTTGATCAAATACACCCAGGTCATTCTAGTGTATTCATCAATGAAAGTGACAAAGTACTTGTTCCCTCCTAATGAACTGTCTTCGAAAGGGCCACAAACATCAGAAAATATCACCTCTAACTTCTTCTCTGCTCTGTTAGGTACTTCTGATTTAAATGAGTTTCTTGGTTGCTTCGACTTGCAGCAACTCTCACATGCTTCGACAGGTACCTTTACTGCAGGCAACCCATGAACCATCTTCTTTTCATGTAGTTGACTCAAGCTCTTGAAGTTTAGGTGGCCAAATCTTCTGTGCCACTTCCAGTGCTCCTCTTCGACAGTACTCTTTAGGCATTTCTCTTCGACTACTTCCAACTTGATCTTGAAGGTTCTGTTATTCTGCATCAACATCTTCAAGATCATCTTCTTGTTTGAGTCGAATAAGCTGAGACTATTATCACCCATTTCGACAGTGAATTTCTTCTCAATCATCTGCCCAATACTCAGCAGATTGCTCCTCATATTTGGTACATAGAATACCTCTTGAATGTAGCACCATTTTCCATCTTTCGACAGGAACTTTATGGTACCAATTCCTTCTGCAGCGACTCTGCTATTATCAGCAAACCTTATTCTTTTGCTAATCTTCTTTAATTCGACAAACCACTCCTTGTGACAGAACATGTGGTTTGAGCATCCTGTGTCGAGATACCATTCGACAGACTTCTCTTCAGTCGAATTTGTATCTGCCTTCAGCAACAGTAATTCTGGGTCAATAGCTGTCATGAATGATAATTCTTCATCATCGTTGCTGGCAATGTTGGAGGCATCACCAGTGTTACCACTGCCTTGCCACACACACATTGCACAAGTATTTTGAGCGTCACAAGTGTATCCACTTATACAAGTGTTCCCACTGTTTTTCTCGCTACTTTCAGCAACTTCTTCATTGAGATGAGTCTCATCTTCGACTGCCATCAGCATTAACCCATCTGAGTTGGAATCTGTGTCACTATCATCTGCAAATTTGGCTTCAGCATCTTTATTTCTAGGAACTTTCTTGTTTTTACACTTGTTCTTATAATGCCCAAATTGCTGACAGTTATAACACTGCACTTTCGACAGGTCTCCCTTCTTCTTGTCGAAAGATCCTTGCTCTTTCTGGTTGCTGCTTGATCCCTTTTCTTTACCCTTCTCCTTCTTGTTGCTTGCCTTCCAATTTTTCTTAGAGGAGTGTGATAGTAAGGCTTGTTCAGTTTCTTTCTCTGAACTTCTCTGCCTTATTCTCAACTCATGAGCCTCTAAGGAACCCTGAAGTTCATTTAACTTCAACGTATCTAGGTCATTGGATTCTTCGATAGCAGTGACAACATAGTCGAATTCCAGGGTTAAGGATCTGAGCACCTTTTCGACTTTATTTACTTTAGTCACAGTTTCACCATTGCCTTTCATTTGATTAGTTAAGGCTACTAACCTCGTAATGAAATCTCCAATCGATTCTCCATCTGTCATCTTCAAGGCCTCATACTGTTTCCTGAGCGACTGAAGGCGTATCTTCTTCAGTCTATCTGCTCCTCCATACGAGTTCTTGAGGATGTCCCAAGCTGCCTTTGCTGACTCACTGTCGATGATCAGGTTCAGGACATTGGAATCAACGCATTGGTGAATCAAAAACAACACTTTTCCATCTTTCTTCCTCAGCGAATGGTGGTTGTTCCTCACCGCTTCAGTGGCGTTTGCTGCCAAGGGTGGAACACCATCATTCACGACATCAAGGACATCTTGATATCGAAACAACACCTTCATCTGCGCACACCATCGTTCATAATCCTTTCCGTCAAAGATAGAGAGGTTCCCCGGAATACCTCCACCAGAGTTGTCTCGCGCTGCCATGAATCTTTATAGATTTTTGTAAGGATCTAACAAGCTCTTGATACCAGTTTGTTGGGGATAAACACGTGAACGGGAGAAGAAAAGGAAGTGGCGGCGCTAAGGGACAAGAGGAATGAGTAGGGCAATATCAATAGAATAGTAAAAGCTGCACTGAATTTCATAAAAGTAGGGTTGTATGAATTACATACTACTAATGTCTATATATATATATACAACAAAACAGGCCCAGGCCCATAATTTCGACTGGCCCATTTCGACTAGGTTACTAACTACACCTACTATTATTACAAGCAATAGAATTACAAGGCATATCTCAATATATAGACCATGGAATCTGAGTTATCCAACTGGGAGAAAGTTTTAGCTGCCGTAAAGAGGAATTAAATTGCGCACAACTCATGTAACGATGAAGCTCGATGCTGATAGGAAACACATTCCTCACTCATTAAGATAAGTGCGGTGACTACTGACCTTGTCTTTGTGAAGCTGTGTCCTTACTGCCCATCTTCATTAGGAGTGTAGCGTACTCATAGATTGTCTAAACGAATTTATGGACCATTTAATTAATTGAATCATGAAGCATATTGTCTCATATTTTCCAAAGTGACATTTGAATGTTTTGTTTATTGAAAAGAAAGACAATTACTCATAAAAGGAATTCGCTTTGAAAAGGAAACCCGACTATTTTACAAAAACTTTCAAAATCATCGCCTTATAATATATGTGTTGAATAATATGGTTACACTAACCCTATCCTTTTTTTTTTTTGAGATTAACCCTATCCTTTTGGCTCTTCTTCAATATTACTCTTCTTTTCTTTCTCTATTAAAAAATTTGAATGTGAGTATGTGTTGTAGGAAGTTTTCTGAACATTGCATGTAATAAAAGAGGGCGGAGGCCGACCAAAGTGAGAGAGCAAAGGAGCAGGAGTGTTGTTTTAGTTAAAGAGAAAATTCTTCTTGCATCCTTTAACATGTTTTTGTTTTGGGCCAACTGTTTTGGGTTGGGCTTCACACACTCAACCTCTTCTATTTTCTAACACCAACCCCTACATTAATGTTATAATGATGCATGCACCGTGAATGTATACTTAAAGAGTCAATAACACAACATTTACTATATTAACAGATGGTTGAGGAAAATTACTTACGGGGAATGTAGAAATGTAATCATTGTATTGTTTGTTACCTTCCACTTTTCATTACAAAAATTGGAACCCATATATGTAGTCAATTTAATTACTTACCCCCGTAAGAAATTTTAAAATTTCTCTTACGGACATAAATTATTTCCAATAGAATGGAAACCCATCTAAATGCAATTACGAAACCATTAAGTTATATTGAAATAAATCTGTGACTATAACAGACAACCAGATATCACTGAGAGGAACTATTCTTTTGACAGACCATCATTCCATGAATGCTTTTAGTCGGTAGCATCACTGGGAAGATCAGGGCCACGAGGAATCTTGCCAGGATAGTTTGTAGTTGACTTGTTTGATCCAATCACACTGCAGATATAACTCAAATGAATTTTCTGCATAAGCTTGAATATAAGTTGTGTTCTGGAAGAAAAAAGCTCACCTTCTATCAACGATAACCATGGAACGTAGCTCACAGTTAGCAAAGCTGGGAAACAAGAAAACCAAAACTTAGTCAATTAGTTTTATGAAAGTCTAAGGCATGTAGGGGATCTTAGCATGACAGATTTAGGTTAGGAGCAATCTATTTCAAAAAGAAAAAAGAATACAAAAATATATAAAAATCAGATCCAGTGAGTTCAAATATGAAAATAGAGAGGGCATAATATAATATAAATACTCAAAATATTACTGTAAAGTCAAAGAGTGCATTTGCATATCCTTGTAACTACCTAACAATTTCAACTTTCCAACTATTTTGAACCTGTGTTATAGCCTTATAGGGCTTGCAAGAAAAGTATTTAGTTTGAAGTAAAAAAAATTCTACTACGCTAAATATCCGTTGAATAGGAATTTTCCTGTCTTTTTCTATGTAAAATATAACATTCTGGCTGGGTCAAAATTATTGCCACATTAACTCTGATGCAGAAAATTTAAATTAAATAAAGGCAGGAGAAAAATATAAATACACGGAGAAATGACAACGTCGGAAGTTACCATATAATATATAAGCATGTCAAAAGATCTATATTTTTTTTTCTTTTAATATATCCTATGTTTTTCATAAAGCATTGAGTTTGATCCTTCGGTGCTACTTAGACATTTGGAGAGAAGCGCCTTTTTATTTAACATTCTGATTTCTGGGATATATATAAACTTGAATATGCAGTTTATCAATAAAATAAGGAAACTTTCAGGAGAAATGCTTACTGTGCGCCTATTTCACTCTTAATATTTGGGTGACAATCATTTCCAAAAGCATTGAGGGTATTGAACAGAAAACTGCTGTGGGAAACAACTGCTATCTCCTTCTCTTTACGTGTCGACAACCTGGACCGATTACAAAATTGGAAGAAAAGATGTTAGATCTTTGGTTATAGCCACTCTGCCACTAGATGACACTAGCAACAAATTGTCCCGAAGATATTCAAGCACAACAAATCCTGGAAATGCTTTTTAGATACAATTAAAAACTGTTAATAATTTCAATACTCACTTCAGAAAATATCAGTGATGCTTTAATAATTAATAAGATCAAAAAAGTGTTCAAGATGCAGTTGACATCATCATAATAAGTTGAAAATGGTCACAAAGTAAACCTTAGAGTGATCCAATCCAATCATTAAAAATTTTCTTATTGAACTTCAATAAGGGTAATATGAACCTTAACTTCAGTATGCTTTGGCCTCTTTGGCTTTCCCTATTTTTATATAAGAATACTTTTCATGTAAAATATGAGTAGTCATCGGCTAGAAACATAAATAAAATTATTCAATCACACTAACCATTCCAAAAACTTGAGTCCCCTAGAAGTTACTGCTTCTTTCTTCTCTCTTTCAGGTGTCCACCAAAGGTCTTCGTCACTTTCAACCTATCAAGATTTAAATTATGCAGAAATCCCATTCAACAAAATTTCAATTATCTTCTAGTAACCAGTGAACCAGATCAAATTTGATAGTAGCTGCTAGACCATATCCTAAGTTAAGAATAAAAAGATCACTTGCCAATGAAAAATCAATTGCTGGAAACATGTGCCGGTACTCACTGACGGTTCTTCTCTTATCACAAGGATGATGTCCCTGCATTATTATAAAATAAATCACAAAAACATATTGATTTATGTAGCAAATGAAGTAGGAGGAGAGATAAATAATTTTACCATAACTCTCAAAATATTTACTTCCTCACCTTAATCTAATCTTGTCACTAGCTACCATCCCATTGACCATGTGATAAATGCAGAAACAAGTAACCTCCACCAATTGTTTAATATAGTGAAAGCCTAGTTGAAAAACTATGGACAATGGTTCAAAGAAGCCATACCCACCCCATAGTACAGTGAAACAACCAACTGGACAGTTCAAAAGACATAGGAAGCCCAGCTAAAGATGTAATAATGCGAAGTAACAAAGGAACGGCAAAGTTTTGATTAGCAAAAATGGTCTAATAGTCGTTCTTCAAGCCTCTAGAAGCTGATATGATTTTATGTGAATTGAGTTAAGGAACGGACAAAAATGCTTGACCGGCAGACCTGACTTTCATTAGTTTCTTTCATCAAGAAGCTAGAAAGTTCAAGAATCAAGACAATAAGGTGGATGGTCTAGTAGCCTGTAAATGTAAGTGGTTTATCTGATACATATTCTAATTATTACAGATGTTGGTCATCTTGAAAATTTTTTAACTAGGATTATTAAGAAATGAAAGCTGCACAATACTCATCAAGTGGCATTTATTTTTTCATACCATTTGCTCTCGGCAAAGCTCTACTGCTATAAATGGTGGGCAGTTCAGACTAGAAACTGCAGGGTGATCACTATGTCCCACATTTTCCATCATCAGAGGAGGTTCGTTAATTCCATCTGTGTGTGCTTCACCACCAAAGACTCCAACTGCTGTTTGCATGGTCCTGCAATACAATAGTTTGATTTGCTAATTAAATAAAAAATATTTCTGAGTATCGCTGTTATAAAAAATGTAAATAAGGTATCCATATTTGTATGATATCGTGTAAATATAATATAATAATAGGGTAGCCAGTAACGATACTAGTTGTACTTATTGTGATTCAATTTATATATAACATAGCTCTGTTGTGTAGTACACACAGATTCCCTCATGCTTTTTCGTTTTCCTCTTTCTCAACATGCTTTCTAGGCCATCTCCAATGGATTCACCAGGGTTCTCAACTCAAATTTTGTGGGCCCTATCCTAGCTTAACACATCATGTTTTAGAACTTGAGCTTGCCTTCACTCCAACAATACAAGAATAAACAACTTAAAACGAGTCCCTCCGTTAGATTTTTTCCAGACTCCCTTAGATCCCTTACCCTCACTCCAATGCTGATAAATTATTATTTTATGTTAAGAATAACAGTTTTTACACAGTGGATGCTGGGTATATCTCTTCCAATGCTGATACCTGATAAGAACGGTCCAATAGAGTTGTTCGAGGTGCAACATTTCCGGAAATTGTGTACCACTTCTGGTTTCCCCTCTCCACTTCTGGTGTGTTCTCTGAACTTCCAAGGAACTGCAGCTAGAAAACTTCCACCATTTGATGTGCCTCCCATCGATCTGTGCGCTAAAATATGGCTCTCAAGATCTCACCTTCAATGATTTCCTGAAGTGGTTCAAGGAACACCAAACCTTTGGTGTCACTGCCCCGCAAGCCTCCAAATTTGATTTCTTGAAGCGGTTTAAGAAGTGCCAAGCCTCATATTCCACTACCTCTCTTGTACACACTAGTAATTCCTTTGCTGGTCTCTCCCAATCACCTTCAATTGGCCTTTAGATGATAAATCCTTATTATCTATGCTTTCTACATCTACTTATTTACCGTAACTTACCATACAAATGACTCCTAAAAATAGTCCAAAGGGATAGGCACCACTTATCCCTTTCCAAGACAGTTCATAATCCCATTAAGTTTACATTCTATTAGTCACTTAATTAGCTCTCTTGAGCGTGTCATCTATTACACTGAAGATTCTGTTTTTCTTTATGATTGGAGTTCAAATTGTATGATTGGCAACCATGGTGTTTTTTGTTTTAGGGGGGATGCTATTTTTATTGCTTGTTATCTTATAAATTAGACGTCTTCATCTGTTCTTGAAAAATGAATACCTCAATCTGTTTTATTTTTCCCCATGAATAAGTACATCTTGGCATTCCACTTTTTTTGGTTTACTTGTTTTCTCCAAAATCATGCTCTTAGTCTAGATATATTGACTGCTCGGTATCTAAAATCCGTCTTTTGAGTTACACTCAATCCCAAAAGGGTGATCATTGTTGTTCTTTTAGTTAGACCTTTCTGTCTCAGCCAATGTTACTTTCTATCTGGCTGTACCTTCCGTTAGACCTTCTTCCACACCTGAATCTATCTTTTCTTCCTCTAGTATCCGCTAAATATACTCCGCTAGCAATATTGCAAACGTTTGTTAAAAATAATAGTTTGAACGTTTGATTAATTTAGGAGGCAAAGGAGACCAAAATATTGTCACATACTACAATATTATGGTAAATTCTTGGCAAGAATTTGATCAATGTTATGAAAAGTATTCGGAAAACCCTAATCAGTTGGAAAGTTTCAAAAGAGAGGAGAAAGACGAGAGTATGTTTCAAGATGGATTCTCGGTTACAAGTCTTCTCCTTTAATTCGAGAAGTGACTGCAAAAGTCAGGAGAGGGGAATCAAGGAGAAGAATTATACTGTGTGATTCCATACCTTCAAAATTGAAGGGATGTTAAAGTTTTATCCTTGTGACCCTTGTGACAAAAAGACTAGATTCAAAAGGAGATAAGAGATAGAAGAAAAAGTGTCATCACTGCAAGAAACCTAAACATACAAACGAAATCTGCTGGAAACTATATGTAAAGCGACTAAAATGGAAGAAGAAATCAATGGGGAAGGAGATGCATTATGAAAATCAATTGAGGAAAGCCGGGACCAATATTTCAGTTCTAAAACAACCACTTTACAAAGGAGCAGTTGGAACAGTTATGCAATTTCCCCCCTCTGAAATTGCATATTAGTCCATCTTCTTTCGTAGCCCAGAAAGGTGATCCTTTGCAATAGAAGAAGTTAGTTCAGATCCCATAACGCATTCACTAGCCACTCATAACGTCTTTCATGTCCCCAACTTGCCATGCCGTCTATTGCCTATTAGCAAATTGTCGTGCTGTATTTAACTCCTTAGCATGTAAATAATAAGAGTTGAGCTCAAACAGGATGATTGGTAGTATTAGGGAAATTGATAGACTTTATTTCCTTGAAGATGAAGTTGATTTGAAAGGACAAACTCAACGGTTTAAGGATACTTCTCCTATCAATGGTTAGTAGAGAAGTTAATCTACTTACTAGATTCTCAACCAAACATTGCTTTTGTGGTAAGATTTCTGAGTCAGTATATGTATTCTCCCTAAGAAGAAAACATGAGGCAACATACAAAATTTTGTGATGTCTGAATGGTACACCAAGTAAAGATCAACTTTTCAAAAAAATTGGACAGCAGAGTATTAAAAGTTTAAAACCTGCATTTATGCTGACTGGGTTGGAACAGTCATGAATCTTACATCAACATCGCAGCTAAATATAGAGCTATGGCTAAAGGAGCGTGTAAAATACTGTGGCTAAAAAGAATCCTTCAAGAAATGGACATGTTAGTCGACCTATCAATGAAGTTATACTATGACAATAAGGTTTGCTACAGTTATTGCTTAAACAGCATGATCAAACCAAGTAATGAGGGAATCAATAGACACTTTGTAGAAGAGAAGATAAACGAAGGAATTACTAGTATGTCATTTGATTTAAGTTCAACCCCCCAGAAACTAGCAGTCATACTACTCAACAAGGGATTATTTCCACCAAACTTTGAACTTATTGTGAGTTGGCCATTATGGAGGCCCTATGCACCAAACTGAGGGAGAGTTTGATTATTTTAGAATCTAGAAAGTGTAAAATCCGAATTCTCAAATGCAGATCTGATTTAAATTTCTATCTTATCTCCTATCTTTCTCTTTTCCATTTCTTTCCTAAGTTGTAGCAGATTGGTTAGTATTTTCTAACCAACTCTGCCTTTATATTCAATCCTTGTATTTCTTTACATGAATAATATAAATAATTATTATCTCTTCTCCTAAAATTACACAGACCTTGTTCAGATATGCAATTCTAATAAGAAAACCATAAAGAAGTCAAAAACAAAGAGAGACAGAAGCATGCCTTAGCAGAAAATGTATACCTTAGCAATGGGGAAACCACAACTAGTTCAATTCTTTTGGAAAGCCCACACGCCTTCACATGCTTTTGCAGATTATCAACCTGTCATTGAGCCTCAAGGCACATGCATTCCACCATGACATTTTAAAAACAACAAAAAGTTACAAGGAAAAACTAGCAATATAATTGGCAGGAGATACATATATGCTCTGACAAAGATTATTATGGACCAGAATATGAGGGCACATCCATAATGTGATTTTTTGATGAGAAATCACATTATGGAAATATGAGGGCAGAATATCGACACCAATCTCTACAGTATCATCTTGATTATTGTAACCAGTGATATGTTCAAAGAGAAATTCCACATAATAGAAAATACATGCAGAAGTACTTGGCATAGTGACATTTAACAAAATTTGACCGACAACTACCTGTTTCCAGCCGAGAGGGGTTAGGTTTGCATCAAAAAGATGGTTAGATAGGTATGCATCGTGGTTCTTCTCTCCTTCTACGTTATGAACCCCTTGGGCATGCCTAACCTGTGTAGAAGGTCCTACAACACATTAATGCTATAAAAACTATCGCAAATTATAAATGGTCTCAAGCACCAGAATATAACTATTGGAACACACAAGCTATGCACTTCTGTAATGATGAGAATACCAAGTCCCTGAAATATAGTCCATATTAACTGAATTTCATGTTGTTCCTAATATTTTTGAAAATCACATAGTTCGGGATTTCATCTTACAATTTAATTCAGAAAGAGATAAGTAGTTAACACTAGTCTTTGTAGAAAATCACATGTGAGTAAAGTTTGGGATTTCAAGCCACACGTAAAAAAAACATTCATTTTTGATGATAAGGAAAACACAAATCTGCTTCACGAATAAAATTTCTACAAACCAGATGAATAGTTTTGCAATGGTGCAATGGGTAGAGACCTTGACCTGCTTCAGTACCCATAACTGCAGTCACAAACAAAAAAAGAAAGAAATAAAGGTAACTGAATTGATCCAAATCACAGTTATAAAAAAGAAAAATCACACGCCCCAGTGCAACAAAGAATAGACAAGAATAAAAAAATAGCCAAGTAATCGCACAAAGCAAGCATGTTATTTTTTATTTTAGGGCTTCTGACAGGATAACCCCCAGGTAAAAAGGCACCTAGGTGAGAATAATCCATGGAGCTGAAATGTAAAAAGGTACCTAGGTGAGAATAATCCAAAATTCGAAACCAGAGCAAAAATGAAAATGTTTAAGCAACCAGTGTCGGTACCCAAAGCAAAGTTACAAAGTAACAGAGAATTGCAACTTGCAAGCATAAATTCCCAACAGTTACAATCACTGCAAGAATAGATAGGCTATTAACACAACAACACGGAGAAACAGCACCAAAAAGGAATCAGGAATATTGCACAGAATAATCGAATATTCTGAGAATAAGGTTTGAAACCTTGATAAAATAAAATTCAATAACGACAGCTCTTCACCAAGAAAAAAACTTCACCCAAAAGAAATTAATGTCAACAACGAACTTGCAAAAGTATAACTTTAGAGAAAAAAAATTGTTTTTGACCATAATAAAAGACAAATAAATGTTCCTATATTATGATTATAATTATTCTTAAGACTTGAATAACCACCTACCTTAAACTAAAATTTAATGGACACCTGAAAATAAAAGTATACACCGACGGCGAATTTTTTTTCCACACATAATTGAGTCTTATCCTAATAATAAATCTTATCCGCTGATAATGTAAATAATTTCTACACTTTAACTTTAAAGGTTCTAGTACTGTATCAAGAACAAAAAATTATCTGGAGTAACTGTTATCTCCAAAACATAGTCTCATGAACATAGCCTAGTAGTAAAACATTGTGGCTACTGGCTACAGAAATAAACAAAAAAAGTAATTGTCATTGTCACTCTAAAACAGATTTACACTAGCACCTAATCTAATAAGAGCTTATTGTACTATCGTGAGTCCGTGACAGTTCGTTTTGTAACTATATTTCATGAAATAACTATTGTAAAAGCTTGAACTATTAGAAAAAGACACTAAAACTTTCATTACATATCAAACAATAACAGAACAAACTAAGAAATTAGGAGGTTGATTTGGAGGAAAAAAAATCCACAAGTTCAGCGATCATTACAAATCTGTAAACTTAAACGGCGATTCTACTAATAAGCACGTAAATGCGTAAAAGTCGCAAAATGTCAAAAATTGCTTAAGAAATTTACAATATTTGATCTGAATAAAACAGTGGATTAAAATATGATTCTAAATGGATCAGATGATTGTAGCTTAAACAAACGAACATTGATTTGAAATACATAAAAATATAAAACGGAAGCGTAAACTTTCCTCGAACAAATAACGCAAATTCTCAATATACTGAACATAGCAAGTAACGAAGTTGCGAAAAAGAAAAAGAATTGCGATCGAAAACGAATAGTGTTGGAGATTGACGTACCAGAACAGAAGAGAAGAAATGCGAGGAGTGATTGGTTGCAGAGGAGGGAGCGAGGGAGGGAGAAACTAGAAAGAGGGGCAGAGAGAGCAACAGAAGAAGCTTTCAAATGGGATTCGGGACAATAGTGGAATTTTACCTTGGTCATCACATGGGAAACTTGAGAAGATTAGTTGGTCTTTTTTATATGATGACGGTTGGGTAGTTAGTTAATGCGTGTTTGGCTTTTCCACTCCACGTGTAGCACAAACAAGGAGTTTGGAAAAAAATAATATTAAGAAAAGAATTTGCTTAGACGGATAAAACTAAAACTAATTCTAAAACTGAAGGATTTAATGAGATTGTTTAACTAAGATTTACATGAAACATCTTTATAGAGCTAGTAGGGAGGTTTTGGTTAAGGCGGTGCATTCTTGCTTCTTTTGAGGAGGAATTGGATCAATGATAAATTCATTTCAGTGGAATTGTATTTTTAAAGATTCGGGAAAATGTATAACATGGCTGAGTTGAGAAATGTTAATAGTAAGGAAAGAATTTGGTGGAATGGGATTTCAATATTTTTATCACTTCAATCTAGCCATGCAACAAAGAGGTTGGAACTTGAAAGTCATACACTAATCAAGATGTTATAGTTTTAAGAGTTTTTAAAGCTAAATATACTTCTCAAATTATCTCGAATTTGACACCCTAAGTTTCATTCCAAACCTAAACTACCCCCTCTGAAATCAACAGCTTCCAAAACCATCAAAGTGGCCTCATGAAATGTTTTACCCATAATTTTCCAGAAAACTTCTAGCTTCTCACACCCCTTTCTCCACAAATTTGAGCCCTAATTTTTCCATTTCTTCCTCAATATCCGAGTTTGTGAGCTCTTCTACTAATCCCTCAATCCTTCTAGCTCTATCATGCACGAAATCTAGGATAGGCAAATGTTGAAAAGAAGTTGTAAAATATGTTTGAGTTTCTGTTTTGGCTTGTGGTTTGGGATACTGATATTCTAATTTTTGACATAGATGAGAGGTGAAATGTGATGTTTGATTGATGGTGGAAACAAGATAAAGATCGTGAGAGTTGGACACCAATTCCCATCTTTTCCCTTTCTCTCTCCCTGTCGCCCAACTATAAAGATCGTGATTATGTTTATTGCAAAAGAGTCGCTTTAGCTTAGGTTCTTGAAATTTAAATCCTAATAATATTAATCATGTTTTATCTTTTCAACCTTAGTTTTTAACCTCATTTTAATTCTAATTTAATTAACACCAATAAAACATATAACAATAAGAAATCATTTAAATTTAAGTAAACACTAAAATCATTCAATAAAGATAAGGAACTCATTCTTGGAATTCCACATTTGGATATGTGGCCATGAATTTAAAGCCCCCATATCATTTACGTCCTGAGTACCAAATTCCCTTAGCATATTAGAATTCTCTATTATTAATATTTGACACTTTGACTCAATTGCTATGCTTCTTTTTACAGTGAATGAATTTATCACTTTTTATTCCTAGAATTGTCTATAAAGTTTGTTCCAGTTTTATAGTGTCTTCTAAAGTTGTGTTGCTTCTCGCTTGTTCTTCTTCAGAATTTTGATTTTTGGGTTTCGGTTGAGGGTTTCTTTGTATTTCTTGGTGGTTGTTGGTTGAGATTCTATTGTTGTATATTTCTATAGAGACCTCTATTATCACTAATACTAATCCATGGAATTGACAAACCGCTTTTGCAGCTTGTTCATGTGAAGCAAACTTTACAAAGCGATGAACACGTCATGCACAGATCATACTTTTTGGAAGATTGCTCCCAGTTCTTTCTAGCAAAGAATGAATGTTGTCAACGAAGATAGTGAGGTTTTGAGCTATCAGTTGTGTTTGGTGTTTATGGTGGTTGTTCCTTCTTGCCGATTCAACATTCATTATTCAGAGCCGGTCCTGGGATTTTGGATGCCCGGGCGAACCAATAAAATGATTCCATATAAAAGTTTGGATTAAATGTTTAAATTTTAAAAGACGAAAACTAAAAGTTTGGAGTTTTGAGAACATGGAGACCGAAAATATACTTTAGTCTAAAATTTACTAGTGCCATTATTATTAAATGCCATAATACTATGTGAGATAATTTTTTTAGTGCATATCTATATGGCAACGGTAATCAACTTTATTCAATCTTATTTTATTTTATTTATAAATATATCTTAAAAAAATAAACATAAATTTAAATATTTATTTACATATTTAAAGATACAAAAATATATATTTTTGGAATTTTATCTTTCAAATTAACTATTTATCATAGTCAATACACGAGTCACACACTAATTTTAATATAGAATCGAATATAGTGAGAATAGAAGGAAGAGGGAGACTAAGCAAGTCAATGAGGTAGAAGAGGTGAGTGAATAGTGTTTTATAAGTAGAGCGGCTTTTTTCTCGTGTATGAGTATCACGTGACAATCATGTCTGCTATAAGTAAGGCTATTGTGTTTTTCTGTTTAGAAGTTGTTATTAGTTGTCATGTAAAAGGCTATTCTAATGTGGAAGTTTTTTTTTGACCAAAATTCTAATGTGTTGTTGTCATGTAAACATGCAATTCTAATGTGATAGTTTTTAAAGTAAGAAATAAATGAAGACATAAGGTGACTTGTATGGCATTTTAACAAACACGTAATCTGTCAAAAAAACTAACACGTAATCTGTTAACATATTTTAATTTTGCTATACTTTTAAAAGATACATTGATAAGTACTCGAAAAAAAGGTATGTTGATAGGTCAAAAACAATTTACCATAATCTTATTATGGCATAGAGAACTCAACTCTAAGTTGCATATTCTTATGTATTTAGCCTCTCTCTCACCGCCTTAAGACACGTCTGATCCTGAGATATTGGTATCCTGGATGAACTAATAAAATGACGCCCTTGTAGTTATTTGAATAACATTCTTGTTGCATTTCTATTGAAATCATTAATAATTTGTTCATAATTAATTTTTTTTAAAGAATTATTTTCAATAGAAATTGAAGTACGAGTATTTAATCTGATTTGCGACATTATAGGTTGCAAATAAGTTTTTAAAAATTTCAATTTAGAAAAATATATTTTTAGTAACGACAATAGTTAATAGTATGTTATACATAATACATCTGCAACAATTAGGAAACAATTAATTGTCTTTAAAAAATTTAATATTATACAATTTGATTTTGGTTAAGTTGTTAAAATCTCTTTAATGATTTTCAATTCTTCAAATATACAAATTATAATCGTAATAACATAAAAATTTTATTTAAGTATATTTATATACTACTAAGTAAAAGAATTTTTGGTGCCCTTAACAAAAAGGGGCCTTAGGAAGTTGCCCCTCTTGCCTATGCTCAGGGCCACCCCTTATGAATCAAGAGAATAATGAAAATATTCAATGTGATTTCCTTGGGGGGGTGGGGGGGGGGGGGACTAGGGAAGGAGGAAGATTGAGTTAGATTTCTTGAAGAGGGTTTGCCTTCGAAAAAATAAGGGTCGTTTGGGGATAATGAATTTGGAGTTATTTTGTATATCTTTTTTTATCTAAATGGAGGACTAGAGCTTTAGATATGATTTTTCTTCTACTAAGAGTTTGGGGCACTAGTACAGAAAAAATAGAAGAGAAATAGAGATTTTATACTAGATTTAGTGGAAATCGGTGTAAAATAAACACATCATGACAATTTTGTAATTAATGTGTAAATTTTTATTACCTCGCCACTTTTTACATCTGTTTTTTATAAACGGGTGTAAAGAATATTTAAAGTGGTATCAATTTTGCAATCAACAATTCAAATTTCATTTAACGAGTCCAATTTCTTTTTAGCGGGTGACTTTTTACACCGGTTTTATGTAAAACTTGCGTGGAAAGTAGCTTTCACTTTAGTTTTCCAAAAATTAGTGTTAAAAGTATTTGAAGCGGTGAAAATTTTAGGGAGAGACTTTTAACTTTGTTTTTTTTTGGAAAAATCGGTGTAAAAAGTACTAATGATTTTTAAAAAGGTATTTCTAACATTTTACACCGATTTGGTGAAAACCGGCATCAAAAGTCTTGTTTCATTTTTTAAACTTTTCCAAACCTTATTCATCTCATTCTCAATCTCACTTGCATCTTCTTTCTTCCGTTTGCTGCTTCTCTCCACTCGTCGCCCTCATTCATCCATATGTTCATCAATCCATCTGGCAAGCTTCTTCTTCCTCCTGATACTCCGGCTTGAAAAAAGTCATCATCAATGCAGAAAATATATTTAAATTTGGGTGTATTCGACATTTAAAGTCGGTTGTGGATTCAACTCCATTGTTTGGTTATTAAAAGTGAGGCATTTGAAGTCGGTTGTTTACCAGATTCGAAATGCCACATTTGGAGGCAGTTGTTTTGAATAATTGACTCAATAACAATACCTAATGATCATTCGACTATATGTGATTATATAATTGCTTATTGATTGACTGCTTGAAATGATAGAAGCATGTTTTAGGTACACTGCACTGTTAGGTACACTGCAATATTTTGGGCCTATAACAGCGCCTTTTCTTTATGAGAGTAAAATAACCATTCTCTTAATTTTTAATAAGCAACACTTGCTTTGGTTATTGATTGACTGCTTGAAATGATAGAAGCATGTTTTAGGTACACTGCACTGTATAAAAAAAAATATAGGTACACTGCAATATCTTGGGCCTATAACAACGCCTTTTCTTTATGAGAGTAAAATAACGATTCTCTTAATTTTTAATAAGCAACATTTGCTTTGGTCAAAAAAAAAGTAAGCAACATTTGTTTATTATGTTTCCATAACAGATGAAATTTTTAATTTTTATCAAGCAACAACTAAGAATTGTTCTCGAAATTATTTTAAATTCTATAAACAACGGTTTTTCAGTCAATTTTTTTACTCTCGGAAGAACAACTAAACAGTGTTCTCTATTATTATATTGAAATAAAGATCGCCATTGTATTAGGGTGTATTATACCATAATTTTTCCCATGGCAACCAATGAACCAAGATTTGGGTTACCCTGAGGAAAAACACCTCAAATAAGCTTCCTAACACCAATTAACCACCTCAGTTTGACCAGTTCCCTCAAAAGAATTGTGCCTTGAAACTTGAACAATTCGCTCAAAAGATCCTCACAGACTCTTTAGAGAAAATAACTATTACTCTCTTAGCGGTGAAAAGATGTTTCAAGTATAATACCTTTTTTCTTTGACAAGTATAATAAGAGCTCACCAATTCTTGCACCATGGCCTTCATGCCCAGCCAAAATAAATTCCCCCACAATCTTCCTATATGTACGCAAGAACCCGGAATGTCCTCCACTAGGTGTAGATTGAAAATCCTTCAAAAGTAAGGGAATGGTACGTGATTTGGCAGGAATCACCAATTTGTTTTTATAAAACAGCACCTCTGCTTTAATAACATAACCTGGGCGTGAAGACGTATCAGCCCGAATCGCTTGAACAATGTCACTGAAAAATCAACTTCTAGGGTGTATAATTGGCAGTCTTCCCACTGTCTAGACAAAGAATCAACTTCTTTGTTATCCACTCCCACCTTATAAATCACCTCAAAATCAAACCCAATATATTTTTCTATCCACTCTTGTTGATTTGCTGTGGTGAAACATTGTTGGAGGAGGTGCCAAAAGCTCTTTTGATCAGAGTAAACTACAAAACGACGACCCAATAAGTAATGGCGCAAATTCTGAACCGCCAACACTAATGCCATCAATTCTTTCTCATAAAAAGATTTGGACAGCTTGGAACCTGACAATGCATTAATGAAGTAGGCAATGGGGTGCTCGAAGATCACACAAGATCTTGTAATTAATGACCTAATATGAACATTTAATTTTAATCTGACGGTTATAATTAAGAGTTTTCATTTTTCACGGTGAGAACTAGTTCTCACTTAATACACTCCCTATATATATATATATATATATATATATATATATATATATATATATATATATATATATATATTAGAGAATAAGCTAGGCAAATTGTTTTGTTTTTCTCTGTTTTATTCTCTCTGTATGCAGTTACTATTAACTGTTCAGTTAGGATATTTGTTATTAGTTAGTTGCTTCTGTTTTTGAGAGTTATGAGTTAGTTACTCTAACTACCCTTTGTATTAATCTGCTATATATAGCAGTGTATCTGTTCCATTTCACATCAATGAAAATACAATTCACTTTTACAATGCTTAGCACAAAATCTATCATGGTATCAGAAGATTCCAAAATTCCGTCGTCTTCTCCACGCCACCACCGTGGCTGGTGCTTCTGATTTTCACCGTCGCCGGTGCAAAATCAATGCTTTTGCTTTCCTTTCTGCTCGCTTTTATATTTCGTTCAACCCTTTACCTTCAATTTTTACTTTGACAACAAAAATCTCGTTCAATCCTCTTCTGCAATATTCTAGGGTTTCTGCGATCGAACTGCTTTCAATCTGGGGATTTCTGCCTGGGACGCTCTCTTTGGCTTCCGCTTGCGTTCCTTTGCTATCGCCATTCTATTCTGCGCTATTCTCTGTTTTGTTTTTCTTTGCTTCTTGAATTTTTTTGTTTCTTTCAAATCTTGCGCAAACCTTCATCCCCTGTTCTGCCTTTCCTTTTCATTGATCATGGCAGACCTTAGCAACAATTCAACAGGACTACCTTCTCTTAAACCGTTCAAGTCCTTTCAATATCAGGTCACCGAAAAACTAACCGGTGATAATCTTCCTCTTTGGCTTCAACAAATTGAGCCTGTGCTACGTGCTCATAAGCTGCATCGTTACTGTGTGTCACCACAAGTCCCACCTCGTTATTTGACTGAGCAAGATCGTCTTCTTGGTGTTGAAAACCCAGCTTACATCGATTGGGAATTGCAAGATCAACTATTGCTAGCTTGGCTTTAATCCTCATTGTCCCCTTCTGTTCTTGCAAAAGTAATCGGTTGCCGTTACTCGTTTGAACTTTGGGAAAAGATTCAAAATCACTCACAGGCCAAGACAAAGGCACAAGCTAGGCAACTTTAGAGCTGATCTCTATAGTGTAAAGAAAGGTTCTCAAACTGTGGCAGAATTCTTTGCCAAGATAAAATCCATAACTGATGCCCTTCTCTCTATTGGAGAGACTGTTTCTCAACAAGAACAATATGACGCTGTTCTTCGTGGTCTACCTGCAGAATTTGAGTCAATCATCACTCTTCTCTCAACCAAGGCAGAGTGGTTCGAATTTGATGAAATGGAGGCTCTGTTATTGGCCCATGAAACACGTCTTGCACACATGAATGCTTCTAACAATGCTGTTGCTAAATTAAACCTCACTCAAGCTGCTGCCAATTCAATTTCACAAGTCAATTCTGTGGCTGATTCTGCTAAAGCAGAATCTCAACCTACTGCTCAGGCGCAATACATCAATGGCCGTGGTAACAATCGTGGTAAAGGTGGAAGGTTTCAACGTGGTGGCCGGTCTGGTAGAGGTGGACGTGGAAGTATTCAATGCCAACTATGCTCTCGGTTTGGTCATGATGCCACCATGTGTTACTATAGGTACACACCTCCTCAATCATCTTTTCCTCCTATGACACCGATCTTTAACAATTCCTATCAGTATACAAGACCTGGTTATATTGCACCACAACCTGTACCTTCTGCAAATATCTCAATGTGGCCTCAAATTCCTGCTACTACACCCACTGTCTGGCCACAACAGGCTGCTCTTTCTCCTCTGGTTACTCCTATGATAGCACCTATGGTTCCTACACCAGCACAAGCCTTTGCCATGACTGCTAATCCTTCTTTTGCCACGAGTAATCAAGTTGGAGACACAACTGCAACACATCATATGAGCGGTATAGCTCCTGATCCAACTACTGCAATCCCTTTATCAGGGCAAGATCATGTCTTTTTAGGCAATGGGCAAGGTTTGTCGATCCATTCTATTAGCTCTGAATCAATTCCTAGCCCTTTTAATCCTAATCAGCTACTTCATTTTAAAAATATTCTCTATGTTCCCCAATTAAATAAAATCCTTTTAAGCGTTAAGCGATTTGTCACTGATAATAATGCTTATTTCCAATTCCATCCTAACCATTGTATTGCCAAATCGCAGGATGATCATTCTACTCTTCTTCGTGGACAAGGCAAAGAAGATGGTCTCTACCACATCCCAAGACTACATTCTGCAGCATCTAAGTCATATTCTGTGAATTCTAGTCCTTCTTTACATTTTACTGCTCTTTCAAACAATGTAAACACTAGTCATAGTGGTGCCCTTTGGCACAATAGGTTAGGCCATCCTAATGTCCATACTCTTAATTGTGTCCTGCAACAATGTAATAAACCCACTGTTTCTGTCAATAAAATGCCATTTTGTGTAGCTTGTGCTATGGGGAAACTTCATAAATTGCCATCTCAATTATCTTCCACTGTTTATACTCAACCTTTTGAGCTAGTGTTTAGTGATCTATGGGGGCCAGCTCCTATGGAGTCCTCCATGGGTTACAAATACTATCTTTCATTTGTTGATGCTTTTACAAGATATACTTGGATTTATTTTCTAAAAACAAAGTCTGAAGCTCTTCATCACTTCAAACTATTCCAAGCTCTTGTTGAAAAGCAATTCAACTTTAAAATCAAATCTGTCCAAACTGATTGGGGAGGGGAGTTTCGTCCATTCAATGACTATCTCACTTCCTTAGGCATTGTACATCGCCTTATTTGCCCACACACACACCATCAAAATGGTTTATTGAACGTAAGCATAGGCACATTGTAGATATGTGACTTTCACTCCTCTCACAAGCTTCTATCCCTATTCATTATTGGGATCATGCTTTTCATACCGCAGTCTATCTCATCAATAGGCTGCCTTCACCCTACCAAAAGAACACTATACCTTATACTAATCTTTACAATAAAGTTCCTGATTTTGACTTCTTAAAAGTGTTTGGATGCTCTTGTTTTCCCCTTCTTAGACCTTATCACTCTCAAAATTTTCAATTTAGAACTGCAGAATGTATCTTCTTGGGATACTCTTCAAGCCACAAAGGCTACAAATGCCTTGATTCCACAGGTAGAATGTTCATTTCTAAAGATGTTTTGTTTAATGAAACTAACTTTCCCTATCCCACTATGTTTCCTACTAAACATCCACCCTCTCCACCTACACACTTCACCCTTCAGCCTCTGCAGGTTCCCTCACAGCCATCTGTTGCTCCAAATATCCCCTCTCAACCACCTTCCCCTCCTATATTTCCCACACAGTCACCAGTAACCTCCTTACCTCCTACACCATTACCCTCTAGTGCCTCTACAACCATTGATCCAAACTCTCCTACATCATCAAACACCTCCACACCAATCCAACCAGTTATACCTCAACCTGCTACCACTGTTAATCCTCTAAACACCCATCCAATGATGACTAGAGCTAAACATGGTATTGTGCAACCTAGACTCCATCCTACTCTTCTATTGACTACTACTGAACCTTACACTGTCTCACAAGCATTGGCTTCTCCTCATTGGAAAGCAGCAATGCAAGCTGAATATGATGCTCTCATTAAAAATGGCACCTGGTCTCTAGGTCATCTCCCTGCAGGAAAGAAAGCTATTGGTAACAAATGGGTGTTTCGAACTAAGGAAAATCCGGATGGTTCTCTCAACAAGTATAAAGCTAGGCTTGTGGCAAACTGATTTAATCAAAGAGAGGGTTGTGACTATTCTGAAACATTTGCCCCGGTGATCAAACCCATCACAGTAAGAATTATTCTTACTTTGGCCCTCACGAATAAATGGTCTATCAAGCAAATTGACATCAACAATTTTTTTCTCCATGGCCACCTTGATGAAGAAGTCTATATGAAGCAACCTAGTGGCTTTGAACATCAAGACAAATCATTGGTTTGCAAGTTGCATAAAGCTCTTTATGGCCTCAAACAAGCTCCTAGAGCTTGGTATGATCGTCTCACAAAAACTCTCCTTGGTTTTGGGTTTGTAAGTAGCAAGTGTGATCCTTCTCTGCTTGTTTATTGTACCAAAGTCTGCTGCATCTATGTCTTGATATATGTTGATGACATTATCATCACTGGCAGCTCTACTAATATTGTTCAGTCACTTATAGACAAGCTTACCACTGTTTTTGCTCTAAAGAGGTTTGAAGAACTTGACTATTTTCTGGGCATCGAGGTCAAAGCTATTAACAATGGTTCTCTCATCCTTACTCAATCCAAGTACATTAGAGAATTGCTTCAACAAGCTAGTATGGACACTGCCAGAGGGATTTCCACACCTCTTCCAGCAAAGTTAAAACTGTCCAGATTTGGCTCGGATTACTTTGAAGATCCTTCTCTTTATCGTTCAATTGTGGGTGCTCTCCAATATGCCACCATAACTAGGCCTGAAACTGGCTATGCAGTCAACAAAGCATGTCAATTCTTATCTCAGCCTCTTAATACCCACTGGACAGCAGTTAAAAGAATCCTTAGATACCTCAAAGGCACCTTGGATTATGGTCTTGTTCTCAAACCAGCATCTACTTCTACACCACTGTCTCTCCAAGCTTATTGTGATGCTGATTGGGCAAGTGATGTGGATGACAGAAGGTCTACATCAGGTGCTTGTATTTTCTTAGGACCTAATCTCATCAGTTGGTGGTCAAAGAAACAGTCCTTAGTAGCTAGATCTACTGCAGAAGCTGAGTACCGCAGCTTAGCATTAGCAACTTCAGAAGTTATTTGGGTGCAATCTCTCTTACATGAGCTTAAGATCACACACTCTACCCCAACTATCTACTGTGACAATCAAAGTACAGTGGCTTTGAGTCATAATCCTATTTTACACTCGAGAACCAAGCATATGGAGCTAGATTTGTTTTTTGTCCGTGAGAAAGTTCTCAGTAAAGCTTTGACAGTCTGCCATGTTCCAGCAGAAGAGCAAATAGCTGATATACTTACCAAACCCTTGGCTAAGGGCCCTTTTTGCTATCTTAGGGACAAACTTAATGTTTCAAGCATTTCATTGCTCACCACATAAGTTTGTGGGGGAGTATTAGAGAATAAGCTAGGCAAACTATTTTGTTTTTCTCTGTTTTATTCTCTCTGTATGCAGTTACTATTAACTGTTCAGTTAGGATATTTGTTATTAGTTAGTTGCTTCTGTTTTTGAGAGTTATGAGTTAGTTACTCTAACTACCCTTTGTATCAATCTGCTATATATAGCAGTGTATCTGTTTCATTTGACATCAATGAAAATACAATTCACTTTTACAATGCTTAGCACAAAATCTATCATATATATATATATATATATATATATATATATATATATATATATATATATATATATATATACATACCAGCCCTAATACCCGTGTGAAGCACGATGTCAGCTAAATCTGGTTTGTGTAAAATATATAGTCTAATAACAATAAATAAAAATAAAAATTATATTATAATTGTAAATTAAATAAGAAGATTATGAAATTAAAAAGGAACATTAATAAAGACATCGAAATTCAACATTTAATAACATAATCCATATTCATCAAATGTAAATACTTGATACATAATTTGATCAAAACCATACTCACTCAACATCTATCCCTCTCGGCTGTTCATTATTGGAAACTTCGACCTGATCGTTGAAGTTAACAATTGGATAAGATTTCCTTCATCGAGCATTGCAGAATATTTATATTGCGAAATTGAAAAAATAAGTAAAAACAATCATTATATTAAATTTGTCATTTCTACAATTATATTTGGCAACTAAAGATTGTAAATTAACATTTAGGCAACCATGTATGAGGTTGTATATGAGCTTTTACCTCTTCATCTCAAGCCATATCAGTATATCAATTAAAGTAAAAACTCGAGTAAAAATGAATTAAAATGTTTGAGGCCAAGGGAAAAAGATTACTTCCTCCTTTTTTTTATTAAAATGAATTAAAACTCGAGTAAAAACACCAAGAATTTGGTCAAAAAAACACCAAGAAGGAAAAAGAGTACTTCCCCCTTTTTTATTAAACAAAAGAGAAAAGAGAAAAAAAGACAAAAGAGAGGCCAATGGGGGCTAGACCAAGACCCTTGGCAAGAAAAGAAACTAAAGTCAAAGCAGTAATAGGGAACTCGAACTTGAAGATCCCCTAAAACACTCCATCCTAAAGAAAATTAAAAGACAAAATTACAAAATCAGATCAAAAGGAGACAGAGATAGAATTTGCCTTTGAACGAGTATTATATTCAACGACCAATTTCTTTTTTTGTCTTAATTTCGTCTTTTGCGTCTTTGACACAACAGATTCAAAATCATCCGCACAATTGATCCTTGGGTATCGGAAGCCACATGATCACCAACATCATCTGACATCTCACCCCAAAGTTTACCCAAAGTTTTCATGTCAGACGCTACTATTGGATTAGAAGTAGCAATGGGCTTTGAGACAGTAGATGAGTTTTGGGCCTTCGACACAGTCGGTTTGAAATTAACATCATGAGCTACTAATCCTTGAGTAGTATCAACATCATCATCTAAGACATCTCCCCAATTCTTCACTAATATTCTCATGTCAGATGCTACCACTTGGTTAGAAGTAGCATCAGATGTTGAGCCATTTAGTGAATCAAGCCTTGTCGTGGGAGATTGTGTAGTGGATAAATCTACATCCTGCAAATGTTGAGTCGAATTTTGAAGAAGAAAGAGACCCCTACATACATGTACAGTAAAACTCGATTGATGAGATGAAACCCCTCATTACAACTAAACTGGGCCAAGCTGCATCACTTTGTCCAAGCCAAAATGGCCTCATGCAACTATGACACTAATGAGTGTTCCTGCTATTTAACTTATTTGATCCTTCTTATTATAAAGACAGATCTATACATGTTACTTCTGATTTGGTAGTGACCGAACTAAATGGATTGAATAGATATTTGGGATTTGGTGATGACCAAACTAAAGAGATTCAATAGATATTTGTGATTTGGCAGTGACCGTACTAAATGGATTCAAATTTGACCCAACCCCACTCTTTTAAAGGTTCGGAAAAATTTGGTTCTAAAAAATATACGAAGAAGAAGCATAAAGATAAACTAATTTTTTAAAGTGATGAAATTAGTAAAAGTGTCCGTTGCACGGGTTAAAGTTAATTAGATTTTTAAGCAAATCACGAAAGAGAAGACGCAAACTTTCTATTGTCCATACATGCCGGTAAATCTGGATTTAAGAATGTTCGTCATATTCTATATATTCATTAAATATTATTAACAATTAAATACTAAGAGTGAGACTAAAATAAAAATATAAATACCAATTTAAGTATGCTTCTAATACCTGTTAATGTGAAATGACCAAATAAGAGTCATAAAAGGGGGGTCAGGCGGGATTATTCATTAAAGAAAAAAAAAAGGGGCGAGCGCGGGTACTCGCTAGAAATAAATATAAGAAGAAACCCAAATATAAGGAAAAGAAGTATAAAAATGAAATAATTTTTTGACACGAAATTATTTTTTTTTTCACAAAATCAGTAATTAACACTACAAGAATAAGCGCTGTTTCCTGCCATCTTTTCCGACGAACTCTATTCCGTCGCAATTTGCGACGGATTTCCGACCAAAAAGCCGTCGCAAATGTTGAGAAAAAGAAGCGGAAAAATTCCCGCAAATGTTGCGACGGAGACATTTACGATTAAAAAATCCGTCGGAAAGTATTTGCGACGAAAATTTGTCCGTCGAAAAGTCCGTCGGAAACGTTAATTTGCGACGAAAATCAGTGCGTTTCCGACGGATTTTGCCGTCGGAAATCGTCGATTTTCTTGTAGTGTAAGGAAGAAACTTTGCGTATTTGAACAATTATTTTTTTCCCAAATCCTATAGCACTCAAAAACACATTGCTTGGCATTGCACTTTACATATTTTTCGAAAAATTAATTTTTTTTCTTCACTAAAACGGATATTGAGGAACGAACTTCACCTATTTGAACATCTAATTTTTTTATCCTCTAAAGTACCTCAAAACACAATGCCCAGCGTCGCATTTTAAGTATTTTGTCACGAAATTATTTTTTCACCAAATCGATTATTGAGGAACGAACTTTGCTTATTTGAATGGTTAAAATTTTTTCTGAACCTGAAATACTCCAAAACACCCTGCTTAGCGTCGCGCTTTACCTATTTTATTACGAGGCTAAATTTTTTTTCACCAAACCGGTTATTGAGAAATGAGTTTCACGTATTTGAACATCTAAATTTTTTCCATACTTAACCTCAAAACACATTAAAAAAGCTAAAGAAGAAAAAGGGGGAGGGGCGTCTTGGCGCGCGTCCCCGCTGAAGGGTGGGACTCACTTTAAAGATAATATATATATATATATATATATATATATATATATATATATATATATATATTCTAACCATTCACTTTTGTTTTATATGATAAATTTTTACTCATAAAAAAATAAGATTGTTATGAAATAAAATGCAAAGAGTAAGAAGAAGATGTAGAAAATATAAAAGGACAAGAAGAAAGATGGAAGAAAATGAGAGCTTTTCTATTCACTTCAAGTGTGTCACTAGCCTTATTTATAGGGTGAGAAAGGACAAGTGTAAGATCAAACATAAAGAACCATTAACAACCCATTACAACAAGGGAGTAATGATAGAGGAAGCCTAATAGAAGTGGACATCCATCATATTATTCATAACACTCCCCCTTGGATGTCCATCGAGGATATGCCTCATTAAAACCTTAATAGAAAAAAAACCAAGTGGGAAAAAAAGCTAGTGAAGGAAAAAGAGTACAATATCTTTTCAGTGAGAACTGTCTCATTAAAAACCTTTCCAAGAAAACCCTTTGGGAACAAACCATGGCAAAGGAAAAAAAGTGCAGTTTTTCTCTCCCAGTTTTAATTTTTTTTTTGACGTGGAAATATTGCTTCATTAATAAAGAAAGGAAACATTACAAAATGAAGCTAAAGAGCTTAATTGCTCAAAACCAGACCAAACATGGTTTCCTAAAGCTTGAGCTAGGCCTACAAGCTGATGGGCAAAGCCATTTTCAACTCTCTTAATATGAATTACAGATGGTGAATCAAAATCAAGATGAAGAAGTCTACAATCTTGCATGATAGGTTCTATAGAAGCTCTAATCAACTTTTTACCAAGACAATCAACAACCACATCTACATTAGATCTAAAGCAGGGACTAGGAATGTTCAACTCCTTTGCTGTCATGATAGCCCACCGTAGACCCAAAGCCTCAGCCACAAGCAGATCAGAATTCAGAGTGTCTCTCTTACACGAGGCAAAAGAAGTACATTGCTGCTGATCTTGAATTACCATTCCCCAGCTAGTGCTGCTAGCATTAAAGCACCCTGCATCAACAGAAATAAAATGGCCAACAGCAGAAACAACATCATCTCTCCCTGTTTTAAGCGTCACTTAAGAGTATGAATTCCATCATCCGGAGTTTCTCCTTGAGTGCATATGGAGCGATCAACTCCGCTCTGTCACTTGTGATACATCCTCTTTTAATGGAGTTTTGCAGTCAGTATTATCTTCAGAATATCTTTCTTCAATTGTTGGCATTTAAGCATGAAATGAAGAAGCAAGAACCATAGATTGTTTTGTAGATCATAAAGATATTTTAATGTCACTGCATGTAGATAATAGCTGACTTGGGATCTGACTTGATCTAGATTATAACAATAGTTTGTATGCATGCATGCTTAATTTGCGAAACATATATAAAATGATTTATTCATTAGGATTGTTATACCCCAATCCTTTTTACTACAATCGTCGTTGTTTTGTTGGGCATGTGCGTAGTAATTCACTTTATTGGGCCTATGTTAGATTTTTCCGATCGGGCTTTGGCCCAACTTGTTCTTTTTTAGATTTGTCTTTTAGTCAAAAATAACATTTTATATTTGAAAAAAATAATAAGTTTTTATCTATTTTACAAAAAAAAAATCATTTTTGCTTTCGTTTATAATCACCAAAATATAAAATAAAGTTGCAAAAAATCAAAATTAATAGAAAAAACGAAAATAATAAAAGGGGGGTTTCAATAGCATCAACCTTCAGCCCAACAAGCTGCTTGCCCAGCAAGTCGACTTGCCTAGCAAGTCAACTTGTCCACTCTTTACCTAACCCTTCAACTATAAAAGGAGGTCATGTCCACAGTGAAAAGCACACCGCAGTGATTCAACAAGAACACTGAGCACATTCTCTCCCTCTCCTAGCGAAGCTCTCGCTCTCTCTCTCTCTCCCCCTCCCTTTTTTATTTTATTTTTCTTTTAATTAGTTTATTTTTAAATACTAATGATAATTATTTTTTACTAGTTGCACTTTTCATTTTTTCTTCTTTGTCAACTTTTTTTTCATATTCAAAACAGAAAAACAAAATATTCCTTTTCCTCTCATAAATAAAGAAATATTTTCAACAACAAAATAGAGGATTAAGTCGGTCGTACGATCGGGTTAGTCAGCTTTTTAGGACCACGAATGAACCGTACGGATCAGGTCCTAAAATCCCTATTTAAAAGAAATAATTTCTAAACTAAAAAATACAAACACACAAGCATTTCTTTCAAACAAAAAACGAATTTTCAAAAACAAGGGATTAAGTCGGCCGTACGGCCGGGTTAATCATCGTTTTAGGATAAATGAACTGTACGAATCACAAGTCCTAAAATCTCTAAATTAAAAAACACAAACAAACCAAACTTTTTCTACACAAGAACTACGTAGCCTTTGATTCTCTACCCGGAGATCCGTAGGAGCAGAGGGCGGGCCCACCTCTGTCAAGTGAACTAATAAAAAACCATTTTTTAGTCTTTTCCTAAATAATTTCTTAATTCAAAAATATCAGGTCTTTTCTTTCTTTTAATTTCTTTTTAATTCATAATAAAAGGGTAAAATTAACAGTTTCAAAATTAACATTCTTTTACACAACTAATTAAAAGGTAACCTTCCTTAGGAAGGATGTCGTGGGGTGCTAATACCTTCCCCACGCATAATCGACTCCCAAACCCAAATCTGGTCTCAAGGACCCTTATCCAACTCAAAGAGATTTTCCAATGTTTGCCCTTAAACTAAACTTTGGTGGCGGCTTCATTTTTGAACCTTCGAAAAATCCTCACCCGGATTTTTCGGTCGCTACAGCTGGCGACTTCACTGGGGACTTATTAAGAGAGTCAAGCCTAATCTGGTTAGTTGTAACAATTTTTTGTTAATTAAATGTTTTATTTTACCCTTCCCTTTTATCTTTTATTCTTGTTGCATGTTATATTTTATATGATACGTGAACCTTAGGATAGAAGCCCATTTGTGTATATGTGTTTGTTTGTTTTGCAGATTGGGGGTACACTTGACCTTTTGCTCCTACACACTTCATCACACACGTGAGAATAGTCATATACCCGGACTGGAGCATAGCCTAAGTTAGAACGAGACAGTGTAGTGATGGCCTACTGGATGTGCGTCCTGTTGGGTGGTCCCGAAAGTCTCACCTAGAGTTTGGTCTCTTTTGAGAATGCTGTCACTCCTAATAGCTTGCCCATTGTTGGGTTCAGTGTTCTTAATAGAAAAGCCTTTGAAAGGTTCACTCAATAGAAAAGCCTTGGACCTATTCTCTTAGGAATCCTTGTAAGACACAAAGGAGCTTCATACCCCTGCATTCAAACAAACACTAATATATTTTTCTCATTTGCCTAAAAAAAACCCAAAAAAAACCTATTTTATTCTTGCAAGCATGCCTCATGCATTCTTATTTCCCTTCTTCTCTGCATATCATAAAAAAAACATCTCATTTTGCATGACCGCCGGGGAATTATAAAACCTTTTTTATAAGAAAGGTGGATGAAAATATAAGAAAAAATGCATTTGAAAGTCAGACCACCTGAATTATACTTTACTCTTCGAATAAAAAGTTTACAATTCCCCGACCCGACACATTCGCATTTCATGCATCCAATATTCATATGCTCATGCATCTGGTTCCCATTTTCCAAAAAATAAAAAACAAAAAGATAACCTTCTCTTTCATTCAAAAAACCATGTCATTAATCATGCATTTTCCTTTCCATGCATTAAAAATCATTGCGTGTATCATGCATTTCCCCGCATATATAAAAAAAAAACAATTTTTAGCAATATAACATAAACATCTCATTTATCATGCACCACCATTCACTCATAATCATTCAAAAATAACCAGGTATATCATCATTTGCAACATCATGAAATTCATACATTATTTCACCCATGTTGTCATCCTAATTAAAAAAAACAAACAAAAAAAACCATGTTGTTTCATCATTACATTGTCTCATCATTTTATTCATAAATTATTTTTGCATGCATGCACCATTTCAAAATAATAAAAAAAATCATGTCATTATTCTTGCATCATCCATCATCAAAAAATATATATCCAGTTGGCATTCCATTTTAAATTATAAATGATACTTTGCATCATTTACATGTTGTACTATCTCTAAAAAACCAAAAGAAAAACCAGCTAGAATAGTGAGCTTTTAAGTGGTCATTCCTTCATGCATTTGCATCATGCCTATACATTATAATTTGTTCATTCATGCATTACCAAAAAAAATAGAAAACAAACATGAGCATAATTTTAAAAAAACTGTGATGAGAGATGAGGCATTCTTGCGAAATACATTTTAATTGATTGTTCGTCCTTGGCAAAGCTTAACCTACTAATTTTCAAACGGGGTCGAACTTAGTTGCAAACTCAGGGTGTTTCAAGACACTCAATTTTCAAATAGAAAAAGTTATTCACTGTTTGCAGCTCATTCACATTTTTTTTGTCAGCAAAACAATGCATCTCATCCACCCCATGGTAAATGATCAAAATGGTCTATTTTGTTAACTAATGTGTCATCAAAAATTTCTTCTATCATGTCTCTAATTATGTTAACTCTCTATAAAGCATTCGTATAGTGAACTTGTATGCAATGTGCATTTACTCTTGTTTGAGTCAGTTAGTGTCGACTCTGTGCATCTTATCATCATCCCTTGTCCATGTCTAGTCCCACCCCGACCACCCAATACATATTCCCCAAAAATTAAGGCATATAAAAAGAAATAAAGAAAAAGTAAATATATAAAAATAAATAAATTTTTGTCCTAAAGTTAAGTTTTGAGAAAATAAGCATTCATGATTTGAAATGATGTTTGGTCATCTTCCCATATCCTCAAAAAAGGCTCTTTACTACCCCTTTGAGCCGAAAAATCCAAAAAAAATCTTTCAGTCACCCTATACAATTTCGGTCGCCCTAGACAAGGATCGATTCCACACCTAAACATGGTGTATCACTTTTATCAGCTCACCCAGCCCAAAAAAAAATAATAAAAAAAAAAGAAGAAAGAAAAATCACAAAAAAGTGAAATTCAAACAAGGAGAGGATTGAAAATCCTGGAAAAAAAATAAAAGAAGTAGAAATTGTGAGCTGATACATCTTGCCATGAAGTGCATAAGAGATCCTTGTCTCAATAAACCCTCAAAACACCTCATTGGGCCCAATTATCACTCATTTCATAAACACCTCCTTCTTTCATAAACCCTCATTGGGCCTAATTATCCCTCCTTTCATAAACCCTCAAACACCCATTTACAATCTCTTTCTTTCATAAACCTCTAACCATTCGCCACATCACAAACCCTCAAACACCTCATTGGGCCTAATTATCCCTCCTTTCATAAACTCTCAAATACTTCATTAGGCCTAATTATCCTATCCTTCACAAACCCCTAACCATAGGCCACATTACAACCCTATAAAGTCCATTCCGATCAATGACTGACTGCTTTTGTTTTCTCAAAGTTTTAAGTTTAGGACAAATTGTTGGACTATATGATAACCTTAGAGGGGGGTGAATAAGGTTATACACTAAAATTGAATTCTTTTTAATTTTCAAAACATTAACAATGCGCGTTTAAATCAAATGCGGAAAATAGGATTTAAACTATATGCAGTACCTAAGCAAGCTATACCTATGACAGATCCAGTTACAGTGATATTTTACGCTAACCACACTATTATCAAATTTAACGATAAACAGATAGTGATATTGAACACAGCGCAATGAAATCAAATATAACGATAAACAAATATAAACAAAAACAACGTAAAGAGAAGGGAAAGAGATACACTGTGATTTTTACGAGGTTCGGGATAAAAGCCCTACGTCCTCGGCCTCCGGCTTTGCAACCTTTGGACTTGATAACAACCACTATATGAGAAGAACTTCTTCAATGTCTTACAAGCAAGCAACTTCCCTATAGCTAATCTCAATTTGCCCCAAACTGAGAACCCAAGCTCCCGCTAAGGATTTCACTACCGATCCAATATCCCCGATTGAACGACCCAAGAACGCTTCCCAGGATTTCACAATAAAAAAGAATAGATGAATACAACAGAGAAACTATGATCCAATCACTCAAGCAGTATAACAGTATAATAGTTGAGAGAGATGAGTGATTTGGATTTAGAGATGAAGAGCTTGAAAGAATATTTTGACGGTGAAAGTTTTTCTTTTCTCTTTTTCAGATTTGTAATTTTGCGTAGTGTTGTTGTGTGTTTTTCGTGAAAACCAAAGTCCTATTTATAGGATTTGCAAAAATATGACCGTTGAACAAAAAATGAATCGATTAGTTGCTTAAAATAAATGTGTATGATAATCGATTAAAATGTGACCGTTGTAGCACTTTTAATAAAAAATAGGAATAGATTATGTGCCTGAAACAATGTGTATGATAATCGATTAAAATGTGACCGTTGTAGCACCTTTAAGAAGTGAAGAATCGATTGTTGTCCTTTTAAACAAGGTATGAAAATCGATTCTTTGCTTAAATAAAATAGGATCAAAATCGATTTTGTGCTTTAAATAACTAAGGTCATGAATCGATTGTTTGCTTCCAAGAAAAACAAGACTTTTAACACATTTAGGTAGACAATCGATTTTGTGCTTCCTAAAACAGGCTCATAATCGATTTTGTTCTCTTTAAAGTGGAGAGCAAAATCGATTCTTTGCTTTAAATGCACAAGGTCATCAATCGATTGTTTTCTTTCCAAAATATATTCCTTCAAAAGACCATAGGCTAGGAATCGATTTCTAGCTCTGTGAAGGAAGCCACAAATCGATTCTTTGCTTGAATAATTAGGCTAGGAATCGATTTTCAACTTATAAACACAAAGTCATCAATCGATTCTTAGCTTTACCATTTTCTCATGCTACGTGCCTACCTATTAGACTTTTATAAAAAGGATTTTTCTAAGCTTTTAACACATTTTTATTTTAAAAAATCATCTCTCAACTACTAAAAGTTATAGAACTGAAGTGATAGGATCTTACACCGTGTCCTATCAAAAGCAGATTAACAAATAGTTCTTGAACTCTAGAGTAGCTTCTTCTCCAAGCCGCCACGCTTTAAGATATCCTGCTCTTTGATTCATGTCCTGTACTTTTGTTCAACTGTAGCCATTGGTAGACAGATTGTAATTTGTTATCATACAAAACAAAGAGTGTTTGTCCTTGGTTCAACAAACTCCCCCTTTTTTATGATAACAAATTACCTTATGCATAGGGAGGCGATAAACAAGAAACAATAGCAAAAGCTCCCCCTAAGCATAAGCATAAAAAAAAACTAATCCAATGACATATACAAGCAGAGCAGCAAGTCTTTCTCCCCCTTTGTTTTCATCAAAAAGGAGGGAAGACACAAAAGACACATAATCACATTATAAACTGGCAAAATCAAGCATTCTGAGCTCTCTACGGATCTTACAAAATTGAGCTTCGGCTAGGGGTTTCGTGAAGATATCAGCTAGTTGGTCATCGGTGCCTACAAACTGTAATGCTATTCTCCCCCTAGAAACATGGTCTCTAATGAAATGGTGCCTTATGTTTATATGCTTAGTTCTAGGGTGTTGGATGGGGTTCTTTGCAATGTTAATGGCACTAGTGTTATCACATAGAACTGGCACATTTTCATACAACAAACCAAAATCCTCTAAAGTCTGTTTCATCCACAAAACTTGTGCAACGCAATTTCCAACCGCCACATATTCGGCTTCAGCGGTGGACAAAGCAACACTGTTCTGTTTTTTACTAGACCAGGAAGTTAAACAAGGCCCTAAGAAATGACAGGTTCCACTAGTACTCTTCCTATCTAATGTACATCCAGCAAAATCAGCATCACAGAAACCGACCAAAGAAAATTGACTCGATTTCGGGTACCACAATCCAAAACCTATGGTTCCCTTAACATATCTAAGAATCCGTTTTACAGCTTTTAAATGTGATTCTTTGGGACATGCTTGAAATCGAGCACATAAGCTTACAGCAAACATAATATCAGGTCGAGAAGCAGTTAAATACAAGAGACTACCGATCATACCTCGATACATCGTATCATTGACTGGTTTACCTTGTTCGTCCTTATCCAACTTTGTTGCAGTCGCCATGGGAGTACCAATTTCCTTTACATCACTCATGTCATACTTCTTTAGTAACTCCTTTGAGAACTTGTTTTGACATATGAAGATTCATTCTTTCATTTGTTTTACTTGAAGTCCCAAGAAGAAATTCAGCTCCCCCATCATGCTCATCTCAAACTCGCTAGTCATCATTTCAGAAAACTCCTTGCACAGATCATCATTAGTAGACCCAAAAATAATATCATCAACATAAATTTGAACTACAATGATATGTTTGCCCTTGGTTTTAAGGAATAAGATAGAATCAATCTTACTGTAGCGACCGAAAAATCCGGGTGAGGATTCTTCGAAGGTTCTGAATGAAGCCGCCACCAAAGTTTAATTATAAGCGTAAACATTGGAAAATCCCTTTTGGAATGGATAAGGGTCCTTGAGACCAGATTAGGGTTCGGGAGTCGGTTATGCGCAGGGAAGGTATTAGCACCCCACGACATCCTTCCTAATGAAGGTTACCTGCTAACTAGTTGTAGAAAAGAATATTAATTTTGAAAATGTTTATTTTACCCTTTTATTGTGAATTAGAGGAAACTAAGAGAAAGAAAAGACTTGATATTTTTTGAATTGAAGAAAAGGATTATTTAGGAAAAGACTAAAAAATGTTTTTTATTAGTGCAATTGACAGAGGTCGGCCGCCCTCTGCTCCTACGTATGTCTTGGTAGAGAATCAAATCACACGTAGTTCTTGGTAGAAAACTTTGTTTGTTGGTGTATTTTATTTAGGGATTTTAGGACTCCTGAGTGATCAGCTCATTTTCCCCTACAGTCGGCTTAGTCCCCTACTTTGTGAAAATGGACTTAATCCCCTATTTTAAAAATTTGATTTGTGGAAAGAAATGTGTTTGTATTTTTTAATTTAGAAATTGTTTGTTTTAAGTAGGGATTTTAGGACATGATCCGTAACGGTTCATCAGTGGCCTTAAAAAGCAGACTAACCCGACTGTACAGTCGACTTAATCCCCTATTTATATTTTTGGAAATTGAAATATTCATCTATTTATTTTTATAGGTTTTTGTAAAAGAAATTAATAAAAACGAAAAGAGAGGGTGCAATAGTTAAATTTGGTGCAGTTTGCAGAAAGGGAGTTGTATTATTAAAACTGGGTGTGAAAAGCAGCAGTCCAGTTTGTAGACTGGCCTGCGAATTCATGGGCTTTTCAGGGGTGGCGTATACAGGAAAAAGAGAGGTGTAAGTAGCATTCTGAGTTAAAAGAAAAAAACGAAAATAACCCTAGGTCTCCACACTATATAAGGCAAGAGTTAAAAGTGAAACCCTAATTTTATTCACTCCTCACCATTGAGCGCCGCTTCTGATCTTTCTTTGGAGAGAGAGTGCGAAATTTTAGGATGAGAGAGAGAGAGAACGAAGGAGGAGAAGGGAAAAGAGGAAAGAAGAGAGTGAGGAACGAAGGTGAGGGATGGCCGATTACCACATCGGTCCGTTAGTGGACAGCAGTAGAGGTACGAACGACGGCGGCGACTGCACCGTCCCATCGCCAGTGAGGGTGGAGAGCTTATGGTGGTAATACCTTTTTCCACGGTGGAGAGATGGTTGACGACGCTAACGGAGGGTCAGACACGATGACGGGGATGGTGGCAGTGGCTATGTTCTAGTTCGGTTTGAAAGATCGCAAAGAAAGAGGAACGGCGACCACCGTCCACGGTGGTCGGAGCTGAAAAGGTGTGTGTTTCGATCCTAGTTTTTCCGTATCTCTTTTTCTCTTTTCCACTTCTACTCCTAATTTCTTTTTCTTTATGTTTGTTTTTTGTTTCTCTGGGTGGTTCTCGGTTACGGCGACGGGAGGACGAGGGCTGACGGCGTCTTGTTTGGAGCGAACGGCCACCGCCTACGGTGGCCGGAACTAAAGGGTAAGGCATCGGTTCTTGTTATTTTTTTTGTTATTTTTTGACAAAAAATGAAATAAATTTGAACCCTAACTTGTGCTAATTACTAAATTTTTGACAATAGAATACTAACCCTAAAAAACAACAAACAGAACATTAACTCTATTTTTCCTAACTAAACCTATTACTAATTAATCTCTAATTGCTAACTTTTATTTTTGAACCTAATTTAAATAAGTTATTAATTTTGTTTTTTATAAAACAGCAAAAAAACTGATTCTGAAAACCCTATTTTACTTTTAATACTAATCTATTGATGCTACTAACATATTCACAGTATCAATATTACAAAAGGGAAAAACAACATGAACTGAACCTGTTTTAAACAACTAACCATGATAGGGAAACCAAAAAAAAGGACTACATTTTGACAAATAATAGGTTAGGCCCACCTCTTTTCCAGCCTCTGAAATAATCTCCTGTTTGCTGCGAACAGTGATTGCTGCTGCTTCTTTGTTGCTGCTTCTGTCTTTCTTCGTTTCAGAATTTTTTGAAACTTTGGGATTAGGGTTTCAGTGTGAAACCCTAATTTTTCTCTGGATTTCGTGTGAATTTCTGTGTTTTTTTTGGGTTTGTATTATGCTGATTTTATAGGCGAATTTTAGGGTTTTTACCTTTAATTTCCTGATTCTAATTTGATTTGTTTCCTATTTCAGGTATTTGGACCTGTTGAGGAATCTTGCTCAGCAAGAACAAGCCCAAAGAAGCAGTTGTTGCTGCTGTTTTATTCGTATTTTCGTTTTCTGTTTTTTTTTTGTATTTTTTTATTGTATTTTGGGATTTTTTGGACAATTGTGAATTAAATTTTAATTCTGATTTTATTATATTTTGAATATTGTGACTTATTTTATTTTATTAAAATACCAATCATAGGCCCATTTATTAAAGGCTTAAATATGTTTTAGACCCCTGCAAATATAGCGTGTTTTGCTTTAAACCCCTGCAATTTTTTTTTGAAAAAAGCCCTTGCAAAATGACTTGTTTTGTTATCACCCCTTCTGTTAGTCAAGTGTTAGACTGACGTTAAATAGTTCACAGGTTGTCTTCCACGTGTTGGTTTTTTTTGTTTCCAATGCCAGGTGTACCCTTCTGAACAGTTGTCTTCCACGTGTGACTACTAAACTGATTATCTGGGTTTGTTGAGAAAGAGAAGGTTTCTCTTTCGCAAGAAGAAGAAAATCTGGGTTTGCGTTCTCTGGTGTGACGAAGTAGAAGGAACTTCGAGGAAGCCATTAGGTAAGTGTTTCTCTCTTCTTTCTTTCGTTTTTTGGTTTCATGTTTCTGTTTGAATTTGTAAGTTGATGTTTCTGGGTTTCGAGGAAGCCATTGTCCCTTTGTGCTTTCTTTCGCGTTTCTGTTTGAATTTGTAAGTTGATGTTTCTGGGTTTCGAGGAAGCCATTGTCCCTTTGTGCTTTCTTTGTGCTTTCTTTCGCGTTTCTGTTTGAATTTGTAAGTTGATGTTCTTATTTTTGTGCTTTGTTTGTCTTGTTTTTGTTGTTGGTAACTGTTATTGGGACCACAAGAGTTATTATTTTTCAAAGTGACCTTTTTGACTGAAAATTGCAATTCTTCAAAATATTGGGTCCTTTTTGCAATTCTGAAAGTTGATAGTGTTTGGAAATTTTACAGGGATGAGTTTCAGTCTCATAATTCACCATGGGGCAAAATAGTGGTTATAATGGAGGGGATCTAGCAGTTGAAAACATCAATGATGTTGATAGGTGGAGCTTCTTTGAAGTTGTTGGGCTTGTTAGGGACTTAGGATATAAAGAAGATTTTCTCCTATGGTGGAATTCTGATTCAGCAGAATATGAAGGGGGTTATAAGTCACTGAAGGTGGACAACGATGCTCTTAAATGTGCTGAGTTCGCATTGCTCCATAACTATGACATACACTTGTATGTTGAATCACGGTTGGGGAAACCATTGATGGTGAATCCAGTGGTAAGGGTGTATAGAAGGAGGGTGAAGGTAATATGGAAAGTGATCCTGAACATGGGGTTCATTTTGATGACAGTGAGGAGGAAATGGCACTTGGGCTAGATGATGGATTTGAAGTTGAGTTAACTGGCAATGATCAAAAAGGAAGAAGAAAGGTTTGTTCTACACGTAAGGTGATATCTCCTGCTAAAAGGGCTGCCATGGGAATGATTTTAGATTCATCAAGTGATGAAGATGCTGATTATGAAATGGAAGATGATTATGAGAGTGAGGAGTTATATAGTAGTGCTACTGAATCTGAAGAAGATAACACGGGTTTGAACAAGATGAGGTACCCTGTTTTCAAGAAAGAGTTTGATAAGAATTATAAATTTCAGATTGGTTTGGAGTTTAGGTTTATTACTGAGTTTAAGGAGGTTATGTTGGAATATGCGGTCTTAAATGGAAGGGAGTTAAAGTACAAAAAAAATGATCCAAATAAGGCTAGGCTTGTGTGTAAGAAGGATTGTGGGTATGAGACATTTTGTAGTAGAGTGGGTCAAACCCACACGTATAGGTTAAAAACCTACAAGGCGAGACACACGTGTGGGAGGGTATTTAACAACAAAAAATGCCAACTCCAAGTGGGTAAGCAAACTTGTGGCTGAGAGGCTTATGTCCACAAACAAGGTCAAAATTGCTGAAGTCATGATAGAGATTAAGAGAAAATACGCTACGGGTATCACAGTTGGTAGGGCTTGGAAGGGAATAAAAATGGCAACAGATCGTGTTGAAGGAGATGCAACCAAACAGTATTCACTTCTTTGGAGTTATGCTAGTGAGCTTTTGAGGGCAAATCAAGGTAATACTTGCAAAAATAAATGTCAATAGGGTTCCACCCACCTTACTACCAAGATTTGGGGCTTTCTATTTTTGTTTGAATGGCACAAAAAGAGGGTTCCAGAGTGCATGTAGGCCCTTTATTGGGGTTGATGGGTGCCATTTGAAAACAAAATATGGGGGTCAGCTCTTAATAGCTGTTGGTAGAGACCCTAATGACCAGTATTATCCTATTGCATTTGGTGTTGTTGAAAATGAAACCAAAGAATCATGGAGATGGTTCTTGACCTTGCTATTGGGAGATATTGGTCACGAACATAGATGGGTTTTTATAGCTGATCAACAAAAGGTATATTTACTGTTTATAACTTACTGTTTTTAGATCTGTTATACTTTGTTGTTTATAACTTACTGTTTTTAAATCTGTTATACTTTGTTGTTTAAAACTTACTGTTTTTAAATCTGTTATACTTTGTTGTTTATAACTTACTGTTTTTAAATCTGTTATACATTGTTGTTTATAACTTACTGTTTTTAGATCTGTTATACTTTGTTGTTTATAAGTTGCTGTTTTATTTTGTTCTGGTTAGGGATTGGTTGCTGTTTTTGAAGAACTGTTTGAGTCAGTGGAACACAGGCTGTGCTTGAGGCATTTATATGCCAATTTCAAGAAGAAATTTGGAGGAGGTACTGCAATGAGAGACTTGATTATGGGGGCTGCTAAGGCTACATATTTTCAAGCATGTGAGGAATACATGAAAGAGCTTAAGAATCTGGATGTTAAGGCATGGGAATGGCTCATGGGAGTTCCTACCAACTTATGGTGTAAACATGCCTTTACATTTTACCCTAAGTGTGATGTACTAATGAACAATTTAGCTGAGGCATTTAATAGTACAATACTGTGTGCTAGAGAAAAACCAATAATCTCTATGTGTGAATCGATTAGAACATATTTGATGGGTAGGATAGCTAACTTAAGGAGGAAAGGTCACAAATGGCAGCATAGGATTATGCCTAAGCCTATGAAAAGATTAGATAGAGAGATTGAGCACAGTGGTAATTGGTTACCCATTTGGTCAGCTGAGGAAGAATTTCAAGTAGAGCACACATCATTTGTCAAAAGCTTTATAGTCGATTTAGCTAGAAAAACGTGTACATGTAATTATTGGCAATTGGTAGGGATACCATGTAGACATGCAATAGCTGGGATGACTTACAAAGGTTATGAGTCTATGGATTATGTTGATAACTGTTACAACAAGGAGAAATATTTGGAATGCTATTCCCATGGCATAAATCCCATTAATGGCCAAAACATGTGGCCTCCAACTTCAAATGAGGAAGTGTTTCCTCCTGTGTATAAGAAGGGTCCTGGGAGACCAAAGAAGCTTAGGAGAAGGGAACCTGATGAGGATCCTAAGTACAAAATGTAACAAATTGGGCCACAATTCAAGGGGATGCAAGAGTTCTCAAGTGAGTGAAGAAGCTCAAAAAAGAAAGGTATTAATAAATTGTTTATTGAATTGTTTACTGAATTGTAAATTGTTTTGTATTGGTGCTAATTTAAATTGTATATTGTTGTTATTGTCAATAATAGAGGAAGCCTAAGAAACTCAAAATAGATGAACAAGTTGCTGATGCTGATGTATCTGAACAAGTTCCTGCTGATGTATCTGAACAAGTTCCTGTTGATGCTGTTTCAGAACCAAGTGGTGCATCAGTTCCTGCTACTGTTGCTGTTCCTGCTGTTTCAGAACCAAGTGGTGCATCAGTTCCGGCTACTATTGCTATTCCTGCTGTTTCAGAACCAAGTGGTGCACCAATTCCTGCTGTTCAACAAATTAAAATAGCTGCAAACAAAAGGATTCACTTCAAAGATAAGGAAGTCATGAGACCAAAGGTCCAAATAAGAAGAACACGTGACTGAACCAAGTATGTGGCAGCCAAGTACAACCTGAGAAAAAAATAGTGGTGGAAGTTGGGATTGTATTTTGTTTTAAGTAGTTATCACAAACTAGGGAACCCTTAAGCCACATAGACAACCAATATAACCCATGACAAAAACAACAGAAATTGAAGCAACTGAATCCTAATTGTAAGCCCCATAACCCTTTCCCTTTCATAGACCAATTTTCCTTTCAGATTCTCATTCTTTTTTGTCCCAGCTTCAATTGCTTTCTCTGCATAAATGCAACCTTTGCAGCTGTGACTTTCGGAATATACACCACCAATTGCTTTCTCCGTTGATGAAGTAGCATCTCTAAATGTTAAATGTTTCTCACTAAGTTCATCATCCCACACAAACAACTTGCAGCTGTCTCCTTTCACCTAAAATGAAATGAAATACAACAATTACTGTTTAAATATCACACTGAGAGGAATAAAGATCAATAAGGAATAAAACAAACAAAAAGTAAGGAATGAATCAGTGGATGAATCAGTGCACTTCCAGTAAACAAATAAGGAATAAAACAAACCCAGTGGATGCACTTCCAGTATGGGCGTCCAGGGTTTTGAAATGACCTAGAGATGTAGAATCTCATCGTACTCCCACAGCCACAAACTGGAAGTCGTCTGCGATTCCCTTCATTTGATGAATGATTCGCTGCATTTGATGAAGAACCACGACTGAAACGGCTGTAATCATCCATGGAGGCGCTGAGAAGAGAATAGAGGAAGAAGAAGAAGAAGATCAAAGAATAGAGGAAGAAGAAGAAGATCAATGGCTGTAATCTGGATTTAGGGATTTTATTAACGTCGCATTGGAAACACCTGGCATTGGAAACAAAAAAACAAACACGTGGAAGAAAACCTGTGAACTATTTAACGTCAGTCTAACACTTGACTAACAGAAGGGGTGATAACAAAACAAGTCATTTTGCAAGGGCATTTTGCAGGGGCTTAAAGAAAAACACACTATATTTGCAGGGGCCTAAAACATATTTAAGCCTTTATTAAAAAAGAGGCACAACAAGCTAGATGTAGGCCCAAATAGATAAATGACCCAAAATATTAGGCATAATGTAACATCCCCTATTTTCGCTATTTTTATTATATTGGCATGGCATTATATTGGGTGAAAAATTAAGTTTGTGGAAAATAAAATGAAATGTTTGATTTGTCGAATTATGAGTAATTGCTTTTAGTTAGACTAATGGGAGCTAATATGAGTCATAGAAAATAGGATGATTAGCGAAGGGTCAAGTTATTGATTAACATAATCAAAAATATTATGCTTAGGAAGTAAATTAATTATTTAATTACTTGTTAGTACTTGTGTGCTTAATTGTTGAAGTTAAATTAATTTCATTGAGTCATGTGATAGTTAGGATGGGGTAGTGAGTAGCTGAAGGGTATAAGAGACATTTCACATGAATCCACTTATCCCCCAGCTGAACCCAACCCTCCAAAAGCACCTCATTCATTTTCAGTTCAGCCAAAAATCAGAAGCAAGATAGGGAGAGGAGGAAGAGAGAGAAACGTGAGAAAGGAAGAAGAGAGAAAGGAAGGAGCTCCACCACCTACACCACCATCATCAAACCTTCATGCATGTCATTTGTTCTTCCTCCATTGCACTCAGCTGCTCCTCCTCCACACATTGATACTCATTTCACCACCAAAGACCTCTCCATTTCCCTTTCACCATTTTCAGCCACTTAAGCTCCACATGGAAGAAATTCTGGGTAAAACCCGTTTTACCTACCTTCGGTAATTACGTCGTATCTCCCTGTGCACGACTCCGATGATCATGATTCTTGTCTCTCTGGAAACTAGACACAAAGCTCTTCATTTTGGGCACAAGAACCGCATGATTTCATTGAGAAATGAGAGAGATATCACACTCACAACTTTCGGATTAAGAATCAGCCACTGTTCCGGAGCAGTCCTATTGTTTTGTTAATATATCCCAAACTACTGGTTGCATGCAAGTGAATCTTTCTCCATCAAAGAGTAGACAAAATTCCCTTCACCGTAGACCCTCGTTTTGCTAAGTTTGGTTGAAATTTGAGTGAGTTACGCACGTTACAAATTGGCGGTTGTTGCTGGAGTAGCTGGAGCGGATTCGTGAGATCGCCGTTCGTTCGAGTTCGCGAAGCTTCGGCGTTGGGAGCGATTGTCATCGCCAAAAGGTGAGTTCTATACTCACTAGGGAAACTATCATGTGTTCTGGTTGAGTCTCGCGTTTTAAAAGAAATTGGCGACAAGCCGCTTTACGAAAACCCATTTTAAATACCGAGTTGTGTTGTTGTTTGATTGAGATTGTGGTTGATTATTATAATCGTTATGTGATTGATATATGGATTGTTTGGCTAGATAATGTTCTCTGTTTGAAGGTTGATGAGTTAGGTATCGATCGGAACGGAGTTTGGACACGAAACGGATTCGAAAAAGGGCTCGAAATGGCATTTCAACAAGTCTGTGAGACAGGCACGGACCGTGCGCCATCAAGCACGGGTCGTGCGGTGCCTTCTGATTCACAGGATTGCTGAGTGTTGATTTCGCGCACGGACCGTGCGCCATCAAGCACGAGTCGTGCGTATGCTTCTGTCAACATTTTCAAAATGTGTTCAAAGCCTTCCTAATTGATTCCAAACCTATCCTAATCCCTTCCCAATGTTATGAAATGATAAAATAACCATAATTCGTTGGAATTGCTTAAGTTTAATGATAATAACCTCATGTCATGATTGAATGATTATTGACGACCCAATGCGGGTATACGGAACGTGTTATGGATTTGATTGTCATGCTATGATTGTGATTGATATATTATGCGACTGATTATGACTAAGTTAGATAATCATAATGTTGAGTATGGGCGATACATTATGATGTGGACTGGGTAATGGATAGTTATAAGCTAAGATAACAACGTTAGTAATTCCGTGAGAGATCACCTAATGACAAGATCATGTTAAGTATAAGATTAGGTTAAGATTAAGACCATTGTTATACGAGTTCATTGTCATGTTCACAGATCATTGTATACTGCTCATTGTTCAAGGTATATTAAAATATATACATCAGGTTAGGGTGACGACCCTATTTCAGTTTGGTGTGCTAGGGGAGGGGAAGTCATGAGCCCTATGAACCTAGGCCCCTTGAGGTTTGCCCACTAGTGATTAGTGGATTGGGTTCACCGGAAGCTTATTTTGCCAAGTGACCGGTGACACGCTAATAATCATGGTTAGGCTCAGTGACTGAGCATAGTTCATTGTTAGGCTCAGTGATTGAGCATAGTTCATTGTTAGGCTCAGTGATTGAGCATAGTTCAGCCACATAGTCAACTTTGAGGACTATGAGTTTTAGATACTGAACCAAGCATAATTGAACCGAGAGGATTAGTAAGGGGTCTCGATAGAACTCACTGAGACAAGTTGTCTCACCCAATCCATGTTGTTGTTTTTCAGAATTGCAGGCTAAGTTGAAGATGAAGAGGCATGGTCATGGAGATGCTTGAGGAGCAGCCGCTACCTTTATTTCTTTATGTCTTATGTTTCAGTTTCCTTTGCACCTTGTATTCAGATACTTCGTATGTACGATAGTACGACTTATGTTATAAAGTTGTAAATCGCTTCCGCAGACTTTCGGTTTTGAGTATTGAACACTAGTTGAGGGTGTAAGGACCGACTTTACTTATATTCAGTTTAGTTATGTTAAGCACGTTTGATGAGCGATTCATCGAAGTCTAGTATGTGTTCAATATGTTAAAAGGAAAGTCACTCTGATGTATGCCAGTAGTGCATTTCGGTAATTTCTACAAGTTAGAAATTAACGGGGTGTTACACATAAGCCCATTTATTAAAACTGGCACAAACTATTAGACATAGACCGAAATTAGACAAACTGGCCCAACATATTGAGCGTAGGCCCAATTGTATGAAACACCACTCATTTGCCTAAATTAGAACAAGATAGTATTGAAAGCGTTCAAAATATCGTTCTCTTAACGATATTCCCTGGGACCTATGACACGCGGACTAAATTGAAATGATTGTGAAAAAAGTGATCGGACAAAATTGGGGTATAACAGCTGCCCCTCTTTATTTATATTTTACAAGAAAAGGTGAATGGTTTTCAGATTTTCGTAGTAGAAATAAAAATAAAGATAGAATAGACGCTAATTTTGTCCGCTTATGGGGAAGATGAATTAGGGGAATGAGGGACGATTAACACTTGGCGTGTTAACCGAGAAAAATAAAGAAATGATCACTGGGGATCTGGAGGAGCACTAGGCCTCTAAAAGAGAATTTGGGCTCTAAGGGAGCACTGGGGCTCCAAGGGGTTTCCTAAACCCTGAAGGACCACTTGGGGTCCGAAGGTGCACCGGGGCTTTGAAGGACCACTGGGGGTCCAAAAGAGCACAAACTAGCAATGGCACTAGTAAAATGGTCTGCTTGGGGGTGGCCTTTTTCGAGCGGCCATGGGGATCAAGATCAGGTCGTTGACCTGATTTGCTCACCTCGAAGGACGTCCACTATGTCTTAGGCTGACACAACTAGTCTGAAGAACCTGGGGCCGGATGATCTGTCGCGCTCAGTGTTGACATAGTGATCTTGAAGGTAGAGTTCGAAGTCGTTGCTTTGACATATTAGTTCCAACTGAACTGAAGGACCTGGGGTCGGGTGATCCGTCGGTTGCTTGATAACGCGACGTGTGATCTGGAATGAATGACCATTGAAGGTCTGAAAGAGCGCTTGGGCTCCGAGGGACCGCTGGGGGTTCGAGACTCTGTATTGTGATATGAGACCAGTGCTTGGAGCACTGACTTTGAGGGAACAAACTATTGGGATTGACACATGGCGTACTTGCCTAGAACATACCTAATGAATGCATTTACCCAAGAAGGGAAAATCTATCTATATTTGGCATGTCTAAAAATGCGATGAATGATGCATGCGTGCAATATGGGTATGTGAAATGGTAGGTGTCCGATGGGATGAATGAAACGTGGCAGATGATATGAGTTGAAGTTGGTGGAACATGGGGGTTGACAAACAACGTATGTGAATGCAGATAAGATATGAATGTGATTGTGCTGATTAATGATGAATGTAATGGAATGAGCGATTTTTCCTCTTTTTGCTTTGTTACCTTTCCTTTTTTCTTAGTATATAATGAGTGTATGAAATGCAAAGTGCGAATGTGACGCAAATGTAATGCTTTGATGCGAATGCCATGGTGGATAAAGGAAAACACGTGAATGCATGGTATAATGATATAATTAGTGATGTAAAAAACTTTGGCAAACGATGCGACTGACACTTGGCACATCTATCGAAGCAAACAAAGTTATACATGTGACGAGCGTGCAATGATTGGTATTTTGTGGGATGATGAATGAAATGGGTACACCATGGGTGTTAAACCTGATGGGATGAGAAAGTTGACAAACGGTTGTATGCGGATGTAGATAAGATATGAATGCAATTGTACTGCTTAGATGCAGGTGCTACGATGAAATGCATGGTTGCATGATGGAATGATTTATGCTTTGGTGGGGGTAATGAATGCAATGTGGATGATTTTTTTTCTTTTGCCTTTTCTTTTTTTTTCCCCTTTTTTTTGGTCTTTTTTTTGCTTTTCTTTTTGGGCCTCTCTTTTTTTTTTGCTGGTCCTTCAACTCGCAGGACTTCCGGCATGGGGTTACGAGGCTATCAAGTGCATTCATACTGCTAGCTCAATTGCGCATGACTGGGCCTTATCATTTGAGATGATCACCCATTTATTACTCTATTCCTGCGGTTCCTTTCTTCCTTATAGGTATTTTAATGAAAGACTATATCTCTTCTATGATTCTCGGAAATTTCGTAATGATTGTAATGCTTTTGATTATGCCACATGTTTCACAATCCAGTATCAATTATCGCAAAATATCATTTCAAAGATAGACGGAAGTAAAAAGAAAGGAAAGTGTTTGATATTGACATTGGAGGCCAAATGTGCAGAAGGCACACCGACTTAAGATTACGTCAGGAATTTCATTGAAAGAATAGGAAAGCTGAAATACTAAGTAGACTTCTCGGTAGTTAGTGTCCTTGAAGTAACGGTGTCGGCCACCCATGTTCACGACCTTGATCACTCATCATCCGACTTTTGGAAGTGTTGATTGCCTCAATGTTTGTTTAGTCCAACTTCCTGACCCTAACTTTTTCCTGGATTGTCCTTTTCGGATTTTCAATCCACCGAGTCGCTCTAACTTTTGCCTAGGTCGCCCTTCCGGGTTTTCAACCTAACGAGCTTATTTTTTCTTGGCTCATCTTTCTCATTTTTCTATACTCCTTTTTTAGGCAGAGTTCACCGGGAGTGGGAGGTCTTCCCCATCCATTTTTGTGAGAATTAAGACTCTTCCAGAGAATGATTTCTTTACCATGTAAGGTCCTTTATAGTTCGAGGTCCACCTCCTGCGGGAATCCTTTTGGGTAAGACTTTCTTGGGCACCAAGTCTCCTTAAAATTGTTGAGGACGGACCTTCTTCTATTAAGCTTTATTTCCTCTTTTCCGATATGACGTAATGGAAGTACTACTCCCATCGTACGGGGTTGCCCCTGTTGAAGTATGAACAAGGTCTGATCTCCATGTAAGGTGAAATGTCACTATCATCCCTGATATTCTTTGTTTGTTGTTGCAATTGCCCTCTTTGTTTTTTGGGCGGTATGGGAATGGATCATGATGCTCGACTTGGAGTCCTTACATAGCCCTTTCACCACTGTCCGTGACGATCTTTTTAGGAAAACCGTAACGACAGACCAAATTTCTTGACAATCACAGATTTGTTACACCAGTGGGCGTCTTATGTCAGACAAGGTGATGTAAGCGAACTTTCTTGATTTGCTATCCTTTTGGTGTGATGTTAATTTTAACACCTTTTTATCTTCTTCTGTTCCCAAGTTAATCATTTCATTTGATTCCACGCGAGGCTGGGTCACTTTTTCCTTTTGTTCCATTATTCTCATTACCTCTGGAAGAGTTTACCAGTTATTTTCAACATCTTCCTTGGTTTGATTAATGGGGCGATCAAAGTTATGACATGAGTTACCGACGTTGTTATTTTCGAGGACAAGTTATTTAGATCTGCATTAGTAGAAATTGAAGAAGGATACAAGAAAAAGTAACGCGAGCAAATGAGTAAAGAAGGAAAATGCTATTTTATTAATATTGATACTAGAAAGAAACATGCGTGCCCTTATTGAAATGTCCTAAGGCTTTGGGCAGAGCCTATAGGATTTGCATTACGTAAAATTACTTTGAACTGAAAATCAACAATCTCTCAATTCATAAGTGCTTCAGTTGCAGGACAAAGGCGCACAAGGTTGATGATGCTGTCTTTAGCCCTTTGATCGCCTTCAAAAGCCTTGACAGATGACTTTTCATGCTCCTGGCAAAGGGTTAGCGCCTCCATTCGGAGCATCCTCATTGAAGCTCAACCATTTGGATTCGATCAGATCCTGAATCACATGTTTCAGTGCCTTGCAGATTTCTACTGAATGCCCAATTGCGCCTGCGTGAAATTCACATGTGGCGTTCGGGTCATAGCCTCTCGGGAAAGGAGGTTCAATGGGCCTCATCGGGCGGGGGGAGATTAAGTTGTGACTAGTGAGGTGGTCGAACAGATCTGAGTAGGATGCGGGAATTGGATCAAACTGTACATGTCTCCTTTCTGGGTAGTTTGGTGGTTTATGGCTTTTAGTGGTTTGGGTAGAGAAGTGCAGGGCTTGAGGATGGTTTTTGGAAGTGTAAGAGGCTTTCACTGATCTTGTTAAGGAATTGGTTTCCCCTTCATTATCTCTAACAAATCCTGCGAAGGGCTTCCTTGGGTTATTGGTTTCGGCCGAACCGTAAGAAATTTTCCCGTTTCTCATTCCGTTTTCCAACCTTTCCCTTATGGTGATCATGTTTGAGAAGTTAGAGGATACGCTCCCAATTAATCTGTCATAGAAGGGTGATTGCAACGTATCTATGAACATGGATACCATCTCTTTCTCTAGTAGAGGTGGTGCTACCTGCGCTGCCAATCCTCTCCAACGCTGGGCATACTCCTTGAATGATTCGTTGTTTCTTTTCACCATATTCTGCAACTGTGCTCTATTGGGAGCTATATCGATGTTGTATTTGTACTTCTTTAAGAAAGCATCAGCCAGATCTTTCCAACATCGAATGTGGGTGCGTTCTAACTTCATGTACCAGCTTGAGGTTGCCCCGGTCAAACTGTCCTGAAAGTAATGGATGAGCAGTTTGTCGTCGTATGCAAATGCGGCCATTTTTCTACAATACATAGTCAGGTGGCTAGCGGGACAAGTTACCCCTCTGTATTTGTCAAAGTGAGGCACTTTGAACTTGGGTGGGATAGTCACATTAGGGATGAGACACAGGTCATATGCATCCCTTGCCCCAACGTTGAATCCTTCCACAACCTTTAAACGTTCCTCTAGCATTTGCAGCTTATCTCTTGACTGAGGATTGTCTATAAGGTGGTCATGAGGAAACCCGCTCATACTGTAGTACAGATGAATCATCGGAACCACAGCTGGGTTCGCATTTGGGATATGCGAATGAGAAGGGTCCCTAAGGTTGAGCATATGAGCTTGACGGCTTGTCATTGGTGGCACGGTGTAGCCCTGTGGAATGATTTGTGGTGCAGTGGTAGAATTTGGGAATTTAACTGGTGGTATCTCTGCGCTTGCATTTTGAGTTGAAGGTCCAGCTAATCCCAAAGGTCCTTCCTGTGGATTGGCTTCCATGGTAGGAGGTGCATAACCAGCTGGGAGACCGTAAGGGGGCCATTGGTAGCTCTGGACATTTATTCTAGTGGTATCTGGAGTTCCGGAGCCGGGAGGAGGAGGAAGGCTTCTAGCATTGTTCCCAGTATTCCCTACCGAAACACTTTCATCTGCATTTCTTCTCTCCAGGAGTTTCACAAGTTCAGCCATTTGATCTTTCAGCACCATCATCTCGCTCATTTGATCTTTCAGTTTTTCAATGTCTTCTCTCAGAGCCTGATTATCCTCTTCGGCCATTTTTCTTGTTTGAGAACGAGTCCGGTAGCGATGTTGATGAACCAGCTTGCCCTTTTAATTTTTTTTTACGTAAGTACATGAATGAACGAATGAATGTGCATGGAATGCAGATGTATGATTTCGTGTTACGCCAGGGAAATTGTAAGTTTCTGTTTGACGCAGAACTAAAAGAAACTTATTTTATTAATGCAAATGTTTAATCTATCTTGTCAGAAAGAAAGTCTTACAATTCCCTGGTGGTTATAGAAATGTATGAAAAATGAAATGTTAATGTGCAATAATTGTTTTTTTATGCCATGCAAAAGGGAAAGGTAAAAATGCATGAGGTATGCTAAAATATAATTTACCAAAATAACATGTAATTTTTTTTTCTTTTTAGAAGACCGGAAAAATGTATCAGTGTTCGTTTGAATGCAGGGGTATGAGGCTCCTTTGTGTCCTACGAGGTTTCCTTAGAGAATAGGTCTAGGGCCTGTGTGTTAAGTGAACCTTTCAAGGGGTAGCTCTAAAGAGTCCTACATAAGGTTCCTAGAGCCAACGACCCCAGTTAAGAACGCCGATCACAACAATAGGCAAGCTATTAGGAGTGCCAGCATCCTCAAGAGGGACCAAACTCTAGGTGAGACTTTCGTGACCACCCAACAGGACGCACATCCAGTAGGCCATCACTACGCAGTCTCGTTCTAACTTAGGTTATTCTCCAGTCCGGGTACAGGACTATTCGTGTGTGCAAAAATGTGATAGTGGAGTGTGTGAAGGAGCAAAATATCAAGAATACCTCCCAAGAAGCAAACAAACAAACATATATACAAAAAAATGGTCTTCTATCCTAGGGTTTTCATATCACTAAAGAATAATATGCAATGAAAATAAAAGACAGAAAGGGAAGGGTAAAAATAACATTAAATTAACAACTGATCCTACAACTAATTAAACTAGGTTTGACTCACTAAATTATCCCCAGTGAAGTCGCCAGCTGTAGCGACCAAAAAATCCGGGTGAGGATTCTTCGAAGGTTCTGAATGAAGCCGCCACCAAAGTTTAATTATAAGGGTAAACATTGGAAAATCCCTTTTGGAATGGATAAGGGTCCTTGAGACCAGATTAGGGTTCGGGAGTCGGTTATGCTCGGGGATGGTATTAGCACCCCACGACATCCTTCCTAATCAAGGTTACCTGCTAACTAGTTGTAGGAAGGAATATTAATTTTGAAAATGTTTATTTTAGCCTTTTATTGTGAATTAGAGGAAACTAAGAGAAAGAAAAGACTTGATATTTTTTGAATTGAAGAAAATGATTATTTAGGAAAAGACTAAAAAAGGTTTTTTATTAGTGCAATTGACAGAGGCCGGCCGCCCTCTGCTCCTACGTATCTCCTGGTAGAGAATCAAATCACACGTAGTTCTTGGTAGAAAACTTTGTTTGTTGGTGTATTTTATTTAGGGATTTTAGGACTCCTGAGTGATCAGCTCATTTGTCCTAAAATGATGACTAACCCGACTGTACATTCGGCTTAGTCCCCTACTTTGTGAAAATGGAGTTTTTTGAAGTTTGGAAGATAGTTTGATGTGTGGTGGTTTGATTTTATTTGAATCGGGGTTTTAGGACTCTTGAGCCGTACAGTTCATTCGTCCTAAAACGGTGACTAACCCGACCGTACGGCCGACTTAATCCCCTATTTTTAAAATTTGATTTGTGGAAAGAAATGTGTTTGTATTTTTTTAATTTAGAAATTGTTTGTTTTAAATAGGGATTTTAGGACATGATCCATAACGGTTCATCAGTGGCCCTAAAAAGCAGACTAACCCGACTGTACAGTCGACTAAGTCCCCTATTTATATTTTTGGAAATTGAAATATTCATCTGTTTATTTTTTTTGGTTTTTGTAAAAGAAATTAATAAAAACGAAAAGAGAGGGTGCAATAGTAAAATGGGGTGCAGTTTGCAGAAAGGGAGTTGTATTATTAAAACTGGGTGTGAAAAGCAGCAACCCAGTTTGTAGACTGGTCTGCGAATTCATGGGCTTTTCAGGGGTGGCGTATACAGGAAAAAGAGAGGTGTAAGTAGCATTCTGAGTTAAAAGAAAAAGACGAAAATAACCCTAGGTCTCCACACTATATAAGGCAAGAGTTAAAAGTGAAACCCTAATTTTATTCACTCCTCACCATTGGGCACCGCTTCTGATCTTTCTTTGGAGAGAGAGTGCGAAATTTTAGGATGAGAGAGGGAGAGAGATTTGCGGAGAGAGAGAGAACGAAGGAGGAGAACGGAAAAGAGGAAAGAAGAGAGTGAGGAACGAAGGTGAGGGATGGTCGATTACCACATCGGTCCGTTAGTGGACAGCAGTAGAGGTACGAACGACGGCGACGACTGCGCCGTCTCATCGCCGGTGAGGGTGGAGAGCTTATGGTGGTAATGCCTTTTTCCACGGTGGAGAGATGGTTGACGACGCTAACGGAGGGTCAGATGCGATGACGGGGATGGGGGCAGTGGCTATGTTCTAGTTTGGTTTGAAAGATCGCAAAGAAAGAGGAACGGCGATGACTCAGTTAGGGAGGGCGACCACCGTCCACGGTGGTCGGAGCTGAAAAGGTGTGTGTTTCGACCCTAGTTTTTCCGTATCTCTTTTTCTCTTCTCCACTTCTACTCCTAATTTCTTTTTCTTTACGTTTGTTTTTTGTTTCTCTGGGTGGTTCTTGGTTACGGCGACGGGAGGACAAGGGCTGACGGCGTCTTGTTTGGAGCGAACGGCCACTGCCTACGGTGGCCGGAACTGAAGGGTAAGGCATTGGTTCTTGTTATTTTTTTTGTTATTTTTTTACAAAAATTGAAATAAATTTTTTACAATAGAATAGTAACCCTAAAAAACAACAAACAGAACATTAGCTCTATTTTTCCTAACTAAACCTATTACTAATTAATCTCTAATTGCTAACTTTTATTTTTGAACCTAATTTAAATAAGTTATTAATTTCGTTTTTTATAAAACAGCAAAAAAACTGGTTCTGAAAACCCTATTTTACTTTTAATACTAATCTATTCATGCTACTAACTTATTCACAATATCAATATTACAAAAGGGAAAAACAACATGAACTGAACCTGTTTTAAACAACTAACCATGATAGGGAAACCAAAAAAAAGGACTACATTTTGACAAATAATAGGTTAGGCCCACCTCTTTTCCAGCCTCTGAAATAATCTCCTATTGCTTGCTGCTAACACTGATTGCTGCTGCTTCTTTGTTGCTGCTTCTGTCTTTCTTCGTTTCAGAATTTTTTGAAACTTTGGGATTAGGGTTTCAGTGTGAAACCCTAATTTTGCTCTGGATTTCGTGTGAATTTCTGTGTGTTTTTTTGGGTCTGTATTATGCTGATTTTATAGGCGAACTTTAGGGTTTTTACCTTTAATTTCCTGATTCTAATTTAATTTGTTTCCTATTTCAGGTATTTGGACCCGTTGAGGAATCTTGCTTAGCAAGAACAGGCCCAAAGAAGCAGTTGTTGTTGCTGTTTTATTCGTATTTTCGTTTTCTGTTTTTTTTTTTGTATTTTTTTATTGTATTTTGGGATTTTTTGGACAATTGTGAATTAAATTTTAGTCCTGAGTTTTTTATATTTTGAATATTGTGACAAATTTTATTTTATTTATATGACTTTTGAGTTGAAGGACTAAATTGGGCCCAAAATACCAATCATAAGCCCATTTATTAAAAAAGAGGCTCAACAAGCTAAATGTAGGCCCAAATAGATAAATGACCCAAAATATTAGGCATAAGCCCATTTATTAAAACTGGCCCAAACTGTTAGACATAGACCGAAATTAGACAAACTGGCCCGACATATTGAGCGTAGGCCCAATTGAATGAAACACCGCTCATTTGCCTAAATTAGAACAAGATAGTATTGAAAGCGTTCAAAATATCGTTCTCGTAACGATATTCCCTGGGACCTATGACACGCGGACTAAATTGAAATGATTGCGAAAAAAGTGATCGGACAAAATTGGGGTATAACACTTACCCTTTTTGAAACCGTTTGCAATTAAATGTTTGCTTAGTCCCTCATACCAAGCTCTAGGAGCTTGTTTTAATCCATAAAGTGCTTTGTCAAGTTTGAAAACATGATTTGGGTTTTTAAGATCTTCAAAACCAGGGGGTTGTTTAACATATACTTCTTCTTCTAAAAAACCATTTAGGAAGGCACTCTTGACATCCATTTGGTGTAGTTTGAAGTCCATGTAACTAGCAAATGCCAATATTATACGAATGGACTCCAACCTAGCCACCGGAGCAAAACTTTCTTCAAAATCCACCCCTTCGATTTGGTTAAAACCTTGAACAACCAAATGGCTTTTATTTAATAAAATAACACCATTTTCATCAAGTTTGTTCCGAAAAACCCATTTAGTACCAATAACGATTCTATCAACAGGTTTTTCAACTAAGTGCCAAACTTTGTTCCGTTCAAATTGTTCAAGTTCTTCTTGCATTGACACAACCCATTCTGGATCATTTAAAGCTTCCTTAATATTATTAGGAACTATTTGAGAGACAAAAGCACTATGAAAGCATAAATGATTAAGAGAAGAACGAGTTGTTACCCCCTTTGATGGACTACCAATAATTTTCTCCCTGGGATGATCTCGAACTGATTTCCAAGTTTTGGGCAAATCATCATGTGTTCTTCCTTGGAGATGGTCATCGATGTCTTGGGGCTCTCGTTCCACTTCAGTTTCTTCTTGAGGTTCCACTTTCACCTCGGCTTCTTCTACACTTTCATTGGTTGATTCATGCATTCTGTTTTTTTATTACTTCAACCACTTCATCCTCATCATCAACTTTTTTGGCAAATGGGTTAGTTTCATCAAAAGAAACATGTATAGATTCTTGCATACATTTATCAATCTTATTGTAAACAATATAAGCTCTACTATGACTTGAATAACCCATAAAAATACCTTCAGTTGATTTGGCATCAAACTTACCTAACTTGTCCTTTGTGTTGAGAATGAAGCACTTACTTCCAAAAACCTTTAAGTATGAAATATTTGGAGCTCTACCATTCCACAACTTGTATGGTATTTTGTTAAGATATGACCTCAAGTATACTCTGTTTAGCACGTGACATGCTGTATCAACTGCATGAGCCCACAAATATTTGGGAAGGTTGTGCTCATTCAACATTGTTCTGCTCATCTCTTGTATGGTTCTATTCCTCCTTTCCACAACACCGTTTTGTTGAGGAGTTCTTGGAGCTGAAAAGTTATGATGAACACCATATTTTTCACACCAAGTCCTGAATGATGAATTTTCGTACTCTCCTCCATGATCACTTCTAATTTCCTTGATGGCTAAGCTTTTCTCATTCTGTAACTTTCTGCACAACTTAGCAAACTCATTAAAAGCATCACTTTTATTTGCAAGTAGAATGACCCAAGTATACCTAGAATAATCATCTACAATCACGAAGACATACTTGGACCCTCCTAGACTTACAGCATCAATTTCACCAAATAAATCAAGATGGAGCAATTCAAGCACATTTTTGGTGGAAATAACAGGTTTTGAATTAAAAGAGGATTTATGCAACTTACCTAGCTGACATGCATCACACAGTTGACCCTTTTCATATTTCAACCTAGGTAGACCTCTAACATGCTCATTTTTACTCAACTTAGATAAATGTTCTATACTAACATGTCCTAGAAGTCTATGCCACAGATCCAGATCATCAATCAAGGAAGGCATGCATTCAATATCATTACTCACATTATCAAAATCAACATAATATACATTATTTTCTCGAAAGTTAGTAATATAAAGTTTATAAGTTCTATGAGTAATAACACATTTATCAACAGAAAAATGCACATCAAAATCATTATCACATAATTGGCTAACACTTAGCAAGTTAAATTTCACACCATCAACTAGTAAAGCATTTTTAATTTTGATTGTGTTTTCCTTACCCTCACAACCTTTACCTATTACATGAGCAGATTCATTGTTGGCAAACTTTACAGATCCACTAGCTTTGTTGCTCAACTTCAAGAATAGTGAAGCATCACCAGTCATATGCCTTGAGCATCCACTATCAACCATCCACACATTTTTCTTCTTGGATGACTGACCAGCCTGCAAAAGGAACATTAACCACTAGTACGAGGTACCCAAATTTTGTTGGGTCCTTGGGGAATAGTCATCAAGGGGTTTGTTTTCACAATCCACACTGGTTTCTTACAAGCAGGTATAAGGGTACCAAGCTCACACAATCTACGAATAGGGCATCTATGAGAGCTATGGTTCCCTTTTTGACAATAAGTGCAAGAGAAAATAGTAGGTGTCTTACTTGAAGTAGCAGCTACAAAAGTCATTTTCTTTTACAAAACAGAAGAGGTGGAATTACCTTCATACCCAATACCTCTCCTATCAACATACTCATGTTGGGAGTGAAGTATCTTGGTTAAGGTCTTTTCACCAACCTCAAACCTTTTTAAAGATTCTTTCAAAATTTCATTTTCAACCTTGACTTTTTCAAAATTTTGTTTACGCTCAAGAAGCTCAAGGTTGAAAGGTTTAATTTTATGTAACTCATTCTTCAACTTAGCTACCTCATTCTCAGGAGTCTCAATTTAAGTGAGCATGCTTTTGTTGCTCTTTTTCAAATCCTTAGATTTTACCAAAAGAGTTTCATGTTCAAAATAAAGAGCTTCAAAAGCCTCACTCAAATTTTGACTACTACACACATCATCAAATAAATCATCATGCTCAAGTGAATCAGAAAGATTATGGTTATTAAGAATTACCTTAGATGTATCATTTGCCATAAGACAAACAACATTGGCAGTCTGCTCTTCGTCGTCTGTTTCACTATCAGTGCCAAGACTGTCCCATGTAGCCTCCGGTATGTCACTTTCCATAAGACAAACAACATTTGCGACTTCCTCTTCTTCATCTGTATCACCATCAGTATCTGTGTTGTCCCACCTAGCTTTCATGGCTTTCTTTTGTTTGTACTTGGATTTTAGCTTTGGACAATTCGCTTTGAGATGACCCGGTTTGTTGCATTCAAAACATTTTGGTTGATCATCTCTTTTCTCATAACTGTCTTCTTTGTTGTACCCAGATTTCTTTGAATAGTCACCCTTTCCAAACTTGTTGAGTCTCATGAATTTTTTGAATTTCTTGGCAAACATAGCTATGTCTTCATTTTCAGATTCTTCATCAGACTCAACCTCTTTCCTTGCCACCTTAGGAATTTTAGCAGCAAGAGCAAGAGACTTTCTTTCTTTGACCACTTCTTTTTCTTGAGCCTTCTTAGCGGCCAACACCACCTCAAATGCAAGAAGTGACCCAATCAAGTCTTCTTGAGGTAAAGTGCCAATATCTTTGGCTTCAGTGATAGCACAAGTCTTGGGAAAGAACTATGAAAGCATAACCGAATGAAATGATTATAGACTATAATGGAATGTGTAAGTAATGGTATGTCTTCAAGTGAGAAGTGGAAGTCTTTATATAGCCTTGGAGGTTTCCTTCAAGTGAGGTTTTGCTTGGAGATCAAGAACCTAAGGAGGCTTAACCATATTTACTTTTCAGATCTTTGATGAAGGGGATTTAGTCCAACAATCTACCTCAAAGAGAGGTCCAATCGCGGAAAGCCATGTGTCCCTTATGAATGACCCTTCATGATGTTCTTCTATTGTAGGCGCCTCCTTTTGCATGTTGACATGTGCCTCCATGTGACTTGTGACTAAGCGTGAAGCCATTGAGGTGTTTATGCATTGGTATGGTTTGAGGTGCTTCCAATATTGGGTAATCTGTCTTTAGTGCAGGATGGTGCAGATGCACCTTAGTGCAGTTGCCCTATTGTAAATGTATTTAGTGCAGATGCACTGCTGTTAATACTTTCAGTGCAGATGCACAGTTGTTTTCCCAGTGCAGGTGCATCAACTGCAGGTGCACTGAACAAACACATCAAACATACCAATATATATACAAAGTGCTAAATTATGAATGGCATTCATCTTGAAATCATAAATGTTGTTATTTTTTTCATACTACTATATTTAACACATATTACACTTGATTTCAAGCAATTTAGTTATGTTTAGATGCATAACTAACTCTATATAAAATAGAGTTATCACTGACGTAGGAATCGAAGTGTGTGAATGTACCACCCCTGATTCACCACCGTCAACCATCGCAGCGGAAGGCTTCCAGCGACTTCATCTAGTTTGGACCTCTAAAGTACAGTACAATTCATAATTTAAAAAATAACGTATGATTTCATGATAAGGATAATTTTGTCATTTTGTATAATTTAAAAATTAAAAAAAATAAAACAAGTCATAAAAAAATAAAATTATTATCAGAAAACATAAAAATAGAAAATTAATTAAATTTTTTAATAAATGAAATATAGTTGTCACATAGGTAGTTTTGTCATTAATATATATTATATTATATATTATATCATTAATTATTAGCTTGTAATATAATAACTTATGTTATCTTTGTACTTAAAAAATGAAAAATATATAATCGTGCTTCTCATCGGATACTTCACATCAAATACATGATATGAGATTGCTTATCCTATCTCACTATGAGAAGAAAATACTTGTATAAGAAGAACCAAATATTGAAATTTGTCGTATAACACACCTATGCAAATAAGATCAACAACCAACCAACCTGAGACTGAAATTCTATATATCAATTCTCAGAGGATTTTCTCTATCGATGTAGAGAGACCAAGGCAGAAAACATATAAGTCAATCACAAAATATGTATATAACTATTCTCGTAACAACTTTTTCTCAACGTGCATCTCCATAATATATTCACATGCTGTGGACGGGAAATAATTATCAATAATTGTCAAACAAAAAATTATTTATTTATTCATTTATTTGTCGGATAGTACATCTTGCCAAGTGTCAAATACTTTATGGAGTATGTTCAAATAAACTAAAGCCTCTAGTTAAGGGATTGTTTTCTACTAGTGGGATGACCCGTGCGATGCACGGGGTCAAAGCTTTAGGGACTACATAATTATTATAATACTAAAATTAGCTTAATAGAAATGAAAGACAAATTCTAACAATTAAAATGTGCTTAGTAGATTCAAAAGGATAGAAACCAAAGAAAAAGCAAACTTAAGCCCTAACGGCAAAGCACATGTTCCATGTGAAGAGGTAATGACTAAAAGCTGCCAAAACATCAGATATAAGGGGATTACTTTCCTTAATAGAGGAAACCAATAAATAAATACAAAATGAGTTAATATACTAAACCAAATTATAAAAGGGAAATGCCTAAGAAAATTCATACATGCCAGAAATGAGGTATTAAGCGGTAAAAATGGACAGTATCAATGAAAAGAAATTCATCCTTCTCCTCATCAATAATACTCATTGGGAGGTCAGGTTCTCCAAGACCAAACTTCTGAGGAGGAAATGGATATGAAACTTGCTTCCACATCCTGTCCCTTACAGACATTTCGAAGGTGATACACTGCATAAATTTAAGAGTAATACAACCACCACTAAACAAATTGTAAACCTCCCCAATAAGAGTAGAACCATGATTTAAGTACACACTGCTTGGGCGATGTTTGATGGAGATGACAAAAACATTCCCCAAGGGATCCAAGAGGCGAACAATGGTTGGCATATCATTATAGAACCGGCAGTGGTTTCATAGACTGAGAAAAGTGGGGAACATAACACAGATAAAAATCAGTTATTTAAATGGAGAGATAGGGGAACTCACAAAAAGCCGGGAACAAATTCAAATTCATAAGTGTGGTATTTGATAAGGCACTCTGCAAAATATGAGTCATTACCAACAGCATCCAGGGAACTCAGCTAACCAAAGGAAGAGCACCACAATCAAGATAAAAGAATAGATTAGGGTAATTATAGTAAATCAGGATCCAAAACAAAAACAGAAACCTTACTATATTACTTGCATGAAACAAATAAAAGATCAAGTAGGCACTAAAACTCAGTAAAAAATGTCACTCAGTTTTGGAAATATGGCCCAAGACATTTGCTGAAATCGAAAACAACCAATTATGAGGCAAATTTACAATCACTTTAGGAAAAAGCCAACGTACAGTCTGAAAAATAAGGAATCTAAGTTGGTTTGTTATAGCTTAATAGGTTTTAAACAAAAAATTGATAGACGAAGTACACCAGAATTTTCACAAACAGCGAGTAAGACCTAATATAACTACAATTGCAGAATAAGAACAAAAATAAGAATAATTTGCACTGCATTAATTTGGGGCCAATGAATTGTTTACATACATATTTTACAACAGTAAATGAAGTTGCACCATCAAACTCTAATGAGACTTCACTGGAATTCAATAGAGGGGTCAACAGCATTCAATAGAGGGGTCAACAGCCCTTCTGCTTTCATCTATTAGAGCCCAGCTTAACATTTCAGTGCAAAACTGATCATCCGGCTTCAGCCACAACGCCTAATTTTTAAGGAACAAAATGATGAGTAAACTCAAGCATGTCAAGCAAAAAACACAAATGATCAAAACATGGACATTCCCTAAATCAGGTTTAAGAATATTCACTCGTAGCTTAACATGATGTTATCTCAAAGCTAACACCAAAGCAAGAATAGGCACTCCATTCAACAATAGGCACTCCGATGGATGGGGAGCCCTAGTAACGGCCAAAATAAATACGGAAAACAACATATTAAAAATATACGATGCAATAATTGATCAATGCTTAATTTTTTCCCAATAAAATAAGTAAAGGAAGAAGAGTTCAAGTGTAAAGTTCAAGAACCATGCACAAAGATGAGTTCATAATCATACAAACAAAGCACTAAATGCAATATCATTATCGATAAAAACAATGACACAGCCATCAACAGATGACGAAGAATGGAAAACATTCAAGGTTCAGTGAAATACCAGTACATGAAGGATAGCTGACAAACACGTGATCTTCGATCTGATCTTTATCCAAAAAATTCAAGACTCAGTGAAATACCAGTACATGGAGGATAGTCGATAAACACGTGGTCTTCGATCTTTATCCATCCCTAATAACCAAAACCATTTACAGAACCAAACCTGGTACATCAAAAAAGAGGAACAACTAAGTGCTTCTAAAAGTAGGAAGAGCACATGAGCTAAAGGCACTTGACAAACAGGTACTTTGTTTTGTTCTTAGCCACCCCAAACTTGAGAGAAGCTCCTGGAAGAAGACCACTTAATCCATGAAATGGGGACCACCCATCAGTAAAGCGAGTGCTTGAACTAATTCATTAGAATTTGCATTCCCATTTTTTCCCACGCTTATTAACCAAAATGTAATGGCTGTGAATTGAGTTGAATTAAATACAAACAATGACATGATTTTAAAATTTCAAACAAAATAAATGTGGTGTTGCACTACTTGCTATCATGACTACACTATATCCATGTAAAGACGGATTATATTTACTAAGCCAGAATTAAACTGAAAATATGTGCAACCATCAGCCTCACATATTATAAAAAAGTTTTAAATTAAAACATTTCAAACTAACATATAAACACTGAAGAAAATAGAACAGTAACTTTGAAAGCAATCAAGACCCAAAAACAGAACTAAGTTTCAATCAAATAGGCAAACATATCATGTTCCCTCCTTCCACAATCCACATACCCATATAAATATGAACAATAATGAAGAAATTTTCGAAAGAGAAATTCCAACCTTCTCTGCTTGGTTGGAAGGAGCTTGAGACTCCTTTACATATTCATTAAAGCCATTTGTTCTAAGCTTCATGCTTTCCAAGTTGAAGATATAAAAAGATTAACCACTGAAAATGTCTTTGACACAACACTATAAAAATAAGAAGCTAAATTGGTGATTAGGAGGATATAAAACTTATCATGTGAGAGATGCTTTCATGAAATGAATGATTGTTGACCACCCATCATAAACGAAAGGCTCAAAATTAGATTAAAGTGAGATAATATTGGTCATTTGTATATGGTCAAGATTAACTAACACTTTGCATTTTTACATGCACTTCAAGATTAACTAACACTTTGCATTAACTACTACAAAGTCTCAAATATAGTAGGTTTGAAAAAAAGCCTTCAAACTTCAACTATAATAAGCACTCATAGATGAATCCAGATATAGATGTTGGGGAAATTTTTACATTAAGAGAGGAAAATCTGTACTCACCAGGTTTAAGGGTGCAGGTGAAGCAGCTGAGGTTCCACTTGATGAGACCTTGTTCTGCAACAGACAGAAAACTACAAACATTTAGCAGTAAACCAACAGACGCAATATTACATATTAGCAATCTCTAATTACACCCAACCCCAACGTTTTTCTTGCTCTTCCTCTTAAATAAAGTGATAGGAACAATTTTTCTTTTCAAGTTCATCCATTATCCCATCCACACATATATATCTCAATAAAGCAGTAGTAATTGGCAACTCTCACATTAAGAGCCTCACACACTTTCTCGGCATCAGAAAAAATGAGGGAAGGTTGAAATAGAGGGCAGCTCTTTTTCTCTCCAACCCCCACACACACATCAAAATGTCATAAAAGAATGTATTCTTATCAGCATTATTCTTTCAAAAACAATAGGAAATTGGTGTTCACAAAATTATAACAGCAAAAAGGGCTCCTCTCATGCCCTCATAATTTTAGCTGATACACTTCTTACATAAACATGCATAAGGAAATAAGCATTGACCACTTGACTAATAAAGTTTTTTCTATTAAACCATTATAGGAAGTGGGTAACCGAGCATGTGAAATCAGAGTGTGAAAACTCACCAAATTTACTTGATCTAAACATGACACTTCATTATACCACCAAAAATCTTAACTAAAATTGCCTTCACTCTGTCATTGCAAGACAATATCTGAAATGCCTCAACCACTTGAAGGGCAATATCTCACCATAAAATACCTCATATCAAAGCATTAGAGTGAAGACAGTCTCTCCTGCATATCAAAGCATTAGAGTGTAGCAAGCTTATTAGTCCAAATCAATCAAAACTTAACACAACTAATATAAAAATTATAAAACTACCAATATTAATCTCCACAAACAATGTGGTTGAGTAATTTCCATAACAGGTAACATCCTTTCATTAAAATATTTTCAAGAAAATTCTGAAAACGCAGAAGAAAGCCCACCATTTCATTGTTTTCTTCTTCGTATTCTTCATGTTTTCTCTGCTTGTTTCACCTCCTCAATGCATAAGTATCTGTTTTGCTTTCCTTCTTCTTTCCTACATCAACACAAACACTACCATTAATTAATAATTTTTTCCAGGTTTCAGGATTTGGAGCCATGTGCCAAAATGCTCACAACTCATAAATGATTTTGAAAAGGAAGGTAGACATGAACTAAAAGAGAACATTATGGTTATGGTGAACTATAACCTTTGACCTGGTGAATACTGAATTCTGAAATTATTCAAACCCGGTTCATATCACTCATTTCCTAAATTTGATTTCAAAATTGACAAAGGGGAAAATTGTAACACCCCTTTTTCTACCCGGTAAATTTTGACAAAAATCAGAGTTTCAAAAACATTTTTCACTACACCCACAAGGGATGCCACATTTACACCAATAAAACATCACACGAATATAATAAAATTCACCATTAAAAATAGTACGATACATAGCACGTCATAAATAACTCCATCACCACGCAGCGGAATAAAATAAAGGTTCAACAATTAATCATGACATCACCGTAAAACTACAGAATTTAAATAATAAAGACATCTAATAAAAACCAGCGTTCATCCCCCGGAGTGCTACGTATCAGAGCGACGACACAGACTCAGTTAGCGAAAGTAGACATGCCTTCACTCGCATTCACCTGCACGTTACCAACATAGGAGTAACATTCAAACAGAAGGGGTGAGATATCTAACATTATAATAGCATATATGATAGGCAATATGCTAGAGTTACGACAACTATATCTACCACTTCACAACAACATCAAATTTGCAATCACCAAGAATCATCACCAATGTCATAAGTACATGAATGAGATGCAACCCACACCAACGGGTATATGCATGTGGTACCAATCATCACCAATAAAATAGCCAATAAGGGCAACATCACCTATATGAGCATCACCATCATCACCTATAGCTCCAAGGCCGAAGCCTTCATCACCAAAATAATGCATAAGAAATGTATGCGACACCATGAACAATGCACCAGAGACAATCAACAACAATATCAACAAATGGTCATAGTCCCATCACCTATCACCTTAGCCCATGAAATAGGCACATCACCTGTTACATCATCACCAATAACACCAACACCTATAGCACAGTCTAACAACATGACCGTAACATCAACGACCACCGACACCAAAAACACCAATTTACAGCAAACAGCAATAATAGTTTTACAGCAACAGCAACGACATTTTCAGAAAACAGCAACATTTATTTTAGACATGGTAGGAACTGGCGCCCAGCAACAGGGCGCCAACATGCAACATCAACAGACAGAAACTGGCGCCCAGCAACAAGGCGCCTAGCAGGCAACAAAACAGAAACTGGCACCCAGCAACAGGGCGCCAACAGCATCAGCAACAAAACAGTAACTGGGGCCCAGCAACGGGGCGCCAACAGCATCGGCAACAAAACAGAAACTGGCGCCCAGCAACAGGGCGCCAACAGCATCGGCAACAAAACAGAAACTGGCGCCCTGCAACAGGGCGCCAACAGCATCAGCAGCAAAACAGAAACTGGCGCCCAGCAACAGGGCGCCTAGTGAGACAGCAACACAACAGGAACTGGCGCCCAGCAACAGGGCGCCTATAGTGCAACAGCAGCACAAACAGACATGGCGCCCAGGAGCAGGGCGCCTAACACCACAGCAACAACATCAGACTTGGCGCCCAGGGGCAGGGCACCTAACACCACAACAACAACATCAGACTTGGCGCCCAGGGGCAGAGCGCCTAGCACAACAGTGGCAACAACAAACATGGCGCCCAGCAACAGGGCGCCTGGCACAACCGGCAACACAACAGACTTGGCGCTCAGTAACAAGGCGCCTAGCACATCAGTGGCAACAACAAACTTAGCGCCCAGCAACAGGGCGCCTAGCACAACAGCAACACAGGCAGGCAAAGAGCAACAACAGAACATGGGACATCACTGGGCGCCTAGGGTGCCTTCCCCAACAACATAGAAATGCGCAAGACAACACTGGGCGCCTAGGGCGCCACTTTCAGCAACAACAGGAACACACTGGGCGCCTAGGGTGCCACTTTCAGCACAACAACCAGCACTGGGCGCCTTGGGCGCCACTTCCAGCAACAACACAGAACCGCCACTGGGCGCCTGGGGCGCCACATTCAGCAACAGGAACAACACTGGCTCGGCGCCCAGCAACAGGGTGCCTTCAGCAGGAACAAAACATGACACAGCCACGGCGCCCAGGAGGAAGGCGCCTTTTCCAGCAACCAAGACAGCAACACCAAATCGCACCAAACACCAAACACCAAATTTTCACCATGATCAATCACCAAACACCAATTTCAATCAACATGAGTACATTCAAACATCACTAAATCAACATCAACAAGATCAAAGAGGCATCATAGAACCTATCTCCCACATAACACCCATCATACACCCTATTATAAGGTAGAACCCACCCTTACCGTAGATTTGCCGAACACGAGATCCTCTTGCACGAAAGCTCCAAAGAACCACAGCAACAAAGCTTCTCCCCTCTTCCTCCTTGGTTTCCCGCCGTCCCCCTTCTCTCCTCTCTTCGCAACTTTCTCTCTTTCTTTTCTCCAAAATGCGCTAATGAGCCAAACCCTAGCTAATGCTCTCCTTCATGCGCCTAGGCCCTTGGGCTCTTGGATCACGGGCCCCCTTCTACTATTCAACTTAATCACTAGACACCACTCCCTGATTTAAATAAAACATCATATTATTATTTTAATATGACTATACTAATAAAATACCTAAATAATTTAATTAAATAAATAATTAAATTATTTGGGCGTTACAAAAATCAATACAGAAGATGATACACTACACAAATTAAATAAAAAATCATAAAATTAATTACTCAATAAACAATTACCAATTGACAAAAAACAATCATTGTCCTAAAAGAACCATAAATCAGAATTGATGATACAAATACGAAAAGAACTTAAAAAATATATATTCAATTTCAATAATAATATATAATAATAATAAATAATATAATTACCCATTTGGAAGATGAATAACGTAGAAGGCAAACCAGCGTGCACCTCCACAGCCATAGCATCCACCACCTGTCTCAGCCTCTCAACTTTCGTCTCACACCCTTATTTTCTTCTTTCTCATTTTTTGGGTTAACTGGAAAATCACAAACAAAATCGGTGACCCAAAGAATCCCAAATGAAAATAGTTTCAAGATTAGAAAAAGGAAGAAGATGAACATGCAAACCTGATTTTTGTTCTTCTTTCTCCTTGTCTTTCGATTTTCCCCTTTTTATCCTCCCTTTGTTCTTCTTCTCTTAAATTTCAAGTGAGCTCCCTGTTGCGCAACCTAGCCATGGCCGCTCATCGTCCTCTCTCCTCGATTCCTTCTCGTCCTACGTTAGATCCACGATCTTCCTTCTCGCTGTCTTCACTAACCTCGAAACAGTTACACTTCCTTTCTTCTCCCGCGCTAGCAGTTGTTGTAGGTAAAGAAAGAAGACATAAAAAATAGAGGATGAGGACATGGGGACAAAGCGCAAGTACCAGATGCTCACTCCACCATCAGACGCACGAGTAGTGGCACCACTGCGCCGCGTGCCTCGCGCTCCTCATCGAATCCATCTCCGTCTGCCATGTCTCGTCCACTGCCACGAGTCTTGTCCTTCGATTTCCCCCTTTTTTGGTTTTTCCTTTCTTCTTCTTTCTCTCCATTTTGTGTTCCTCTCTCCATTTTTGTTTTTGATGTTTGAAACCTCTGAACTTGGCGGTGATAGGTTGTATAGAGAGAGAGAGAGAGAGAGAGAGAGAGACATGGCGACGGAGAAAAGAGAGTGGGGAGGAGGTCAGTTTGGTTGTGCGGTGAGGGTGTGGGTTTTGGATGAAGTAATGGAGGCATAGGAAGAGAGATCGAAAGAGAGATTGAGAGAGGAACGGTGAGTGAGAGAGGAAGAAAGAAAGCAAATGGAGAGAGAAAGCAAATGAAGAGATGGCAATTTTTTTTCAGAAGATGGAAGACGTGTTGCGCATGCAAGAAAAGAAAGGGGAGGGCAAGACACGTGGTGGACACATGGCGGCGATCAAGTGGCCAAAAAATTGGAGGGAAATAAGGGGTCTTTGGCGGGAAGGCCGAAATGGAGAGTACCACCGGATGTATATTCTTTGATGTGTGGTACCAGTCTCTACTTTCTGATTATGGAATGCACTACAACCTAAAAAGCTTGAATATGAAAACTCTTGGCTTGTGGCAATTTGATTTTAAAATTGTTAGGTTCCAAAATATTTTACTTTAATCGTTAGTCTTCCTTGTTTTTAACATTTACAAAGTTCAAACAATGGTAGAACTTGGTAGATGGTACAACTTCTGTCAACATATCTGCTGGATTGTCCTCTATAGCCACCTTTTTACCTCTAGGATCCCTTGAGCAATCATGTGTCTGTGAATAAGGAAATAAGAAAGTTGTAAATAGTAGATTTGTAGATTTATTTATATGTATTTGGCCCAGGCCCGTTAGGTTTTCTCAGAGAAAAGCCTATTTAAACGCTTTAGTGTTTGTACTCAATGTATTGTGATAATCAATAAAACAGAACTACAGCTACTCTGTAGTCGCAGATGTATGCAAAGTTTGGTCGAACTGCATAAACAATATCGTGTGTCCTGTCTCTAAGTCCTCAACCGAATCGGAGTATCGTGCTATGTCTACGGCATGCTCCGAAATACTTTGGCTTCGTGGTCTTTTGGGTGAACTTGGATTTCCTCAAACCGAACCGACATCTCTCTATGCTGACAATACAATTGCCATTCAGATTGTTGCAAATTCGGTTTTTCATGAGCGTACTAAGCATATCGAAGTTGATTGTCATCTATTCGTGAAGCCTATGATAATCATGTTATATCCATCCCTCATATCAATACTCAATTTCAAGTTGCAGATATTTTGACCAAAGCTGTTCCTTGTCCACGCCATCGGTTTCTTGTCAGCAAATTGATGCTCCTTGATGACCCGCATCAATTTGAGGGGGGATGTGAATAAGGAAATAAGGAAGTTGTAAATAGTAGATTAGTAGATTTATTTATATGTATTTGGCGCAGACCCGTTAGGTTTTCTCAGAGAAAAGCCTATTTAAACGCTTTAGTGTTTGTACTCCAGGTATCGTGACAATCAATAAAACGGAACTACAGCTACTCTGTAGTCGCAGACGTAGGCAAAGTTTGGCCGAAATGCGTAAACAATATCGTGTGTCCTGTCTCTAAGTCCTCAACCGAATCGGAGTATCGTGTTATGTCTACGGCATGCTCCAAAATATTTTGGCTTCGTGGTCTTTTGGGTGAACTTGGATTTCCTCAAACCGAACCGACATCTCTCTATGCTGACAATACAAGTGCCATTCAGATTGTTGCAAATCCAGTTTTCATGAGCGTACTAAGCATATCGAAGTTGATTGTCATGCTATTCGTGAAGCCTATGATAATCATGTTATATCCATCCCTCATATCAATACTCAATTTCAAGTTGCAGATATTTTGACCAAAGCTGTTCCTTGTCCACGCCATCAGTTTCTTGTCAGCAAGTTGATGCTCATTGATGACCCGCATCAATTTGAGGGGGGTGTGAATAAGGAAATAAGGAAGTTGTAAATAGTAGATTTGTAGATTTATTTATTTGTATTTGGCCCAGAACTGTTAGGTTTTCTCAGATAAAAGCCTATTTAAACGCTTTAGTGTTTGTACTCAAGGTATCGTGACAATCAATAAAACGGAACTACAGCTACTTTGTAGTCGCAGACGTAGGCAACCTTTGGCCGAACTGCGTAAACAATATCGTGTGTCCTGTCTTAACAGTGTCGGATATAATGCATCCTTATATCGATATGCTTTGCTCTTTCATGAAAAACTTGATTATTTTGAAAGACAAATAGCACTTTGATAGTTGACTGTCCCACCAAATTTCTGCCTTAGTTTCCTTTCCTTCAAGTTCTCCAATTAAGCCTTGAAGCCATATAGCCTTCTTAATCACTTCAGTCAATGATAGGTATTCTGATTCAGTGGTAGTGTAACATCCCCAAAATAATTAACCGAATTATTTGGATGTTAACCCAATTGAATTAATTTAGTACTTGACGGGTAAATTTATTGAGTGCTAAAATTATTTATTGGTTGTCATCGGATCGTTAACCGGATAATACGGGTCAAGGAAGTTTTGGAATCGAAATAAGAGATTTAGATCAATATGATAATTGGACCACGTTACCACCTATATATTAGATAAATATATATATGTATACGTGTGTGCGTGTGAGTGAAGAGAAGAAAAGAATTAATTAAAAGAAAGGAAGAAAAGAAAGAAAGCAGCGAGAGAAGAGAAACAGAGAGAATGAGAGAAAAGAAAAGAAAAGAGAAAGAAAGGGTGAGGAGGAAGAAGAGGAAAAAGGGGAAAGTTAGGCTCATCAAAACGACTTCCTTCCAACACGAAAAATGCTCAGCGTTACTTCCTCTTCGATTTGGTACCAAGATCTTCATCATCAACTCACTCTCTCTCACTTTGCCATTTTCGAATTTGAGAGGAGAAATTGGAGTTTTGATGGTTGTAGCTCAAGGGAAAGCTCAGGATGATGTTTAGGAGCGAGCTCAAGGTGGATTACTCGAGTATTGAAGATCGATTGGATGATTGGGAGCTAGTTGGATGAGTTAGGGTGGAGAAATCACATTTTGGGGTTAGGTGTGAATAGTGGCTTGAGGTTGAAGAAGATGATGAATATTGTTCAAGAAGGATTTCGGGGAATTCGGTTTTACGGTCAAAAGATTTCTCGAGGTCGAGTGGGAAGCTTTGGGAAGCGGATACGGATGTCGCCGAAGCGTGGAATTGATTCGGGGAGCGTTCGTGCGGTTATGTCAGAAAAGCGTTTTCACGGAAAGTCTCGGTGTTTCGTGATTTTCATCACGATAGGTGAGTTCTCCTCACGTTTAGGATTTTACGTTTCGAATTAATTGATTTAATGTTTTATCGCTTTCGCTGGACTAGAATATTTCTTGATACTGTCTGATTCGAGTTAGGAATTGATCGGAGCGAGTCTCGGGTTGAGTCGTGTTGAAATGAAATTTTTAGTGATTTAATTTCGGAAGATTTTGAGTCTTTGATTGGGATTGGTTGATCGAGTGAGGACGTTGGACATGTTTTTGTACTGTTTTTATGTTGGGACTGGACTGGAACAGGTATCGGAATTTGTCGGAACGACGAAAAATGCGAAAACGGGATAAAATAAAATGCTGTCAAAAGCGCACGACCCGTGCGTCTCAGGCGCACGGACCGTGCGGGTCTTTCTGTTTTTGTTTTCAAAAACGCATTACAGGGCGCACGACCCGTGCGTGTGGGAGCACGAACCGTGCACTATGTTCTGTCCAAATTTTCCAAACTTGCCCGAAACAATCCCGATCGATTCCAATCCTCTCCTAATCCTTTCCTAACCCTTCTATAATGATATTAGGCTTATAATGCCGTGATTTTGGGTATGTTTCAAAAGGGTTTTATAAAATACTTTTGAAGTTGAAATTGTTTCGAAAAGCCGAACAATAGTATACGCGTGCGGATATATTTTATTAATAATAAAGCGGATTATGGGTCCTACGTGGTACGGTATAACTGACGCGGGATGATTATTATTTATTCGTCTAAACCGGTCTACGATTCAAGATATATATATTATATCGACTATAGGGAGCGGCCCAATGCGGGTATTATGTTCGACTAACGGTCAAATGTGGATGGACTAACTGTTCATTGAGTATAGGTGAACTAACAGGTCATCGAGTGTAGATATATTTAATATATATCGGGTTTGGGTGACGACCCATGTTGACATACTAGGAGGGGCAGTCATGATCCCCTACCCTAGGCTCCGAGGCCAATAGTGAAACTATTATTGGTAAGGGGTTCGCCGGGATTAGTCTTGGGGCAGTCGGTGGTGTGTCAAAGAGTACTGAGTAACGTTCACCGGGATTAGTCTTGGGGCAGTCGGTGGTACGTTACTGTTGTTGTGTAGTGTGGATCGCCGGGATTAGTCTTGGGGCAGTCGGTGACGCACTGAGTTATAGCAGATTCGCCGGGATTAGTCTTGGGGCAGTCGGTGGAATGCTATGTGTAAAAAAATGCGGTTCATCGGGAGTTAGCGTTCGCGCAGTCGATGACGTGTTGAGTTAACAATGTTTTAAAACTGGACCGAGAGAGCTAGTAGGGGTCTCGGTAGAACTCACTGAGATTGTATCTCATTGTTTATATGTTGTTGTTTTACAGATAAACAGGGAAAGTGGAGATCCAAGAGGCATGAGTAGGTGGTACTCGGATGGTTGCTGAAGACTTAGCTTTATGCTTAAGTGTATTATCTTTCCTTGTTATCTGTGTATCAAGACATTTTGTCTTTAGCGTTATGTATTTATTTCCGCTTTCTTGTAAGATATTGAACACTGTGTTTCACTGATTGTTTATGGTCTTATTTATGTTTAAGACTGTTCTGTTGTTATTCAGTGAAAATTTTATAGTAGTGTTCAGTATTTCAACAGGAAATATATCTCTGATGTTCTAGGGATGGTGCACTCGGGTATTTTTACTCGATAAAAATACCGGGGTGTTACAGGTAGATAAAGCCACTATAGATTGTAGGTTGGCTTTACAGCTTATAGTTTTTCCATATATGGTGAATATGTAACCCGAAATGGATCTTCTTTTATCTAAATTCCATGTAAAATTTGCATCAACATAACCAGTTAATTCTGAATTAGTAGAATTAGAATTACGATACCTGAGCCCAAAGGAATTGGTTCCTTTTAGTTACCTAAGTATCCATTTTACTGCTGCCCAATACTCCCTTCCTGGATTTCCCATGAACCTACTGACTAGACTAGTTTAATAGGCAAGATCAAGCCTTGTACAAAACATGGCATACATGAGACTGTTGATCCAAGGACAAACACTCTTTGTTTTGTATGATAACAAATTACAATCTGTCTACTAATGATTCAAGTTGAATAAAGTACAGGACATGAATCAAAGAGTTGGAAATATTAAAGTGGAGCAGCTTGGAGAAGAAGCCACCTTAGAAGTCAAGACCTAATTGTTTATCCGCTTTCATTAGGACACAATGTAAGGTCCTATCACTTGAGGTCTATGACATTTAGTAGCTGAGAGATGATTTTTCAAAACATGCTTGTTGCAACAAAACAATCTTTGAAAAATATTTTATAAAATTGCATGCATGCATAGGGTGGCACCTAAACCTAAAAACAATTTTGTGGAAAGCTTGAAATCGATTCCTATCATTTTCTAAAGCATGAAATCGATTTCCTAATATATTATAAAGCTTGAAATCGATTTCCTAATCTATTGTTGAAGCAAAGAATCGATTTCCTAATCCATTGTTAAGCATGAAATCTATTTCATAATCTATTGAGAAGCACATAATCGATTTGCTCCTATACTTAAGCCTAAGCAAAGAATCGATTATGAGCTTCATTCAACTAAGCATGAAATCGATTTCCATTATTTTCTAAAGGCCAAGAATCGATTACTCACTTCATTTAATTAAGCATGAAATCGATTCCTTTGATTTCTAAAGGCAAAGAATCGATTATCCCATGGTTTGCCTTCACACGTAATTGATTTGCAAGCAACATTAATGATTCCTATCATTTTCCTAGGCCTATAAATAGGCAGGTGTGCCTCACTTTCAAAACACACCTCAACACCACAATACACAGCATCTCTCTACTTCTCACATATGATTTCTAGATCTGAGAAAAGAGAAAAAAGAGCTTTCATTGTCATATCTTTTTTAAAGCTCTTCTACTTTCCAAATCACTCATCTCTCTCAGTTACTATATTGTCATACCGTCTGAAGTGATTGGATCATAGGTTCTCACTTGTAATCTACTATTTTGTGGTTGCGAAATCCTAGGAAGTGTTCTTGGGTCGTTCAATCGGGGAGATTGAAGTGGTTGCGAAATCCTGGGAAGTATTCTTGGGTCGTTCAATCGGGGAGATTGAAGTGGTTGCGAAATCCTTAGCGGGGAGCTCGAGTTCTCAATTTGGGTAAATTGAGATTAGCTATAGGGAAGTTGCTTGTTTGTAAAACATTGAAGAGGTTCTTCTCATATAGTAGTTGTCATGAAGTCCAAAGGTTGCAAAGTCGGAGGCCGAGGACGTAGGGATTTTATCCCGAACCTGGTAAAATTCACGGTGTATCTCTTTCCCTACTCTTTTACTTTACCGTTATATTTGTCTATTGTTATATCATTGCGCTGCATATAAATATCTGTTTATCGTGAATTTTGATAATAGTAGCGTTAGCGTAATTTTGTACTGTGACTGGATTTTTGTTAAGTATAGCTTGCTTAGATATAGCATATAGTTTAAATCTTAGTTTCCGCATTTGATTTAAACGAGCATTGTTTTGAAAATTGAAAAGAATTCATTTTTAAGCATATAATTTTATTCACCCCCCTCTAAGGTTATCATATAGTCCAACAGAGACTACCTGTAGCATTGGAATAGGGTATGGATCTGTTGGTCCCTGTTGGTCCCTATTGGTCCCTATAGGTCCATGTTGGTCCCTATTGGTCCCTGTTGGTCCCTATTGGTCCTCTTCACTGTTAGGTGATTGAGAAGTACTCAATCTAAAATGACTTGCTAAAGGTGTAGTAACAACCGTAGCCTCCACCATATTAAACCTCTTCAAGACCTTGTTTATGTAGTCTTATTGGTTTAAAAATAGAGTACTCTTAGATCTGTCCCTTATAATCTCCATACTTAAAATCCTCTTGGCTACCCCCAAGATCTTTCATACCAAATTCAGAGATTATAAGCCTTTTCAAAGAGTTAATGGCCTCCAAACTAGGACTTACTATAAGCATATCATCTACATATAGTAGAAGATATGTCTAACATTCTGAATTTTCCCTTTTAAAGTAAACACAGTTATCATAAGAACTCCTAGTATACCCATTTGACACCACAAAAGTGTCAAACCTTTTATACCATTGTCTAGGGGATTGCTAAGTCCATAGAGAGACTTTTTAAGCAAACAGATAACAATGATGGGCCTAAGAATACTGGGCCTGATAACAATGCCTTGGGACCATTTGAAGAAACTGATGGATCTATTGTTGCTGGACCAGTTGGAATTCGGCCTAAGAGGAATGTTTCAAAGCCCATTTATTTGGGTGATTATGATTAGTCGCATTTGGTATATTCTAGAATGAAATGGCTGTTGCCTTGCTGTCAGTACTATTATATTTCCATTATGCACTAGATTTGCCTAAGATCTCCTTTCTCTCTGAACCATTGATCCCTTGTGCCAATGATTGGCTACGATTCAATAGCTTTTTGTATAAATTTCAGATGTTGAATTGAATGAAAAGGAGAAGAGAATTTGCATTTAATTCCTTTTAGCAGTAGCTAGTACAGTAGTCATGTAATATTTATCATCCTTGTTGGTCCCTATTGGTCCCTATAGGTCCATGTTGGTCCCTATTGGTCCCTGTTTGTCCCTGTTGGTCCCTATTGGTCCCTATTGGTCCTCTTCACTGTTAGGTGATTGAGAAGTACTCAATCTAAAATGACTTGCTAAAGGTGTAGTAACAACCGTAGCCTCCACCATATTAAGCCTCTTCAAGACCTTGTTTATGTAGTCTTGTTGGTTTAAAAATAGAGTACTCTTAGATCTGTCCCTTATAATCTCCATACTTAAAATCCTCTTGGCTACCCCAAGATCTTTCATGCCAAATTAAGAGATTATAAGCCTTTTCAAAGAGTTAATGGCCTCCAAACTAGGACTTACTATAAGCATATCATCAACATATAGTAGAAGATATGTCTAACATTTTGAATTTTCCCTTTTAAAGTTAACACAGTTATCATAAGAACTCCTAGTATACCCATTTGACACCACAAAAGTGTCAAACCTTTTATACCAATGTCTAGGGGATTGCTAAGTCCATAGAGAGACTTTTTAAGCAAACAAATAACAATGCTAGGCCTAAGAATACTGGGCCTGATAACAATGCCTTGGTACCATTTGAAGAAACTGATGGATCTATTGTTGCTGGACTAGTTGGAATTCGACCCAAGAGGAATGTTTCAAAGCCCATTTATTTGGGTGATTATGTTTAGTCGCATTTGGTATATTCTAGAATGAAATGGCTGTTGCCTTGCTGTCAGTACTATTATATTTCCGTTATGCACTAGATTTGGCTAAGATCTCCTTTCTCTCTGAACCATTGATCCCTTGTGCTAATGATTGGCTAGGATTCAATAGCTTTTTGTATAAATTTCAGATGTTGAATTGAATGAAAAGAAGAGAATTTGCATTTAATTTCTTTTAGCAGTAGCTAGTACAGTAGTCAAGTAATATTTATCAATTTGGTGCTTTCATTGTATACCTCATGGCTTCAGCGAGTGAATCTTCTTCTAATTCTCCTATAGAAGCCGCCATTAATGCCCTTACAACGAAGGTTGACGCCTTAGCTTCCCACGTTGCTTCCATCGAACAACAACAATCCACCTTTCATTCCACCTTCAACCAACCACCTCCACCACCACCCCCGCCACCACCACCACCTACCTCAGATCGCCGCCCCCATATGAAATTGGAGGTGCCCATATTTGACGGCACCGACGCACTTGGCTGGATTTTTAAGATCTCGCAGTTCTTCAATTTTCATGGAACTCCAGCACCAGACCGCCTCACCATCGCTTCCTTTTACATGGATGGTGCATCCCTCAGTTGGTTTCAATTATGATTCTTACTTGGCACGATTTCCTCATCGCCCTTGAGACCCGCTTTGCTCCGTCATTCTACGACGATCCACGCGGAGCGCTATTCAAGCTCACTCAGAATGGTACAGTGGCCCAATACCTTGCAGAGTTTGAACGATTGGCCAACAGAATCGTGGGGTTACCACCTCCCTTCCTCCTCAGTTGTTTTATTTTCGGGCTCTCACCGGAAATCAGTCGTGAAGTTCAGGCCTTCACACCCATTAATCTATCTCAGGCCACCGCCCTTGCCCGCGTCCAAGAGGACAAAATCGACGATCGTCGCCGCTCCTTTAAACACAAACCAGCCTCCTTTTCCCCTACTTCATCCAACACCGGCAACACTCCACCCACCACAACATCCACAACTATCACACCCGTGCCTACAAACGCCAACCCCACCCCACCCAAACACCGTTTCCATAAACTCTCTTCTGAGGAAATGGTGAACCGTCGTGAGCGTGGACTATGCTATAATTGCGATGAGCGTTGGGTAGCAAACCACCAATGTAAGGGCCAATTCTTCCTTTTATGCTCGGAAGAAGACATTGACGAACCGCCCATCGACCTAAACACTGACCTAAACTCCGACCATTCCCCTTCCCAACCAACCGAACCCACTGTTACAAAGGCTCAATTGAGTTTGCATGCTATGTCAGGCTCTTCTGCTCATGACACTTTCCGTGTTGTTGGAACAATTGGCAAGCAAAATGTTTCCATTCTAGTGGATGGAGGAAGCACTCACAATTTCATACAAACCAGAGTTGCTAAGTTTCTTGGTTTACGAACCACACCTGTTGCTTCTCCTTTGAAAGTATTAGTTGGCAGTGGCGAAACCCTTGCCTGCTCCCAATTTTGTCCTCAAGTAGCTCTCTGCATCTAGGGTCAAACATTCTCTGTTGATTTCCATATCCTACCTCTTGGCAGAGCAGAAGTCGTGTTAGGAGTCCCTTGGCTTCAGAGTTTGGGGCCTATTCTCATGGACTACTGATAACTATATTTTATATAGGTTATTTATGCTCTTAATACTTAAATCAAGCTCACTTCTCAAGTAATTTTGGTACTTAAATATGTGAATATGTGATTAATAGTGTAAAAGCAGGTTATAAGTCAATTCCCTAAATATTGGGCATAATAGGTGCCTTTGTGAATATATTGATGTTCTACCTTAGTGCTGCAGCGGTATGCCATCAATGAGATGCTACAGCGTTATGAGGCGGCTGGCCATTAGGATATTTGTGTAACCCCTTGCTGAAACGCTGAGTCATCACCCTTATCTCTTATCCTCAGCATGACATTGAAGCCCAAGTGGAGTCAACAAGACACTTGGCGCCTCCCAATTGATACCCACTTGATAGTTGGTAATGATTTTAAACATTACCACTTTTGTAAATTAGTTTTATGGATAATCAAGGTATTATCTGGCTAAGATATTATTTAATAAAGATATTATCTATTTGGGATATATCTAATCCAAGAGAGTAACACATTATTATTCTTACGTAGAGAGAGAGTTTTAACTTGGAGAAGAGCTAACTTGACATTTTTGTTTTCCTCCATTGTTATTCCACTCTTGAAGCATTTATTTTTAATATAGTTTTTAGATTTCATTCAAGGTTTTGCTCACACCATAGCTTCATCCTTCGTACATGACTTGGGATTCTTGGAGTGTATCTTTTGCAACCATTCTCCTCTTGTCTACCTACGGTAATATAAGCTTGTTTGTTTATATTGTGATGTTGAAGCTTGTTATGAGCTAATCACTTTGTAGTTGGATTTCTCTTAGTATTGTAATGAACCTTGAGTAGCTTTTATATAATATTATAATGTTTGCGTTTTATTCCTTGTGTTATAATGTTTTCAACTTTGTTTTGGGAATGATCAACTAAAACAAGGGAGCTTTGTGGGTACAGACATGGTTCACAAAGAGAACTCAAGGAATGATATGAATGAAAAACCCTTTAAAGACATTTAAAGGAAGTACTACTTAACCCTAGACATAGGGGAGTAATAGTTCATAAGGTGTATGCTGTAAGATCTTAATATACAGGGGTAAAACTTAGTTAGAGCCTAGACATAGGAGTCTTGTAACATAACCCTGATGATAGTGACTGAAAGGCACGCCACCATGCCGCTACAGCGTCTGTTGACCTTGTAGCGCTACAGCGCTTAACGCTACAGCATCTAATATTATAGAACACTACTCTTGGGAATTTACATAACTGCTGAGCTATCCAACTCACTTTTAAACATTTTCAATTCAATACTGTTTTATCACAAACCATTGTGTTTACAACTCCAAAATTTCATTTGTCACTTAACTTGTTTTACTAAGTTGCTAATCACTTAAACTTAATAGATTAATTCCAATCCCTGTGGGAACAAACTTTACTTATCATTATATTACTTGTTGCGATTGTGTATACTTGCACATCACCTTTTCGCACAACAAGTTTTTGGCGCCGTTGCCGGGGATTGCATTTAATTTTTATTGTTTAAGTTTTTAGTAAGCCTAGTGCCTATTTTACACTGGTGTGTTGTTTCTTGTTGCTGCAGCAGTAAGCGCTACAGCGTATGCCCAGGTCTCAACCACCAGAATTTGAACCATACTCAGAACCAGAGAGAAGGTTCAGGAAACTAAGACATCTTCAAAGACTCAAACCCACCATGTCAGAACATAGTCAGAGAACTAATTCTGGTAGGGCTACCACTCCACGTGGAAGATCTAATTCTGGTAGAGGAGGAACTGAACCAGGTGTAAGGGGTAGAGGTAGAACTCATCAACCACCCACTCCCACCTTACATGACCAAGAGGACTAGTACAGAAATCAATTCATAAATGAAGGACCTGCTAAAATGGTAAATGACAGAGATAGACCAATGAGGGACTATGCTGTGTTTGATCCACAAACAATGGAGACAAGCATAGCAAGACCCACTCTCCATACAGCTCAGTTTGAATTCAAACCTATGATGTTCCAAATGTTGCAAACAGTGGGACAGTTTGGTGGTGCTCCTCAAGAGGACCCATATTTACACTTGAAGCAATTTTTGGAAGTCTGCAGTAATTTCATCATTCCAGGGGTAAGTGATGATGCATTCAGATTAAAACTTTTTCCTTATTCCTTGAAGGATAGAGCAAAGGCCTGGTTAACTTCTCTAGAGCCTAACTCTATCCATACTTGGAATGAAATGGCTGAGAAATTCTTAGCAAAATATTTTGCCCCAAGTAAAAATGCTAGAATGAGGAATGAGGTTACTACATTCAGACAAAAAGATGCTGAAACACTGTTTGAAGCATGGGAGAGATGGAAGGAGCTGTTAAGAAAGTGCCATCATCATGGTATACCTGTGATTATCCAAATGGAGACCTTCTACAATGGACTAGACCCAACAACTAGACAAATGTTAGATGCTTCTTCAGGGGGTGTGTTACTGAAAACCTCCTACAATGATGCATGTGATCTAATAGATGATATTGCAACAAACAGTTATCAATGGCCTACAGAAAGGTTAGCTCCACAAAAGAAGGTAGCTGGATTGCATGAGATCAGTGAGGTTTCTGCTCTTTCTGCACAGGTTGCCTCTTTGACCAACATGATAAAAGCTATGAGCACTTCAAACCACTACAACATTTGGACCCTACGGCAACGCCAAAAATTGCAACGTCAAAAAAACCGTTGCCTTAGCTAACAATGGCAACGGTTTTTTGAACCCGTTGCTTATTCATTTTTTTTTTAATTTTTTATACTGGCAACGGCTGAAAACCGTTCCCATAAGATCTACGACAACAGTTTTTTGTTTAATCTTTAGGCAATGGTCGATAAACGTTGCCATAGAGACAATTATTAAAAACCCAAAAAACTAGGCGCCTAACAGTAGCGCGTTTTCTGTTCCCAAAATTTTTGGGTTAACCCAAATAAACTCTAAACAAAAAAAAACGCAAACTATCACTCACGCAAACAATCACTCAGAACGCAAAAACAGAAAGCAAACACAAAACGCAACCCTCGTCTCCCTCGTCTCCCTCGTCCCTCAGTTCTCCGCCCTCGTCTCCCTCAGTTCTCCGCCCTCGTCTCCCTCAGCTCTCAACCCTCGTCTCCCTCAAGCTCGTTTCTCTCTCTCTCTCTCTCTCGCAATGATTTCAGGTTCGTTTCTCACTCTCTCCTGGTTTTCCTCCCTCGGGTTCGATTTTGTTATTTAATCTTTTTTAATTTAGGGTTTTGTTTTTTTGGGTTTTGTTTACATCTATCTCTCTCGCAATGATTTCAGGTTCGTTTCTCATTCTGTCTCTCACACTTTCATTGTCCCGTTCTCAATCTCTCTGTCGCGAAGAAGCGAGTCTCAGGCATGTACGCGTTTTTAGGGTTTTATTTTTTAGTTTCTGATTGTACACCTGTTGCTCCCATAGTTTTTAGCCTTTCATTTTTATATTTGTGGATGGATTCTTTTTCTTCTTCTTCCATTATGATTCGTTTCTGTGATTTTAGGGGTTTTATTGTTGTGTTTAGGTGCTTGAGGAAAGAGAAGTTTTCACAAGGATGGCAAATGCTTGATGCGTGAAAGTGTCGAGAGTTTGGTTTGGCTTCGTCATCCTGAAACTATTTTGAATACTAAGAGTTTCGCAGGTGCACCTCCAATACTTATTTAATTGTTTTGGATAGTGACTGTGAGACCTTCGTAGTTGATCCTAAAACTGTTTTGGCTTGAATATTTCTCCCTTTTGGTGACCATGTTTGTTTTTCTAGAGACCGTATTATTTGCCACTTTTTCTTTTTTATTTTTTTTTTCAGCTCAATTTGAAAAAGAATAATTTTTTAGTCTTTCTCTGTTTATATTCTAGAAATTCGAATTTACATCTACACAAGATTTGTGTTAGCCTGTTAGGAACCAGAATCACGTAGTAAAAAGGAAAACAAAAATTGAGAGTAAGATGATTAATATTAATGTCAAGAGAATTTTTGCAAAGGAATTATCCTACTGCCCAGATCCATAACTAACTCTAAGGAAAATGCAAAAGATACCCCACTACCTCTCACTCCTCCCCTGTATGAAATCATTACAACTATTTTGTTATTTAGTTATTTTCCCTTACTGAGAGTTTGCTATGGAGGGAAAATTAGATGCAGTTAACCATCATTTTTCAGCTAATAAATGTTAATTTTCAGCTTGAGGAGAATATTCGAATCATAGCTTTTTCTGGGGAATGGGTTAAGCTGATGGATGATTGGTTGGTTGAATTTCCCATAATCCAAAGTTCGGCATCCACTCTCGGAACAACTCAGAAGCGCGCACCAAATGGGAGGTAGTACAAAAGGCGCTCATCTATTGATGAAGATACATAATTTGAGTTGTGTGCAGCATTCTGCCTATTTAATTATAATTTTAGTTGCATGTAAGTTTATTATTGTGCTATTATGAAAGGTAAGGTTCATGCAGTGTTTTCCTTCCTATATTCAGTTCTCATCTTACTGAGGTTGTGACGGTTTTCTTGATATATTGCAGATCTTTAGGTCACTATCTTATATCCATTGTTGCATAGGAGCCTGCCATCGAGATATCAAGCCTCAAAATTTGTTAGTATGTATTTTATTTTTATTTTCCTCTCATTGATCATTTTTGCCACTTACTATTACAGTTTTCAACTTCTCGTGTTTCGTACCTCCAGTTCTGTAACTTGTGTTCAGAGTTGCCAATTGATTGGAAATTACTAATTCAAACTCTGAGGACTCCGGTTCTGTAACTTTGTAGGTTAATCCACATACCCACCAGGTTAAATTATGCGACTTCGGAAGTGCAAAAGTCTTGGTATGTTTCATATATCATGTTTCTGTCCTTTCTTCCTTCAACCATTTTCCTTGGAAAACTTCATTTCCTGGATAAGTAGGAATTTATCTTGTTCTATATGACCTTTGACAGATAGAAGGAGAACCACACATATCGTACATATGTTCAAGATATTATGGACCACCTGAGCTTATATTTGGAGCTACTGAATACACTACAGCTATTGATATCTGGTCTGCAGGCTGTGTGTTGGCTGAGCTCCTACTAGGACAGGTTGGTGGCTGTTGATAGGAGATCCTTTGATCTTGTGATTTAGTATATGTGATAATAAATTTTCTTCGCTTTTCTTTTTCTAGCCTTTGTTCCCCGGTGAAAGTGGCGTTGATCTGCTTGTTGAGATCATCAAGGTAATCTGTTTGGTTAATTTACTACTTGTTACTGCTATGTTTTCTTTATTTCCACTGAATTCCTCAAGCTTTTTATGAAATTGATTTGTTATTTAGATTTGGGGAGAGAGTCTTACCCATTCTCCTATTTGTTTGGATATAAATTGCTGAAGTTGTTGTGTAAAAATCTAATTTTGTTAATGTAGAATTCAACATGATGTTGAATGTTGAATATTGATGTTGTTGTTCAGGAAGGAATAGCGGTAGGAAGAAGCTTTGCAATTTTTAAAAATTACCATATAGATGGAAACAAAGAGATGATAACCATTGAGACCAGGAACATATTTTGTTCTCTCAATAGTTGACCAAAATTTTATGGGTTGTGTGGCTGTTTGAGATCATCAAGGTAATCTGTTTGGTTAATTTACTTGTGGTATACGGGATGATTCAATTAACTCAATTGTAACAATGAAATACAATTGGCGATGAATGGTTGATCACATCTTTTGCTTTAACCTTTAAACTTTATGACTGATTTGGTTTTCTGTGATTTGTTGCTTGAATCAGTTATCTACATATTGATTTAATGGGCAGCCTTGCTTATTTCACAGTGGCAGTATTTTTAACGTGTAACTTGTCCATTTGTTTCTTTTTTGATTAACAGACTGCTGGAGTTGAATTTCCACCACGAGAAGAGAATAGCGTGCCATTCTTCACTCCTCCTCAAACTCAACCGATTCTTCATTCTGCTGCAGAATTTGATGATGCTGCTATTCAGGCTTCCCTTCAGTCAGATGCGTCTGACCTTAGGTGCTTTTTAAACTCCACTACACACTTAATGTTCTAATCCTTATGTTTGTTGTATGGGGTAGTAATGTTATTCTACATGTCACATTATGTAAGAAATTAACATGATATGAAGGACCCCACATCTTATAAAACTTGGTCATATACAACAGTAGGACAAATCCTACAAATATTTAGCATTCACATAATTCATAATGCGGAATCCTGTAAATTGTTGTTTTTTATATTTTCAGCTTACATGCATGTTTTTGCACATGATCCCTGCTTTGTAACAGTAGTATCTTTTTATTGGATATATATTTCAAGGTAGTTTACTAATCCTTTCTTTAAATACATAGACTGAGAAAATGCAATCCTTCTGTTAATTATGCAGGCCATTTTCTGTTGACAGAAGGAAGAATTGTTAATGTGTCCTCAGAAGCTCACAGATTTGCATATAATGAAGGAATCCGTTTTGACAAAATTAATGACCAATCAAGGTAATGTCAAAGCAAGGAAATGTGATTGTTTTCTTGTGTACAATTACAACATTTGGAGAAGTTTTATGCCTATTTGATTATGCTTCCTTCCTTGTGTACAGTTACAACAACTGGCGCGCATATGGGCAGTCAAAGCTTGCTAACATTTTACATGCCAATGAACTTACTAGACGACTCAAGGTGTGCTGATTTGTGTTGTACAGTAGTGTAATTGGGATCTTATCTTGTTAAACTTCCACATAGTGAATGAGATTATATCCAATTTAACTTTGACAACATGATATGCTTATGCAGAATGAGAAATTTGATATACTAACTTCATAAAGTTTCTTGTAGTCAATAACTTTTTGCGGCCTACCACCAGTTGCAATCTCCCCAGAATCATCGGAATCTATGGAGCCATTGAAAGACCACACACTGTTTGAATCATTTGACATGTTATCTTGATCAGTGTTGATTCTGTTGTTGTTGCTGTCTTCCTTCCTCTCAGGATCATAGTCCTCATCTTCAGAATCATCTGATGGCCATTCTTCTAGATTATGCATAGCATCATCACCTTCAGATATAGGATCAGCCTCTTCCTTGAATACATCCTAAAAATTTCATCATCTTGGATGTTTTCAGAAACCAAGAGTTTAGTGTAGGAAAAACCGTAGATAGATCATGTTTTTATTGGATTGTATAATTAATTGATTCATTAAATTTGAGTGATATCACACAACTCTTTTGTTGGGAAGGTTGTTGGGAAGGAATGAATTTGAGTGATATTTTTTCTGTATTTTTTTTTCTTTTTTTACCATCTATGGCAACGGTTTTAAACTGTTGTATTTACTAGAGAATAGCAACGGTTTTATATCAAGCAACGGTTTTATTCTATAAACGACAACGGTTTTTTTAGTGTTGTCATATCTGGCAACGGTTTTTAGGTGTTGCCATAACTAACAACGGTTTTTAGGTGTTGCCATAACTGGCAACGGGCAAAAACCGTTGCCATTGTGTGAAAATAAAAACTGTTGCGTTTAAGTTACCAATGACAACAGTTTTAGGTTTCCGTTGTCTTTGGTCACAAAAACCGTTGCCTTTAGTTTAGGCAACGCCCGCAACAACAACGGTTTCAAAACCGTTGCCAAAGGTTTTGGCAACGGTTTTTTGGCTTTCGGGAACGGTTTTCGACCGTTGCCATAGGGTCTAAATGTTGTAGTGAACGCTGCAGCGGTTACCGCTACAGCGCCAACAGAAAAAGCTTTGGCTGTTATTGAGCAAGCCTCTCCAGGTCAGTAAGCTGTATATATTGTGGAGGAGAGCATTTGTATGAAGAATGTTGTAACACCCCGGTATTTTTATCGAGTAAAAATACCCAAGTGTACCATCATAAAATAATCAGAGATATTTTTCCTGTTTTAGATATTGAACATAAATAAAAATAGCTCATAACCTAGAGTCCAATATCCAAATACCAAGAAATAGCGGAAACGATTTTACAACTTTTACTGGTACAAGCTATACAATCGGAAATACAAAAATCTCGAGGGAAAGACATTAACAATGAAAACTAAGTCTTCACCATCTTCATAAGCACACCACCTAGCTGTGCTTCTTCACCTTTGCTTTTTCCCTTGCTTCTCTGTAAAAACCACAAAATATAAACAGTGAGATACAATCTCAGTGAGTTCTACCGAGACCCCTACTAACACTCGCGGTCCAGTTTTACAACATTGATAACTCAACACGGCACCGACTGCGCGAACGCTACTCCCGATGAACCGCATTATATACACATAGCACTCCACCGACTGCGCGAACGCTACTCCCGGCGAACCTGCTATAACTCAGTACGACACCGACTGCGCGAACGCTACTCCCGGTGACTCGAGTCACATGACCTTTGATACGACACCGACTGCGCGAACGCTACTCCCGGTGACCCGTATCGTTTAACTTTTATGGCAACACCGACTGCGCGAACACTACTCCCGGTGAACCATGTTATAAGACCTTTTTACGTACCACCGACTGCGCGAACGCTACTCCCGGTGAACGCAACGCTTAACTTTCAACATAACACCGACTGCGCGAACGCTACTCCCGGCGAACCCCCTTACCAATAGTACTTTCCCTAATGGCACGGAGCCTAGGGTAAGGGATCATGACTGCCCCGCCTAGTATGTTAACATCATGGGTCGTCACCCAAACTCGATATAATATATATATCTACTTTCACATGAACATTTAGTTCATTTACATTAGACCGTTAATCAAACACAATACCCGCATTGGGCCGTTTCCCATAGTCGATATAATATATATATCGTGAATCGTAGACCGGTTTAGACGAATAAATAATAATCATCCCGCATCAGTTATACCATACCACGTAGGACTCATAGTCCGCTTTATTATTAATAAAACATATCCGCACACGTGTACTATTATTCGGTTTTTCAAAACAATCTATAACTTCAAAAACAGTTCATTGTGCCTTAAAAATAGAATATTCAGTTAGGCCTCTGTATAAGCTTTCCAACGCATCTTAGAACACCTCAATCGGGTTCCCGGATCAAAAGTTATCGCGAAACGAAAAACAGTGTTTGGTTGCTGAAAATCTGCAAAGTGGCGCGCGAGTGGCGCGTGGCGCGCAAGTGGCGCGCGAGCTGACAGTAGGATCTGTCAAGTGGCGCGTGGACTGACAGTAGGGGGGTCTGTCAAGTGCAGAATTTGGCGGTTTCGCGCGAAAACCGCGATTCCGCTTAATTCCGATTCTCCTTCCGATTGAAAACAGTCCAAACAAACAGAAAAACAGATTCAACCAATATCACACAATCATTCAAATCAATCAATGTCTCAATCAAAACGGTTTTTATCAAAAACGACATATTTTCCAAATAGCGGTTTTCAAGTCAAAAGCTCTCGGAATCACATCACATAAAATTTATCGAGACACAAAAATATCCTAAGCGTGAGTAAAACTCACCCTTGAAGCGTGAACCACGTTCGAGCCGAATTCACCGAGTAACCACACGAACGCTCCCCGCTCCGGCGACACCCAATCCGCTTCCAAAGTTTCCCACTCGATCACGAACCCTCTTTTGACCGAAATACCAAATCCCTCGAAATCTTCCCCGAACACTATTCATCATCTTCCTCCCCTAACCTCCATGACACTATTCACACATAAACCCAACTTTTGGATTCTCAACCCTAACTCTCCCAACCTTCCAATCGAACATCAATCCGCTTTCCACCTTCATCGGGTTGCCTTCTTATCATCCGTAAACCATCACAATCATCAAAAACCGAAATCCTTCCCCAAAACCTTCAATATTCGAAAATGGCAAAGTGAGAGAGAGTGAGTTGATGATGAAGATCTTGGTACCAAATCGAAGAGGAAGTAACTTTGAGCATTTTTCGTGTTGGACGGAAGTCGTTTTGATGAGCCGAAGTCCTCCCTTTTTCCTCTTCTTCCTCCTCAACCATTCTTTCTTCTTTCTCTTTTTTTCTCCTTTTCTCTCTTCTGTTTCTCTCTCTCGCATTCTTTCTTTCTTTTCCTTTCTTAATTCTTTTTTCTTTCCTTTCACACTCACACACATACACGTATATACATATATTTATTTAATATATAATTGGTAACGTGGTCCAATTACCATATTGATCGAAATCTCCTATTTCGATTCCGAAACTTCCTCGATCCGTATTATCTGGTTAACGATCCGATGACAACCACTAATTAATTTTAGCACTCAATAAATTTACCAGTCAAGTACTAAATTAATTTAATTGGGTTAACACCCAAATAATTCTACTAATTATTTTGAGGGTGTTACATTCTCCCCAACTTGAAAGAATTTTGTCCTCAAAATTTCGTTAAGTCTTTCATTTGACTAACCGAGAATCGACATTCTCAGAAAGGTCTAAATTTGCTGGAACACAATCTTGAATCAACAAAATGAGTGTAGAAAATCTTCTCAATCCGGCACATTAATCTTCAAGTATGATCCACTACCACCCTAGAACGCTTCTAAGGTTATAGTCTGAACTCTCTTGTTACGAATCAACACGAGAAACTCATCATTCCCCTACATAGGCTCAGCACCGCGTTCGAAAACACTTCTGAAGCTTCATTCCTCACTTGCTCCCCAACTTTGATTAATCTAAATCAACGGGTCTAATATAAGACACTTGATAGAAATACAGGTTGAAAATGAGATCCACAACTGGTACTCCTCGGTAGAGGTAAAAACAAACATGATTTCCTCGAAGGGTGTAAACACGTTCTCCGCAAATTTTCTAAAAATCCATAACAGTCCCTCTACATTACAATAATAGCACCGATTAGATCTTCGCTTGCAATCACCACTGTGAGGCTTTCCACAGTTAGAACATCTTTTGACCTTTGAAGAATCAAAGAACTGCATCTACTTTTCCTTTGATGAAATTATCTTAGGACCTTGCATTCAGAGTTGATAATTCAACTACCTTATTTCCTTTCCCATACTTCCTATGAGATCATCCTCGGCGACATAATTGGTAATAGTATAAGAACTGAGACCCTAAGTCATAAAAGCACTAAGGCCCTTCTTATACATCTGCATTCTCCATTCGTCATCCGGAGCTTACTTTACCACTTGGTAAAATTGAAACAACTTCCAAACTTAGCGGTGTAACCTTCCACCGTCATGTCACCTTTCCTGAGGATGCACCGGTTGGAGATTCCGGCTTTGGTCGAGGACTGCATCTTGATCATCCTGTCATAATTCCGCTTATGATGCACTAAGTATTAAGTTGATCAGGCTCAATGTCTCTTAGCATCACAAGTGTAATTACAAAAAGGACTAACAAGGAATCGACTCAACCCTAAACTAAGTCTGACTAGGTCGAACTGCTCTGATACCAACTGTAACACCCCGGTATTTTTATCGAGTAAAAATACCCAAGTGTACCATCATAAAATAATCAGAGATATTTTTCCTGTTTTAGATATTGAACATAAATAAAAATAGCTCATAACCTAGAGTCCAATATCCAAATACCAAGAAATAGCGGAAACGATTTTACAACTTTTACTGGTACAAGCTATACAATCGGAAACACAAAAATCTCGAGGGAAAGACATTAACAATGAAAACTAAGTCTTCACCATCTTCATAAGCACACCACCTAGCTGTGCTTCTTCACCTTTGCTTTTTCCCTTGCTTCTCTGTAAAAACCACAAAATATAAACAGTGAGATACAATCTCAGTGAGTTCTACCGAGACCCCTACTAACACTCGCGGTCCAGTTTTACAACATTGATAACTCAACACGGCACCGACTGCGCGAACGCTACTCCCGATGAACCGCATTATATACACATAGCACTCCACCGACTGCGCGAACGCTACTCCCGGCGAACCTGCTATAACTCAGTACGACACCGACTGCGCGAATGCTACTCCCGGTGACTCGAGTCACATGACCTTTGATACGACACCGACTGCGCGAACGCTACTCCCGGTGACCCGTATCGTTTAACTTTTATGGCAACACCGACTGCGCGAACGCTACTCCCGGTGAACCATGTTATAAGACCTTTTTACGTACCACCGACTGCGCGAACGCTACTCCCGGTGAACGCAACGCTTAACTTTCAACATAACACCGACTGCGCGAACGTTACTCCCGGCGAACCCCCTTACCAATAGTACTTTCCCTAATGGCACGGAGCCTAGGGTAAGGGATCATGACTGCCCCGCCTAGTATGTTAACATCATGGGTCGTCACCCAAACTCGATATAATATATATATCTACTTTCACATGAACATTTAGTTCATTTACATTAGACCGTTAATCAAACACAATACCCGCATTGGGCCGTTTCCCATAGTCGATATAATATATATATCGTGAATCGTAGACCGGTTTAGACGAATAAATAATAATCATCCCGCATCAGTTATACCATACCACGTAGGACTCATAGTCCGCTTTATTATTAATAAAACATATCCGCACACGTGTACTATTATTCGGTTTTTCAAAACAATCTATAACTTCAAAAACAGTTCATTGTGCCTTAAAAATAGAATATTCAGTTAGGCCTCTGTATAAGCTTTCCAACGCATCTTAGAACACCTCAATCGGGTTCCCGGATCAAAAGTTATCGCGAAACGAAAAACAGTGTTTGGTTGCTGAAAATCTGCAAAGTGGCGCGCGAGTGGCGCGTGGCGCGCAAGTGGCGCGCGAGCTGACAGTAGGATCTGTCAAGTGGCGCGTGGACTGACAGTAGGGGGGTCTGTCAAGTGCAGAATTTGGCGGTTTCGCGCGAAAACCGCGATTCCGCTTAATTCCGATTCTCCTTCCGATTGAAAACAGTCCAAACAAACAGAAAAACAGATTCAACCAATATCACACAATCATTCAAATCAATCAATGTCTCAATCAAAACGGTTTTTATCAAAAACGACATATTTTCCAAATAGCGGTTTTCAAGTCAAAAGCTCTCGGAATCACATCACATAAAATTTATCGAGACACAAAAATATCCTAAGCGTGAGTAAAACTCACCCTTGAAGCGTGAACCACGTTCGAGCCGAATTCACCGAGTAACCACACGAACGCTCCCCGCTCCGGCGACACCCAATCCGCTTCCAAAGTTTCCCACTCGATCACGAACCCTCTTTTGACCGAAATACCAAATCCCTCGAAATCTTCCCTGAACACTATTCATCATCTTCCTCCCCTAATCTCCATGACACTATTCACACATAAACCCAACTTTTGGATTCTCAACCCTAACTCTCCCAACCTTCCAATCGAACATCAATCCGCTTTCCACCTTCATCGGGTTGCCTTCTTATCATCCGTAAACCATCACAATCATCAAAAACCGAAATCCTTCCCCAAAACCTTCAATATTCGAAAATGGCAAAGTGAGAGAGAGTGAGTTGATGATGAAGATCTTGGTACCAAATCGAAGAGGAAGTAACTTTGAGCATTTTTCGTGTTGGACGGAAGTCGTTTTGATGAGCCGAAGTCCTCCCTTTTTCCTCTTCTTCCTCCTCACCCATTCTTTCTTCTTTCTCTTTTTTTCTCCTTTTCTCTCTTCTGTTTCTCTCTCTCTCGCATTCTTTCTTTCTTTTCCTTTCTTAATTCTTTTTTCTTTCCTTTCACACTCACACACATACACGTATATACATATATTTATTTAATATATAATTGGTAACGTGGTCCAATTACCATATTGATCGAAATCTCCTATTTCGATTCCGAAACTTCCTCGATCCGTATTATCTGGTTAACGATCCGATGACAACCACTAATTAATTTTAGCACTCAATAAATTTACCAGTCAAGTACTAAATTAATTTAATTGGGTTAACACCCAAATAATTCTACTAATTATTTTGAGGGTGTTACAAATGTCCTGGTAATCCCGTCTCTGTGAACTTTGTGGGTTTCAACAAGAATAATAATCCTTATTCAAATACATATAATCCTGGTTGGAAGAATCACCCCAATTTCAGATGGGGAGCCAACAGTGCTACAACACCCAATTATAGTGCTCCAACAAATCCTCCAGGATTCCCTACTCAGAACTACGAAAGGCAGAATGCCCTTGTTCTAGATAATTCTATGGAAGGTTTATTGAAAAGCTTCATGAGTGATTGTAAGACAACTATGAAAACTCATGAAGCTTCCATTAAGAATCTAGAAGTTCAGATGGGGCAGATAGCTAATATCCTTACCCAAAGAGCTAGTGGATCATTACCATCCACTACAGAAGCCTCAACTTCAAATACTACAGGGAATGAGCATGTAAAAGCTATATCTTTAAGGAGTGGGAAAGATTTGATAGGACCATCAACTGTTTCAGATGATGAAAAAAATAAAAACTCAAAAACAAAAAAAACCTGCAACAGACGCTAGAGTGCCTAAACCTAACACTGCAGCGCCTGTTGCTAAAAAGATACCACCACCACCCAGAATTATTCCAACATATCCTGACCCTCCATACCCTCAAAGACTTCGAAAGGCTCATGAAGACAAGCAGTTCAACAAATTCCTAGAAGTCCTTAAACAGTTGCATATTAATGTCCCTTTGGTGGAGGCTCTCCAACAAATGCCCAACTATGCAAAGTTTATGAAGGATGTGCTCACTAAGAGGAGAAGACTTGGGGAATTTGAGACAGTAGCAATGACTGGGGAGTGCAGCATGTTGATGCAGAACAGGCTCCCACCCAAATCAAAGGATCCTGGCAGTTTTACTATACCATGCTCAATTGGAAATTTTTACTCTGGCCGTGCTCTATGTGATTTGGGAGCCAGCATAAATCTTATGCCCAAGTCCATATACACACAGCTAGGAGTGGGGACTGCCAGACCTACCTCACTAACACTGCAACTAGCTGACAGAACCCTTGCTTATCCAGAAGGAATCTTAGAAGATGTTCTAATAAAGGTAGACAAATTTGTATTTCCTGTAGATTTTGTAATTTTGGATTTTGATGCAGATAAAGAAGTACCTATCATATTGGTAAGGCCATTCTTGGCTACTGGAAGAACTCTAATAGATGTGCAGAGAGGAGAATTGATCATGAGGGTCAATGACCAAGAAGTCAAGTTCAATATCCTCAAAGCTATGAAATTTCCAGATCCCAACATTGAAGAGTGCTCCTTTGTTTCTGTTCTTGACCAAGTGGTTCAGAATCATTTCCAGAAAAGCACAGATCATCAGAGGCAATTACTAGGCAACACTGAAGATGCAGGATCTGATACAGAAAAAGCAGAAGAGGAGGAACTGACAGTTAAAGAAATTTGGGCCAGAAAGTATGAATCTCTGGAGCAAGAGAATTCTAATATAAGGAAGAATATGCCCTCCACTGAACAGCCACCAACTCTGGAACTGAAGGAGTTACCTTCACACCTCAAATACGCATATCTGGGGGACAATAGAACTTTGCCAGTTATAATAGCTTATGATTTTTCTGAACAGCAAGAGCAGGATATGGTTCAAGCACTGCAGCGGCATAAAAAGCCTATTGGGTGGCAAATGTCAGATATTAAAGGTATCAGCCCCACCATCTGTATGCAAAGGATAGTGTTAGAAGAAGATTCTAAAAACTGTATTGAAGGCAGAGGAGACTGAGCCCCATTATGAAGGAAGTGGTGAAGAAAGAAATCATCAAATGGTTGGATGCAGGTATTGTGTACCCCATATCAGACAGTGCATGGGTTAGTCCTATGCAGTGTGTGCCAAAGAAGGGAGGGGTAACAGTAATTACTAATGAGATGAATGAGCTGCTTCCAACCAGAACTGTGACAGGATGGAGGATCTGCATGGATTACAGGAGGTTGAATAAAGCCACAAGGAAGGATCATTTCCCATTGCCTTTCATTGACCAGATGCTGGACAGGCTAGCAGGTAAAGAATTTTATTGCTTTCTTGATGGTTATTCAGGTTATAACCAGATTGCAATAATACCTGAGGATCAGCAGAAAACTACATTCACTTGTCCATTTGGTACCTTTGCCTTTAGAAGGATGCCATTTGGCCTGTGTAATGCACCTGCCACTTTCCAAATGTGTATGATGGCAATTTTTTCTGACTATATTGAAAGATCCATGGAAGTTTTCATGAATGACTTCTTTGTGTTTGGAGAAACATTCCATCTATGCCTGTCCAACTTGGAAGAAATCCTGATTAGGTGTGAAGAAACTAACCTTGTGCTGAATTGGGAGAAATGCCATTTTATGGTACAAGAAGGTATAGTTTTGGGTCACAGAATATCCAAGAAAGGGCTGGAAGTGGACATGGAAAAAATAGAGGTCATTGAGAAGCTACCTCCTCCAACAAACATTAAGGGCATAAGAAGCTTTTTAGGGCATGCTGAATTCTAGAGGAGGTTCATAAAAGACTTTTCAAAAATCTACAAACCTCTGTGTCAACTGTTACAGCATGATGTTCCTTTCATATTTGACGAACAATGCTTACAAGCCTTCCATAAACTGAAGGAAGCTCTAATAACAGCACCAGATATTATAGCTCCTGACTGGAGTAAGCCTTTTGAGCTTATGTGTGATGCTAGTGACTTTGCCATTGGAGTTGTGCTTGGGCAAAGGTATGATAAAATTTTCCATTCAATTTATTATGCTAGTAGAACACTTGTAGAGGCTCAACTGAATTACACAGTCACTAAAAAGGAATTATTGGCAGCTGTCTTTTCATTTGACAAGTTTAGATCGTACTTGATAGGTACAAAAGTAATTGTTTTCACTGACCATTCTGCCATCAAGTACTTGATCACAAAAAAAAGATGCAAAGCCAAGGCTAATAAGGTGGGTTCTCCTACTCCAAGAGTTTGATTTAGAAATTAGAGATAAAAAGGGAGTGGAGAACCAAGTTGCTGATCATCTATCTAGAATAGAAAGAGAAAATGCAGGTACAGCAGGAGGAGAGATCAAAGAATACTTTCCAGATGAACAGCTATTGGCAATAACTGCTAAATCATCAACCGTTGTAGCGGTTAGTGTAAAAACACTGGACGCTGTAGCGCCTGAACCTGCAACACCTTGGTATGCTGACATAGTAAATTTTCGAGTTAGCAAGGTGGTACCTGCTGAGATGACTTATCAGCAAAAGAGAAGGTTCTTCCACACAATAAGACAATACTATTGGGATGAACCTTTTCTGTACAAAAAGTGTCAAGACCAGTTAATGAGGAGATGCCTAGCAGAGGAAGAACAAGACCAAGTACTAGAGCACTGCCATGCTTCACCATGTGGTGGGAATTTTGGTGGTATTAGAACTGCTGCTAAGGTATTACAATCTGGCTATTATTGGCCCTCACTTTTTAAAAATGCTCAGGACTTTGTGAAAAAGTGTGACAGATGCCAAAGAACTGGGAACATTTCAAATAAACATGAAATGCCTTTAACAAACATTCTAGAGTTTGAACTCTTTGATGTTTGGGGAATGGATTTCATGGGACCTTTTCCCCCTTCTCATGGAAACCTGTACATTTTAGTAGCTGTAGACTATGTTTCAAAATGGGTAGAAGCTGTAGCTCTACCCAACAATGATGCAAGGTCTGTGAGCAAATTTTTATTGAAAAATATATTCACAAGGTTTGGAACTCCTAGAGCCATCATAAGTGATGAGGGATCTCATTTCTGTAATAAATTAATTAAGACCCTCTTGGCTAAATATGGAGTTAAACATAAAATAGTCACTGCTTATCATCCACAAACTAGTGGTCAAACTGAGTTATCAAATAGAGAAATAAAAAGGATGTTGGAGAAAATGGTAGGACCTTCAAGAAAAGAATGGTCAATGCACCTAGATGATGCATTGTGGGCCAACAGGACTGCTTTTAAAACACCTCTAGGGATGTCTCCCTATAGGTTGGTTTATGGAAAATCCTGCCATTTGCCAATTGAACTTCAACATAAAGCCCATTGGGCATTAAAAAAACTCAATTTTGACTACAAGGAAGCAGGAGGTGCTAGGTTGCTGCAATTGAATGAATTAAAAGAAATTAGGCACTTTGCCTATGAAAATGCAGCAATCTACAAAGAAAAAACTAAAGTATGGCATGACAAAAAATTGCTCAGAAAAGAGCTGACTGAAGGAGGGGATGTGTTGTTGTTCAACTCTAGATTAAAATTATTTCCTGGTAAGTTGAAATCTAGGTGGTCTGGCCCATTTAAATTGGTGAAAATATATAATCATGGTGCAGTAGACATCTATGATCCAGCAACTAACACTACCTTTAAAGTTAATGGTCAAAGGGTCAAGCAATACTTTGATGGAAATGTGGTAAGAAACAAAACCACAATTGAGTTTAAAGATCTCTAATTAAAAGAGAAAGTCTGGCTGCAGACTCCTAAAGCAAGCGCTCTTGGGAGGCACCCCAAGGATTCTAACTAATTTACTGTTCTGTTGTGTTCTTCTGTCTGCAGGAAATTTCAGGTATTAAATTTAGCGCTGCAGCGTTTATCTATGCAAAGGCACTACAGTGATTGTTATTGAAGGACATAACCAGAGTCAAACAAAAAAATAAAATGTCTTAACTCAGTAATGACGTGGCAATGTCAGAACCTTGTAGTGACCGAAAAATCCGGAGGATCTCTCGCGTTGAATGAAGTCGCCATCAATGTTTAATTATAAGGGAAAACATTGAAAAATCCCTTTTAAAAGAAGATGGTCTTGAAAACCAGATTTTGGGTTCGGGAGTCGACAATGCATGGGGAAGGTATTAGCACCCCACAGCATCCTTTCGAAAAAGGTTACCTCTAATTAAATGTGCCAAAACTATATTAGCTTTGAAAATGTTCATTTCCCTTTTATTATGAAAACGAATGAAAAGACTTAATAAAAATGTTTGTTTTTTGTGCTTGACGGGAGTGTGCCCCCGCTCCTACATATCTCCAGGTGCGATGGAGAAATCAAAGATACGTAGTTCTTTAGTTAGAAAATGTTTGTTGCTTGGTGTTTTTTAATATAGGGGTTTTAGGACTGTGTGATCTGTGTTGAAGGACCACTGGGGGTCTGAAGGAGCGCTGGGGCTCTGAAGGACCGCTGAGGGCTGAAGGAGCGCTGGGGCTCTGAAGGACCACAGTTCACTTATCCTAAAACGATGACTAACCCGGCCGTACGACCGACTTAATCCCCTACTTTGAAAATAAGATTTTTGATTTTTGAAATGAAAGAGATGTGTTTGTATTTTTTTTAATTTAGAAATTATTTATTTTAAATAGGGATTTTAGGACCTGATCCGTAACGGTTCATTAGTGGCCTAAAAAGCAGACTAACCCGACTGTACAGTCGACTTAATCCCCTATTTATATTTTGAAAATGAAATATTCATCTATTTATTTTTATAGGTTTCTGTAAAAAATGAATTAAGAAAGAAAGGTAATGGAAATTGTTTATTTTTGCGCTTGACAGGGGCGTGACCCTGCTCCTACGTATCTCTTGGTAGAGAATCAAAGGCTACATAGTTCTAGGAAAAAGTTTGTTCAGAAGAATGATATGAAAAAGAGTTAGCATTGTATGAAAATGAGTTGGACTCATTGGTTTGTAAAATGTGTGAAGATGAGTTGGACTCATCGTTTAGTGAAAGTAAAATGAGCGGAGCCAAAACCTAGACATGAATGAGTTAGAGACATAAAAAATATGTTGCAAATTAGTAGTTAATATTTATTACAAAATAAATAAAATGATGAGATTTGATGCTTTATTAGAAATAAATAAGGCAAAGATAATATAACAAAATAGATGAGAAATAAGAAATAAAACAGGAGGGTGTAATCAGTATAGACAAAAATAGTGATAGCATCAGTCCTAAGACCAATAATAGCCCATGACTAAAACAGAACCCAAAACTTGAAGGAAAAATGGGGGCGCAGAATCAGAACAGTGAGGTGTAAATTGTAAACTGTTTTTTTATCTTTTTGCTTAAACAAAATCTGATTATTATTAGTTGTTAGTTAAAAAGAAAAAAATAGCAAAAAAAGGGAAAGTGGAAAGGAGGTTTCACGATGAAACAAAGTAAAAAAACCCTAAAAAAAACAAGTCTGTGGCTTGAGTGGTGGTGCTAACAGCAGCCATGGGAGAAAGGCCAACTTGGACATATCATGGTGAGAGAGAGAGAGAGAGAGAGAGAGAGAGAGAGGAAACTGAGAGGAGAGAAAGTGGTGGTTTGCGGTGAGGAGGTTTGGGCCGCAGTGGAGAGAGAAGGAGTTTTGGTGAGGGAGAGAGATGATGACTAAGAAAGATGACGAAACAGAGAGGGAGAGAGATGATGACGGCGGAGACGGCGGCAACGGCGGTGGTGCGCCGGCCACAACAATGGTGATTTGAGGTGCTCATCTCTATTTCTCTCCTCTATCTTATTCTTCTATTTTTCTTTTGATTATGAATCTGTGAATTAATAGATATGGGGGAGATTGCTTGGAAATGTTTCTATTTGGTGGAGGTGGTGGTGTATTGAAGAAGGTGAAGTCTATAACACACTCTTATTGAATTTTCACTCATCTTTTGTTTTTATATTTTCTCTTCTACATGTTGTTTCTAATTTTTTGTTCCTCCACCCCCCCTGTTCTCCCTTCAGTGCTCTAATTTATAGAGAAAGTGGGTAATATGTTTTATACTGATTATGACATGGGAGTAGAAAAACTTATCTGTATGTTGTGTGTGTAGATGTGTGTTTCTGCTTCCATAAAGGCTGTGAGAGGGAAGTAAAGAAACTAATGTGTACTACTGAGTATTGCTGGTTCACACGGGGTGGCGTGAAGCAGTAGATCTGTGGTGCTGCTTGCTTGTAAAATTGGTGCTTGTGTGCGCATATGTGTGCTTCTATAGAGACTATGAGAGGGGGAAGCAGATAAACTGTTGTCCATTTTATGTTTCTATGTGTATGGAGGTGTGCTTGTGTAAAAGAATGGAGAAAGGGACACTGCTGCTGATAGCAAACAGCAAGCAGTGGCGTGGAGCAAGCTATGTTTAACTTTGGTCAAAAATGGAAAAAGCAAGAAATACCTAAAAGGACTTATTTCTAATTCTAAAGGCTAAATATATATTTTGGCCCTTTATCTTTGGGGTTGTGGTCACTTTGGCCCTTTATCTTTTTTTTTTCTCATTTTAGACCCTCATGTTTTTTGTTTGTGTCATTTTGGCCCCTGCCGTTATGTTTATGTTTTTTTAGGCAAATTTTTAAGGACGAAAATGAAATCAATTAAAAACATAAGGGCCCAAAATGAAATCAATTAAAAACATAAGGGACTAAAATGAAATCAATTAAAAACATAAGGGACCAAAATGATAACGGCAGGGGCCAAAATGACACACACACAAAACATGAGGGTCTAAAATGAGAAAAAAAAAAGATAAAGGGCCAAAGTGACCACAACCCCAAAGATAAAGGGCCAAAATATATATTTAGCCAATTCTAAAAATACAATAATGGCATCAAATGACACTATATTATTTTTAATTCTGATTTACAAGTTAATTTTAATGCATATTTTTTAATTCTTTTTCTTACAATAAAAAGTAAGTAGGTTCTACTACTAATAATAATAATAGAAATGATGCAAAATCGTTAATGAGCACCAAATGACATATCTCAATGACTAATACCCCAAAATGCACAAGTAATATTTTTGACTTTTTTTTTCTAATAAATTTTGAATTAGCCGGACAAAATTAGGGTACAACAAACCTTATCCTATCTGCTCCTGCAGCAGTAAACAGTAACTCACCAACTCCACTTTTTCTCTCTCTCTCCCATCACTCACTCACAACGGTCAATTTCAACGCCAGGGCCATAAATGATCTTTTCCATCTTGGATACCATGGAAAAGCCCTGGAAAACAAGGTTCAAACATGGGGAGATGTTGAAATGGAGGAAGTCAGAGAGCGCATCTGTGTTGAAGGGGCCAAATGGGATAAATTTGGTGCTGAATACAAGATCAAGAGGGCTTATCTATGTGAGGAAGCTAATTTGTGGTGCAGCTTCATTAAGCACTCCCTGCTACCTACTTCTCACACTACCTTCGTGGAAAAAGAAAGGCTAATAGTCATAGATACAATTATGGCTGGTGAGAAGATTGATGTGGGGAGGTTGATTGCAAAAGAAATAGAAAAGTGCAGAATCAAAAAGGGAGGTAATCTTTACTTTCCATGCTTGATCACTGACTTGTGCTTAAGTGCTGATGTTGAGGTTGAAATAAAAGAAGAAAGAAGATCTCCTCAAGGAGCTTTCCCTTGTGCTTTCAAGGCAAAGCAGAAGCCTGTCGCTGCAGCGTCTACGGACATTGTAGCACTACAGCGGCTGTCGCAGAAGCAGCAGGCCCTCTGCAAGTTTGTTAAGGAAAAGTTTGAATGGGAGAAGGCAATGTATGCCCAGATCTCAAAAGGGAAAAGCTCTGTTCCACCCCATGAATTTCCTGATTGGCTAATGGATGAAGAGCCATCAAAAAGGGTGGAACCTAAGGAGAGTAAGGCTGAGAAAAGGAAACCAGTAAAAAGCCTAGTCAAGGCAACAAAGAAAAGCCCTATTAAAAAGGTAAAGAAGGTGATAATAGAAGAGGAAGAAAGTCTGGAATCAGAAGGAATGGAGGAAATTAGTGAGGAAGATGAGGAAGAAACAAAGCAAGTAATGAAAGAAATGGAGAAGGGTGATGAGGAAGAAACATCTGGGGAAGAATCTGAGAGCATTGAGGAAGAGGAACGCGGTAGTGAAAAAACCCCTAGCCCAAGCCCTAAAAAGCAGAAGTCCCCACCAAAACAACCACCCACCAAAAGCACTCCCCCATCAATCCCCACCCCCACCCCAAAGAAAACACCACCTAAAGAAGCCCAAAAAGAAGCTGAGAAACAACAACCCCATCACCAACAAAAAGCACCTGAAACCCTATCTGCCAAAGTCACCAACATTCAGAAATCCTACTCAAGGGCAAGGAGAAACCCAGGAGTCAAACTGTCTGATCACCCAGAAGAAGGTGTTCAGACAGCAGACGCTGCAGCGGCTATGCCTGCAGTGTCTGGTGACGCTAATCCTGAGGCAATTCTGACAGAAGAAGATAGTGAGATGACCATTGAGGAGGAAGCTGCTGAAGAATTGGTGCACATGAAAGAAAGCAAGGAAGGACAGCTGAAAGAAGGAGCTCAGTTGGAAGAAGAGCTAGAGAAAGGTGAAGAAGCAGCAAGCGCTGCAGCGGTGGAAATGCCAAAACCACTAGCACCAAAGAAGAAAGGTGCCAGGGCAGTGCCAATTGCCCCTTCCAGGGCCAGCAAGCACCTAAAGGCAGGGGCAATCTAAGGCAAGTGTTAGTGGCTGTTTAGGCCTAAATGTTGTATTTTGTGGTGTGTTGTATTAGCTTTTGTTTAAGGCCTCTCCCTTTTTGCCAAGGAGTGAGGACACTGCTAAATTTTCAAGTCTGGGGGAGGACCTTGTGGTCATTAAATGATGTTTTGTTAAAGTACAATTATGTGTTGTTAATTATAATTAATTAAAGTTATGCCATGTTTTGTGTGTTTAAATAGAAAATATGAGTAGCTGCATGTTTTAAATTTTTTAGTAAACAAAAAACTGAAATTGTGTAGCCAAATAAAATGACAATTGAATGATTTTGTGTGCAAACAATTGAATGGTTTTATTGCTACTTTTGCACAAAACTCTAAGCTTATAAAAGAACTAGTTAGCTAGGGATAATCTAAGGCTAAAGTTAGTCCTGGTTAACCAAGGGAGAGTCAAGTTTTTATTAAAAATTGAGAGTAGTTTTTAAGCCTAAGTTTGGGGGTGCATCTGTTATATTAAGGTTAGGTGTAAAGATGATAGCTTGGTCAAGTGCAATAAGAAACAAAAGTGTATAAATGGTCATGAAAAAGTGTAAAAAGCCTAAAAACAAAATACTGAGTTGTTCCAAAAAGTGCATAGAAAGAAAAGAAAAATCAAAAGAAATACAAATAAGGAGCTCAGTAATAAAGGTAGTAACTCTTTTGTTCAAACATATTCCCAGCGCTACAGCGTTTAAAGCGCTCCAGCGTTGAGAAATCTCAAAAATTAAAAACTTAGTGCACTGACCAACCAATAATCTGAAATACCTAATTCAAGACCTTTGTTGTGCTTTGAAGCCCCCCATTACTTATGTGAATTTGTTAATCCACTCTCTCCTTTGAAAAGTTCTTTGGCTAATCCAAAAGAAGGCCCCTCCATCCAAAGCCTTAGGAAAATGCTGAAACTGGCTAGGAACTTAGCTAAGCTTTGATGTCACACAGCCACAACTGAGCAGTAATGATTTTATTCTATTGTGAACCACAATGGTGTGTGAAAATTATCAAATTGGCTTATGCATGGAAATTTTTTGAAATTCTGTTTAATTTAAAGACTGCAGCTAGTTATATGGTTAAGTTATCTTATTCAAGTGTCATTACTTGGGGACAAGCAATGGTTTAAGTTTGGGGGTGTGATAACTATATTTTATATAGGTTATTTATGCTCTTAATACTTAAATCAAGCTCACTTCTCAAGTAATTTTAGTACTTAAATATGTGAATATGTGATTAATAGTGTAAAAACAGGTTATAAGTCAATTCCCTAAATATTGGGCATAATAGGTGCCTTTGTGAATATATTGATGTTCTGCCTTAGTGCTGCAGCGGTATGCCATCAATGAGACGCTACAGCGTTATGAGGCGGCTAGCCATTGGGATATTTGTGTAACCACTTGCTGAAACGCTGAGTCATCACCCTTATCTCTTATCCTCAGCGTGACATTTAAGCCCAAGTGGAGTCAACAAGACACTTGACGCCTCCCAATTGATACCCACTTGATAGTGGGTAATGATTTTAATCATTACCACTTTTTGTAAAGTAGCTTTATGGATAATCAAGATATTATCTAGCTAAGATATTATTTAATAAAGATATTATCTATTAGGGATATATCTAATCCAAGAGAGTAACACACATTATTATTCTTACGTAGAGAGAGAGTTTTAACTTGGAGAAGAGCTAACTTGACATTTTGGTTTTCCTCCATTGTTATTCCACTCTTGAAGCTTTTATTTTTAATATAGTTTTTAGATTTCATTCAAGGTTTTGCTCACACCATAGCTTCATCCTTCGTACATGACTTGGGATTCTTGGAGTGTATCTTTTGCAACCATTCTCCTCTTGTCTACCTACAGTAATATAAGCTTGTTTGTTTATATTGTGATGATGAAGCTTGTTATGAGCTAATCACTTTGTAGTTGGATTTCTCTTAGTATTGTAATGAACCTTGAGTAGCTTTTATATAATATTATGATGTTTGCGTTTTATTCCTTGTGTTATAATGTTTTCAACTTTGTTTTGGGAATGATCAACTAAAACAAGGGAGCTTTGTGGGTACAGACATGGTTCACAAAGAGAACTCAAGGAATGATATGAATGAAAAACCCTTTAAAGACATTTAAAGGAAGTACTACTTAACACTAGACATAGGGGAGTAATAGTTCATAAGGTGTATGCTGTAAGATCTTAATATACAGGGGTAAAACTTATTTAGAGCCTAGACATAGGAGTCTTGTAACATAACCCTAATGATAGTGACTGAAAGGCACGCCACCATGCCGCTACAGCGTCTGTTGACCTTGTAGCGCTACAGCGCTTAACGCTACAGCATCTAATATTATAGAACACTACTCTTGGGAATTTACATAACTGCTGAGCTATCCAACTCACTTTTAAACATTTTCAATTCAATACTGTTTTATCACAAACCATTGTGTTTACAACTCCAAACTTTCATTTGTCACTTAACTTGTTTTACTAAGTTGCTAATCACATAAACTTCTTAGATTAATTCCAATCCCTGTGGGAACGAACTTTACTTATCATTATATTACTTGTTGCGATTGTGTATACTTGCACATCACCTTTTCGCACAACAACTACACAGCCCTAACACTTCAATTCAACAAGTTGGGCCAACAAGTCCAATTGCATGCAGATGTCCACTCGCAGCCCAATTCTCTCGGGCCCAAGTAAAACGGTGTGTACAAACCCAATCAATTTCTCAATTTTTTCATATTCAATTACTTAACCATGAACCCACACATATACCGACCCAAACCACTCTCAACCCAACCGATACCCCATTCGAACTCCACCCTCTTCTCTCTGAATTTCAAAACCTCTTCGATACCCCAGCCCACCTACCACCTCAGCGCTCTTCGGACCACCAAATCCACCTCCTCCCTAACACCGCTCCCGTGAACGTACGCCCTTATCAATACCCATATTTCCAGAAATGCGAGATTGAGAAGTAAATTACTGAAATGTTAGCTTCCGGGATGATTCGTCCTAGCCGAAGCCCCTACTCCTCTCCCGTGCTTCTTGTAAGGAAGAAAGACGGTTCTTGGCGATGTTGTGTTGATTACAGAGCTCTAAATGCTATTACTGTCAAAGACAGGTTCCCCATGCCCACCATTGATGAGTTGCTTGATGAACTCGGTGGTGCATCGTGGTTTTCGAAGCTTGATTTGTGACATGGTTTTCACCAGATTCGCATGAGTGAGGAGGACATTCACAAGACGGCATTCCGCACACACCAAGGTCACTACGAATATAGGATGATGACCTTCGGATTGTGTAACGCCCCTTCCACATTCCAGGCTGCAATGAAAGAGCTGCTACAACCATTTTTACGTAAGTTTGTCGCTGTTTTCTTTGATGATATTCTTGTATACAGTGTTTCTTTGACCGATCATATTCAACACTTACGCTTGGTTTTTCTTAAATTGTTCGAGGGACAATTTTTCCTGAAACAATCCAAGTGTTTATTGGGCCAACGTCAATTGGAGTATCTTGGTCACATTATATCTCAGGAAGGAGTGAAAGTTGATCCTTCAAAGATACAAGCCATGCTTGACTAGCCGACACCCAACTTTGTGACAGCCTTGCGTGGTTTCCTTGGCCTGACTGGCTTCTACAGAAAGTTTATTAAGGGTTATGCTTCAATTGCCTCACCCCTCACTCAATTACTAAAGAAGGATGCGTACCTATGGTGTGAATCTGCCCAACATGCCTTTGATGCCCTCAAGCAAGCCATGACAGCAGCTCCTATTTTGGCCCTGCCGGATTTTTTAATCCCCTTCGTTTTGGAAACTGACGCATCAGGCTCTGCTATGGGCGCTGTTCTCATGCAACGACGACATCCCATTGCATTCTTTAACAAGCCATTTTGTGCTCGTTTATTACGCTCTTCCACTTATGTGAGAGAGTTACACGCCATTACTACAGCTGTCAAGAAATGGCGTCAATATCTGCTCGGTCACCCCTTCGTCATCTTCACAGATCACAAGAGTTTAAAGGAGTTGATGGCCCAAGTAATTCAAACTACCGAACAACAGGTATATCTGTCCAAGTTACTTGGTTATGATTATACAATTCAGTATAAAAGTGCCAAAACGAATGTTGTAGCTGATGCCCTTTCCCGTGTTGATTCTGTTTCTTGCAAGTTTTTCATGTTATCCATGCCCAATTTTATCTTCCTAGACGATTTAAAGAAAGAATTGCACACTAGTGCTGCCTTCAATACTCTATTGCAGCATATTCAGAGTGATACACCCACACACAAAAATTATAAAGTCTGTCAAGGACTTATTTTCTATAATGGCAAGATTTGGATTGATGCTTCTATGTCGTTTAAGCAGCGCTTATTGGCTGAATTTCATAACTCTCCCCTCAGTGGACATATGGGAATTCATAAAACTTTTAATAGATTGCAAGCTAACTTCTTTTGGGAGGGAATGCGTAAGGATGTCACTGATTTTGTGACTCAATGTTCTGTGTGCCAAGCCACCAAGTATGAAACTAAGAAGGCAGCCGATTTACTCCAACCATTACCCATTCCTTCATCCATATGGGAGGATTTATCTCTCGATTTCATCACTAGGCTACCTCTTTCCCAGGGCAACACTGTAATCCTTGTGGTAGTTGATCGATTTTCCAAGGGGGCACACTTTGGTGCTCTACCTCAGAATTTTACTGCACATAAGGTCGCTTTATTGTTTCTGGATCTGATATGTAAGCACCATGGCTTGCCTCGCAGCCTTGTTTCCGATCGTGACCCAATATTCGTCAGTCGATTCTGGCGTGAACTATTCAAGCTCTGTGGCACAAAACTCCGAATGAGTACGGCGTATCACCCGGAGACATATGGACAAACGGAGGTTATGAACCGTGTTCTTGAGCAGTATTTAAGAGCTTTTTTGCATCAACAGCTTGCTCTTTGGGGCTGATTTCTTTCATTAGCTGAGTGGTCCTACAACACCTCCGTACACTCAGCTACGGGTCTGTCTCCATTTCAGATCACTTATGGTAAGCCACCACCTTCTATTCCCCAGTATTTATTAGGTAGTTCTTCAATTGAAGCTGTCCACTCTTTGCTTACCACCAGCCAAAATATGTTGGATTTTCTTAAACGTAAGTTACTCAAAGCCCATACAAGGATGAAGATGTATGCTGATCAGAAACGACGTGATGTTTCTTATAGTATTGGCGATTTAGTTTATGTGAAGCTGCGACCGTCTCGTCAAACCTCACTCACAGGTCATCACTACAACAAGCTGGCCAAACGGTTTTATGGTCCTTATAGAATTATGGCTAAAGTGCTCCCGGGGTCCCTTATCTTTATTTAAAGTAACGAATTAGTCCTTTATATTTTTTTTGTCCCAAATAAGTTCTTTATCTTTCAAATTTTTGACACAAATCCTTTTCCGTTAACAGTGCTTATTTATGTGTCAAAAAAGGATTTATGTGTCAAAAATTTGAAACATAAAGGACTGATTTGGGACAGAAAAGGATTTATGTGTCAAAAACTTAAAACATAAAGGACTGATTTGGGACAAAAAAAAGATAAAGGACCAAATCGTTACTTTAAATAAACATAAGGAACCCCGGGAGCACTTTAGCCTAGAATTATTGATAAGTTTGGAACTGCTGCATACAAATTAGAGCTGTCTTCAACTACCAAAATACACCCTGTGTTCCATTGTTCCTTGTTAAAACTTCATAAGGGTCCTTTTACTGCTTCTGTAGATCCTTTACCCCCTTTAGCTATTGATAATAAATCCTTGGTTGTCCCTCTAGCTATCCTCGATAGAAAATTAGATTCCTCTACTGATCCTCCAAAGCAAATGGTTCTTGTCCAGTGGTTGGGACTTGCACCCGAAGACACTAGTTGGGAAGACTGGCAGAACTTGGCTCTAACATACCACCTTGAGGACAAGGTGCTTGTCATAGAGGGTGGCAATGATAACAATGCTGGGCCTAAGAATATCGGGCCTGATAACAATGCCTTGGGACCATTTGAAGAAACTGATGGATCTATTGTTGCTGGACCAGTTGGAATTCGACCCAAGAGGAATGTTTCAAAGCCCATTTATTTGGGTGATTATGTTTAGTCGCATTTGGTATATTCTAGAATGAAATGGTTGTTGCCTTGCTGTCAGTACTATTATATTTCCGTTATGCACTAGATTTTCCTAAGATCTCCTTTCTCTCTGAACCATTGATCCCTTGTGCCAATGATTGGCTAGGATTCAATAGCTTTTTGTATAAATTTCAGATGTTGAATTGAATGAAAAGGAGAAGAGAATTTGCATTTAATTCCTTTTAGCAGTAGCTAGTACAGTAGTCAAGTAATATTTATCATCCCTGTTGGTCCCTATTGGTCCCTATAGGTCCATATATGTTGGTCCCTGTTGGTCCTATTGGTCTTCTTCACTGTTAAGTGATTGAGAAGTACTCGATCTAAAATGACTTGCTAAAGGTGTAGTAACAACCGTAGCCTCCACCATATTAAACCTCTTCAAACCTTGTTTATGTAGTCTTGTTGGTTTAAAAATAGAGTACTCTTAGATCTGTCCCTTATAATCTCCATACTTAAAATCCTATTGGCTACCCCAAGATCTTTCATGCCAAATTCAGAGATTATAAGCCTTTTCAAAGAGTTAATGGCCTCCAAACTAGGACTTACTATAAGCATATCATCTACATATAGTAGAAGATATGTCTAACATTCTGAATTTTCCCTTCTAAAGTAAACACGGTTATCATAAAAACTCCTAGTATACCCATTTGACACCACAAAAGTGTCAAACCTTTTATACCATTGTCTAGGGGATTGCGAAGTCCATAGAGAGACTTTTTAAGCAAACAGGTCATATCTACCCTTCCTTGATCTTCATGAAAATTTCTTCCTCTAGTTTCCCATGTAAAAAAACTATTTTTACGTCCATCTGTTCTGATTCTAGATTGTACATGGCTACAAATGCTAAAATTGCCCAAATACTTTATGTTTCACCACTGGTGAAAATATTTCCTTGAAAGCAACTCTCTCCTTTTGTGTGAAGCCCTTGGCCACCAATCTGCCCTTAAATCTGCATTTGTTAGAATCCGCCCCATCCATTTCTCTTTTGTAAATCCACTTACAACCCACCAAACTCTGATTTGGAGGCTTTTTTACTAAAGTCCAGGTTTGATTCTTCTTAAGAAAATCAAATTCTTCACTCATAGCCATTTTCCATTCAATTATTGATACTAGCCACAACTTTCTTGTATGAAATGGGTTCAGCATCTTGTCCTTCTTGTTCTATATTCAAAGCATAAGCAATAAGGTCACCATAAGCATATTTAGTAGGTTTCCTTACCACCGATTAAACCTCCTAATTGTGACTATTATGGAATTAATGAAAATTGACCTAACACTTAGACCTTAATGGCGTAGATAGTTTTGGTTGTTGGTACTAAGAAAACCAGGCATGTTGATGTTTTAGGTAAGTAGGTTGAATAGTCAGGAGTAAGTCATGTGTCTCATGTTTGATTTAGGAGTATGCGGTACTCGCGTATTATGCCCCAATAGTAGGCTATTAGTATGCACTGATGTAATAGTCTCCAACTTTTTTTTGAAAAGCAAAAGATCGTATGTGTGTGTGTATATATCAAAAGCAAACCACAAGGGGTGACCTAACCCATATACAACCTACCAAGAAGACAGGCAAAATTAATTCCGACTAATACAAACATATGGGGCAACATGCCACTTATAGTAGAGACACTATGGTCCCATCGACCTAACAAGAAACCACTGCTAAGAGACGGATATTTGACCCTTTGGACCACATAATCGCAATCCAGTACTTTGAGACAAAAAAAATGCATCCATTTCTCATATCCCACCCTAAGCAGTGAAAAACCACATATCAAACACGCTGTGAAAACTGGTACCGCATAAATAAATGCAATGCCGATTCCTCCACAAAACACACAAGAAACAAAAGAAGGATCCAGAAATAGAATAACTCTACGACTGACAAGGTTTTATCTATAGAATAGTCTGCGGCTTTTGCTGACTATGAATTAATGATGTCGTATAACAACCAACCAACCTGAGACCTGGGATTCTATAGATCAATTCTCAGAGAGGTTTTTCTCAAAGGATATATATAAGTCAATCACAAAATATGTGTATAACACTATTCTTAATTGTAACAAGTACTTTTTCTCGACCTGCATACGTGCTATGGACCAAACAGAATTATCAATAATTGTCATATGCTTTATGGGGTATGTTCAAATGCTTTATGGAGTATGTTCAAATAAACTAAAGCCTAGTTAAGGGATTATTTTCTATGTGTGGTACCAGTTTCTACTTTCTGATTATGGAATGCACTACAACCTAAAAAGCTTGAATATGAAAACTCTTGACTTGTGGCAGTTTGATTTTAAAATCGTTAGGTTCCAAAATATTTTGCTTTACACATAGGAGTCCCAATTTTGATGTTAACTTCGACCTAATAATATAACCCCACGGAGGAGCCCACAGAGGAATTAATTTTATTTTATGTCGATCAATTGGGACCGGATTAATTATAAACCACACATTATTCAATAATTGGTGATTAATTTAAGGATTTTTGTTAACAACTAACGATCATTCCCTACAATTGACGAATATTCTAAGTTCAAGTAGAATCTTGTAGACTTAAATTAATATAAACACTTTCACACTTATATAAGTACGATAGTTAATTATTATTTTCGGCAAAATTATAAAAATGAACTTAAATTTCTTGATTTTATATAAAAAGGGAAATGTATTTATTAAACTACCTCACACTATAATGGTCCTTTTTTCAAAACATTAATAAAATGAAGCAAAGTATTTTTAGAATAATAATATTAAATAGGAGTAAATTAGTTGGATCTAGACCAGTGGTGGCCCTGAGCATGGGCGGCCGCTCAGATCCCCATTTTTTAGGGGCACCAAAATTTGTTGTACTCAGTAGTATATACATATATTTGAATAATATTTTTATTTTATTATACGTAAATTTAGATAATTTTCTAATAATGGTGTGAATTCATATTTGCAAATTTTTTGAAATTTACTTTAAACATGATGATTCTTATGATCTTGATAGTGGAATTCTATTTGAAGGATTGGAAGTCATTAGACAGAGGTTTTACAGAATCAAAATCAGGTTATATAATATTGAATTCTTTGAAGACAATTAATTGTTTTCCTAATGCATGCAAACATATAGAGTATTAACTATGTCGCAAAATAGATAAATAGTCTCACTTGGATTTCTATTGAGATTAACTTTTTTGTTACCGGATTTTTCGTGTGTAGTATTCACCGCTTTGCCAGTCCGTGTGGTTCTCCTCTCCAATCGAATTTTTGCTACGCCTAACTCGAGACCTTGGGGTGGGTTCCGAGTCCAGTTACCATTCGGACTAACCCTTGTTCGTAGTAACTTTTTAAAGAACCTTAATTGTGAACAAATCATTCATGATCTTTAACAATTAATGGTTGTTAACAAAAATACAAGAAAAATGGTATTCAAATAGTTATAAGGGCACCATTTTATTTGTTCGCCTAGGACACCCAAAATCTCAAGATCGACCCTGATCTAGACGGAGTAATTAATTTATTGAGAATTTTTTTAAAATATATATTAAGAGAAGAAATATAAATCTAAAAAAATATACATAATTCTACCTAAGCAATGTTAAAATATGTATTTATCCACACACGAAAAATTATAATATGTACTTATAGCAACTCATAGAAGCACAAAAACATTCATAATAAAAAATATAGTGTATATTATTTTATATCTTTCCTATATAGAAGAAGACATTTTACATCTGAGTGTAAAACGAAATTTTAAGATCAAATAAGAGTATATATGATGTAATTTCAACCTTTAAGAACTTTAAGAAGGTTTGGATCCTCTTTATTTAGTGGAGTGGTTTTTGGAGAGAGAGTCTCTCTTCAACTGGACCTCTCCATTAAATGGAGAGGATCCATTCCCCTGTAAGAGTGCCTTTAGATAACAATTATAAATGCAACTTCATTTTATCACCCTAAACCGGAAAAACAAGAGTGAAGAGAGTGAGCTAATTACCTGAAAGAGAGAAGAGGAGGATGGAAAGGGAAGGTGGCGACAGTGAGGCAACGACGAAGAAGGAGGATTGCAATGGTGGTGGCAGAGCTGCCTCTAGTTCACGGCGGACGGAGGAAAGAATGAGAGAAGAGGGAAATGAGAAAATGAAATGGGTTCTGTCGCGGGATTGGGTTTATTAAAATTTATCTTTAGGCATGTTCGTCGATAATAAAGTAAATTTCTGACTTACTTAATTACAGACGGAGGTCAAAATTACTATTACCAACGGGCATGTCCATTGATAATGTGTAACAGTTGCATTTTCAATTACCAACGACCCCATCTGTCGGTAATTCTCACTATAAAATATGCATTTTGTATTCATCATTTCTAAGAGCGAGGTCCGTCGGTAACAACACCTCTGTTAAATAAGTAAGCTAGTTCGACTGTCTAGTTCGACTATGTTAAATTAGACTAGTTAGACTAAGCTAGATTCGACATAGTAAACTAGTTCGACTTCAGAACTGAGCTGTCGAAAGACAGTTTGTTTGTGTCAAAGTTTCACTTTGATTTGCTTATATGTTTTATATTAGTTGCTGACTCAGCATGATGCCATGTACTGAGTATATAAGCAACATTCAGTGATGCAATAACAAGATACTGGATTTTAGTTTCACTCTTAACCGTTTTCAGTTACATATTCTCTCTCTCAGTGCGTGTGTGTGTGCTGTGTATGAAAAACTCCAACAAACTCCTTCCCCGGTTTTTAAAACCTTGGCCGCAGTAGCTCAACAGATTCAAGGGGTGTGGGCAGCGCCTCTAATAAAATAAATCAATCATCAATCATTCTTGATAAAGTAATGCAACAAGATTTATAATACAATAATCGACAAGTGTGGTTTTCTCACCATACGGTTGGCTAAACACCCATAGTTCTCTTAAACTATGAACCCAAGCAAAAATGCTTCTCAAATTTGGTTAATATTCCACTACAATAATAATTAAATTAGTATTTTAAAAACCAAATCAATCGAACGATTCAATCGGTAAAATTTTGATTTAACACCGTCTATCGTTTGATTATTTAAGCAACTCAATTGCAGATACCTTACACTTCGAGCAATTTAATTAAAATGATTAAATCATGATTCAGAGGTCTCGTCAATTTGATATCAAATATTTATTTTAAAAACAATCAATTGAATAATTTTCTTTGTTGAAAATTGCTAGTTAGATTTTGCTTAATAGCAATGTGACACGATGCTATAGGGTAGTGCGGAAGTCGCAAAAAGCCATGTTCACCTTTTTAAGCTAGCTTTTTTAGTGCGTTAGGTATATAACTTGTTTTGTAAGTTATTAATGTGCCCTACCATTAGGTCTGGACAAAATAAATGGCCCACCCGATAACCGATAAAACCACTGTATAATGGGTTGTCACGGTCGGGTTGGCACGGATATCGGGTGGACGGGTGACAGAAGTAGGTTCATTGCAGGTTAATTTGGGCGGATTCGATCCATGCTTTGTCACCCAAAAATACCCAGACCCACCCGAAGTTGCAGTATTCTCTCTAAAAAAACACTCCACAGCTAGTCAGCCACACAGCTTTTTCGATTCCACCGATCGAGACACACAAATAGGCATTAGTTTATTAATAAAAAACACTAAGCTATTAAATGTTACTGACTTACAGCTTTTTCGATTCCATCAATTCAGTAATAGTACTACTTTATTAGTATTTTCTATTCACTGATCGAGTACTTTATTGTGTTTAGATGGTTCAAAGTAACTTTTTTTTATTTTTTAAAACCCTTCTCTAACCTCTAGTCATCTTCTTCCTCTCATCTCTTCCACCATTTCTATTTTCTTCAACTTTCTCTTCTTAGCTGTGTCCTTCTTCTCCAAGCAGAGTCTTTTTTTTTCATCTGCCCAACCCGTTCAAACTTGCCCGAGTAGCACGCAAAATCTGCAAAACCGAACCCGTAAAAACCGAAGTAAAGTTTGGGCGAAATCAGTTCTTATTTTAACAACCGCGGATTTGAACGGTTCAGCTGTTTTGGCCCGAACCCGCCCATACCCGCCCGATGTCCAGGACGACCATAATGGTCGGTGTATTATGGGTGTTAAGTACAGTTTTTTTTATAAGCAAAAAATTATATTAAAGGGGAGTGCAAACGGGCACCCCAACCGTTACATTACAAGGGGCCTCATTAAAACCTCCCTGGGACAAAACCCCATGGGAAAAAGACCCAAAGAGGAAAAAGAGTACCCCAGGAAGGATGAGACATAAAGTCAGTTACACCGAATTCATACAAACAAAATGATTGCCCCACCAATCAGAGATCTTATGATTGGAATTTCGACCTTCTATGCTTATGAACCAATACCATGTTATTGACTTAACATGGTTAACTACCACCTGCGAACTAAAAATTTGACCTCTGAAAAGAATATGATTTCGGTGTAACCATATGCACCAAGTGACAGCCATCCAAATCAAATACTTAAATTTGCACGCCTTTTTCGATTCCAAATGTAAACCATGAGCCCGGAAATGCTCGACACCTACTAGAGTAACTGAAATCACCATGCCCAACCACTTGTGAATAGCAAGCCAAACTAACCCGGAACACCTGCACAAGAAAAAAAGATGGGAAATCGACTCATCCTGTTCGAAACAAAAGGGGCAACACGCTCCATGAGGATCATTAATAATGCCCTTTGAAATAAGAGAATCACGAGTTGGGAGCTTCCCCAAAAACAATCTCCAACCAAAAATTCCCACCTTAGTGGGAATAGATAGTTGCCACATATCAACCAGAGCACTCTGGATATTGCTATCCAACCTATCATGTTGCATTAAATTCAACAGCAGATCATAACCAGATTTAACATAAAAAGAATGGAGGTTTTCAAGCATCCACCGCCAATAATCTTGCTCTGATACGACAGGATGAAAAGGATGTAGAATGGCCAGGAGCAAATCTTGATCAACCTTCTCCTCCGCAGATAAGTCGCGACTCCAAGAAAGATTCCAACACCAAATGTTGTCCAACCAGTACCCATGCTCCAAAATACTACCATGTTTAAGCTTAGCCACATCAAAAAGGCTAGGAATAAATCTTTGAAAGTGTCACTGCTAGCCCACTTATGTCTCCAAAAAGAAATCAAATTCCATTTCCCCAACATAGGTCTAAGAGCATAAACAATTGCACCCTGCCACGAAGGATTTCCATCTTCCAACATCAATAAGTCCCTCCACCATAAGGAATCCTTAATACCGCCTCTAGGTAGAGGATCCTCTGTGAAGATATGCCTCAAGTCTCCATAACGGTGTGAAAGAAGCTGCCACCAGCTTGCACTATTGTCGTTGATGCATCTCCACTTCCACTTGCACAGAAGAGCCAGATTGAAGGCTTCCAGATTCTTCACCCCCAAACCACCATCCTTCTTGGGTCTGCAAACCTTATCCCAAGACACCCAATACACTACACGGGACGCGTGTTAAGTACAGTTGCTTATGAAGGTTTCCTTGGCTTTTTTCAACGTAATTAAATAACATGACCAATTGGAAAGAAAAGAAATGCTTTGCATGGACACAGACCTTACTTTGTTCAGTCAATCAATAAATTCTTTTCTTTCAAAGAGTGTGAAATTTCTATTCATACTGGGAAGGCTCTAAACATTACCCAAAGTATAAAATAATAAAAACAACCCACTATTAGGACATGATTTGTTCCTGTTCCAATCTATTCCTTGTGAATGAATTACACCGAACATAAGATTAGTGATAAGAATAGTATAAATACGATATAATTAATGAGAGTAAAATGAATAACAAATGGAATTCAGATCCTTTCATTAGCCTGGAAGGACGGAATATAGTACAAGACAACATAAATGGGATTAAATGACCATTATGGCTATTATGGCCGTTACAAGACAAAAGGGAGGGGTAACTGCTTTGACTACCATTATTGCTGATCAGCCGAGCGGTTGGGAGAGGAAGCTCGGTAGCCGGCCAGTTGATCTGATGTATGTATTTCTTCTCTTTCAGTTGAGAGATGTTCAACCGAGTTCTCGTATATACCGATCGGTCCAGTTGGGAACATAGTCCTTCGAGCGACAAGCGCAGAGCGCGAAGTTGTTCTAATGCTAAGAGAAGCTCAATCGAATTTCAGTCCTTCAGGTACTAAGTCCTTCGGTTTCGTGAATGGCACTACAAAAAACTGATCAAATAGCGAGGGTTTTTAAGTCAATTCGCGGGGGTTTTTAACCCCCGCAAATTAAACTGCGGGGGTTTTAAAACCGCCGGAGTTTCGAGTCCCGCAATCATTTTGCTGGGGTTTTTAGAAAACGTTGGTATCGAGTCTATTTGCGGGGGTTGTTAACCTCCTCTAAATGTTCTATATTAGCTTTTATTACCAGGCTCACTCATAATGGCTTAAAGGACGTTTCTGATTCACTTGACAGTTTGACCATTTGACTTTGACCATATCGTCTCGATTTTTTCCCTTTGACTGTCGTTTTTTCGCGCCTCATAAATGCTTGTCTTTGTAACTTGTTCATCCTACGACTATAAAAGGAGGTGTAAGCCTTGAACCATCTTCGTCTCGAGTTGTTTCAATACCTTCTCTTTGTAATATGCTCATGATGTGTCGTTTCTGCATTGAGGTAACGTCTACCTCCTCGAGTTTTCTGAGCGCTCCTGTAAGCGTCGTGTTGTTATGCATCAATAATTCTTGAAGACACACTCGTTTACCTCACCATCAATGGTGAACCACAAATCTTGAAAGAGAGAAGCGATCGAGGCATCATAGAACTCATTTCGGTCTATAAGGGAAGGCCTTCGTGAGCCATAATTTCGCGGATGATTGGACCCTATATGTCACCTAAACATACTCCAAGAAATAATGTAAAAGGAAACACACGTGGCGATATATGTGAAATATTACAAAGAGGCAAAGTTACAACATGGTTTGAACTTCGTCGACTTATATAAATAGTTGAATGAGATGTCATGATGAGTTTATTTCTGGAAACTTTTACCACAACTCTACGACCCACATAATGATTTTTGAGAATCATTTCCTTGCATAGTAGAAAGGCGAGCCATTGAGGGTGTTCTTCAAAATATTCTACAAAGAGGTAGTGAAAGAGATGGGAACTAAGGGAGAGAGAAGGAGAAGGGAGTAAAAATAAGCCCCCCTAACCATAAGCAGTTGTGTGTGAGAGAAGGGAAATGATAGAAGGCCTTCCTTAAATCAAAATGAGTGTGTGTGAGAGAAAGATGATGAAATAAGTCCTTCCCCGGCCTAAAATGTGTGAGTGATATAGGTGATAAAAGAATTTATCCTTAGCCTTGATTGGGTATGTGATAGAGAAGGGCAAAGAAAAATGTCTTCCCCAACCCGAAATGGGCGTGAGAGAGAGAAGGGAGATGAAATAATTGTCCTTCCATGGCCTGAATTGGGTGTGCGAGAGAGAGGCCGATGAAAGAATTCCTCCTCAACTCGAAATGGATATGAGAGAGGGGAAACAACGAGTACAAGGTTTAAGAATGATCTCTAGTGGTGTACCAACAAACATAAATGGACAATTCCCCTAACTTCGAAGAGTTTGAAAAAAGAAGGGCCAGAGATCCACCCTCAACTAAACTTTAAAATAATGTGAGGAAGGAAGGGTCTATAAATGAAAAAGTAGTTCCTCCACAAACTCTGAAATGTTCAAAAAAGAAAGGGTCTGAGATTGATGTTGAGGAAAAATCTCTCAAAGTGGTTTTGACGGTTAACAATCCTTTTGATAAGAAGCTTAAGTTCTCTGATTTCATATGTGTCTAATGTTACTTCTTGAGTGATTATTTAGAACAGGAAATCATATCCACTCTCAAGAAGGTTATATGATTAGTGAAGCATCTATGAGAAGACTTGAAGCAATGATAAAAGCCAAGAAAGCAAGCCGTAAGAAATATGTAAGAAAAAACATTGAAAATAACCCTTTCAAGAGATACGAAGGGCCAATAGTCCAGAAGGTCAACTTTAGAATAATCAAGATCAGAAGACTCAAGTTCAGAAGAGTCTACCTTAGAAGAGTCAACATAAGAAGACTCAAGATCAGAAGAGTCTACTTCGGAAGAGTTGATAAGTCTCCAATTAAGTGTCTTTTTAGTGCTTGTTTTTAGTGAATTGTGTACCAATTTAGTTCTAGTTTTGAGCTATTTTACTACCGATTGTTTGTTTTTGTTTTTAGATCAAGCTTTGAACAAAAGTGAAGGAATTGGATTGCCAAGAGCATAAAGAGAAGTCCCAAGCAAAAAGGGAGCAAAAAGAAGCAAGAAAGCTGGAAATCTACACTGTCAGCAGGTGGTACGACCAGTGTGTGTTCTGGCACGACCAATACATTACCTTTTGACCGTTGGAAGCTTAAGTGATATTCAATGGTTGGCACGACCAGTGTGTGATCAGGCACAATCAGTGCGCCTGTATCATATTCTAAGGTTGTTACACTTTGTTACTTCATTGCTTGTAATGAGACTTAACTCATTTGTCTATTTTCTTAGCCTATATAAAGCACAAATTTCCGAGTGCTTAGACCATCTTTGGCTATTGTAAACACTACTCAAAGTTCATCTCTAAGATTCTATGCAATTTACATTTTCCATTTAAGCTTTTGCTCTTTTACATTTCTTGTACATTATATTCTTGCACTTTACAATTCTGTTTTTATTTTTCTGCACTTTTAATTTCTGCACTTTATTGCTTTTATTTACATTCCAAGTCATTTACATTCAGTCATTTACAATTCCGCAACTTTATAATTCTGTCATTTATATCTGTATCATTTACAATATTCATGTCTTCTTTTTCTTCTAAGTCTTTGTCTATTATTATCATGAGTGAGTAGACTCTTTTTAGTCTTGGGATTGTGGGACTAATCCAATGATAGACCCATAAACAATCCCGAGTCTAAACTCTATTTTATTAAAGTATATATTCTAATTTAATCCCATTATTTATAAAGATTCATCTCAAATATCAAACGAAGTACCGAAATGTGAAGTTTGAAATTGGAACTATGAGATTAAACAAGGGAAACAAAACATGAAAATAGTTTTGGGACTCTTGGGATAGAAACGGCTTGTACTTAAGAGGTATTTTCAATAATCAACCATGAAAATAGGTTTGATTATTTGTTCAAGACACACTCTTGTATTCTGAAAGGAAACTTGAGTTACCAATGAATGTCTTGTCCTTAGAAAATACACCTTATATAAAATAGTGAGTAGATGAGGGATTGTGAATTCATTATATCATTGTGATGAAACCACAATCCTAGGACGCTTTTATTTTTAAATTTAAAACCAAACAATTAACTCCTTCTATTTCAATCATTCCTTTTAGCTAATCAAAACCGAAAATAATATTGGTAATCACATAGTCTCCGTGGATCGATATTTTTACTACGGGATAGAACCGTATACTTACGGCCTATCAAGAGTCAAGATAATAAGACTCAAGATAAGAAGACTCGAGACTAGAAGAGTCTACCTCAGAAGAGTCAAGATAAGAAGTGATTAGACCATAAGTGCCATGACAAGAAAGGTGAAGATAAGAAGAGTCAAATTCAGAAGAGTTGAGTTCAGAAGAATCAAACTCGGAAGACTCAGAGATCAGAAGATTCAAAGACCAGAAGGGTCATGACGGTTTTAAAGTGCAGTTTTCTGCAGAAGTTCAGAAATGCTGTTGTACTTGTCTCTCAGCCCTCCCAATGGCTCTATTCAAGCTTTCAACAACTATATTTCATATCCCCCAGCTTAAATAACATCAAGGATCATTGCTGAAGGTTGTGTGAGAGCGCATTGAATTTTTACCAATCTTCTCAAGTGTCAAGCCTTCTCTCAACTATACTCAGCTATACTTTAGTCTTAGGGATTCATTTAATTTCTAAGTATGTATCTCTTAGCTTGTGTTTAGGATTCTGTTGAATCTCCTTTTCATCAACCTAGCTCTTGTAATCCCACAAACACCCAAACACTTTATTGTATAACCTATAGTGTCTTCTCGAGCTAGCAAGTGTTTTTATAGGTAGTGAGAAGACTCTACGAAGTTGCCTAATAGATCACAAGGATTATATTAGGTGTGAAACAGTAGGTAGAGTTGTGTTAAGAAAACTACCACAAGAACTTTAAGCCTAGGCTGGTTGTAAAATTTAAACTATTTGGGAAATAGTGGAAATACTCACTAGGTGTGAAAAGTGGATGTAGCCCAAGTTTTTGGGTAAACCATTATACATCTTGGTGTCATTTATTGCTTTTCTTAAGTACAGTTTATACAACACTTAAAACTCTATGTTTAGAGAAGATTTTCAAAATTGAGAAGTCTCCTCTGTAGAGCCCTCTCAACTCTACGCAGTTTTCTTAACTCACTGTTTTACAACCCTTCTCTAGTAATTAAAGTGATAAAATATGAAAACCCTTCTTGAGCGACATTACTTAAGATAATATCTTTTAAAAACACTTGCATTTACCTTTAAGGACTAAATTGTGAAAATCTCTTATCTTCTTTACTATTTAGTTGTATTGAGAAGGGAGACTAAGTGACCCTTATCAACTCATAATTATAGTTGAGAAAACTGTTTCGTATCATTCTTCTCAACACAGTATTTATTCTAACAATGACTTATATCACTTGTGAAGTCATTTGCATTGTTCTGGGTTAATTTTTAAAAAGGTCACAATTCTAACCCCCTTTTGTGACACATATTGACTTCAATTGACCCTCCTCAAGAAAGGAAGGAAGGATCAATAAGCTAAAAAGGATCTTGCCCCCAAACTTTGAAAAGTTGGGAAAAGGAAAGATTCAAGATCGATCCTCCCTCAAAATCCAAAAGTGTATGAGGAAGGAATTATGGATAAACAGAGATAGTCCTTCCTCCAAACTCTAAAAAGTTTGGGAAAGAAAGGATCCAAGATTGACTTCTTTCAAACTTAAAAAGAATGAAAGGATACACTATTATATTCATCACCTAGTTTCTAAGCATATCAATAACACAAGTCTACCTGACCATAGGAATCTACTACAATCATCTCCTAGCATCTAAAACTATCAATCATACATGCATATTTTTTACATGCATATAAACTTAAAAGTGGACCAAATCGAACGGTTTAACCAGCTAAACCATGAATCGGCACCATCTATAATTTGATTATTTCAACTATTCGATCATATCAGTTTTATCCGGATTCGAGCGGTTAAAAACAATTGAGCTATGATCTAGAGGTTTCATCAATTTGATGTCCAGTTTGATTTTTAAAACATCCCATCCACCCCATCAATATTTATAAGAACAAAATATCTTTATGATAAATAATAATACAAGTGGATTGATAGTAAAATAAAGTTACAAAAACAATAATAATCCACGACGGGGATATAACAACGTCCTTTCATCTTTTTAACTTTTCTTTAAGAAGTGGATTTGGATCTATTTTTTGACCATGCGTATCCCATTTAAGAGGCAAACTTAATTCCTTTGATACTCTTTGGTCCATCATTGAACCCGTAGGCCCGGATATTCCATAAACTTCAACATTAAGTTTAAGGCAACCTTGTCCACTACATTAAGATACTACTACTACTTGCCTACACATTCAAACAATTAAAAACTTGACAGAAAAAACAATTAAAAAAAGGGAATTATACAAAAAGACAAAATATCTAGTGATATAATTCAACTTGCTAATAATTTATTTTATTTTAAAAAAACTACTGGGGACACTTGTTGATTATTAAACGATAATGCAGTGCAGCTATAAACTTTGTCAAATAAATGTTAGATTATATTATATTGTGAGTTTCTATAGTTTTGTTCAGTTTCAGTTTACTTTTATAGATCAATCCCTGATTACTATCGACTTTTTTTTTGACAGCTGATCATCATCAACTTGTTGAGTGTTTTTTTAATTACACTATTAATTGTGTGACTTATTGTGCCTGGTTATACGTAAATTATAACAAAATAAAAAATTAAATTAAACTATTCAATTATTGAATTAAATTGGATTAATAATTCAATTTAATCAGCTTAAATCATGCATGATATATAAACTAAATTATTTATTTAAAATATAAAATATTAAGTAATTTAATTAACTAAATAATTAAATAAACCAACTATTATCTTTTACTTTGTAACAAATAGATATTTATTTAAATTTGGGCTTTTCTCTAATTTTCAACAATAGGAGAGTGTCCTATTAGTGAGAAGAAGGCACAAATTTTTGTTTCTCTTTCTTAGATTTTACAATAACAAATTTAATTTAAAAATCTCCTCTCTTATGGGACATTATATATCATGTTGTGGAAAAACAAGAAAGAATCTCAATCTCTTTTTTGATTGATTATTACTAACTCGTGTCGATATATATCAATAATAAAAATGTCACCATCCTACCACATTCCACCCACTAAAAAGTAGTAGTACACCCCCACCATCTTCAACCTAAACAATAGAGCAAATTAAAGGTACCCCATTCTTTTTTCCTATTTATATACTCTCCAATTTCCTTCATTCACACTGAAATCCAAACAAAAACAATTCAATTAAAATAGAGAAAAGAAGAGAAAAATGGAGCTTCAAGACACAGCAGCAACTAGAATATCAATTGGACTTCCACTTGGTTTGGCACTCCTCTTTGCTTGTATACTCTTCATGTCTTTCTTCTTTTGTTGCTGGTTACATTGGAATAAGCTCAAGTATTTGTTGTTTCCATCTTCTGGCCCTCAATTTTACACCCAAACAGACTTAACTTCTTCCCCTCAGAAACCGGCATTTCTTCATATGGTAAGTACATTATAAACTGTTTTCATTAGCTATTCTGAAGAACATGTGAAAATAATTAAGCTAAAAATAACTTATGAGCAAATTTTCTCAAACAGCCTCACAAGTACTTATGTCAGTAGATAAATTCAAATAAGCCAATTTAAAACAAATAATTCTATAGTTGAGAGCATTTATTTTTATTTCAAAATATATAATATACATTAAAGATAAAATTAAGTTGAGTATGAAATGTTAATTATCTTTTTATAATATTTATTTCCATATAGTTAAATTGATAAAATTTAATTATGATAACAAAATTATTATTTAGAAAAAAAAGTGTGACAGATTTATTTATTTTTTGGCTAGCAGGTGATGAAGCAGAACTTTGCTCAGAGCTTACCAGTAATGATGCCAGGGGATGAAGTGCCAAAATTTATAGCCATAGCATGTCCATGCCAGCCTCCAAGAGATGAAAGAATCACAATTCATATAGACAAGACAGAACCAATTGATTCTAGCATTGGGGAGTCTCGCGAGCAACAATGAGCTAATGACCGAAACTACGGAATTCAGGGTATAGCTTAGAAAAATACACATATAATGGAACGAAGGTGAGTTAAAAATACAACTTTTTGTGATGAATGAAATGATCTACCAAGTTCAATGAAGGTGAGTTAGATGATCTACCAAGTTCATTGAAGGTGCCTGAAAAATAATAAATCAATAAACCCATTTTATTTTTTGGTTAGAATGGGAAGAAAATGGTTGGAGTATCAAAATCAACCTTCCTTTTTTTTGCTTTTTTATTTATTTTTTACCTCTTCCTCAAGTTCAAGGAAACTTTTATCTGCTTTTTTTTAAGTCTAAAAAAGCAAGACTGATGCTATAAACATCTGAATGCATCATTCCACAACCCTGTAATATAGTTTGTGTTGCAAATCTTTTGAATTTAATAGATCTTCTTGATTTTTCTTCTGGTACTATATGAATTCGTTTGTATATTATTGTACATGTGACATCTAATGTAATTTATAAAAGAGCGAGCAATAAATGATAAAGAAATTAGGGTAAAAAGTATGCCTCCAGTTTGAAATGACAGAAGATTAAGACAAGGAATAATCTACCAAAACCAGGGATAATCTACCAAAAAAGAAGATTAAGACAAGGGCAAAGTTGTCTTTCCAAATTTTAGCAAAAGGTAGCCAAAAAATGTTAATGGGAGACAATGTCACCATCAAACTACATGTACTTTCGCATTATGCTTTTGCTTCGATTATTACTAACGGTATACCCGTACCTACGCATGGGTGTTATTGTTTTATTTTTATGTATAATCTCAGACAAAATTTAATTAGTCTGAATATTACTCTGTGAAAATCTTGACAAAATTATAATAGACAAATTTAATTAGTCTGACTACTCACTAGTGCAAAATCAGCAAAAGAATTAGACATTTAAAGTCAGGCGCTCAGATGCCTGACTTTATATGTTGACGCGGTGGCAAACTTGTAAATTAAGAGGCAAAACTCGCGAGTTTTAAAGTCAAGCGAATACACACCTGACTTCTAAAGTGAAAAAATAGCAAAAAAATTAGACTTTTAAAGTCATGCTATCAGACGCGTGACTACATAAGTAGACACGGTGGCAAACTTGTAATTAAGAGGTAAAGTTTTAAAGTCAAGCGAATACACGCCTGACTTCTAAAGTACTAAAATATAAAAAGTATTTCACCCTTCCTCGGTTCTCTTCACTCAGTTCTCTTCACATAATCGCAAAACGTACGCGTTCCTCAGTTCTCTTCACTCAGTTCTCTTCACATAATCGCAAAACGTACGCGTCATTCACTGCGCAAGCTTCTCTCAGTTCCTCACCGTCGTTGCGTTTCCTCACCTTCGTCGTCGCCGTCGCCCCCTTTCCTCACCGGCACAAGCTTCTCTCGTTTCCTCACCGTCGCCGTTTCCGTCGTCTCTCTCACTCTTCGCAATCTCTACCTGTTCGCCCTTTCCTCTCACTCTTCTCTACCATGTAAATCACCTTCCCTTTTCTCTTAGACCTATAAATCTTCTAGTTTCTGTTAGGTTGGTTCATGTGATGCGTTTTAGGGTTTTGAATTCTACATTCTGCATTTTAGGGATTCAAGTCATTTTAGGGTTTTGAAAGTTTTTGATTTCTATTTTATGATGGGTTACAGAAGATACTGATTCTTATGATAACGGTTATTGTTGGTGGAAAGAGGAGCATTTTAATGCTTCTGATGTAGACAGAGATGGTCTTCTGAACCTAACTGAGTTTAACGAGTGAGTAACTGAGTCAACCTTGCTTCTACTAAACTCGGTGGTAATCCTTGTCATTTGTCATTTAACTAATAGTGTTTGTTCGTTTTTTGAATGTGTTGTAGCTTTCTGGACCCTGCTGACAGCAACAACCCTAAGCTTCAACAATGGCTGTGCAAGGCGGAAGTCAGGTAGTAACTCTGTTCCTTTCCCTTTTGTTATTTATATAAAATATAAAATTTCAGAAATACAGTTTGGTAAAATTTCAAATTCAAAGATACAATTTGTCATTTATGGAATTTGGTAATATAATCATATACATGTATCTTGAATGATAATATAATCATATACGAGCTAATTCAAATATTTTGCTTGTTAGGGGATCCTCAATATCTAAATGAAGATACTGGTGTTTTAAATCACTTATTTATCATTTGCATCTTTTCCAGTCTATATGGAAACTAACAATTTAAAGTAGCTGCAGTATTTGAATAATCTTTTAGGGACTTGCGTGGACAATTAGAAATGTAGACAATATTTGTGGTTAATCTTATTTTTCTAAAATCTTCTATTTATATACAATTAGCTTATTTGTACCATAACACTGCCTTGGTGTACTCTTGCTTGATGTGTCCTTTTATTTCTTTACAGAGAGAGAGATACAGACAGAGATGGGAAGATCGGTTTTAATGAGTTTTTCCATTGGCTCTTGGTAAGAAGCTATGACAAAGGTAGTAATAATGATTCAATGGATGCTTCAGCTAGAGAGTTGTTTTCTCAGCTTGACAAAGATGGTGACGGGTATTTACCTTTTACTTTTCCCATCATTATTCCACTTTCTTTGAATCAATATGGTTGTTTACTCATAGTACAGTCTAATTTATTTTTAGGTTTTCATTTCAATCATTGCAGGTATTTATCAGATATGGAACTACTGCCTATTATTGGAAAACTGCATCCATCTTGGCATCATTATGTAACGCAACAAGCAGATCATTTTTACCATCTTGGCAGATCATTATGTAACGCAACAAGCAGATCATTATGTAACTGCATCCATCTTGGCATCATTATATACTCTTTTTCGCCAATCAATAAAGTTGAGAATCATTTTTACCAAATTGTGACAAAGATCCTTAACTTAACTGAGTTTAACGAATGAGTAACTGAGTCAACCTTGCTTCTACTAAACTCGGTGGTAATCCCTGTCATTTGTCATTTAGCTAAAAGTGTTTGTTCGTTTTTTGAATGTGTTGTAGCTTTCTGGACCCTGCTGACATCAACAACCCTAAGCTTCAACAATGGCTGTGCAAGGTGGAAGTTAGGTACTAACTCTGTTCCTTTCCCTCTTTGTTGTTTATATAGATCATAACCTGTATCTATCACTCTTTAGCTAATAAGATTTTTTTTTGTTTTTCTTTTGTTTTACATGAGAAAATGAACAGAGAGGTAGGTAGGTACTTGGTAGCCAGAAACTCTGTTTTCTGGTCTCTGCCAAGCAGAAAAAGGAAACAAAAATAAGGAAGGAGCATATATGGAAAGTTCTCTAGAGCATGTTTTGATTGGTTAATTTGGGTTTAATTAACGGCCTAAGCACTTTTGAGATTCTTTGAGAGAGTTTATGGAAACAATTTGTGATATGTTTCGTCAGCTGTTTTTCAACTTATTTCCATAAACTCTCCAAACTAGCTTATGAAAATAACTTATAGTTTTTGTATAGATACTATACAAGTGTATAACACTGAGTGTCTAGAAGATCCTTGCCACCTTGGTATAAAATTTCAAATTCAAAGATACAATTCGTCATTTATGGAGTTTGGTGAAGTTTCTACTCAGGCATCTCAAATTGACCTTTGTTTGGCATGTATCTTGAATGATAATATAATCATATACCCGGGGGTACCAACCACGAGCATCTAATTCAAATATTTTGCTTATCAGGGGATCCTCAATATCTAGATGAAGATAATGGTGTTTTAAATAACTCTTATTTGTCATTTGCATCTTTTCTAGTCTATATGGAAACTAACAATTTAAAGCAGGTGCAGTATTGGAATAACTTTTTAGGGACTTGCGTCGACTATTAGAAATGTAGACAATATTTGTGGTTAATCTTATTTTTCTGAAATCTTCACTATATATACAATTAGCTTATTTGTACCATACTACTGCCTTGGTGTACTTTTGCTTGATGTATCCTTTTATTTCTTTACAGAGAGAGAGATACGGACAGAGATGGGAAGATCAATTTTAATGAGTTTTTCCATTGGCTCTTGGTAAGAAGCTATGACGAAGGTAGTAACAATGATTTAATGGATGCTTCAGCTAGAGAGTTGTTTTCTCAGCTTGACAAAGATGGTCACTCACCTTTCAGCTAAAACCCATAGAATCTGTAAGTTTCTCTCCCTTTCCCTCTCCCTCTCTCTCTCTCTATGTTTATTGTGTTGTTGTTCATATGCATGACTGTGTTAATTTCTCTCTTAAAGTTATAATTTTTCAAAAGAAAATTAAAAAAGTTTAGTGTTTTTTTAACTACCATTTTTGTGTATTGAGAATTATGATGTTGGGGGGTTTTGTTTGTGTTATGATGGATTGATCAAGATGAAATTATTTTAATTGGGAATTTTATTTTTGTGATGTGGAATTGAGGGATGAATTAGTTTACTCTTGATTATTATGTGCAGTCGAATGTATCAAATGATGAGAGTGCTGCTTGGCCGGTTGCTAATCCTGTGGTGACGTGTGCTTCTGTTTCTGATGCTGAATATCCAAGTAATTTTGTTGCTGATTCTTTTCTTTTTATTCAGGTAACACTTTCTTTTCACCCTTTGTTCCTTCATGTTCATTATCCAGTTGTTGTTTTAGATTCTATGAAATGGTTTTTAGTCCTTTGCTTTGCTTTTTATTTATTCCTTCTGTACATTTTTGACCGGTAAAATCATACCTTTTTTCATACATGCTGTTTTCTTTGCCAAGTCAGTGTTTGGATTCCTCGATATTCTTCAATTATTGAAGCTTGATATTTGAATGTAACAGGGCACAGTGAATATAATAATTCATCATGTTATTATTGCTTGGGGCTTTGAATTTTACATGGAGCAGTAGAAAATAGGTTTTTTTCTCAGGCTGAAGCTGGGAACCTCAATCCGTATGCAAGTAATATTTTTGTTAGTTGCTTGAGCCGGTAGCTCCATACTTTTTTAACATATTTGGGTAATTCTTTAATAGTTATCAAGGGGAGGTTGGGAAAAATGAGATGAAAATTTATGATTAGGTGGGGCTCATGAGACACATCATATTGTTCTTATCTTACAGTATGAAACTTTATGGTAGTTTTGAAATCTTGCTCAGGCATACGATTTTCCATGATGTGGTTTTTCAAATTTTTATGATCAAATCAGGTTGGCACTTGGCTTAATATGAATATACTACTTGCAGTTACTGTTATACAATAAGATGTTATTTGTGTCTGATCTATGTAACAAACATTACTTAGTTGAAAAAGGTGTTTGTTTATATTCATACTACTATTTTACTGAAATGATGTGTTTTTGCATTTCTTGTACCAACCAGGCTGAGTGTGAAGAGTTACAAAAGAGGGTGGAGGCACTTGGAGGTGAGAATCGAAGTCTCCGAGAAGAGCTTTAGAAGCTTTCTGAAGAGTGCCATAAGCTTGCATCTGAAAACAATTCTATCAAGGTATATTTCTCTTACAATTCTTCACAAGCATTGCCATTTTAATAATTCAGTGCAATGCAAATGTTGGCATATTACAACTCAAAAAACAATTGTGCTTTAAACAGGAGGATTGCTGTAGGCTACTGAAGCACTGCTGTTTAGAATTTAGTTTTGTAACTATGTTGAGAATCTAGCTTTAAACTCTAATTTGGCAAATTTTCACTTCCTTTTCTATTGTGGTTTTGACTTGGTCACACTCTTTGCTTCATGTGGGGGGTTATACTTAGATACACTTCTTGGTTCCTTCGGTATCTTATAATTGCTAATTTAGTTTCTCCACTGTGAATTAATTTGAAAACTGAACAACAAAAGTTATTTTCATTATCATCCATTTAACTCGCATATACTGTCTATTCTAATTCTTCCTGCCTTAGTTATCGAGGAATATTAATGAGATTTTTGTATGTTTAGATGAATATATTCAGATGAATTCAATTATGCTTCAGTTTTTCTTAGTCATATAACTTAATTTTCATTTACAGAGCTAATAGTTTGTTGAATATGCACAATTGGAATCACCCCCTCCCTTTGAAGCTATTCCAAAAGAATTAAACTTCGCTGATCTATCTGATCTATTGTCAGATTTAATGCTTGTTCCCCTCTATTAATTTTAGAATGCCTTAAATACGTGCTTTGTACTATTCATTTTCCCAGATTAATATATTTGTGCCTGATCTATGTAACAAACATTACTTAGTTGAAAAAGGTGTTTGTTTATATTCATACTACTATTTTACTGAAATGATGTGTTTTTGCATATCTTGTACCAACCAGGCTGAGTGATATTTGATATTCATTTCTTGTTTATACTAGTTACTGTAAATTATGTTCAATTTTGATATTTGATATTCATTTATAGGGACCGAAACAAAATGATAGTTATTCTTTGTTGAAATTGAACTTATCCTTTTGTAATTTTTCCTCATTTTTGCATAACATTTGTAATGTTTCTTCTGCCAATAGGATAGGAAGGAAAAGCTTGGTGAACGAATTGTTTCTCTTCAGCAGCTTGTTTCACCATATGGAAAGGTATGCAATAATTGATTCCCGACACAATATGTATTATTTGACAAGAACTGTCTGTTGTTCTATATCTGTTGGTCTTTACTGCATATTGATTGACATGCAGTTTCATTGATGATATTATTTATGGGACATGTTATATGTTTGTCATTCACAATGCACTAGTGGTTTTTCAAAGCAAAATCTGATTATGTAAAAGAACCAATTCCTGCTGATTCTATGTATAGAATCTATATTCATTACATAAATTCATATATTGTATAACTTCTATATTGCTAAATAAGTTTATTTTGTCAATCATGAACTTCATCTAGGCATAGAGATATGTATAGAATCTGTCTTTGATGTTGTTCACAAGGCAGCACATCATCTTCTATCTCCATCAGAAGCTTGTAGGGCATTATTCAGGTTGATTTCATCTCAGGCAAGTGGGATTAAAGAAGATTATGATGGTGTTGAAGGTGATTCCATCAGAAGCTTGTAGGGCATTATTCTGTTATGTAATCTTTTCATTTTGGTCTGGAATTGGGAATTGTTTGGGAATTCACTGTTTCATTGTTTTCTTCTCATTTTCCTTGTAATTCACCATATCAATTCAATGATTCATATATTTCCTTACTCTGTTTTAGTTACGAATCAATCTGTTGTTCTTCTTTTGGCACCCTAGTTATCAATTATTATTTCCTCATATGTTTCTGCTAGAGGTACTAGTTTAGCATTGATCTCTATCTTGAGACATATGAGGAAGGGAATTCTGTGTATATGAGATTAAACCAAAAATTTGAAAGAAAAAAAAACTTTTAAAGTCAGGCGCAATACTGCTTGACTTTAAAACTACTTACGAAATCAGGCACGAATAAATGCTTGACTTTAAATCATACTTACGAAGTCAGGCAAGAATAAATGCTTGACTTTAAAACAGACTTACGAAGTCAGGCGAAATAAATGCTTGATGTAACACCCTGGGATTTCTATTGACCAAAAATACCCAGGTGCACATTAGTAACACATCAGAGATATATTTCCTGCTTAGACACTGAATATCACTATAAATTTTTCGCTGAATATAACCCAAACAGTCTTATTTACAACAAGACAATATGGTTCTCAGACCATATACCATCAGCATCTATAGTATTCAGTATCGTACAAGAAAACGGAAGAAAGATATACATTAAATACATAATGTTTTAGTATACAGACAACAAAAGGGAAATTAGCTTAAACATAAAGCTAGGCTATCAGCAACCAGTCCGAGCTCAACCTACTCGTGCCTCTTGGATTTCCGCTGTCCCTGTGTCTCTGTAAAACAACAACATATAAACAATGAGATACAATCTCAGTGAGTTCTACCGAGACCCCTACTAACACTCTCGGTTCAATTATGAAATTTTTATATAACGTGACACGGCACCGACTGCGTTACCGCTTCCAAACCCGGTGAACCGCATTATTTAACTTTTAACAGATCACCGACTGCGTTACCGCTTCCAAACCCGGTGAACCGCATTACTTAACTTTTAACAGATCACCGACTGCGTTACCGCTTCCAAACCCGGTGAACCGCATTACTTAACTTTTAACAGATCACCGACTGCGTTACCGCTTCCAAACCCGGTGAACCTGTTGTGACCCAGTACGACACCGACTGCGTTACCGCTTCCAAACCCGGTGAATCGTACAACAAACAAATTTGACATAACACCGACTGCGTAACCGCTTCCAAACCCGGTGAACCCCCTTACCAATAGCATTTTTCCTAATGGCACGGAGCCTAGGGTAAGGGATCATGACTGCCCCGCCTAGTATGTCAACATGGGTCGTCACCCAAACTCGATATAATATATATATATCTACAGCATTATGAACCCACGGTCCATCAAATCAGACAATCAATGAAACACTTTAATTCCACGTTTTATAAAATCCAAGTTCACACTCGCACTCTATTTGACCACTTTTCGGCACAATTTTCAATATCAAAAACAGTTCATTTTGCCTAAAAAATAGAATATTCAGTTAGGCCTCTGAATAAGCTTTCCAACGCATCTTAGAACACCTCAATCGGGTTTCCGGATCAAAAGTTATCGCGAAACGAAAAACAGTGTTTGGTTGCTGAAATTCTGCCAACTGGCGCGCGAGTGGCGCGCAAACGGCGCGCGAACAGACAGGAAGTTCTGCCAATTGGCGCGCGGGTGGCGCGCGGCGCGCAAGTGGCGCGCTATCAGATAGCAGGGGGTCTGTTAAGGGCAGATTTTGGCGGTTTTCGCGCGAAAATCGCGATTCCGCTTAATTCCGATTCTCGTTCCGATTGAAAACAGTTTTCACACACATATAATCAAACCCAATCAACATCAAACAATCAATCAAAATCTTAATCAAATCGAAGTTTATCAAATTACGGCGATTTTCCAAATAACGGTTTTAAATCAAAATCTCTCGAATCAAATCACCAAAAATTCCATTTTTTAACACGACGCAACCCGAGACTCGCCCCAATCGATTCCTAACCCGAATCAGACAGTATCACATAATATTCCAGTCCAGCGAAAGCGATAAAACAGTTTATCAATTAATTCGAAAAACAAAAATCCTAAACGTGAGTAGAACTCACCCTCGAAGCGTGAACCACGATCGAGCCGAAATCACCGAGTAGCCACACGAACGCTCCCCGCTCCGGCGACACCCAATCCGCTTTCAAAGCTTCCCACTCGATCACGAAACCGCTTTTGACCGAAATACCGATTTCCCCGAAATTCTCCACGGACACTATTCATCATCTTCCTCCTCATGAAGCACTATTCACACAAAACCCAATTTTGAACCCTAACCTTCAATTCTTCAAAAACTCCAAATCGGACTTCAATATTCGCGTATTCCACCTTGAGCTCGCTCCTCACCACCATTCTAGGCTTTCCTTTGAGCTTGAACCACAAAACCTCCAATTTTTTCCTCCCAAATCGAAAATGGCAAAGTGAGAGAGAGAGAGTTGATGATGTTGATGTTGGTACCAAATCGAAGAGGAAGTAACGCTGAGCATTTTTCGTGTTGGACGGAAGTCGTTTTGATGAGCCTAACCTTCCCCTTTTTCCTCTTCTTCTTCCTTCCCCTTTCTTTCTCTCTTCTTTTCTTTTTCTCTTCTCCTCTCTGTTTCTCGCGTGGCTTTCTTCTTTCTTTTCTTTCAATTCTTTTCTTTCCTTTCTTATTAACACACACACACACACACACACACACACGTATATACATATATTTATTTAATAAATATATGGCAACGTGGTCAAATTTCCATATTGATCTAAATCTCTTATTTCGATTCCGAAACTTCCTTGATCCGTATTATCCGGTTAACGATCCGATGACAACCGATAAATAATTTTAGCACTCAATAAATTTACCAGTCAAGTACTAAATTAATTTAATTGGGTTAACACCCAAATAATTCTATTAATTATTTTGCGGGTGTTACATTCTCCCCAACTTAAAAGAATTTTGTCCTCAAAATTTCGTCAAGTCTTACGATTGACTAACCGAGAACAGATATTCTCAGAAAGGTCCAAATTTGCTGGAAAACATTCTTGAGTTAACGAAATGAGTGTGGAAAATCTCCCCAAAGTTGGCACATCAATCTCCAAGTATGATCCACTACTACCTTGATACGAACTCTCTGGTTACGAATCAACACGAGAAACTCCTCTTTCGCCTACATAGGCTCAACACCGCGCTCGAAAACACTTCTGAAGTTTCATTCCTCACTTGCTCCCCAACTTTGATTAATCCAAATCAAAGTACTCCTCGGTAGAGGTAAAAACAACCACGATTTCCTCGAAGGATGTAAACACTTTCTCAACAAATCTTCTAAAATCCATAACAGTTTTCGTACACACCGACAATGTGACGAAAAAGTCACTTGTGAAACTTCTTGACTCGCCCCCAGATTTCGAGATAAGACTTTTCAAAAGAAGATGAAATGAGGATTTACCAAAAACGTTCATCGTAAACGTAGAAATAAACCGCGGGGTCATCAAACAAATTTGAACGTAATGAAAATCACCTCAGTTGTTCTCAAAACAACTATCAAACAGAACTCAGGACCCTTCTTCCTTTATTGTGACTTTCTTTACAATATATTTATCCACGACGCACCCAATTCCTTTCCGAATTAGTCCATAACGTTGAGAACTTCTCCTCAACCTAAGTAATCCTCCTAGGATTTTCTTCCTCAATTAGGTTTTACTATCCTCTTGGTTCGTTCCCAAAATTAACTTTAGCACGCGGGTTTTCACAAAACGATTTTTCAAAACTATTACACCGCACACCAAGCTTCGCTTCGAAAATTTCAGTCACTTATAAGCAGATCCATTAATTAATCCTCTGATGCTTATTCGCAATGTGAAAAACAGTCAACAGTCACCTCACTTTCATATTCGTTTTCATGTTCGACTCGTCAAATGGAATCTCGTAAGACAATCTCATTGTTAACATTCACCAAGGAGAGGTTAACAAACTAATACCTCGCCCCCAAAGTGGAAACTTATGGATGTACTCCAACTTAGATCTAAAAGACTCTAACAATTCCATTTCTTGCAGCATCAACTCTGCTATGTGAATGGATCCCCTACTCAGCGTATCCGTTACAACATTGGCCTCTCCTGAATGCTACTTCAACAAGAATTTATAATCCTTCGGAAATTCAACACACTTCTCTGCCTGCTATTCAGTTCTTTCTGATCAAACAGACACCTTAAACTCTTGCGACCACTAAAGACTTCGAAACGAGACACATACAGGTAATGTCTTCAAACCTTCAGTACATACACAATAGCTGCCAATTCCAAATTATAAATTGGATAATCCTCCTCATGGACCTTCAACTGTTTGGATGCATAAGCTACCACTTGATGATTCTACATGAGAACACATCTCAAACCATTCCCAGAAGCGTCGCTGTAACTTTGGAATCCCAAAAACGGATCTGGAAGAATCAGGGTTGGAGCAGAAGTCAAAATCTTCAACTCTTGAAAACGTTCTTCACAATCGGCATCCCACGTAAACGGATGACCCTTACGAGTTAACCGAGTAAGTGGAAAACTAACCGTGAGAACCCTTGAACAAATCTCTTATAGTAACCGGCTAGACCCAGAAACTTTCGATCTCTGCGACTGATGTTGGTCACTCCCATTCAACACCGCTTCCTTCTTACTGGGATCTACAGAAACTCCCGACTTGGGAAATCACCTGTCTCAAAGACTTTACTCTGGCACCCAAAAATCACACTCCGAAGGTTTCAAGTACAACTTCTTTTCTCGGAGTACTTTCAGAACAATGCGGAGATGTTGGACATGCTCCTCAATGGTCTTCGAGTACATCAAGATACCATCAATGAAAACGACTACAAATTGATCTAGGTACGTGTGGAAAACTCGGTTCACGTATCCCCGAATACCGCTGGAGCATTAGTCAAACCAAAGGGCATCACTACGAACTCGTAATGTCCATACCTAGTACAGAAAGCTGTCTTCGGAATATCTAAGGCTCTAACTTTTATTTGATGATATCCTGACCCCAGATCAACTTTAGAAACACTGCAGCACCTCAAATTGCTCAAGTAAATCGTCTATCCTTGGTAAGGGATATTTATTCTTGATCGTCACTTTGTTGAGTTGTCGATAATCAATGCACAATCTCATGCTACCATTTTTCCTTTTGACTAACCACACCAGAGCACTCCTTAGCGAAGTACTCGGTCGAATGAATTTCTTTAACATCGACTCTTCAAGTTGAGACTCTATTTCCTTTAATTCTAAAGAAACATTCAATAAGAAACAATAGACATTGATCCCGTGCCAGGAACCAATTCCACCGTAAATTCTACCTCTCGCTCAGGAGGTTCAGAAGAAACTTCATCGTGGAAACATCCAGAAAGTCATCCACAACCTGAATGTTCGCCAAATCTAAACTAGTTTCAGGGGATGCAGATAACATACTAACATGTGCTTCCGCACCTTGGAATGGAGATTGACCGTCTAAGGTGAACCAGGTGACCGCTTCGGAATTTGTCCTAGACAATTCAACTGATTCTGAAGCGAAGCTGACAGTTGATTAACACAGTCGATTGCAACATGATTTGCAGTCATCTTATTCATACCCAAAATGGTGTCCACACTTCTCGTAGGCAAACAATAAATTCTACAACGAAATTTCTGCCTCCTATGACAAGTAGACAATTCTGACTCAAGGATTGGGTCTGGACACGTTCTTTAGCAGCAGTAAATATAGTTATTGGCTCGGGCAGCGGAGACAATGCTAGTCCCAACCGATCCGCACATGATTGTGCCATTATACAATGGGTTGCACCCGAATCGTGTAATATACTAACGGAGTTACTAAAAACTGATCTCATACTCCTCAGTAGATTGTCTGCAGTCGTAACTGTCTAAACATCCAGAATGTTGACTCGTCCTTGCCTTAGAGCTGCTTGTAACTTCTTGAAACTCTTCCTTACAGGGCACTCTTTACCATAGTGACCCTCTTCATTTCTATAATAGCACCGATTAGATATTCGCTTGCAATCACCGCTGTGAGGCTTTCCACAGTTAGAACATCTTCTGACCTTTGTAGAATCAAAGAATTGCATCTGCTTTTCCTTTGATGAAATTATCTTAGGACTTTGCATTCGGAGTTGATAATTCAACTACCTTCCTTCTTTTCCCATATTTCCTATGAGATCATCCTCGGCGACATAGGCTGATTGCACTAAGGCAAAAAAATTGGTAATAGTATAAGAACTGAGACCATAAATCATAAAAGCACTTATGCCCTTCTTATACTTCTGCATTCTCCATTCGTCATCCAGAGCTTACTTTACCACTTGGTAACACTGAGACAACTTCTCAAACTTAGCGGTGTATTCTTCCACCGTCATGTCACCTTTCCTGAGGATGCACCGGCTGAAGATTCCGGTTTTGGTCGAGGACTACGTCTTGATCATCCTGGTATAATTCCGCTTATGATGCACTAAGTATTGAGTTGATCAGGCTCAATGTCTCTTAGCATCACAAGTATAATTACCACAAGGACTAACAAGGAATCGACTCAACCCTAAGCTAAGTCCGACTAGGTCGAACTGCTCTGATACCAACTGTAAAACCCTGGGATTTCTATTGACCAAAAATACCCAGGTGCACATTAGTAACACATCAGAGATATATTTCCTGCTTAGACACTGAATATCACTATAAATTTTTCGCTGAATATAACCCAAACAGTCTTATTTACAACAAGACAATATGGTTCTCAGACCATATACCATCAGCATCTATAGTATTCAGTATCGTACAAGAAAGCGGAAGAAAGATATACATTAAATACATAATGTTTTAGTATACAGACAACAAAAGGGAAATTAGCTTAAACATAAAGCTAGGCTATCAGCAACCAGTCCGAGCTCAACCTACTCGTGCCTCTTGAATTTCCGCTGTCCCTGTGTCTCTGTAAAACAACAACATATAAACAATGAGATACAATCTCAGTGAGTTCTACCGAGACCCCTACTAACACTCTCGGTTCAATTATGAAATTTTTATATAACGTGACACGGCACCGACTGCGTTACCGCTTCCAAACCCGGTGAACCGCATTATTTAACTTTTAACAGATCACCGACTGCGTTACCGCTTCCAAACCCGGTGAACCGCATTACTTAACTTTTAACAGATCACCGACTGCGTTACCGCTTCCAAACCCGGTGAACCGCATTACTTAACTTTTAACAGATCACCGACTGCGTTACCGCTTCCAAACCCGGTGAACCTGTTGTGACTCAGTACGACACCGACTGCGTTACCGCTTCCAAACCCGGTGAATCGTACAACAAACAAATTTGACATAACACCGACTGCGTAACCGCTTCCAAACCCGGTGAACCCCCTTACCAATAGCATTTTTCCTAATGGCACGGAGCCTAGGGTAAGGGATCATGACTGCCCCGCCTAGTATGTCAACATGGGTCGTCACCCAAACTCGATATATAATATATATATATATATATATATATATATATATCTACAGCACTATGAACCCACGGTCCATCAAATCAGACAATCAATGAAACACTTTAATTCCACGTTTTATAAAATCCAAGTTCACACTCGCACTCTATTTGACCACTTTTCGGCACAATTTTCAATATCAAAAACAGTTCATTTTGCCTAAAAAATAGAATATTCAGTTAGGCCTCTGAATAAGCTTTCCAACGCATCTTAGAACACCTCAATCGGGTTTCCGGATCAAAAGTTATCGTGAAACGAAAAACAGTGTTTGGTTGCTGAAATTCTGCCAACTGGCGCGCGAGTGGCGCGCAAACGGCGCGCGAACAGACAGGAAGTTCTGCCAATTGGCGCGCGGGTGGCGCGCGGCGCGCAAGTGGCGCGCTATCAGACAGCAGGGGGTCTGTCAAGGGCAGATTTTGGCGGTTTTCGCGCGAAAATCGCGATTCCGCTTAATTCCGATTCTCGTTCCGATTGAAAACAGTTTTCACACACATATAATCAAACCCAATCAACATCAAACAATCAATCAAAATCTTAATCAAATCAAAGTTTATCAAATTACGGCGATTTTCCAAATAACGGTTTTAAATCAAAATCTCTCGAATCAAATCACCAAAAATTCCATTTTTTAACACGACGCAACCCGAGACTCGCCCCAATCGATTCCTAACCCGAATCAGACAGTATCACATAATATTCCAGTCCAGCGAAAGCGATAAAACAGTTTATCAATTAATTCGAAAAACAAAAATCCTAAACGTGAGTAGAACTCACCCTCGAAGCGTGAACCACGATCGAGCCGAAATCACCGAGTAGCCACACGAACGCTCCCCGCTCCGGCGACACCCAATCCGCTTTCAAAGCTTCCCACTCGATCACGAAACCGCTTTTGACCGAAATACCGATTTCCCCGAAATTCTCCACGGACACTATTCATCATCTTCCTCCTCATGAAGCACTATTCACACAAAACCCAATTTTGAACCCTAACCTTCAATTCTTCAAAAACTCCAAATCGGACTTCAATATTCGCGTATTCCACCTTGAGCTCGCTCCTCACCACCATTCTAGGCTTTCCTTTGAGCTTGAACCACAAAACCTCCAATTTTTTCCTCTCAAATCGAAAATGGCAAAGTGAGAGAGAGAGAGTTGATGATGTTGATGTTGGTACCAAATCGAAGAGGAAGTAACGCTGAGCATTTTTCGTGTTGGACGGAAGTCGTTTTGATGAGCCTAACCTTCCCCTTTTTCCTCTTCTTCTTCCTTCCCCTTTCTTTCTCTCTTCTTTTCTTTTTCTCTTCTCCTCTCTGTTTCTCGCGTGGCTTTCTTCTTTCTTTTCTTTCAATTCTTTTCTTTCCTTTCTTATTAACACACACACACACACACACACACACACACACACGTATATACATATATTTATTTAATAAATATATGGCAACGTGGTCAAATTTTCATATTGATCTAAATCTCCTATTTCGATTCCGAAACTTCCTTGATCCGTATTATCCGGTTAACGATCCGATGACAACCGATAAATAATTTTAGCACTCAATAAATTTACCAGCCAAGTACTAAATTAATTTAATTGGGTTAACACCCAAATAATTCTATTAATTATTTTGCGGGTGTTACACTTGATTTTAAAACAGACTTACGAAGTCAGGCGAAATAAATGCTTCACTTTAAAACTGACTTACGAAGTCAGGCGAAATAAATGCTTGACTTTAAAACTGACTTACGAAGTCAGGCTATCGCTTGACTTTAAAACTCCTGACATACGAAGTCGACTTAATAAAAGTCAAGCGGGCGCCTGACTTTAAATCCCCTTTTCGCCTGACTTTAAATCCCTTTTTTGCACTAGTGACTACCCCGTGTAAAAAAACTGAATATTAAAATTTTATCAAAATTTCGATAATTTTCTAAATAGTAAAAAGGAAAAATGAAAGAGACATATAGATGAAATTAAAGTAGATATATCGTGAAAAATAGAGAAAAAATAGAGCTAACAGAAGAAAGAGGAGAAGATAGTTAAAAGGTTAGAAAAAGTGTGTGATCTAGAGTGAAAAAGTGTGAAAAAAATGAAAAAAATGAAATTACTTAAATAAACTCCAATTGTTTAGTTGGGAAAATGATAAGATTGGTATTTTGGTTGTGGGTAATGTATGAACTCAGACAAAATTTAATTAGTCCGAAGATTATCCCGTGAAAATCAAGACAATTTTAAAGTTGACAGATTTAATTAGCCTAAATATTACCCCGTGTACAAAAAATGGATATTAAAATTTTGTCAAAATTTGAAATTTTTTAAAATAGTAAAGAGGAAAAATGAAGGTGACATGTAGATGAAATTAAAGTAGGTTTATTGTGAATCTACTATCTATCTATACCATTTATCTACTATCTATCTATACCATTTAACCACTACCAAAATACCAATCTTATCCTTTTCCAACTAAATGTACTATCTATCTATACCATTTAACCACTACCAAAATACCAATCTTATCCTTTTCCAACTAAATAATTAGAGGATATTTAGGTAATTTCACTTTTTCAAATTTTTTCACTTTTTCACACAATTTTTCAATCTTTTTCACTCTCTCACACTTTTTCACTCTTTCTCCTCTTTCTTCTTCTAATTCTCTCATTTCTCTATTTTTCATACTTTTTCACTCTCTCTCTCAAAAGTATGAAAAATAGAGAAATGAGAGAATTAGAAGAAGAAAGAGGAGAAGAGAGTGAAAAAGTGTGACAGAGTGAAAAAATTTGAAAAAGTGTGTGAAAGAGTGAAAAAGTGAAAAAGTTTGAAAAAATGAAATTACCTAAATATCCTCTAATTATTTAGTTGGGAAAATGATAAAATTGGTATTTTTGTAGTGGTTAAAAGGTATAGATAGAAGATAGTAGATGCAATATTTTAAAAAAATTAAAAATGAAAAAGACTTTGAGTGCTGCATTGTTTTTTTTATAAACATAACAAGCAGTTTTGCATAAGCAGCTTATTTTAAAGAGTAACATTAATCATAGAAACTTGGACATATAAATTTGATACAAATCCAATTAATTAACACTATTCAATTTTGTGCATATATTTCTCACTGTGTTGTTTCCCCTGTTTATTCATAACTATTAATATTGTTGGCCTCACACATATCCTCTCGGTGGTTTTGTCTATGATTTGGCCTATTCTATTATCTATTATTATAATTATAATCTATTATGTAAGGGCTAACTCAATAATGTGTACTTAAATATTTGGTCACGTGACACTTATTCTTTTTCCAATAATCATTGGGGAGTTTTATTAAAAAATTAAAATTGCACATTAATTGTAATACTGAAAACAATAATAATTCATAAGTGCTCAAAGAGTCCGAAGGTCTCCCACGCCTTAGACTGGAGCACTTATGAATTATTATTGTTTTCAGTAGTATAAGAGTCCGAAGGTCTCCCACGCCCTAAAATTGTGTAACCAAAAAAGATAACAATAATAATTAACTCGATAAATATATCGTATGCTTCACTGGAACTTTGGAATGCGGAAGAATCCACCACTCATAAGAGTTCTAGACATGGGCGAATCCTCGTACTAGTGAGATTCTGCATATGTACCGACTCACTTTTGGGTGTCGATCTCTCTCCTAATGAAAATTTCTAGTAAGCAAAAGAAACTAAAACTCCTCACTTTTATAAACACTAGTGCAAAAAAGGGATTTAAAGTCAGGCGAAAAGGGTATTTAAAGTCAGGCGCCCGCTTGACTTTTATTAAGTCGACTTTGTATGTCAGGAGTTTTAAAGTCAAGCCATAGCCTGACTTCGTAAGTCTGATTTAAAGTCAAGCATTTATTTTGCCTGACTTCGTAAGTCAGTTTTAAAGTCAAGCATTTATTTCACCTGACTTCGTAAGTCTGTTTTAAAGTCAAGCATTTATTATTGCCTGAATTCGTAAGTATGATTTAAAGTCAAGCATTTATTCTTGCCTTACTTCGTAAGTATGATTTAAAGTCAAGCATTTATTCTTGCCTGACTTCGTAAGTAGTTTTAAAGTCAAGCATTATTGCGCCTGACTTTAAAAGTTTTTTTTTTCTTCAAATTTTTGGTTTAATCTCATATACACCCTGGTTATACGAATTATGTTCTCTTGATAATATTATTAGGAGAATATTTTAAGCATAATAGATAATGGCTCAAGGATAAAAAATAGATAATGGCTTAAGGATAAATATATGGTACAAATAGAAATGGTTCTATAGCATCCTATCACCAAATTACATTATGCATTAAATTCATTAAACCAAAATAATGTGAGAATATCATACAAAAGCAATACTTGAGTGCAATTCCTACTAAAAAGATTACTAAGTCAACAACAATAGAATTTTGCAGGCATGCAAGTACTTATACATCAAATGTAATACCATATATTTAGCCTTTGGTGGAGCTGCAAGAATTGCTTGCAACAAGTACATGTCTAAAAGGCTTGTAGGCAGAAAAGAAGTAAAATAAAATAAATAACTAATGGACATTGACATATATTTAGCCTTTGGTGGAGCTGGAATCAGCTGCCACATATCTTAGTACCACTGAGAATGTAGCCCCCAAATGCACTCATTTGCATGCACAAGTGAGTCCTTGATGGAAGCACCTGCATAAATGTATGATTAAATTGTAAAAAATGTAGAAAAATTTGGGAGAACAATAGAAAAAAAGTCACACTGAATATCCCACCCTGCCCAAAACCCCTCTATTTGGTTTTCATAACAAAGGAGTTCATATTTTATAATACATGTACAACTTCACAATATTGATGAGAATAACATATACCTGGTATTCACGTAGCCAAGGCTCTGATATTTGTAATCCAATGGCCATTTTCTCAAGTTGTAAATTGTGCATGCAAGTTGCAAGAGGCTGTAGTTTATACAGCAAACAAACAAGACTGTTAACAACTGAGTGAGTAGAATCATAATCTATTTAGTGTTTAGTGGCATAGGAAACATTTCAAGTTTTCAATTTTAAACACCCCCAAACCTACTACCCATATGATCTCCAGCTGTACACGATAGTTTATTTGATCATCTGTGCAACATTGTTTGAATCAATTATCAAAATGCTGCACTTAAATATTCACTACTATTTGTAATTTATCCTTCAAACCAATAGTTTCTACCTCAAAATCACGAAAGTACCTAGAGAGGTTCGAATCATACAGTTAGACTACAATTCTTTTAGGATGTAAGATTTTGAAAAACAAGAACGCAGCAGTGTCATGTATAAACATCAACAAAAATACACCTAGACTAAAATCAAATGATTAAAAAATAATCAAATCTATAAAATATAACTTTTATTGATGAGATAATGGTAGTTGTCCTTGTTTTGCTGATAAATCTGTAAATATTCATAGTTTTGTGGAAGATATATGTTGAATATGCTGTATTAATTAACTCCTATCGGAAAGAAAGCTACTGCAAGATTAGTAAGGAAGTAAATGATGCCTGCATGAAAACCCATTTCATGGTTAGTAAGGCAAACGCTAAATGATAAAACAACTCTTGACAAGGATTCTCAAGAAAATACTGTGGAACGACAACAAGTCTGTAAACGTCTGTTTAAATTAATGACTTGAATCAGTTTAAATTAGATTAAGATCTGAATTTCGACCTTATCTTATACTTCATATTTGTACTTCCATTTTCCTAAGCTGTAGCAGATTAGTTAGTATTTTCCTAACCAACCAACAAGTGTACTATTTAACAAGCATAACAAGAATAGCAAATGAAGTGATAAGTTACCTCCTGATATGCACTAGTCTTATCCTGTACTACAAAATTATCATCTTTAGCCCACGAAAGAATTCCCTCTCCCCTAACTGCAAGAATAGAGCTTAATCCCAGACCCAATTCCCCTGCAAAAACAAAAGTATCAGTGACCAATTACTTGATTACAAATGCTCACTCACTTATCATCAAACATCAAACATGAATTACAAATATGACAGTGGTACTAGTAAAGAATAACAATGAAGCAAGCAAGAACACTTACAAGGATGAAGGCCATCGAATCCGTCGAGAGTTTTGTCAGCATGAAACTGAGCCTCAGCAACAAGATGGCGGAAATCATCCCCTTTACTTTTTGGTACAACAACATCGAGGGTTTTGTTTGAACTTTCAGGTCCGAATCTGAGAGACACCTCGAAAACTCCTCAAGCCGCAAAATGGCACAAAAATTGCACAATCTGTCAAAACAAACAACTATATACAGAATAGCAAAAAGCAAACATTAAACATAAACCAGAATAGCAAAAAGCAATTAGCAAACAACTATCTACAAAACTACAAATTCAGTTATCATATACATAGCAGAATTATATTTCCCAATCATTTGCAGAAAATAAATTGATGGAAAAAGAAACAAAAAAGTGTCAAATGCTCAAACACAGACAGTGCCCTCAATCAAATTTTCAACCATCCTAAACTTTGTTAGCCAAAAAAGTATGAAGAAACCTTAGCTTCAATCATAAATTAACAATAATAATTTATAACTCGTGTATGGATGGATAATCTTAAGACATAGTTAAGCAATTTGAATTGCTAATGCAACACCATAGCAAAATAACATACCCAGATTTAAGTCACAGAATCTAAGAGAATGGAGGGTTATTTTGCATACCAGTGCTTCCACCAGTTTGACCAGATTCCCTGCAGAAGGATACCAAATTAATAGAGATCTCTATTTAAGGAAAAGAGCAGCCTCTGCCTCATGTTTCCTATCAAATGATCAATGGCTTTGTCCATATTTCTCCAACAAAATCATAAAACCAAGTTAAGGCAGCTGCAGAAACACAAATACAGACAAACTAAAACAGAACACCAGAATTATCAAGTGACACAAGAATTATCAGTAAAAAAAATTGAAAATTTCTATTATTTTTTTTAAAACAACTACAAAAGTAATCTTAAAAACTTTGCTAGTTAGAGTTCTTACCCTTGATGCTCTATCTAGCGATTGAACTGAATCAGCCCACGACGTTATGAGCCCCAAAATCAAGAAACAGCCCCTAATCCCTCCACATCTACAAGTTCAGCCACTGAGTGAATGAATGGTCTCCACATCTGCACCACTGCCAGAGACTTCTGCACCAGCCAAAGGTGGATTTGAAGCGCCTATGGATGTTGTCGGGAATATGGAAGAGGGCACACCCGAATCCCGGACATCAGAAAGCAAGGTATCCTCCCCATTCAGATAAGAATTCCCTTCACCTGAGTGCAGAGATGTGCCTTTTTCTTTTGCCCTGGCTAACTTCTCATATCCTTCTGAAAAAAGGGATATTATAAAAGGCATAAGCATTAAGCAATTAGTGCACCTATGCAAATAGGTACCATTCTTTTCTTCTCATAAATCTATACATCAACATCATCATCAATGGAAGGAGAGACAAGAAAAATGTTGAGATAAATTACTGCCAAGGACCAACTTCCCCAAAATCTAAAGCCTAATTGTGAAGGTCCAAAAATGGTTTTCCTGATATTGAAACACTATAATGATAGGGCAACAGGTTCCATCTCACATCGCGGCCATAATAAAAACACGAGTGGAATAGAATTATGTCAGTAAAAGATATAGCTGAATAAATTAGTTAGATTAGTCAATTCAACAACCTATTCCATCATGTTCATGAAGTAACTCATGTTACAAAAAACATAAAAGTAAAGATGTGAACAATAGAAGAAAACAGAAATAGAATAAAGGCAATATGTATTATGTATAGTCGATCTCCTCTTCATCATTTGTTGTTGCTGCAGAGCTTAATGCAGCATATCTTGGATCAAATTCGACATTATCGAGCCATGCATCCTGTAAGAGTCTTTGACAATTTAGTAACAGAATCAAAATGAAATAGTCATAAATCAAAAATGAAAAACAATAGAAATGCCTCACCTTGATCTCATTATCTCTTACATATTCAACAAAATAACCTTCTTCCTCTTTATCTAGGTTAAAAGGTTCAATTTGAATCCCATCGTCAACAAAATTGTCATTTTCCTGCCAACACACATCAACTATCACTTCCTGCCTATCGTTTACATGGACCCAAGAACTGATGAATATGGAAACAAAATGACTGTTAAAATTATTGTGACTTCAGGAAGGATTCACACTAAAAAAAGACCTTCGAACAACAGCCAACAAGCCACAAACTTCACAAGCATACATTTATACTACTAGAATCCATTAAAAATACTCCATAGTACTCTATCCAACAAAAAAGACTATTTTAGACAGAAAAATATTATCCGTACCAAGCTTTGCAAATTAATGAAACTTTCCAAGTGTTGAAAATTGGAATATACTAACATGTTGTATAAAATAGAGTAAATTCAAATTTCAAAGTGACAGCAGAGTGCAGAAACTGAAAATGAAAATTTCATCAACATCCATACATCACCTAAGCTCTAATATTTTAACCAACATCCATTCTAGATCATTAAATAATCAGCATTAATTTCATTGACATGAAAAAATTGCACATTGATCAACGTACTAGTCACTCTAGTTTTAATTTTTCAAATAAAAGTACAAGTCACTCAACATAATGATAATTTAACTTCTTTTCTAAGAAACATTATTATCCATCAACATAATAACTCAAGGAGAAAGTTTAAAAACAAACCTCATATGTTACTTCAGCAGCTGATATGTTGTTTGAGATACCTCGATTGTCTTCACTAAAGAGCTCGGCAGTAATTTGACTCCTGCGTTTCGTCCGCTCTTTGGCAGCAACAACGGGGTTTGTCAAGTCAGTTGGTTCCTCCTCAACTTTTACTTTGTCCACCACTATTTCAACTCCCGGCTTCACTTTCTTACCCTTTGGAAACCTCACCTATTTTGCTCTGTGTAAATTAATATATTCAAAGTAAGTGTCATAAAAATTCAATCCCAAAAATTCATTATAACAATCTGGAGCAAAAATCTACACAAGAAGACACGCATACAACGCATGGCATCTAGTGGGAAGTGGGAACACTAAAAGAGCATCATAGATCCTATTAATGCAATAGAAAGCATACAACTTCTTAAAGAGTATGTATAACAAGCATTATTATGGGTTATAGTAAAGTCTCTTCAAATAATGCGGCGTTTAGGGGCTATAAATTTGAACTTGGTGGAAGTTGGGGGTAACCCACTCGCTAATAATCCCAAAATCAAAACAACAAAACAGCTAGTATCTAATAACTCATGTCAAAAAATGAGCGCTAAAAATTAATGAAAAAATTCAATGGTAATGAATCGGATTAGGGTTTATGAGTCAACAAGAGAGAGAGAGAGAGAGAGAAGAGAAATTACGGTGGCTTTTTGTTGAAGAGAACGAAATAATCTTACAAACGAAAGAATTTGTGTTAGGCCCGACAACAGAAGCCATCGTCTGATCCTCACCAACCACTATGCTTCCGAATCATCGCTCCACAGCTCGCCGCACCTCCTACGACCACTACGCTTCCGATCAACACCAGATCTGCGCCAGGGCAGCAGCGAGACACAGCGCAACACCGATCTGCGCGTCAGCTTCTTGCTCCTGCGCCAGGGCGTCCATGAGCGGCGTAAGGAGTGCGACAGAGATAGTATATGCCGGTGAGAACGCGAGAGGAGTGAGGCGTGAGAACACAAGAGGAGTGAGGCGTGAGAACGGGTTCTGAGAGTGTACTGCGAAGGAGAGGGTTCAGAGAGTGTGCGAAGGAGATAGGTTCTGAGAGAGATAGCTAGGGTTCTGAGAATATGCGGAGGAGAGGGTCTGAGAATGCGAGAGGAAACGCGAATGAAAGTGAATTAATTAATTCTATTTTAGTACTTTAGAAGTCAGGCGTGTATTCGCCTGACTTTAAAACTTTACCTCTTAATTACAAGTTTGCCACTGTGTCTACTTGTGTAGTCACACGTCTGATAGCATGACTTTAAAAGTCTAATTTTTTTTCCTATTTTTCACTTTAGAAGTCAGGCGTGTATTCGCTTGACTTTAAAACTCGCGAGTTTTGCCTCTTAATTACAAGTTTGCCACCGTTTCAACATATAAAGTAAGGCATCTGAGCGCCTGACTTTAAATGTCCAATTCTTTTCCTGATTTTGCACTAGTGAAAACACCATTTTGTATTTTGGTTTCACCGATTTAACAATTTTGCACCCAATACCTAAGATTTTTATTCTTCATTGCAATCACTTTTGATGTTTCCACATCCATTGTGATTATTTACACTCTAATCTGTGTTGACACGGTATTCCCAGGTTTGAATCCCACAGTGGACAAACTTGGTGTTGACCAATACGAAATTTGATCCTAAGCACGAGCGGAAATTAGTATTTCGTTGAAAGCGTTGGGACACTCCATGGATAGTCAGTAATGATCGGAACAAAAAAAAATTCACTCTCATCTTAGTGTTTTTCTCCGTATTACTTTTCACATTTTTACTTCACAATATTAATTTTCACGATTTTACTTCTCAACAATAAAAATTATTATTAACTTTAAGTTTTCTAAAGAAATTATCTCTGTTATCTAGGATCTTTGATACGTGTCATACCCCAATTTTGTCCGCCCAAGTCAAAAACATTTTTTCAGAAAAAATAGAACAATAAGACAATTCATAATGTGTGGAAAATAGGGGATTTGTGCATTTATGTGTATTCATCCCCTATTTCACATTTTTTTTATTTGAATTATGCGCGCGCGTCAGTCGTAACTGCGTGAGCTGCCCCGTGCCCTTGTCATTTGGCACGTGTTTTTATTTTCAAAAAGGCCATTATGAATTTTTGGCACCCAAAAACATTTTTCTTAATTTTCAGGAATTTTAGAAAATAAAATAGTGCATATTTTTGCATTTTTTAGGCATTTAAATAAAAGCAAATTAATTATTTTTGGACCAAGACCAGGTCAATGACGTGGCATACATGTTACTCTACTAAGGGTAATTTTTGTATAATTTTTGGAAAGAAAATCCTAGTCTAAAATAATTAAAAATGCATTTTCCCCATTTTTAGTGCATAAAAAACTCAAAAAAGACCATTAAATATTCCCCAATTATTAAATGACAATTTTTATTGTCTAGATTAATTAAAGGGAATATTTTATGGTGCTCAAGTATATATGACACATTTTTAATAGGTGCACTTTCACTTCCATGCCCAAAAATTCAAAATTCAAAATTCAAAATTCAAAAGAAGGAAGTGTCCTCAATAAGACAAAAGACCAAAAACAAGTTTTTTTCTCTCTCTCTCTCTCTCTCTTCCCCCACAATTTCGAAATTCCCTCTCCCTCTCTCTCTCTCTCCACAATTTCTTCCACACTCTTCTATTCCTTATTCCTTAAGAATATGCTTTATACTATCCTTAACTTTTGGTGACCATCACTCACTCCCACATGGACTCATGCCCTTTTTTGTAAATAACCCCACACTCTCACACTCACCTCTTCATTAGAAAATGCAAACTTACTTGAAATAGAACATTTCATCCCCATTCTACCCTTAACCCTATTTTCACCTAGACCCATATATAAGCCTACACTCCAAAATAACAAGGAGGAGGCCTCATTTTCACCCTAGCACACCAAAAACCTCTCCCTTTTCCTCTCAAGGTCGAAGCCACTACCACCCTCCTCCTTCATCCATTTTTGATTTTCTCTTCACCCAAACACCACCATCTCACCTCACTCTCATCCCTCTTTCACATATCTTCTCCATTTTCCGTTCAAGTTCAAACATCATCATCAAGGAGGGTTTTCATCAAGTCTTCGTGGGTTGGAGTTGAAGTTCCTTGGAGGTTTTTGTTGATTTGTGTTCTATTTCTTCATCTCATTGCATTTCCTAGCTTGGATTGGAGGTAAAAAACCCTAAAACTTTGCATCATCTTTAAATTTCTTGCATAAACTCTCTTCTCCTCATCTCAACTCCTTCATATCTTGTTGTTGTTGCTTTGAGGAGCCATCTCAAACATTATTGACAAGCACTTAGGGAGGCTTGGGTGTTTGAGGTGGCTCCTTGGCTTTGAAAGAGTTGTTCTTGTGTTTTCTCATATTTTCTTGCATATTCACTCTTGTTTGCATAATTTTTGGTCAAATAAAACTCATTTTCCATGCCAATTAGCTTCGGCCAAGAAGGGGAAATTAGGATTCTTATGTGTTCTTGCTTATTTCATGAGTTGTAATTGAATGATTGCTTGAAAGTTGTCATTTGATTGTGTTTGAGTAAATGCAAGTTGTGCAATTGTGTTTGTTCACTTTTTACCATTTTACTTTACCACTTCATTAACTATTTACCAAAAACATAAAAAGATTTTACCATTTTACTTTTACCTCTTCATTAAGTTTTTACCAAGAGTTTTTACCATCTCATAAAACATAAAAACATTTTTACCTTCATGCATCAAAACATTTTTTACCTCATTCATTAAAACATTTTCATCTCATCTCATAAAACATTTTTTCAAAACATTTTACCATCTTGCATCCATGAGTTTTTACCCTATTGCATTAATAAGCTTTATGCGCATACTTCAATAAAAACTAGGGTTTGGATTTGATCCTAATTGCTTGCCTTAAGAATTAGATTGATGATTGGCAAGAGGATTCACACTTGTGCACTTGTGCACACTAATTTAAGTGTTGAGAATTGGCCAAAGTGATTTAACATGCTTTGGCGCTTTGATTGCTAAGATGACTTGCTTATTGAGGGTTTGCCAATGATCATACTTGAGGCTACTCTTTTGAATTCATTTGTACCTACCACTTCCTTGCCTACTCTCATGTGGAATTATCAATACTTAGATAGGCCCATCCCATACATTGCATCTTCCACTAGATGTGCATTTAGATTCCTTTGCGTTTTGTAGAAATATTTGAGTATGGTTCTCGCCTAGCATCTTCCATTAGATGTGCATTTAGGTCCAATCTTGCCTACTCTTGCATTTTTGCTTAATGCCCAATTCAAGTTCCTTCTTTGCCTATTTATGTGTTGTGGTTTAATATGTGTAGTCTAGGCTAGTGTTTGCTCAAGAATTCAAATGAGATTAATTGCAAGTTATGACCATGTTGTTGTTTGCCTAAGGATTCGATTTCAATGATTGTGCCATGCTTGAATCTCCAAATCTTTTTGCATTCGTTGTTTTCTTTTCTAAATAGCTTAGCATGAAAATGGTAATTAGTGACAATCACCCATAACCTTTGTTAGTTTGATTGTCCTAAGAGCCTAAGTTTCAAAAAAGATGTTTTCATATGCATAAACTACTAGTGATAATCACCCATAACCTTTGTTAGTTTGATTATCATGAATGCTTTCGATTTCAAAAGATATTTTCCTAAGCATCGAAGTCATAGCAAGTACTAGTGATGGCCACCCATAACCTTTGTTAGTTTGGTCATCATGAAGGCTTTCATTTTTCAAAAGAGATTTCTACATGCACTTAAGTGGGTTCTGGTAATGGTCACCCATAACCTTTGTTAGTTTGATCATTATGAACGCCCTCCACTTTTCAAAACCAAAGCAAAAAGACTTTCATTTTGAAGGCTCCTTAGAACTACGTCGCTTTGATTCCCATTTGGGATACGTAGGAGCGAGTCACATTCTCGTCAAGCGCACTCATAAAAAGTTTAGCATTTGCATAACAAAAAGAAAAGAGTTATTTTCATAACAAAAAAGAATCACTTTTGCAAACCAAGATCATTTTCAGAACGAAAACCTTTTCCTTTCTAAAAACATTTTCAACCCATCGTCGCTAGTGGCTAATCAGAACCTTTGTTCGTCTAGCCATTGGTGGCGATGTCTTTTTCCCAAAAAGAACAACAAGCGATGATCACTCATAACCTTTGTTAGTTTGATCATTCGTGTCAATCAATCTCTTTCGAAAACCACTTTCAAAAAGGCAAATAAAAACGGGTTGCTACTAATAGTCAATCAGAACCTTTGTTCGTCTGACTGGTGGTAGTGACTCTCATTTTCAAGAGTACTTAGCAGTGATTACCCATAACCTTGGTTAGTTTAATCATTCACTAAATACTCGTCCTATTTCGAAAACTCACTAAAAAGATAAAAGACAAAAATCTTTTTTTCAGGACAAAGAAGAACTACGTAGCTTTGAGTTCTCCATCGCACCGGGAGATACGTAGGAGCGGGCCATGTCCCGTCAAGCGTTTTTTCTAAAAAAATCATTCTTCCCCCTTTTTTTTTTCATAATAAATATAGATTTTCATTAAGAATTTTTCAATAAGAAGTAGAGAGGCCAAATTAAGTATTTTCAAGTCAACACACTAAAACCACACTTAATTAAAGGTTCCCTCTCAGTAGAGAGGACGTGTGGGGTGCTAACACCTTCCCTGCGCGTAACCGACCCCCGAACCCTGTTCTCTAGTTTCGTAAGACCAATCGCTTTCCAAAAAGGTTTTCCTAGTATTTTCCTTAATAAATATTGGTGGCGGCTTCATTGTTTTAAAAAGTTGTGAACGAGGAAGGTTCTCCCTCGGAGACTTTTTCGGGCGCAACAATACGCCACATGTACTTGCAGACTCGCGAACTTATGAGGTTTCATTAGCTAACAAAATATTCAAAAGTACTCGGTAAAGCAAAGCATTAGCTACTGAAGAGTGGAAAATTCTTTTCATATCATAATATATCAACAAGGAAGAAGTGTTTTCTAAGACAAGTTGCATCATTTAGTAAAAAAGAAAAGGCTTAAATACCATTTTAGTCCCTGCAATTACACCGAATATCCATTTTAGTCCCTGTAAAAATATTTCTTTTAAAATAGTCCCTGCAAATATTTTTTAATCTGTTTTGGTCCCTGCTATGATTTTTATACTGATTTGGCATATTTTAGCGGATGTGGCAGGGACCAAAACAGATAAAAAAATATTTGTAGGGACCAAAACAAATAAAAAAAGTATTTGCAGGGACCAAATCAGTATAAAAATCAGTGGAGTCGATCCCCAGTGGAGTCGTTTTTTATCACATTGAGAAACATCTAAGACTTTTAAGAAATTTGTATAATTGGTGAAATTTTGTGTTTGTAGGATTTAATTTTTTTTTATTTTTTTTTAAAAATTTCCGACGGATTTGCGACGGAAATTTGTGACGAATTTGCGACGGAAATATTTGCGACGGAAAAATCCGTCACAAAATATTTGCGACGAGCGTTTTTGCAACGGAATTTTGTCCGTCGGAAATGCCGTCGGAAATGTTATTTTGTGACGGAATTTCCTGCATTTGCGATGGATATTTCCGTCGCAAATCAGCGATTTTCTTGTAGTGTCAAAAGAGTTCTAGACATGGGCGAATCCTCGTACTAGTGAGATTCTGCATATGTACCGACTCACTTTTGGGTGTGGATCTCTCTCCTAATGAAAATTTCTAGTAAGCAAAAGAAACTAAAACTCCTCACTTTTATAAAACACCATTTTGTATTTTGGTTTCACCGATTTAACAATTTTGCACCCAATACCTAAGATTTTTATTCTTCATTGCAATCACTTTTGATGTTTCCACATCCATTGTGATTATTTACACTCTAATCTGTGTTGACACGGTACTCCCAGGTTTAATCCCACAGTGGACAAACTTGGTGTTGACCAATACGAAATTTGATCATAAGCACGAGCGAAAATTAGTATTTCGTTAAAAGCGTTGGGACACTCCATGGATAGTCAGCAATGATCGGAACAAAAAAATTTTCACTCTCATCTTAGTGTTTTTCTCCGTATTATTACTTTTCACATTTTTACTTCAGAATATTAATTTTCACGATTTTACTTCTCAACAATAAAAATTATTATTAACTTTAACTTTTCTAAAGAAATTATCTCTGTTATCTAGGATCTTAGATACGCCACATGTACTTGCAGACTCGCGAACTTATGAGGTTTCATTAGCTAACAAAATATTCAAAAGTACTAGGTAAAGCAAAGCATTAGCTACTGAAGAGTGGAAAATTCTTTTCATATCATAATATATCAACAAGGAAGAAGTGTTTTCTAAGACAAATTGTATCATTTAGTAAAAAAGAAAAAGACAAAACTCCGTTGGTTCAGTTGGAAATGACTCAACTCACATTTTACAAGGACATAGGTTTGAATCTCACTGCCAATATGAAGATTTCGTTGGTGGATAATATATAGGCTTAATTACAGTTTTGGTCCCCCTATTATGACTAATTCTCGATTTTGGTCCCTGAACTTTTAATTTGACGATTTTGGTCCCCCTATTTTCCCAATTTGTAAAATCAAGGTCCCCCACCCCAATTTTGACTGACTTATCCTACGTGGCAGCCCACGTGGACTGCCACGTAGGCACACCCCCACCCCCACCCCCCTCCCCCCCATCCCCCCTCACCTTCTTCTTCCTCGTGACCCTCTTCCCCTCCCCCTCCACTGTTCCCCTCCCCCCTCCCACCCCCCACCACCGTGAACCCCCCTCCCCCTCCACTGTTCCTCTTCCCCTCCCCCTCCAACCCCCTCGAATCCTCTCACGCTTCTCCCACCCCCTCGCTCGCAGATCCAACAACCACTCACCACCGATTCCCTCTCACCTCCCTCCTCTCTCAATCACCGATTCCCTCTCACCACCGTCCCTCTCTCAATCACTGATTCCCTCTCACCACCGTCCCTACTGTCCCTCTCTTCGCATCTCCCTCTCTCGCTCGTCGCTCTCTCTCTCTCTCTCTCAGTCGTCGCTCTCGCTCTTCCCCGCTCGTCGCTCTCCCTCTCTCGCTCGTCGCAGATCGCTCCGGTAACCACAGAACAGCCGCCGCAGCCACTACCGGAGCACAGTTCCAACTCTCACTCTAGCAGCGAAGGGGGTGGGGGGGTGGTGCGAAGGGGGTGGTGCGAAGGGGATAGGGGTGGTGCGAAGGGGGTGGGTGGGGCGGGGGGGGGGTGGGGTGGGGTGGGTGGGGGGGGTGCGCCTACGTGGCAGTCCACGTGGCAGTCCACGTGGGCTGCCACGTAGGATAAGTCAGCTTTCAAATTTGACCAATTAAGATGGGGACCTTGATTTTTCAAATTGGGAACATAGGGGGACCAAAATCGTCAAATTAAAAGTTCAGGGACCAAAATCGAGAATTGGTGAAAACAGGGGGACCAAAACTGTAATTAAGCCTAATATATAAATACCTCTGTAAGTGCCTAAAAAGCCTTGAGGCTTTCTCTGACCTTGATGAGCTCTCGAGACCCAACTCATCTAAAGTTATATGTAACCAAAGAAATTACATCATTAATGCACATGAAGTTCTCACAAGGTAAAATGAGAAAAAGGACATCATGTCACCAATGATCCTAACTAGAAGGAGGCTAGTCAAAAAGAAGTCCAGCTATACTATCAAAAAAGGGGTTCAAGTAGATAATGGGAGTTATTTATATGGTGTAAATGATGGGATAGCATTATGTGTCTTTTTCAAGAGTCCATTTATAATGAAATGGATGTTACCGGAAGCCCATAAGAAGACGGCCCAACTGCCGCCAAATATGACAAGCCAATGAAAGTTTCCAAATGTCTCAAAGGATGATAATTTCATTTCATCCATTGAGTGATAGCATTTCTGTTAGGATTCTTTATGATCTGTCATGGAGTTGGTTATTTCATATAAAATGTGTTGTCACCAAGTTATTGAGTTTGTTAATTATTTCTGCCCTATTCTATTATTTCGTTCTTTTGTAAGAGTGGTAAATAGGGGTGTGATTTTGCTACTCAGTTAAAAAACATAAATTCCGGATGTTTCAACGGTCATTTTTGTTCATCGATGGTGACTGGTGAGCCTCTTCACTGCCAGAATCACGACCATCATTCGGCAAAAGATGGTCATCAACCAATATCCACCAGAATCTTCCATGTATAAAAAGGTGATTTCTATTTTGCAAAGCATTTGAAACCGCCAGAATATACTAATAAAGATAGTTAATTTTATTGTAAAACCCGGCGGTTTTAATCGGCATATATACATAGTAAAACAGGGATTTTAACCGTCCCATTTTACAATTCTCTTGTTCTAAATATCGTAAATATCGGTAGTTTTAGCCGCCATTATTTTAATAAAAAATTGGCTAAATAGCACTTTTGTCCTTTAACTTTGCTCTAGATTTCATTTTGGTCCGTTATCTTTTTTTTGGTCCGTTTTGGTCCTTCATCTTTCGTTTAGGTTTCATTTTGGTCCCTGCCGTTAGTTTTTGTTAACAGACGCCACACTGGCAGTTAACTACTGACGTGACGTCTTAAGTGTCACTGCTGACTTGGAATTCTTTAAATGATGTGGCATATAAGGGACCAAAATGAAACTTCAAAAAATATGAGGGACCAAATTGACAAAATTAACAAATTTGGAAAAACACCCCATTCTTCATCTTCATCTTCTCCGGCGAGCCACCACCACCACCACCACAAACAGTGACATCACCTCTCTCCCTCCCCCTCCCTCTCTCTCTCACTCTCTCTCTCTCTCTCTCATCAAGAACACCAAGAATAGCAATAATTTTTAGAATTCTCAATTCTTCACCAAATCAACCAAATGAATAATGCATTTCATGCGAAATTTCACAAGGAATTAGAATACATCACCAATTCACACAAAAAAGTGGAAGAACTTAACCGAAAACGTGATTTTCAGAGGCAAACGCGTTTTTGGTTTTGCAAATTGGGGAAACGTTCAAAACTCAACCAAAATTCACCAAACCACTTGCAATAGACTCGAAATTGGTGCAGTAACTGATTGTCAGTAAAATATTTCAACAAAAATGATAAAGAATTGAGAACGAAATGGAAATATAGATTCGCGTTTTACGGTTTTTTTGGCGCGTTCATTGACGAAGGGAGAGAGAGGGGGGAGGGGGAGAGAGAGAGAGAGTGTGGCGATGTCACTGTTTGTGGTGGTGGTGGCTCGTCGGAGGTGGTGGTGGCTCGCCGGAGAAGATAAAGATGAAGATTGGGGTGTTTTTCCAGATTGGTTAATTTTGTCAATTTGGTCCCTCATGTTTTTTTTAAGTTTCATTTTGGTCCCTTATATGGCACATCATTTTATGAATTCCAAATCAGCAGTGACACTTAAGACGCCACGTCAGCAGTTAACTGCCAGCGTGGCGTCTGTTAACAAAACCTATTGGCAGAGACCAAAATGAAAGACGAGGGGCCAAAACGGACAAAAAAAGAGATAAAGGACCAAAATGAAACCTAGAGCAAAGATAAAGGACCAAAAGTGCTATTTAGCCTAAAAAATTCTCAATTTTAACCCACAAAAAATAAATAGACGAGGCAACCCACCTTTTAGACTCTCATGAAACTTCTTGCTCCCTACCTAAAATTCTCTGGTTGAACTGTGGGTCAGTACGAAATACATGATAACCTTAGAGTAATATAGATTATAGACCTCTGATGAAGCTGGATTTTATCCGTTTCGATAGTGTTGGCGGCATAGTTTGGATATTCAATATATCCCAATGTTTTTTATTACTGGTGCACTCTTAAGGATGGGCATACTTAAGTTGCATCGTCTAACAATGACGAACTGCCCTTAGTTGGCTTTAATGCATGTGTTTTAATGGCCAAATTTCATCTTGCTCTGATTTTTGGTATTTTGAGGTGTGCTTTGCTCCTTCCTTTTATGACGACCTAAGAGAACTCCGGTAGGGTTCCTTAGTGAGTTCTTCGGAGTTCTTGGTGGTTCACCATTGGAGTGCTTCAATTGCAACCAAGATGAGGTCTACTTAAGCATTGAATTCTCATATAAGTTCTTAGCAATTTTTAGGACCAAAAAATGATTTGGAATAAGAGAAAGTGGTTGTGGAACACACTTACACAATGGAGACTAGGACCAAGTTGTACCTAGGGCTGTTCATGGTTCAGTTCTAAAGGTGAACTGCACCGAACTGAACCGAACTATTAAGACAGTTCGACCGAACCGAACCGAACCGAACTGTCTTAGCAGTTCGATGAACCGAACTGAACTGTTTTAATAGTTCGGTTCGGCAGTTCGAGCTCGAACCGAACTGTTTAAATTTTGAACTTTTTTCCAAAAAAAAATTTTCGGACTCAACAATTCGAAAAAAAATTAAAATTTAAAACAGTTTGGTTCGAACTCGAACTGCCGAACCGAACTATTAAGACAGTTCAGTTCGGTTCGGTCGAACTGCTAAGACAGTTCGGTTCGGTTCGGTCGAACTGACTGAACAGTTCAGTTCTAAACTATCAGCAAAAGTTCAGTTAATTTTGGTTCAATTCGGTTCAGTTTGGCAGTTCAGTTCAATTTTTTGGTTATGATGAACGGCCTTAGTTGTACCATTAGAGTCAAAAGTTGGTAAGTTGTTTAAATGTATGGGCAAAGTGGGTCTTGTAACACCTGAAATTAATATGTATATGTACATGTGTGAATATAGCAGCCAGTTTTTTATAAATCTGTTTTCCAATATTTTTCGTTAGTAATTTCTGTCAAACAAATAATTTCGAAAGGGATGAGATAAGAGGACTCGAATTAGATCCTGTGTTCACCAGTTGACAGGTTTATACTGCAAACCCCAAATTGTGTGCTTTTCGAGAAGGAAGATGGCGTCGAAAGAGAATTCAGTTACACAATCAAATGAATCAGGGATTCTAGGTGATTGTTTGACTAAATTCGAAGTACTAGGTACTATAACAAAACACGGGAATCACACCCGAAGCGGGTAGAACATCGCGAATCCTCCAAGTACTCAGCACGAAAGTTATTGAAATGAAAATAAAATAAAGACAAAACTCAAGCAATTCACGGAAATCAATCCCAAGTGGGAAAGAACATCGCGAATTCCCCGAGTGCAAAGAGTTAAGTAAGTAAAATCTAGTTATAAAAGCAAGATAAAAGAGGACAAGAGTGAAGCACTCGATTGTCAAAGAGAAATTGCATTGAATTGAAAATAGTTTGAAGATAAAAGGGTTGTTGGCTCAGACATACATTGTTCACCACTTGTAGCCATAGATCCTGTGTGATCGGATGTGTTAGGCGTAATAGGTCACTGAATGTTATGAAATCACTCGGAGTTCTTCGTACAAACTACTATTTACAGAGTTACAAGCAAGCAACTACTACGTTGAATGATGGACACTTGTCGTTATTGAAAGCGAATAAAAATTAAACTGACTATTGGTCGATGATGATTGATGTCGCGTGTCCTCTGGCGTCTGGATTCTTTGCACTTGTCCCTGCGTGTTGAATCTTATCCAAGGCAACTGCCTCAACCGCCCTTGCATAGTGTTTTGATCTTCGAAACTCGCCTTCAGGTCTTCTTCGAGATCACAGCTGTTTTGTCGAATCTTTTTGTTTTTCAAACGTTCCCTCCTTCAAGCTTTATTTAATAGTCTTTGCTGACGTGTCCTTGTAGCTAATTTCGAATGTGAAATTTGGCTACAATAGATGCCCCTCAAATGTTTGGTCTCGTTTGTAGGGAAAGAGAGTAAACATTTCGATAAGTTTTTTTTAACTGTCCGTGAATTGTCAAACACCACTCCTAGTCATCAGGGATTAATCATCATTGAACACCCCGCGTCGCGCACGATACCCCACTACTTTTGGCGTTGTTCCCGCTAGTTATGTGAACCAGCTTTTGAATGCTCTTCATTCATCAATAGCAGTTAATAAATTTATATATATATATATATATATATATATATATATATATATATATATATATATATATATATATATATATATATATATATATATATATATATAAATGCTTGTCCCTTTGTATGAATTCTACATTAATTTTTAATTTCTTGCCTTCTGCTCAAATGATTCCTTCTTCCCTTAACCATCGAAGTTAAACCCATGTAACCTCATTCCTTTTTGGTACGGTATTGTTATACCTTAATTTTGTCTGCTAGATTAATATAATTAGTTTTAATTATCTAATTTCATTCTCCTACAGGAGTAGAGATTATTTGTACATTTTGCAATTATGTTTGTTAAAAATAATAACATTGTGGATACCTAATTTTAACAAGTATTTTTATTGTTTTGAAAAAATCGCAAAAAGAAAAATGACTTATTGTGCATCTTACTATTTTAATTGCATACGCGTATCATTTCATGCTCATCGGTGTTTTTGCATTTATTTGTAGTAGAACATTTTTTTAATGAAACAAAAAATCAGATTTATTTCAAAAATAATAAGTTAACTTCTTCAGTTTTTTTTAACAAAAACTATAATCCAAAAAGTACAAAATATACAAAATATTTTGATAAAATTAAAAAGGGTTAAATATGTTTTTGGTCCCTACAAAATTAGCTTCTTCTAAGTTTAGTCCCTACATTAACAAAATAGGTGTTTTGGTTCCCATCTTATTTTTTTCGTTTTCATTATTAGTCCTTGACGTTAATTATTGCTGATTGGACTAACAGAAATCATGACTGGACATGCCACGTGGACATTTTAATTGAGGTGGCGTCCATGTGGCATGGTTACTCATATTTTTTATTATTTATATTTACTTCTGTTTAAATAAATTAATTTTTAAATAAAGAATTACAAAAACAAAAAACACTGTTTGTTCTTCTTCTTCAAAACACAAAGTCGGTTTCTTCTGCACACCCCATCACCTACCCCCTTTTCATCGCCTCCGACAAAGCCGCCATGGAAGCCGATTTTCTCCTACTGTCTTCCCCATCTTTTTCCGTCATTTTAACCCAAGACGATTTGAAGAAAATCGCCGCGTACAATTCCGTCGAATTCGGCATGGTTCTCAATCTCGAAACTAGATCAACAGCCAAGCACGCTGTAGCACGAATCAGCGAGCTTCTCCGTCAAGGAAAACTTAAGAACGTCATACGTATACCCACTTCTACCCAAACTCATGAACAAGCCCTATCGCTAGGAACTCCCCTTTCCGATCTTGATTCTCACCCTGTTGTTGACCTCGCTATTGACGGCGCCGAAGTTATTCGTTGTTTATCTCACCCTGTTGTTTTTCTATTGCAGATATAAAAAAAAAAAAACTACCCAAATAGATAAAAAAAATGACATAGAAAATATATGGATGAAAGGAAGAGGACAACCGACACACCTATGTATGAGTGACTTGTCATAAAAAGTAATGGTGGACAAGTAACTGAGACCACCCGAAATCGTATAATACGAATAGTCAGTGGCAGAAATAGATGACTTTTTATAGACTAAGATATTTATATTAGTACGGAATTGGTCAATAAAACATAAGCATATCATTAGTCAATATATATATATATATATATATATATATATATATATATATATATATTCATCAGATTGTAGAAATAAATACTTGTGATCTTATCAAGTAGAGATAATTACGTATATTTATCTCACTCATATCACAATGTATTATTTCTTCTATTATTGTATTACGAAAAAACATATAATTTTGTCTTTTAGTTATTGAGGTATTAAAGTGTATCATATATGAGTGACAATCATGTGCTTAGTTGGTAAGAGCTATCGAAAAAGTATCTGAGAAGTATCATTAGTTGGTAAGAAGTATCAAAGATGTATCTGAAAAGTATCAAGTCAAATATTTTTTAAAAAGAGTTAAAAAATTATTAGATACTCTTTGGGTACGTATCGGGAAGTATCGGGCGCGTATCGGTATCGGATACGTATCCGACACGGGTACGTCTCCATTTTTGAAGTATCGGGGCTTCATAGGCCCACATGCATAGCTAGCCTACGCATAGCTAGCCTACTAATGAGAGCTTGGATGGAAGTCACAAATATCAAGACTTACTTTGGGAAATTCCTAGACATCCTAACTCTAGGGTTTTCTATTTCCTTGTAATAGTTTTAAATAAATGTAGGATTTAATTTCTAGTGTAATGTGCTTTTGATTTGAGCCTTGTTGGCAATAGAATAGGTTAAGGTCTTTAGTTACTTTGATGTGGCCACGGGCCTTGTTTTCCTATCTCTAAGTGGATCGCATGGTGGGCTTAGGATCCATTAAACCCAACATATAAATACTATTCCACTCCTTGTAATTGGGAGACTTTTGATGAAATAGAATTCTGAATTTTTGAGAGCTTAGTGTTTTCTCTCCCTTGGTTCTTGGAATGGAACCTTGAGCACCTACCTTTGAGGCTTGGAGAAGCTCAAAGCGGCGTGTGGTCTTCATCTCCTTCCCACGGAAGAAGTGGCAGACATCATTCTCCACTTCATCTCTATTCTTTCCACATTTGATTCTTTCTTTACTTTTGTGTTCTTCAAGTAAGTGTCATCATCTAATCTTGAAATTGTGTTATTATTGATCTTCATGACATAGAGATTCATAGAGATTTGTAATTTTCTAGATCCTAAATTTAGTGATGCATGTGTGGATTCACATTAAGTGGTATTCAGAGCTACATGAATCTTACAAATTTTTGAGTCTTAATTCAGTTTTGGTTTCAATATTTAATGAAAAATTTGGTACAATTTTTTCTCTCACACATTTTCAATTTTGGAGTCATTTTTGGTTTTGAGTAATTTAAATTTTTGATTCCAATTCTTGAAAAATTTCTTTGTTAATGTGTTAGATCTGAATATTTGATCCTCAAATTCAGTTAGATCTCAAAATTGAAGTTCAAATTGATCAAAAAAAATCAGATCTAGTTTTAACTAAATTGGAGAGAAAGTTAGTTACAAGAAAGTGTTGCCAAAGTTCGAATTTCAGCAACACTGTTTAACACGTTTTGTTGTCTAGTTAATTCGAAATTTCGTTTTTTTCTATCTGTTGATTTCGTTCCAATTTCGTTTGTGAGTTTTGTTATTTGTGGAATTTGCAACATATTTCACACTTTTTTTGAGTAATTTGAGCAAGAATTGATTAATTTCGAGTCAAGAAAAGCTTCAAAACGTAATTTCATTTTTCGATTTCTTCCTCATTTCTTGTTCGATTTTGATGAAATTCGTTGTCTATAATCACTCTATGCTGTAATTTCGCACCATTTGCAACTGGTTTCATGAATTTTTATGGAGTTTGGAGCATATCCCAATTCCAAAACCCCAAACACGTTTTTGACTGAATTTTCTCGTTTTCAGTATGTTCTTCTGATTTTTGGTGTAAATTGATGATAGATTCGAGTTCCTCATAAAATTTCGCATGAAATAGAGTACTCATTTGCTTAATTCGGTTGAGAATTGAAATTTCCGGAAATTTTGGTTTGAAGGTTTGAATCTTCATCTTCAACCTTTGTTTTCAAAAATCACTTTTCTGCATAAGTGCTTATTCGGGTCTAAAAGTTGCATAGTTGTATTCCTTATGAAAAATTGAGTAAAATGGAGTCAAAATTGGTCTAATTTGGTTGAGCATTGGATGAGATAACACCCTTGCAAGAAATCAAATATTCATAGTGTTTTTAGTGTTCTTTATATTGTTCTTGAATTTCTGAAAATTAAATATTCTGTTTGATCCAATTTTTTTGTTTTCAAAACTTCAAAATCTGTTAGGGAACTCAATACAAGTACAAATCAAGTGATTCAAAAGCCATGTAGCTTGTTTCAAAATCTACAATATTTTGAGACATTGAAAAAAATATTCCAGCAAAAAGAAAAACAAAAAAAAAAAGAAAATAGCAAAAACAAGTATTATATTGTATTAAAAAAGGCTTCTACCTATCACTTGTGCATCAAATAAATTCTGAAATATTCTGAAAAAATTCCCTGAGATTGGTAACATTTTTTGGATCACTGAAAAAATTTCCTCAAAATATTTTGACCATAGTTGGACCATTTTACCCTTAGGGCTTGGTTTGCTCATTAATTGACATTTTCTTGGTTCATTGCTTCCATTCTTTTTGAGTCTCTTTTTTGTTGTTTAAATTTGTCTTTAAATACTCTACATTTGGTTTAGATTTTCTAATTGTTTGTTTTTGAATTTAGTCTTTTAAAATTCCTAAGTTTGTCATAGTAGTTTCTTCCTTTCTTGTCATTCTTTGGTGATAGACTATACCCCCTTTGAGATTTCAAGTAATATCAACATCAAAGGTGGAAAGAGGCTTTTGAGGTTTCTCTTCAAGGTCTAAATGAGGATAAGAGTGACTTGAGTGACTTACTTACACTCTGTGTGTGACCAAAAAATCCTTGGGTGAGAGTGTTTCCTAAAAAGCCTAAACACGAGTGGAGTGATACTTAGTGAGGTAAACACTTTTTGTGAAGAATTATTGATGGCTATTTTTATACTAACATTCTCTTGTAGTTACACACAAATCATGGCATGATGAAGTCCATATTTGATAGGAGGTATGATCCTCCTAAGAGATATCATTCTCCAATAAGGTATCATTCCCCAAAAAGAAATAGGAGGCCTAGCTATGTTGTTGAGGAGAATGAAAGGAGCCATAGAAGGAGGGACATAAAAGAAGAAAAATCCTCCAAGTATACCCACACCAATACTTGGAAGGTCAATTCAAAGAGGGAGGAAGTCTATACACCTAAAACGGTAAAAGATGAAGCTTCGGCCATAGTGCCAAAGAGTAAGGAAACTTTCTCTACTCCTACTACTAATCCTTTTACCATTCATACTAGATGTCTTGTGTCAACTAGATTATGTTGTTTGCAAATTGATGTTGGAAGTTGTGTTAATTTGGCTAGCACTCGCTTAGTTACAAAGCTCAATCTTCCCACCATCAATCATCCAAACCCATACAAAATACAATGGCTTAATGATCAAGAAGAAATGGTTGTGGATAAACAAGTGCTTGTTAGTTTTTCCATACATAGGTACAAAGACAATGTCTTATGTGATGTTGTCCCTATGGAGGCCGGCCACCTAATCTTAGGAAGGCCATGGCAAATCGATACAAAAGCCATCTATGAGGGATTTACTAAAAAATACTCCTTTATGCATAACAATTTCAAAATTGTTCTTTCTCCCCTTAGTCCTCAAGAAGTTTTGAAAGATCAAATCATTTTGAAAAATAAAATTGAGGAGGAGGAAAAAGAACAAAAGACCAAAGTCAAGTTGAAAGGCCCAAGCGAGTGTGGTGGCCAAGAGCGCCACTTTGATGAAAAGAAAACAAATTGTGAGGTCCATGAGGAAAAGAGCATTACAAGTATAGTTGTGATAGGCAACTCTCATAATGATCATGACCCTCACAAAGATAATAAAAGAAAAGCATGTGAAAGAGTTAGGTTACTAAATGATAGCATGACTTTTACTACTAACTATTTTCTTGCACAAAGTTTTGTGACTTCCTTTTTAAGGGAAAGTATGCATGTATTGCCTTAGCCACTATCTTGTGGACAAGACAAGGAATTAGATAGAACTCTTAAAGTTGAGCCACCAAGTAGCAAGAAAAAGGTAATGGAAATGGTTGTTAGTGTTACAACATTACAAAGGTATAATCTACTCCCTATATTCTCCATTCCCTATCCAATGCTTAGTTGTATTAAATTGAAATGTAAGATGCCTTGTGCTTTAAGGAAACTTGTGCTTGAATTTTGCATGACTAGGCTATTATTTGGGGTCACTCACTTTCCTTTTGATCCCGGTGGAGCCTAAGAAATTAATTCATTAGTTTAGTTGTCTTTTATTTTCGAAATAAGTGATTTTCTCCATGCTTGATGTAGGTTTCCAAGAGAGGGAGTTCACTTGAGGACAAGTGAAATTCAAGAGGGGGAGTATGATGTGAGCCCACATGCATAGCTAGCCTACTAATGAGAGCTTGGATGGAAGTCACAAATATCAAGACTTACTTTGGGAAATTCCTAGACATCCTAACTCTAGGGTTTTCTATTTCCTTGTAATAGTTTTCAATAAATGTAGGATTTTGCTAGGGTTTCAGGATATGGCGACTAGGGCTCACTCCCTTTCGTGATCTTGTCTCCTCATCATCGCTCTTCTACTGCTTCTCATCTGCGGTTCTCATCGTAGTGATCCTCTATTGTTCCTATCTGTTCAAAGTCGCTATTCGCGTGATCAGTTTCTCTGGCGTAAGTGGTAGCTGTCTTGGTGATCGCGTGGTGCACGGCTTCGCTGTTTCACAGCCAGTTGCTATTCGCGTGATCACGGTGTGGCGTAAGTGGCCGCGTGGTGCACGGCTTCGCTGTTTCACAGCCAGGTTTCGGTTTCGCTGTTTGCTTCACAGTCTCTGCAAGGGTTCGGTGATCATCAGTAAGTTCTCTATTTCGGTTATTGATCTTATGCGTCTGTAATGGATCTCTGTCTGTGGCCTTGCATGGCCGATCTCACAGCGCCGCCTGAAGAAGCCGCTCCGGTGGTTCCTCCTCCTACAACCGTAAGAAAGTCGTTTGCGGCAGCTCTAACAAACTCTTGTGTTATCCCTCCAAGTCAGCTGCCCAAGCCTTGCATCAAAGGCGATGCCCTCACTATCAAGATCACTGAATCAGAATACCAAGAAGGTGTCAAAAATTGCAAGAATGTATTGCATGGCCGCCTTACCCTTTCCAAAGGGGACACTCCTATAAAGCTTAATGCTTTAAGGGCAAAACTTATGCAAGAATGGAAATCTATTGGCTCCTGGACAATGGTCTCTTTAGCCAAGGGCTACTATGAGTTTTGCTTTCAGTCGTTTGAAGAGATGCGTAGCTTACAAGCCATTGGTACGTGGTCATTGAATCCCGGATTATTAAGACTCTTTGCATGGACTCCGGATTTTGATCCAACCAGGATACGTAACACAAATGTTCAATGTTGGGTTCGTATTCATGGTTTAGCTTGGGAATATTGGCGTCCTATCACCCTTTTTGAGATTGCCGGTGCAATTGGTGGCCCTATTGCTTTGGATGATGCAACAAAGCAGCGCACTTTTGGTCACTTCGCAAGAGTTCTTGTTGATATTGATTTAAAGGGTGATCTTCCTGATCGTATTATGGTTGAACGAGAAGGTTATGCGTTTTACGTGGAAGTTGTCTATGAAAGGCTGCCTCAATTCTTCTCTTATTGTCATATTATTGGGCACAATCATTCTAACTGCAAGCAGGTGCACGATAAGCAAGAGCCTCGCGCACAGCCCCCAGTCCCTATCTAGGTTTGGGAGACAAAACAAAAGGCTGTCCTTGATCCTAATAAGGATAGTAATAGGAACACGTTCGACGGTGTTGATGTAAATCACGAGAAAGGTATGGCTTCCTCTAATGATAATGTAGTTCTTGTAAGCAATAATGATCATCATGCAGGTAGACATGCTCAAAAGGAAATTGCTGCTGGCAAGGAAATCATTAACTCAAATGATGCAAATGATAATAATGACATCCAACCGGTTTGGAGGCATTAATAATGTTCCTCATGATGGTTCAGGTGGCAACCCTCTACTTGGCTTTATTTCTAACCATATTGAAACAGGCTCTTCGAGTGGCAGTGCCCCAACTGTACCGCAAAACGAGGTTTCCCCAGATCAAATTTTGGTCAACGATACTCAAGATTGTGCAATATATGAGTTCGACAGGAATCAGGTACAAGTAATTGCTGACCATGATGCTACCCAGGAGGTGATAGCTGATTTAAACATTATTAAGCAACCTTGGGCGGCCTTGGTTGAGGAGGAGGATTCGCTGGGGAATGACGTTGTTAAGCCAGCTCAGGACTTGGAGTTTGAAACAGTGCTCACGAAATCACAGAAGAAACGGATGCAAAAGAAAAAGAAAGCTGCATCTCCTGTTATCACCCGCTCTAGGGCAGGCTCTCAAAGTCTTGCCCAATGAAGTTCCTTTACTGGAATTCAAGGGGCCTGGCTAATCCCCCCACAAGATTAGCTCTCAAAAGGCTTTGTATCTCCAACAAGCTTGATTTCATTTTTGTTGCAGAGCCTTGGTGTTCTCAAGACGATTTTCCTAGCAGATTCTGGTCTAGGCTGGGTATGAAGGTCTTTGCTACAAATGATAGAAATAATTTAATTCCCATCTCTGGTGTGCATGTTCGGACTCTTTCAACCCTACAGTCATCGCTTGTTCTGATCAACAGGTCTCTTTTACTGTTGAGGTCAACAACACTACTATTGGTATTTCTGCTATCTATGCTTCTTGTAACTATCTTGGTAGGCGATCTCTGTGGCAGGAGCTTAGTATTCTCCAACAGCTCCACAAAATCCCTTGGTATTTTATTGGTGATTGGAATGCTGTCCTGGGCTCTCATGAATATAGGGGCAGTGGTAACCCCTGTTATTGGTTGCCCTATGGTAGTCCTTAGTCAAAAGCTTAAGAATCTTAAGGTAAAGCTCAAGGCTTGGAATAAAGATGTCTTTGGGGACGTTAATCTTAGGGTGCAAGTGGCAACGACTTCCTTGGATCATGTGCAGGCGCAGATTGATATTGATGGCTACTCGGAGACCCTATTTGAGTAAGAAAAAGTTCACCAGCTTGAGTTACAGCAAGCTTTAGGCTAAATTGGCACACTCATGGTGATCGTAACACCTCCTTCTTTCATCAAATGGTCAAGATTAGACAAATTACCAAGTAGTTTACTTCCCTGAACCATGGTGACACTCTTCTTACTTCCTCTAATGATATTGAAGCTCATGTTGTTAATTATTTTAAGAATATTTTCTCCTCTAACAACCAGTGTATTGATAATGGTATGGTGGAGGATGTCATTCCTAATCTTGTTACAGGGAATGAGAACTTAATGCTCACCAGCATTCCTAATATGGACGAAATCAAGCTCGCTATTTTTTCTATGAACTCTAACGGCGCCCCTGGCCCGGATGGTTTTGGTGCTTTCTTCTTTCAACACTTCTGGGATATTGTTTCAGAGGATATGGTGAAAGCGGTTCAACAATTCTTCAAAAATAGCTGGCTGCTCCCTAATTTCAATTCTAATCTGGTGGTGCTTATCCCTAAAATTAACGGGGCTGACAGAATTGAGAAGTTTCGGCCTATTGCCCTTGCGAACTTCAAATTTAAGATTATCACTAAGGTGCTTGCTGACCGTCTGTCCAAAATTGCTCCCCGTATTGTCTCCTCTCAGCAACGGGGTTTCATTCAGGGTAGAAACATATCTGATTGCATTTGTTTAACCTCTGAAGCTGTTAATATGCTCCAAATAAAGATCTTATGGTGGTAATATGGCTTTAAAAGTAGATGTTACGAAAGCTTTTGACACTTTAGATTGGCTTTTTCTTCTTAAGTTCTCAAGGCGTTTGGGTTTAATTCCAAGTTTTGTGACTGGGTGAAGGTCCTTCTGCATTCTGCTAAGCTTTCTATTTCAATTAATGGCAAGCCCTCTGGTTTCTTTAGCTGCAAGCGTGGTGTGCGCCAAGGTGACCCCCTTTCTCCCTTGCTCTTTTGCCTGGCAGAGGAGGTTCTAAGTAGGGGCATATCCAAACTGGTGAATGATGGAGATCTTCAGTTAATCAATGGTCCAAGAGGCACTCAGGTTCCCTCTCATATTCTTTATGCTGATGATATTATGATTTTTTGCAGAGCTTCCAAGAAAAATCTTCAAACTCTTATCACCTTCTTCACTAAATATGGTGAAGCTCCGGGTCAGATTGTTAACTCTAGCAAATCTACTGTTTATTTGGGAGATGTTCCGCTTAACCGCCAGCGTCGTATTGCTGAGATGCTTGGTTTCTCTATTGGCCAGCTCGCCTTTACCTACTTGGGAATTCCTATTTTCAAAGGGAAACCTAAGCCTGCTTATCTTTTGCCTATTGCTGACAAGATCAAAGCCAAGCTCTCAGCTTGGAAAGCTTCCTTCTCTCTATCACCGGAAGAGCACAGCTGGTCAAGTCGGTTATCCAAAGTATGTTAGTTTACAGCTTTATGATTTACAGATGGCCCACTTCTTTGCTAAACATGGTGGACTCTTGGATCAGAAACTTCATTTGGTCTGGGGATGTCAATCAACGTAAAGTGGTTACAGTGGCGTGGCAGAAGGTTTGTTGTCCCACTGTGGAGGGGGGTCTTGGGATTAGATCTCTCAAAGAGATTAATAACTCTACCTGTCTCAAGCTTAGCTGGGAGCTCAGCACTTCCCAGAACAGTTGGGCGGTTTTGTTGAGATCTCGGGTTTTCAGAAATAATAGTCCGATCTCTTATCATATTAGCTCCTCTTTGGGGTGATTTGCGAGCTAATCTCTCCATCATTCAAGACAACGGCATTTGGCAAATTGGTAAAGGTGACTGTGTCAATTTTTGGCTTGACCCCTGGGTGTCGGATCCTCTGGTTTCCCTTCTCAATGTCCCTGAGCATCTTCATCACTTACTCAAAGCCAGAGTTTGCGATTTCATTCAGAATGGGCATTGGTGTATTCCTTCTTCTTTAGCCAATCAGTTTCCTCAATTGACTACGCTGCTTCACGCTAAAGACATCCCTACTTTTGATGCTCCGGATCAGTTGCTTTGGAAGAATTCTACTGATGGTTTGCTCAATTTTAAATCTGCAAGAATATTTGGCGCACAGCTATCCCGCCATCAAAATCTTTTTTGATTTGGCGCATCCTTCACAATCGTATGCCTACTGATGAGAATCTTAGAAGTCGTGGCTGCGACACGGTTTCCATGTGTAGTCTCTGTGAAGCGAACTATGAGTCTACGTTGCATCTTTTCTGTGATTGCTCTTTCGCCAAAAATCTTTGGTCCTGGCTTAGTGGTAAGATCGCTTTTAATATTAATATATCCTCCCCTGAAACGATTATCGAGGTGTGTTTGCGTCCTATGTCTGACCAAGTGCAGGATGTTGTGACTGCTGCTGTTATAAATGTCTTTTGGGCTATCTGGCATGCTCAAAATAAGCTTTGCTTTGATAATAAAAAGATAGTGCCCACGCTCCTGGAAAATTTGATTACTGCTAATGTGAATCTTTCGGGTACTCTTAGCAAGGGTTCCACCTATGCCTCTATGCAGGACTTTGCGGTTCTTAAGGCTTTTTCGGTGGCAGGTAAACCTCGCAAGGCTCCTAACATTATCGAAGTTCTTTGGAAGTCTCCTCCCTGCTCTTGGGTGAAATGTAATACTGATGGCGCTGCTAGGGGCTCTCCTGGTTTAGCTGCTTGTGGGGGCATTTATCGTGATAATAATGCTGACTCTCTTGGTTGTTTTGCCCTCCCCCTTGGTCTTAATTATGCGCTTCATGCGAAATTAGTGGGTGTCATAGTTGCCATTGAGGTGGCCTATAAGAAAGGTTGGCATCGCCTTTGGATTGAAAGTGACTCGCAGCTTGCTATTATGGCTTTCTCCTCGGACTCCATTGTTCCTTGGAATCTCCGCATTCGCTGGCGTAACTGCATGGACATTCTAAAGTCCATGTCTTTCTTTTGTTCTCATGTTTATAGGGAAGGGAACCATTGTGCTGATAAACTAGCATCTCATGGGGTCACTTTGTCCGGGTTTCCGTGGTGGAACAGTACTCCCAATTTTATGAGGGATGATTTTCATCGTAATAGGGTTGCTCTTCCTTATTTTCGTTTTAAGAATTAATTCTGTGCAAGTGTTTTGGTTTATGTCCCCCCTTGCTTTTTGTAATTTTTGTTTTGTTTTAATGAAATCGGGGGGAGTACTCTTTCCTTCTAGATGTTTTTATCCCTAAGGAGGGTTTTGCATCAGAAGGTTTCAACGAGGCTCCTATCCTTTGTTTTAAAAAAAATATTCTAGTGTATTGTGCTTTTGATTTTATCCTTGTTGGCAATAGAATAGGTTAAGGTCTTTAGTTACTTTGATGCGGCCACGGGCCTTGTTTTCCTATCTCTAAGTGGATTGCATGTTGGGCTTAGGATCCATTAGACCTAACATATAAATACTATTCCACTCCTTGTAATTGGGAGACTTTTGATGAAATAGAGTTCTGAATTTTTGAGAGCTTAGGGTTTTCTCTCCCCTGGTTCTTGGAATGGAACCTTGAGCACCTACCTTAGAGGCTTGGAGAAGCTCAAAGCAGCGTGTGGTCTTCATCTTCTTCCCACGGAAGAAGTGGCGGACATCATTCTCCACTTCATCTCTATTCTTTCCACATTTGATTCTTTCTTCACTTTTGTGTTCTTCAAGTAAGTGTCATCATCTAATCTTGAATTGGTGTTATTATTGATCTTCATGACATATAGATTCATAGAGATTTGTAATTTTCTAGATCCTAATAAATTTAGTGATGCATGTGTGGATTCACATTAGTTGTGTTGCAAAGCTAAGGACTTTTGGTGAAAATCAAGAACCCTATGTTACAGATAATGGGAATTTTATTGTGGAGTTGAATTTTAAAAAGAGTATTGGTGATTTGAAGGCTGCAAGTGATGCTATTCTGCAGATTGCTGGAGTTGTGGAGCATGTAATGTTTCTGGACCTGGCTACTATTGTTATTGTTGCCTGCGTTTTTGTGGACATGGGGGTAGGCGATGAAAAGGGGTAGGCAATGAGAGAGGTAGAAGAAGACCAATTATTTAAAACAAAAAACAAAAAATAAATAAAACAAAATAAAATAAAATAAAAAAGAAAAGCCACGTCATAAAAATAAGTCACATGTAAATGACACGTCAGCATTCCATTAACCCAATCAGCATCCCTAATTTTCCAAAAACAAAAACCTGCCTCTTTTTCAGAAACGACGTACGCGAATCATTGTTTCGATTTCATTATTCGATTTTCGATAGTGAAACGCAGCAAGCCAACAACGGTTCGATCTCAGGTACTTTTGGGGATTGGAAATGCTATTTTTGATAAGGAAAACAAGCCATTTTTGTTGTTGTGTTTGTAGATTGCTTTTTGTGAGGTTAGTTAAACAATAATACAATGGCATTATTCATTTCATTGTTCATTGATTTCATTACTCGTTCGATGATTTAGATATCATCAAACGCTTTCAAGCTATGAGAAAGAGGAAAATGCAATTAGACTTGGATTAAAAGATACTTTATTCTGGAACATTACTAGAGAGAAATAATAGAATAGAAACAATTGGTAGCCTGTGCACATAACAACAACAATTGGTAGAGAGAAATAATAGAATAGAAACAATATTAGAGAGAAAGGAAAAGGCAGAACTTCAACACATCTGCCTATGGTGCTTCGCCCGTCTCCGGCGAAACCTCCACCTCGAACCACAATGTCCGCCTCCGCATCAGCCTCTCTCTCACCCCATTTTTTTCTTTTGAGTCTCGAAATCCCTCTCTCCCTCCTTTGTAATATGTCCTTCGTCCCCCTCCCTCTCTCCGGCGAAACCTCCGCCGCGAGCCGCCATACTACCGCCATCAACCGTCAAAAACCATCCCTCTCCCTCTCAGTTTCGCCTCTCTCTCTCTGTGAATCTATTTCTTTAATCTCTCTCCCTCTCCATTCCTTTTTCTCTCTCTCACGGCTACTGCCGTTTCTGCGTGGGTGTGTTGTGATGAGTTAGCTTAGGGTTCTCAAAGAACTTTTGAGTTTCACCCCTTTTGTTCTTTTTACTTTTTTTTTATATTATTGTATTATTTTTAGTTTTTTAATATAGTTCTTATTTAACATTCACTCACTGATGCTCTCAGCACTTCACACACACAGGCCATTCAAACTTTTTTTCTTTTATACTAGTATTTTACCCGTGCGGACGGGTGACGCTAGATTGTTTATATATTGCTATGAAGTAATAATAGTATTGAAATTATAATAAGTTTAGTAATTTTACATTTAAATGGCATTTTGGCATGTTATTAGTGTACATAAAGATAGATAGTTGGTAATTTGTAAGCTATTCATAAGACGTTAATAATATCTCGTTGCCGCTCTCATTGCCGCTCCTGTTGCCGCTCCTGTTGGCGCTCTCGTTGGTGCTCTCGTTGGCTCTCGCGTTGACGCTCCCGTTGGCGCTCCCGTTGTGGATAGTACTGCCAGTTTCTCGTTTCCGCTCTCGTTGGCGTTGTCGTTGAATTGAACGATTTTAGTAGTTTTAATAGACAAACTAGAGTAAATAGTAAATTTTAGATCATTTAATATTAATTTAACCATTTTAATACAATTATTAAAATATTTTAAAAAGTTATTTTGAATTTTTTGTTAGTGGTTAAATTATTTTTGACAATTGTTAGTAGTTAAATTGATTAGTTTTAGTAGTTTGTGTAGATTATAGTAAATAGTAAATTCTAAATCATTTATATCGTTCATTTAATATTAATTTAATCATTTTAATTTAATTGTTGATTTTTTTAGAAAAAATAATTTTGAAATTTTTGTTGGCGGTATGGTTTTTAATGACAATTAGTAGTGGTTAAATTGATTGGTTTTAGTAAAATATGTATATAAAGTCAAAAAAAATAGAGCTAGAAAAAATGTTGACGTGAAAAAAAAAGAAGGAAAAAAGAATATAGAGAATTTGAGAAAGATAGAATGATAGATGAGGAGAGAGAGAAAATGGTTGTAATGAAAAGAATGAATGATTGATAAAGAGAGAAAAAATAATTGAAATGAAAAGAAAGAATAAATAAGTAATTAGTAAAAGTAAGTGAATAAAAGTACAATATTGCCCCAAAAAAATGTGAGGTGTCAAATAACAAAAGTGTCTAGTTTTGTAAATTTGCTATCATATGATTTTATTATATTGTGGAGCATGTAATGTTTCTGGACATGGCTACTATTGTTATTGTTGCCTGCGTTTTTGTGGACATGGGGGTAGGCGATGAAAAGGGGTAGGCGATGAGAGAGGTAGAAGAAGACCAATTATTTAAAAAAAAAACAAAAAATTAATAAAACAAAATAAAATAAAAAAGAAAAGCCACGACATAAAAATAAGTCACATGTAAATGACACGTCAGCATTCCGTTAGCCCAATCAGTATTATTTAACGTCAGGGACTAATAATGGAAACATCAAAATAAGCTGAGGACCAAAACGCCTATTTCATTAATGTAGGGACTAAACTTAGAAGGACCTAATTTTGTAGGGACTAAAAACATATTTTATCCGATTAAAAAAAACAAGGGCAGGGAGCGCTGCTGTTGCCTTGTTACTGTAACTGAAATTTTTCTTTGAGTAATAAGCCAAAGCTCCTTTCTCCTTGTTCTTTTGTTTTTCCCAATTGGCACAAACCAAACAGCTTTGCAGGCACCACTATTATTCATACAGTTATGTCTCCCACTGCAGGCGTGGATTTAAAGGGTGTTCTTGGTGTTCCTAGGAACACCCAAACATCCTGGTCTTAGTGGTAATACACCCAAATTTTACACGAGAGGTTCTGGGTTCGAATCCAAGGGAACACACTAATAGAGTTATTTTTTTTCTTAAACTGTATATACAAAACGACGTCGTTTTTACTTAGGTATTTTTTTTTGTTCCTCGTTTTCCTCGCACGTAGTCACGCACGCCCTTCTCTTCTTCCTCTTTTTCACACGCACGTCTTCTCTTTCTTCTCCTTCTTATCCTTCTTCTCCTTCTTCTCCTCCTTCTTATTTTCTTCTTCTTCTCCTCTACCATTTTCGTTTCTGTTTCTTCAGCGACTGTTACTCAGTACTCATGCCTCCTTATCTGTTTCTTCTCCTCTAACCTCTTCCTCTTCCTTTCTTCTTCTTCACAGAATCCCAAACACAATCCCTAATTTTCCAAAAACATAAACCCACGCCTCTTTTTCAGAAACGACGTACGCGAATCATTGTTTCGATTTCATTGTTCGATTTTTGATAGTGAAACGCAGCAAATTAGCAACGGTTCGATTTCAGGTACTTTTGGGGATTGGAAATGCTATTTTTGAAAAGGAAAACAAGCAATTTTAGTTGTTGTGTTTGTAGATTGCTTTTTGTGAGGTTAGTTAAACAATAATACAATGACATTATTCATTTCATTGTTCATTGATTTCATTACTTGTTCGATGATTTAGATATCATCAAACGCTTTCAAGCTATGAGAAAGAGGAAAATGCAATTAGACTTGGATTAAAAGGTACTTTATTTTGGAACATTACTAGAGAGAAATAATAGAATAGAAACAATTGGTAGCCTGTGCACATAACAACAACAATTGGGAGAGAGAAATAATAGAATAGAAACAATATTAGAGAGAAAGGAAAAGGAAAAACTTCAACACATCTGCCTATGGTGCTCCGCCCGTCTCTGGCGAAACCTCTGCCTCGAACCACAATGTCCGCCTCCGCATCAGCCTCTCTCTCACCCCATTTTTTCTTTTCAGTCTCGAAATCCCTCTCTCCCTCCTCTGTAATATGTCCTTCGTCCCCCTCCCTCTCTCCGCGAAACCTCTGCCGCGAGCCGCAGTACTACCGCCATCAACCGTCCAAAACCATCCCTCTCCCTCTCGGTTTCGTCTCTCTCTCTCTCTCTGTGAATCTATTTCTTTAATCTCTCTCCCTCGCCATTCCTTTTTCTCTCTCTCACGGCTACTACCGTTTCTGTGTGTGTGTGTGTGTGTGTGTGTGTGTGTGTGTGTGTGTGTGTGTGTGTGTGTGTGTGTGTGTGTGTGTGTGTGTGTGTGTGTGTGTGTGTGTGTGTGTGTGTGTGTGTGTGTGTGTGTGTGTGTGTGTGTGTGTGTGTGTGTGTGTGTTGTGATGAGTTAGCTTAGGGTTCTCAAAGAACTTTTAAGTTTCACGCCTTTTGTTCTTTTACTTTTTTTTATATTATTGTATTATTTTTAGTTTTTTAATATAGTTTTTATTTAACATTCACTCACTGATGTTCTCAGCACTTCACACACACACGACATTCAAACTTTTTTTTATACTAGTATTTTACCCGTGTGGACGGGTGACGCTATATTGTTTATATATTGCTATGAAGTAATAATAGTATTGAAATTATAATAAGTTTAGTAATTTTTACATTTAAATGGCATGTTATTAGTGTACATAAAGATAGCTAGATAGTTGGTAATTTGTAAGCTATTCATAAGACATTAATAATATCCCGTTGCCGCTCCCGTTGCCGCTCCTGTTGGCACTCCCGTTGGTGCTTTCGTTGGCTCTCGCGTTGACCCTCCCATTGGCGCTCCCGTTGACGCTTCCATTGGCGCTCCCGTTGTGGATCGTACTGCCAGTTTCTCGTTTTTGCTCTCGTTGGCGTTGGCGTTGAATTGAATGATTTTAGTAGTTTTAATAGACAAATTAGAGTAAATAGTAAATTTTAGATCATTTAATATTAATTTAACCATTTTAATAAAATTATTAAAATATTTTAAAAAGTTATTTTGAATTTTTTATTGGTGGTTAAATTATTTTTGACAATTGCTAGTAGTTAAATTGATTAGTTTTAGTAGTTTGTGTAGATTATAGTAAATGGTAAATTCTAAATCATTTATATCGTTCATTTAATAATAATTTAATCATTTTAATTTAATTATTGATTTTTTGAGAAAAAATAATTTTGTTAGAAATATGGCTTTTATTGACAATTAGTAGTGGTTAAATTGATTGGTTTTAGTAAAATATGTATATAAAGTCAAAAAAATAGAAGTAGAAAAAATGTTGACGTGAAAAAAAAAGAAGGAAAAAAGAAATTAGAGAATTTGAGAAAGATAGAATGATAGATGAGGGGAGAGAGAGAAAATGGTTGTAATGAAATGAAATGAGAGAATTTGAGAAAGAATGAAAGATTGATAAAGAAAGAGAAAATGATTGAAATGAAAAGAAAGAATAAAAAAGTAATTAGTAAAAGTAAGTGAATAAAAGTACAATATTACTGTTTTCTTTACACACCCCCGTTTTTTTGAATACACACCCTTCCCTAATCTACCATTTTATATTATTTCTTTAGTTTATTATTATGGTCATTATTATTCACTTGTATCTATCTTTCTCTTTTCTCATTACATTTATCTCATCATAAATTATTTTGTTCACACCATTCTCTTTTTTAGTTGCATAACCCTCCTTTCCGCCTTAAACCATGGGCTTTAAGCCCGATTTCTGAAACTAAACTGGCCTGCAAGCCATTCCACCTTGCAAGAAGTACCGGCTACCTAATATAACATCTCCACCTCCCTATTTCGTGGAATTTCCTCCTGATGAGGAAGAAGCAAGCACACAGTCAGTTAATAGTATTCCTAATTTGGTGGAGGAGGCTCTGAGTGATAAGTTTGCTGGAGACTTAAACCTAAAACGTGTCTAGCAACTGAAAAATCCGGGTGAGGATTTTTCGAAGGTTCAAAAATGAAGTCGCCACCAAAGTTTAATTATTAGGGCAAACATTGGAAAATCCCTTTGAGTTGGATAAGGGTCCTTGAGACCAGATTGAGTTCGGGAGTCGGTTATGCGTATCCTTCCTAAGGAAGGTTACCTTCTAATTAGTTGTATGTGTTGCACCCCGAAAAATCCCATTTGGACTTCTCAATGTACAACGTGGGAAAAGTTTGGAGCCGCCACCAATATTTTAATTTTTGGACCAAAACATTGAAAAAAGGTCCTTTTGAAAAAAGCGGGTGGTCTTTGAAAAACTAGAGACATGGGTTCGGGGGTCGATTACACGTGAGGAAGGTATTAGCACCTCACATGTCCTTTCTACCGAAAGGGAACCTCTAACTAAAGTATGTGGTTTCAATGTTTGATTTGGAAAATACCTAAGTTTGCCTATTTATTCCTTTGTTGAAAGATGCATTGAAAAGGATTTAACGAAAACCCTATTTATTATGGAAAAAGGAGAAAAAGAGCTTTTTAGAAAAAGGGCTTGACAGGACATGGCCCGCTCCTACGTACCCTCTCTGGAAGAGGGATCAAACTACGTAGTTCTAGGCTTTTGGTTTTGAAAGTGCTTTTGAGTTTTTGAAATAAGACTCAAGTGTTCACGAATACCAAACAAGCAATGGCTTCGAGTGGCGTTCATTACTAACTCGAAAGAAAAGAGTTGGAACCGGTAATCAAGCAAGCAAAGGCTTCGAGTGATTACAAGTAACAACGTTTTATTATCTTTTTGAAAGCGTTTTGAAAAAAAGGGCGAGCATCGGTGATAATTATCACTAATAGCTCATGTTGTTTTTGAAATTTGCTTTATTCGTGTTTAGTTAAAGTGTGGGAGCTTTCATAGTAGTCAAACAAGCAAAGGCTTCGAGTGACTACCACTAATAACTCCTCATTAGCGATCAAACAAGCAAAGGCTTCGAGTGATGGCTAATGATTTATTTAAGAAAACGCCTTAGGTTTTTTTTTGTTTGGAAAAACATTTAACTCTTGATTTGAAACAAGTTAAGAAAAAGAATTTGATTTGGAAAAAGGGTTTTGGAAAACAAATAGGGCATTTCAAACAACATACCAATCCCTAGCCAATATTCAAATCACTTAATTACAATTCATGCAAACATTACAAATCCAAAAGACAAGCGATATGCATAAATATGTAATGTTCAAAACTAATTACAAGTTGCCACAATTGCAAAAGGTAACTTATTGAATCATTTTAAGATCAACAATAAAAACACAAGAGTTAAGTTTCTTTTGGTAATCCTTGACACTTATTAACAAGGTACAAAGGCATAAGTGTCAAGTCATATTACTAAATCATCAACAAGAAAGAAGTAATTGATCATGAGGTAAGGCGTAAAATGAAATGTTGAGTCACTTTAAGGGATCTCCAACACATGGGATATGTGCTAGGCATAAGTGCTAGATCATATCACCTAATCATCAACAAAGTATGCAACGGAAAAAATGTTTTTGAGTTTTTAAATGAATGAGGAAGATTGTGCGAAATGTTTTGGTCTTTTTGGGTAGGTATGCATGATTGAGAAGTGGTAAAATAATGAAAGAGTTTTGGTAAAAGTTATTTGATGCAATGTGGTAAAAAGTTGAATGCATATGAATAGGATAAAAATGCATGTTGGTAGAATGATGAGAATGCAAATGGTAAATTTCAAATAAAGTGGTAAATGTTTATTGAAATGGTAAAAGCTTTTTGTAAATTTTGAGTAAAGGGGTAAAAAGTAAAGGGTGAAAGTGTTTTTGGGATTTTGGGTAAAAAGTAAAATGTTTTTAAGTTTTGGTAAAAAGTAAAAATGTTTTTATCTATTGGTAAATTTTAAATGAATAGTAAAAGGTGAAATGGTAAAAAGTAAAAAACACAATTCACACAAATTACTCACACCATCAAAGGTCAAACAACAAAGTTTTGAGCAAAAATTTGGTCACAAAAAGAGGCCCTTGGCCGAATGCACCACATGCGTATTCAAGCACAAATTTCATCAAATTTTTGCCATCAAATCACATTAATGAACACATACATATAAATCCTAGGATCTACACATGCATTTCATACTCAATCAATTGCCATTTCATCATTTTTCAACATAAAAACAAGAGGGAACAAAAAGTATAAAAACTCTAATTCTACACTATCAAACCTTAGAGCATAAAGGACTAACTTAACCAATTTTATTCCATCAAAACTCAAGAAACAAGCAAGAAAACATGTTATTCAACAAGAGAGGCCCTAGGCCGAAGCAAAAAGGTAAGGAAAAATAAATTTTACTTGGTGAAAATTTCATAAAACAAAGTGGAAAAACACATGTACACAATTTTGCTTTACTAACAAGTATGAAATCCACACAAAATCACCAAGAACACATTTATTGGAGGGTGAAACGCCAAATCTCACCCTCAACCAGCCACCAACCAAAATATATCTACATTGATGATGATATGTGAAGAAGAATAGAGTAGAAGAATGAGTTTATGCAAAGACAATTAAAACTAGGTAAGGATTTAGGCTTACCTTTCAAGGATCTTTGCAAATGATGAAGAAAGAAATGATGACTCAAAAATGACTTGAACCTCTTCTTCAATCCCACCAAATCCTCTTAGTCTTGAAGAAATATTGTTGGAAGTTTGATGATAATGCAAGATTATAAGTAAGTTTTGTGTAAGAACCAAGGAAAGGGATGATTTAGTGGTGAAAAAATGAAGAATGGTGGAGGAATGGAGGAGTGGTGATTTCGGGTTTGAGAGGAGGAGAGGGAGAGGATTCTTGAGCTGAGTGTGTGCTAGGGTAAAAATGAGAGTCTCCTCCTTTGGTTTCTTATTTTTGGGTTTTTATATGAGGTGCAAAATTAAGGGTATATAGGACATTGCGCTTTTGCAAACCATTGAGATTTGAGATAGAATTTGAATCGAGGGCCAAGATTGCAATGCACATGGATTAGGGACAAGGAGAAAACACAAATGAGTGAAGAATAGCTAGAGAGGTCGAAAATTAGGAGCTTTTTGTGGCACAAAAATTGTTAAGGGCAATTAGGACTTTGTACACAAAGTTGTAGCCTAGGATTTGATCTAGAATTTTAATCAATGGCTAGGAATACAACTCACATGGATCAAGGGCATGAAGAAACACAAAATAAGGTGAAAAATGGGGCTGAAATTCGCAGCCTATGAGTGAGTGGGATTTTGCAAGTTGTCATTGTACTATTTGTCTCCCACTACCTTTCTAATTATCCTTTTCTTTTCTTGATTATTCTTTTCTAGATAATACTCATGAAAATCTTTCCATTTTGGGCCTCATCCTATAATTCAATGATTGGGTTCTGAATTTGGTGATCTCACCAATCCCAAAATTGATTTGTTGACCCTACCCCAAAGGAAATGACCATTTTACCCTTTTGTTCAAAAACCGAATTTCATGCCAAAAATATTCTAATGATGCACAAAAAAATGCACAACTCCACTCACTTGGACTCAAATAAATTCCTCAAGAGATGCATAGTTGTTTTTACTGAGAAATTATTTACTTTAGTGAAATGACCAAAATGCCCTTTTGGTCCTAAAAACCCTAATTTTGCTCCAAACTTCATTTTCACTCTAAAAATGATCCTGAGACCTTTTGGATGACTCTAAAACCCTAGAAATGCATGCATGATGAGAAAATACGTCTTTTTTGGCGAAATTACCAAAATACCCCTCGAGCTAGGAAAAAACCCTAGAAACCCCAGAAATACTCTAAAATGCTCTACAATGCTATGCATTGCTTTTCTAACCCTAAATTGCATTATGAAACTTCTAAAATGCAAGCATGATGCCTTTCCTAACCTCTAGGATGAATGCCAAGACTTGATTTATTTATTTTTATTGAAAATTAGGGTTTTGCCCTAAGCCGGACAAAATTGGGGTATGACAGCTGCCCCTCTTTATTTGGATTTTGACAAGAAATATGAATTGCGCGGGACATATTTCGAGGCAAAATAGAAATAAAGAATTCAGAAATTATACCGATTTTGTCTGCTTAGGGAAACCCGAATTTTCCTCTCTTATTTTTGGATGAATCGCCAGCCCTCAGTAATCCAACAAAAGCAAGAAATAACTTGGTGCCAACCTTCAGGCGGCAAAAGCAGGACAGAAATTGGTGCCAACCCTCAGGCGGCAAAAGCAAAAAAGAAATTGGTGCCAACCCTCAGGCGGCAAAAGCAAAAAAGAAAATGGTGCCAACCCTCAGGCGGCAAAAGCAAAAAAGAAGGTATCGACCTACAGTAAGCCGACACCAGAGGCTGCCTAAAGCCTTTTAACGAACCGCAAACGATCCGAGCTTGCCCTTGGGCATGGTGGTCTTCAAGAGCGACCGGGGGAGGGTACTATATCAAGTCGCGATCTCGATATTTTCCTAGGACTGTGCCATGTCTTATGTAACACCCCGGTATTTTTATCGAGTAAAAATTCCCAAGTGTACCATCATAAAATAATCAGAGATATATTTCCTGTTTTAGATATTGAACATAAATAAAAACAACTCATAACTTAGAGTCCAATATCCAAATACCAAGAAATGGCGGAAACGATTTTACAACTTTTACTGATACAAGTTATACAATCGAAAATACAAAAATCTCGAGGGAAAGACAATAACAATGAAAACTAAGTCTTCACCGTCTTCATATGCACACCACCTAGCTGTGCTTCTTCACCTTTCCTTTTCCCCTACTTCTCTGTAAAACCACAAAATATAAACAGTGAGATACAATCTCAGTGAGTTCTACCGAGACCCCTAACTACACTCTCGGCCCCTTTAAAACAGTTTTATGATTCGACACAACACCGACCGCAATCCGCTTGCTCACTCTCGGTGGACCAAACAATAAGGCTTCGACCTAGTAAGACACCGGCTGCAATCTATTTGCGTCTCCCGATGAACTAGCATCCTAGGCCCTTCTACGTAACACCGGCTGCAGCACATCTGCGTCTCCCGGTATTCATAGTACAATACTTTTAACATAACACCGGCTGCAGCACATCTGCGTCTCCCGGCGAACCCCTATCCAATAACAGTTCCGCTATTGGCCTCAGAGCCTAGGGTAAGGGATCATGACTTCCCCGCCTAGTATGTTAACATGGGTCGTCACCCAAACTCGATATAATATATATATCTATAATAATATGAACATTTAGTTCATTTACAATCAGACCAACAATTGAACGTAACACCCGCATCGGGCCGTTTCCCGTAGTCGATATAATATATATATCGTGAATCGTAGACCGGTTTAGACAATAAATAATAATCGTCCCGCGTCAGTTATACCGTATCACGTAGGACTCGTAGTCCGCTTTATTATTAATAAAACATATGTTCGCACACGAGTACTATTATTCGGTTTTTCGAAATAGTTTACAACTTCAAAAAAACAGTCCATTATGCCATTTAATTTATATAAATAGATAGATCTTTGAATAAGCTTTCCAACGCCCCTGAGAACACCTCAATCGGGTTCCCGGATCAAAAGTTATTGCGAAAACAAAATCAGTGAAAAACTGTTGAAAATCTGCAAAGCGTCGCGACGCGAACTGCGACCGTCGCGACGCGAAAAACGACAGAAACATTTTGCGTGACAAAACTGGGCCAGGTCGCGACGCGATGAGAACGGGTCGCGACGCGACCCTCTGCAGAAAAGTGCAGGTTTCCCGTTTTCTTGCGAAATTCGCTATTCTGCTCAATTCCGATTCTTGTTCCGATTAAAAACAGATTTGACAACCATAAAAACAGTTCCAATCAAAGTCACACAATCATTCAAAACGGATTTTATCAAAACGCGACATATTTCCCAATTAACGGTTTTTAAGTCAAAATCTTTCGAAATCAAATCACCGAAAATTCCATTTCAACGCGACACAACTCGAGACTCGCTCCGATCGGTTCCTAATCCGAAACAGACAATATCCAGAAATATTCCAGTCCAGCGAAAGCGATAAAACAGTTAATTCGAAAAACAAAAATCCTAAACGTGAGTAGAACTCACCCTTGAAGCGTGAACCACGAGCGGCCGAATCCACCGAGTAACCACACGAACATTCCCCGCTCCGGCGACACCCAATCCGCTCCCAAAGCTTCCCGCTCGATCACGAAACCGCTTTTTGACCGAAATACCGATTTCCCGAAATTCTCCATGGGCACTATTCATCATCTTCTTCACCTCAAGCCACTATTCACATAAACCCCAAATTTTCAACCCTAAGCTTTGATTCTTCACAAACTCCAAATCGGACTTCAATATTTGCGCTATCCACCTTGAGCTCGCTCCCAAACACCATCCAAAGCTTCCATTTGAGCTTGAACAACAAAACCTCCACTTTTCTCCAAATTTCGAAAATGGTGGATTTGAGGAGAGTGAGTTGATGATGAAGATTTTGGTACCAAAACGAAGAGGAAGTAGCGCTGAACATTTTTCGTGTTGGACGGAAGTCGTTTCGGTGAAGTCTCTCACTCCCTCTTCTCTTCTCCCTCACGCCATCTCTCTCTTTTCCTCTTTTCTTTCTTTCCTTTCTTTCTTTCACGGCTCTGTATCTCTTTCTCCTCTTCCCTTTCTTTATTTTTATTCCTTTTCTTTTATAACACACACACACATACACGTACACACATTTATTTATTTAATAAATATATGGCAACGTGGTCAAATTACCATATTGATCTAAATCTCCTATTTCGATTCCAAAAATTCCTTGGTCCGTATTATCCGGTTAACGATCCGATGACAACAATTAAATAATTTTAGCACTCGATAAATTTATCAGTTAAGTACTAAATTGGTTTAATTGGGTTAACACCCAAATAATTCCATTAATTATTTTGAGGATGTTACATCTTAGGCCGACAGAACTATCCTTTTCGTCTGAACCTAACGAGGTCTGAATGACTTACCTGCAGCTCGAATACAAGGTGAAGTCTGAATGGATTCACGAATCCTGTTGGTTGATGGGCACTTGGGCCTGAAGGGACACTTGGGTCCTGAATGGATTTACGAATCCTGTTGATTGGTTGAGATGGCCAATGCTGCCGCACAGGATTGAGGTACCTGCATACGTCAGCTGATGCAAGGAATGATGCAAGGAGTGTGGATGCATGTTATGCAGATGCATGCTATGCGATGAGTTTATTGAGATGATGAATGTTCATGAAATGCCCTTTATTCTTTTACTTTGGTTTTCGTCATGTGATGAATGCACAAGATGCGGTCATGCAAATGTAATGCAGATGTATGCTACGTAGATGCATGTGACGCTGATGCCTACAATGCTGGATTTATGGGCCGACAAGCCTGGTTTATGGAGTAATATGTGTCTGCATATTGGTCTGATTTATGGACCCCAACGGTCTGGTTTAAGGACACAAAGGTCTGGTTTATGGATTGCAATGATCTGGTTTAAGGACACAAAGGTCTGGTTTATGGATTGCAATGATCTGGTTTAAGGACACAAAGGTCTGGTTTATGGATCGCAATGATCTGGTTTAAGGGCCGACATGCCTGAGTTATGGAGCAATATGTGTCTGCATATTGGTCTGGTTTATGGACCCCAAAGGTCTGGTTTAAGGACACAAATGTCTGGTTTGACCTAATGGTTTGTGGAATTTCGGTGCAAGTGTATGCAAGGGAAGACTTCGCTTTTGTTTTTTTTCTATGAGATGCACGATGCAAATGCAATGCTTTGATGCAAGATTTTTTTGTTGTTCTTTTCCTTTTATGAAATGCAAACATTAAGATGATGCAAATGAAATGTTTGAGTCCAACTGCTATGGTACATGTAGCAATAATATGAAATGGTTGATTGGGAAACATTAGGATTTTGGATGGCACGCGATGAATGCATGAAATGCGAATGCAAATGAGATATTTGGATGCAAATGTTATGATTGTTATTTTCTTTTTCTTTCTCCTATGATGAATGCAAATGCAAATGTCTGAATTTCTCTTTTCTTATTATTCTTTCCTATGTCTGAGGAATGTATGATTTTTGCATGATGAATGCAATGCGAGATTGTGTTTGTTTATTGCTTTTTTGCTTATTATATTGTTTTTATTTTTGCTGGTTCAGCCAACCCGCGACACTCCTTACACGAGACTGAGGAACCTGTTGGAATTGCGGAGTTCATGAGCCGAGTGCATGTTGGTCTTGACTTTGCTAGTTTGAAGCAATCGTGGGTGCAATCGTTTTCTCTTGCATGGTTAACTGGTTTTGGGGAATTGCTTTCTCCCAGGACTCTTAAGAATCTCGTAATGATTTGCAATGCCCTATGATGTATGCACATGTTTTACAGTTCAGGACCATCATCATCATAAAACGTTTATTTTGAGCAGAAAAAGCAGAAAATAAAAGAGTGAACAGATACGAGAAATTTGAACTTTATTAATGCGGAAACCGGTCGCACAAGAAGTTACGCCGATTGTTTATTGCATTTGAAAGTTTAAACTATAAAAAGACACGAAAAAGAGAGAAACTGAATTCTGACTGTCCGTCTCTGTGGAACAGTGCCAAACATCTATGTCCTTGACCTTGATCACTCCCTCATCCAAGCTTGTAGGAGAGCTGTATGCCTTTCTTTACTTTTCATGCCTAAGTTTTCAGACCCTAATTTTTGCCTGGATCGCCCTTTGCGGGTTTTCAATCCACCGGGTCGCTCTGATTTTGCCTAGGCCGCCCTTTGTGGGTTTTCAACCTAGCGAGCTAATTCTTACTTGGCTTGTCTTTCTCTTTTTTCTCTATTTCTTTCAGGCATAATACTTCTTCACTTGATCTTAATTGACTGGATTCCTGAGATCTTCGCCGTCTATGTTTATGAGTATCGGCGCTCCTCTGGAAAAAGCTTTCTTGACTTCATATGGACTGTCATAAATGGGTATCAACTTCCCATGGAGTCAGTCTGGATAGGTAGGATCTTTTTGAGTACAAGGTCTCCTTCGCCGAATTCTCGAAGACGGACTTTCCTGCCGAAAGCTGCCTTCATCTTTTGTTGGTACAACTGGCCATGGCGCAGGGCAGCAATTCTTTTCTCTCTAGTGAGATTCAGTTGATCTAGACGAGCTTGGACCTCTTTTGCTTCTTCTAACTTGGCCTCCATGACTACTCGTGGAGAGGGTATTTCAACCTTGATGAGAAGAACTGCTTCTGACCCATACACTAGAGAAAAAAAAAAAGTTTTGCCCCTGTATGATTTCATGAATGTGAGTGTGACAAGGGATGAGATAGGTGTAGGGTCAATTTCCCCAGTTGTAGGAGGGGTGAAGAGCGACAGGATTGCCCCACTTGGCATATTATAAACAAATTTATTTGTCCTAGAGTTAAAACTTTGAGAAAACAACAGCAATCGATCATTGATCAGAATGGACTTTTCGGGACTGTGGTGTTTTGTGGAGAATGGATGACTGAGCTTGTCAGAGTGTTTGGGGTTGATGGGAGGATGGGTCTTATTCAGCGTTGGTTGATGATCGATGGTTTATGATGGTTAACTGGCTTGATGAGGTATTAGGAAGTTTTATTCCTGGCTAAGGGTCTGTGGAGGGCGGGTTATCGCGGTCAAAAGGAGAGTGTTTGCGGTTTATGAGAGGTATAGGAATGATACAGTGTTTGAAGGTTTATTGAGAGGTATGGGAATGATACAGTGTTTGAAGGTTTATTGAGACGAGGATCTCTTGGGTTTTGTGGTAACACGTATCAACTCACTACTTACATTTCTATTGTATTTTTCTTTTGATTTTGGGATTTTCCCTTTTTGAATTTTTTTTTTTTTTAGCTTGGGTGAACTGATAAAGAACGATGCACTGTTTTTTTTTTGGTGATCCTTGTCTAAGGTGACTTTTGGATTTTTGGCTTTTTTTTTTGGCTTACGGTGGGTAGGAGAGGATTTTGTTTTTCTCTTTGGGATTTTCTTGGCTTAAGGTGGGTAGGAAATGGATTTTCTGGGATTTTAGGTTTTTGAGGGTATGGAGGGATGGTCCAACTTCATTTCAAATCATGATTGCTCGTTTTCTCAAAAATTAACTCAAAGACAATAATTTACTTATTTTTATTTCTTTCTGTGCTCTAATTTTCCTTTATTGAAGTACCCATCTTGATCTCTTTTCTTGCTGTCCTCTGCTGTACCTAAATTGATCACTTCAGTTGATTCCCCGTGAGGCTGAATAACTCTTTCTTCTTGTATCATTAACCTTCTGGAGGATCTTCCCAGTCTTCCTCAACATCCCCCTCTGCTTGATGGATAAGGTGATCAAAGTCAAAATATGGACTGTTGGCACTGTTATTTTGAGAGACAATTGCTGTGGATCCGCTTTTTACTGAGGCGAAAAAGCAGAATGAAAGGCGAAACAAACAAACAAGCAATAATAATGCAAGGAAAAGACACACGAAATGAAAAGGAATTGATTTTTACTGATTGAAATTCAAAAACAACGTTTTTATTAATAATGATGATTCTGAAAATAAAAACATGATTGCCCCTAACAACTTGCTCTATGACCTTGGGCAGAGCCACAGAGTTGCATTACAATGATCATATTGAATTAAAAGTCACAGGAAAGGCAGCAGCTTCCCCATTCTTCAACTTTCTCTGGCAAGGCAGCGACGAACCAGACCAGTCTCACTTTCTTCAGCTTCGGATCCATTACCGATGACAGCAATTTGGTTGTGATCAAGCAACCCAGCACTCACGAAGCTCTGGCGGATATCACAAACAGGAATGCTCAGGGAGGAATCATAAATAGGAACCTCCCGCAAGTTTGGTTCCCGCCTTTGAAGCTTAGCTGACCTCTTTTCTCGTTTTTCCTCAGCCATTCTCTTTTTGTCAGCTTGAGTGGGCCGATATCCTAACCCATGCCCATCCTTGTACTCTTGCACACCTATTTGGGTCGTATGACGATCTAATAGGTCTTGCAAAACTGTCTTGAAGGCCTCGCATGCCCCAGTACAATTGACATCAACATAGACTCCTTTCTGAGTGCAACCTCCCTTGATAACTCCGAATTTGCACAGCTCTGCATGAAGAACCTCTAAGGGAGTCTTAACCTTCTCAGCACTTCTTATCACCCGCCCAACAGAGCTTTCAATTGCATTGGCGGCCGACTTTTCAAGGCCTGGCAGTGGATTGGTTGTTGTATTCGAGCTATTCTGCTTAAACGAGATCCGATCAGTATCTACCAAGTCTTGCACTGCATGCTTGAAGGCTCTGCACTCCTCCACAGTATGACCAACCCCGTTTTCGTGGAAACTGCAAGTAGCATTAGCGTTGTAACTTCGGGGGAATGGCGGTTGAAGGGCCTTCATTGGCCGAGTGTTGATCAAGTTCTTGGAAGTCAGGTGATTAAACAATTCAGTGTATGTCATCGGTATTGGATCAAAACTGGTTCGTCTCTTGTACTGACAACCCTGAGCCTTGTGACTATCACCGCCTTGCTGGGATGGCACAGGAGCAGAGAATGGAACAGTTTGTGGTGGAGGGGGAATGAAAGAAGTGACACCAACTGGACCCACGACGGCGACACCTTCAGCAGCTGCCCCACTCTTTAAGCTCTGCAATATGACCATCATCTCATGTATCTGGGCATCCATTGCCTTCAATCGTTCTTCTAGCAAGTGATATCTGTCTCTTGGCTGTGAGCTTTCAATCATCTGGCCCTAAGGATAGCTCCCTGGACTGAAGTAGTAACCCCCATACTGAGCGGAGTTTCCCATTTGATAAGCAGCACTTGGAGGATTTACAATAATCTCCGGAGCAAGAGCAGGAGAACTTCTGGGAGGTACAATACTGGGATTAGGGATGTGAATATGTGGCACACCCGCAGCTCCACTAGAGGTAATCACAGCAGGCGGACTTGTCACCACAGGAATGGCTTCAGCAGTGGATGAGGTATAATTCATGGGCATCCCCCAAGGGTATATTTGTGCATTTGGTTGTCTTTGACTGTTTGTCCCCGGAGATTGACTAACTTCTGGCCTGGAAAGGGGATGAACAGTTATGATTTCAGCTGATACAGGAGGAGAAACAAAGGTAACGACCCCTTCTGGATTCACGACAGCGGCGACCCCAGCAGCGGTCCCACTTCTCAGATTTTGCAGCACATTCATTATCTCGGCCATCTGAGCTTCCATGGCCCCCACCTTAGTTTTCAGAGCTTGGTTCTCCTGAGCCAGCTGCTCAAGATTAAGGATCTCTATCACCACTTCATCTTGACCCAGACTGCCTTCATTGGACACCATCAGTTTCGCTTGCAAACGGGTGAATTAACGATGTGGACGAACCAGCTTGCCTTTTCTGTTTGTTTAAATTTTATTACGCAAGAATTAAGATGAATGTATGAATGGATGTATGAATGTAATGTTTGCTTGGTGCCGGGAACCAAGGTATGCCCTATCTTGTCATAAGCGCCTAAACTCTTTTTTTGATTATTTTTTTTGATTTTAAGAAGTGAAGAAAACGAGGAATCGAAATAGTAAATCAACCTTCTTCATAACTGGGAGGCGAGAAGCAAGTGAAGCCTTGCTACTTGATTCCATTCTGATGCACCTATGACAAGACGGTACATTATTCAGTGATCCCCGGCAAGCAAACGCAAATGAGATGCAATATGAATGCAAGTAAATGAATGCGACATGATGAGATTATGATGTGAATGATGCGTGTGGAAAAAATAAAGGCGATGCATGTGGACGGAAGTTCAAAAATTGAGGAGCCACGCTACGTGCCGCCTCACGCACTGGTTTATTTAATGAAGGGAAATATATTATTATTTTTTGAAAATGAGGACCGTACGTTATTTCATATGGACCGGTATGAGAAAGGCTACAGCGGTAACTCTTTCTTTCTCTTTTTTTTTTGAAAATGAAGTGGGCCATATGTCACTTCGTACGGACCGGCAAAAGGGAAGGCTACAATGGCAACCCTTTCCTCTTTTCTCTTTTTTTTTTGAAAATTTCTTTTTTTTTTATTCTAGTAAAGACATGCCTAAACTACAATGCAACATTCAATTCGTATGCCCTCGTGTCCTACCAAGATGGGAATCCTAAGTTCTAGGGCAACTTCAAAGGTTCCTCCCATGTAGCTCTATTCACTCCCTTACATGGCCACCAGAGCTACAGTCCCTTTCACAAAACTCCCCACAAATGCAGCAAACTGCTAGGTGTGAGGCATCATGAAAGAGCACAACTCTGGTTGAAACTTTCGCAAGTAGCCAAACGGACAAAGGTCCTGATGGGCTCTCACTACTCGAATCCACTCTCCTAAATTTGCAGACCTGGGTTATGGTCCCACTCAGAATATGTAATCATATGGTACAAGTGTAGTGTGTGTCGAGGGCATTTTCCCTAACACTACCCCACCTGCAAATGAAAACCAGACCAGTCCAGAAAATAGCAATCAATATCAAGTTGTCTACCCTAGGGTTTCATTCCTAAGATATCTACAAACAAGGATATTACTTACCTTAAGAAGAGGAGCCAAGAAGAGGGAACATAATAGAATAGGGGGAAAGATGCATAAACTTACCGAAGAAAGGGAGCGAAGAGGAAGGGATCATGGGGATTAGAAGGATGCATGTGCATAAGCAATAAAAGAAGAGGGGTAGAAGAAGACAAATGCCTATGCTTATAATTATCTATAAAAAAGAAAGGCAAACAAGATATTAATCAACTCACAATACATTGAACCACACGTTTTAGTTAGTTAGGCTTGACCCTCGTCCTTTTTTTTTAAAAAAAAAGGTCCCCAGTGAAGTCGCCAGCTGTTGCACCCCGAAAAATCCCATTTGGACTTCTCAATGTACAACGTGGGAAAAGTTTGGAGCCGCCACCAATATTTTAATTTTTGAACAAAAACATTGAAAAAAGGTCCTTTTGAAAAAAGCGGGTGGTCTTTGAAAAACTAGAGACATGGGTTCGGGGGTCGATTACACGTGAGGAAGGTATTAGCACCTCACATGTCCTTTCTACCGAAAGGGAACCTCTAACTAAAGTATGTGGTTTCAATGTTTGATTTGGAAAATACCTAAGTTTGCCTATTTATTCCTTTGTTGAAAGATGCATTGAAAAGGATTTAACGAAAACCCTATTTATTATGGAAAAAGGAGAAAAAGAGCTTTTTAGAAAAAGGGCTTGACAGGACATGGCCCGCTCCTACGTACCCTCTCTGGAAGAGGGATCAAAGCTACGTAGTTCTAGGCTTTTGGTTTTGAAAGTGCTTTTGAGTTTTTGAAATAAGACTCAAGTGTTCACGAATACCAAACAAGCAATGGCTTCGAGTGGCATTCATTACTAACTCGAAAGAAAAGAGTTGGAACCGGTAATCAAGCAAGCAAAGGCTTCGAGTGATTACAAGTAACAACGTTTTATTATCTTTTTGAAAGCGTTTTGAAAAAAAGGGCGAGCATCAGTGATAATTATCACTAATAGCTCATGTTGTTTTTGAAATTTGCTTTATTCGTGTTTAGTTAAAGTGTGGGAGCTTTCATAGTAGTCAAACAAGCAAAGGCTTCGAGTGACTACCACTAATAACTCCTCATTAGCGATCAAACAAGCAAAGGCTTCGAGTGATGGCTAATGATTTATTTAAGAAAACGCCTTAGGTTTTTTTTTGTTTGGAAAAACATTTAACTCTTGATTTGAAACAAGTTAAGAAAAAGAATTTGATTTGGAAAAAGGGTTTTGGAAAACAAATAGGGCATTTCAAACAACATACCAATCCCTAGCCAATATACAAATCACTTAATTACAATTCATGCAAACATTACAAATCCAAAAGACAAGCGATATGCATAAATATGTAATGTTCAAAACTAATTACAAGTTGCCACAATTGCAAAAGGTAACTTATTGAATCATTTTAAGATCAACAATAAAAACACAAGAGTTAAGTTTCTTTTGGTAATCCTTGACACTTATTAACAAGGTACAAAGGCATAAGTGTCAAGTCATATTACTAAATCATCAACAAGAAAGAAGTAATTGATCATGAGGTAAGGCGTAAAATGAAATGTTGAGTCACTTTAGGGGATCTCCAACACATGGGATATGTGCTAAGCATAAGTGCTAGATCATATCACCTAATCATCAACAAAGTATGCAACGGAAAAAATGTTTTTGAGTTTTTAAATGAATGAGGAAGATTGTGCGAAATGTTTTGGTCTTTTTGGGTAGGTATGCATGATTGAGAAGTGGTAAAATAATGAAAGAGTTTTGGTAAAAGTTATTTGATGCAATGTGGTAAAAAGTTGAATGCATATGAATAGGATAAAAATGCATGTTGGTAGAATGATGAGAATGCAAATGGTAAATTTCAAATAAAGTGGTAAATGTTTATTGAAATGGTAAAAGCTTTGTGTAAATTTTGAGTAAAGGGGTAAAAAGTAAAGGGTGAAAGTGTTTTTGGGATTTTGGGTAAAAAGTAAAATGTTTTTAAGTTTTGGTAAAAAGTAAAAATGTTTTTATCTATTGGTAAATTTTAAATGAATAGTAAAAGGTGAAATGGTAAAAAGTAAAAAACACAATTCACACAAATTACTCACACCATCAAAGGTCAAACAACAAAGTTTTGAGCAAAAATTTGGTCACAAAAAGAGGCCCTTGGCCGAATGCACCACATGCGTATTCAAGCACAAATTTCATCAAATTTTTGCCATCAAATCACATTAATGAACACATACATATAAATCCTAGGATCTACACATGCATTTCATACTCAATCAATTGCCATTTCATCATTTTTCAACATAAAAACAAGAGGGAACAAAAAGTATAAAAACCCTAATTCTACACTATCAAACCTTAGAGCATAAAGGACTAACTTAACCAATTTTATTCCATCAAAACTCAAGAAACAAGCAAGAAAACATGTTATTCAACAAGAGAGGCCCTAGGCCGAAGCAAAAAGGTAAGGAAAAATAAATTTTACTTGGTGAAAATTTCATAAAACAAAGTGGAAAAACACATGTACACAATTTTGCTTTACTAACAAGTATGAAATCCACACAAAATCACCAAGAACACATTTATTGGAGGGTGAAACGCCAAATCTCACCCTCAACCAGCCACCAACCAAAATATATCTACATTGATGATGATATGTGAAGAAGAATAGAGTAGAAGAATGAGTTTATGCAAAGACAATTAAAACTAGGTAAGGATTTAGGCTTACCTTTCAAGGATCTTTGCAAATGATGAAGAAAGAAATGATGACTCAAAAATGACTTGAACCTCTTCTTCAATCCCACCAAAGCCTCTTAGTCTTGAAGAAATATTGTTGAAAGTTTGATGATAATGCAAGATTAGAAGTAAGTTTTGTGTAAGAACCAAGGAAAGGGATGATTTGGTGGTGAAAAAATGAAGAATGGTGGAGGAATGGAGGAGTGGTGATTTCGGGTTTGAGAGGAGGAGAGGGAGAGGATTCTTGAGCTGAGTGTGTGCTAGGGTAAAAATGAGAGTCTCCTCCTTTGGTTTCTTATTTTTGGGTTTTTATATGAGGTGCAAAATTAAGGGTATATAGGACATTGCGCTTTTGCAAACCATTGAGATTTGAGATAGAATTTGAATCGAGGGCCAAGATTGCAATGCACATGGATTAGGGACAAGGAGAAAACACAAATGAGTGAAGAATAGCTAGAGAGGTCGAAAATTAGGAGCTTTTTGTGGCACAAAAATTGTTAAGGGCAATTAGGACTTTGTACACAAAGTTGTAGCCTAGGATTTGATCTAGAATTTTAATCAATGGCTAGGAATACAACTCACATGGATCAAGGGCATGAAGAAACACAAAATAAGGTGAAAAATGGGGCTGAAATTCGCAGCCTATGAGTGAGTGGGATTTTGCAAGTTGTCATTGTACTATTTGTCTCCCACTACCTTTCTAATTATCCTTTTCTTTTCTTGATTATTCTTTTCTAGATAATACTCATGAAAATCTTTCCATTTTGGGCCTCATCCTATAATTCAATGATTGGGTTCTGAATTTGGTGATCTCACCAATCCCAAAATTGATTTGTTGACCCTACCCCAAAGGAAATGACCATTTTACCCTTTTGTTCAAAAACCGAATTTCATGCCAAAAATATTCTAATGATGCACAAAAAAATGCACAACTCCACTCACTTGGACTCAAATAAATTCCTCAAGAGATGCATAGTTGTTTTTACTGAGAAATTATTTACTTTAGTGAAATGACCAAAATGCCCTTTTGGTCCTAAAAACCCTAATTTTGCTCCAAACTTCATTTTCACTCTAAAAATGATCCTGAGACCTTTTGGATGACTCTAAAACCCTAGAAATGCATGCATGATGAGAAAATACGTCTTTTTTGGCGAAATTACCAAAATACCCCTCGAGCTAGGAAAAAACCCTAGAAACCCCAGAAATACTCTAAAATGCTCTACAATGCTATGCATTGCTTTTCTAACCCTAAATTGCATTATGAAACTTCTAAAATGCAAGCATGATGCCTTTCCTAACCTCTAGGATGAATGCCAAGACTTGATTTATTTATTTTTATTGAAAATTAGGGTTTTGCCCTAAACCGGACAAAATTGGGGTATGACAGCTGCCCCTCTTTATTTGGATTTTGACAAGAAATATGAATTGCGCGGGACATATTTCGAGGCAAAATAGAAATAAAGAATTCAGAAATTATACCGATTTTGTCTGCTTAGGGAAACCCGAATTTTCCTCTCTTATTTTTGGATGAATCGCCAGCCCTCAGTAATCCAACAAAAGCAAGAAATAACTTGGTGCCAACCTTCAGGCGGCAAAAGCAGGACAGAAATTGGTGCCAACCCTCAGGCGGCAAAAGCAAAAAAGAAATTGGTGCCAACCCTCAGGCGGCAAAAGCAAAAAAGAAAATGGTGCCAACCCTCAGGCGGCAAAAGCAAAAAAGAAGGTATCGACCTACAGTAAGCCGACACCAGAGGCTGCCTAAAGCCTTTTAACGAACCGCAAACGATCCGAGCTTGCCCTTGGGCATGGTGGTCTTCAAGAGCGACCGGGGGAGGGTACTATATCAAGTCGCGATCTCGATATTTTCCTAGGACTGTGCCATGTCTTAGGCCGACAGAACTATCCTTTTCGTCTGAACCTAACGAGGTCTGAATGACTTACCTGCAGCTCGAATACAAGGTGAAGTCTGAATGGATTCACGAATCCTGTTGGTTGATGGGCACTTGGGCCTGAAGGGACACTTGGGTCCTGAATGGATTTACGAATCCTGTTGATTGGTTGAGATGGCCAATGCTGCCGCACAGGATTGAGGTACCTGCATACGTCAGCTGATGCAAGGAATGATGCAAGGAGTGTGGATGCATGTTATGCAGATGCATGCTATGCGATGAGTTTATTGAGATGATGAATGTTCATGAAATGCCCTTTATTCTTTTACTTTGGTTTTCGTCATGTGATGAATGCACAAGATGCGGTCATGCAAATGTAATGCAGATGTATGCTACGTAGATGCATGTGACGCTGATGCCTACAATGCTGGATTTATGGGCCGACAAGCCTGGTTTATGGAGTAATATGTGTCTGCATATTGGTCTGATTTATGGACCCCAACGGTCTGGTTTAAGGACACAAATGTCTGGTTTATGGATTGCAATGATCTGGTTTAAGGACACAAAGGTCTGGTTTATGGATCGCAATGATCTAGTTTAAGGGCCGACATGCCTGAGTTATGGAGCAATATGTGTCTGCATATTGGTCTGGTTTATGGACCCCAAAGGTCTGGTTTAAGGACACAAAGGTCTGGTTTGACCTAATGGTTTGTGGAATTTCGGTGCAAGTGTATGCAAGGGAAGACTTCGCTTTTGTTTTTTTTCTATGAGATGCACGATGCAAATGCAATGCTTTGATGCAAGATTTTTTTGTTGTTCTTTTCCTTTTATGAAATGCAAACATTAAGATGATGCAAATGAAATGTTTGAGTCCAACTGCTATGGTACATGTAGCAATAATATGAAATGGTTGATTGGGAAACATTAGGATTTTGGATGGCACGCGATGAATGCATGAAATGCGAATGCAAATGAGATATTTGGATGCAATTAGCATTTTACTGTGAATTAAAAAAGAAAAAAAAGACTTAATAAAAATATTTATTTTTTGTGCTTGAGAAATCAAAGCTACGTAGTTCTTGGAAGAAAATGTTGGTGTGTGGGTGTTTTTTAATTAATTTTTGTGGATTGGTGATAAGGATTTAGGATTTCTGAGCCGTACAGCTCATTCGTCTTAAAATACAGACTAATCCGACGGTACAGTCGACTTAATCCACTATTACTATTTTGTTAAGTTTGTATAAAATGAATAAAAAACTTAATGAAAATTATTTATTTTTGCGCTTGACGAGAGTGTGTCTCACTCTTACGTATCTCCCGGTGTAATGGAGAACTCAAAGATTACGTGGTTCTTCGGTAGAAAAAGGTTTTGTTAGTGTTTTTTTAGTTAATATCTTTTATTGTTTTTATAGGGATTTTAGGACTTTTGAGGTGTACAGCTCATTTCCCTAAAAAGCAGATTAACCCGGTTGTACAACCGACTTAATCCCCTATTTTTAAAAAATTAGGATATTGTTTTTAAGGAAAGGAAATAATTTGTGTGTTTGTGTCTTTGTTTTTGAAATTTTATTTTTAATAGAGATTTTAGGACTTTTGAGCCTTACGAAATGGGTTGTAAAATAAAAAGAATGGTGCAATTAGCACGAGAGGTGTTGTTTTATTAAAAACTGGGGGGTGTGAAAAGAAATTTGATGTTTTGAAATTAATATTAAAACAAATACTAAAAGACTACATAGCATACAAGGCAATAGTTAAATGTGGAAACCCTAATTCCACTCTTTAACTCTGAAATTAATATTAAAACAAATACTAAAAGACTACATAGCATACAAGGCAATAGTTAAATGTGGAAACCCTAATTCCATACTTTAACTCTCCAGTGTCGTTTACTTTCTTCTCTGGAGAGAGAGAGAGAAAAAATTTCACACGAAATAAAATGGGGAAAGAAGAAGAAACAAGTAGAGGGAGAGAGAAAGGTTGTCAGAGAGAGAAATCGACAGAGAGGGAGGCTTTTGGTGGTGGTTATGTGGGGTTTTCCGGCGGTGGTTCGCGATAGGGTGTGGTGGTTATGGCGTTTGTGGTGGCGATGACGGAGCTTCGGTGGTGGTGTGTTTACGAAGGGTGGTTGTTGGTAATTTTGATGGTGGTTGTTGGTAGTTTTGGGTGGTGACCGTGAGATGGTGGTGACGGCGACGGTGAGGTGGTAGTAGTGTTAATGGTTTCGGTGCTTGACGGTGGTTGTATGGTGGTGACGGTGAAAGACAGATATGGTGTTTGGTGGTGGACGATGGAGCTCCTTTTTATGGCGGTCATGGAGTTTCCCGGCGAGGCTACAGCGGCGACACGGCGGCGGACGGTGCCCCGGTCAGTCAAGTTTGAATCCCTCTTTTTTTTTATACTATTCTTCTCCTTCCACCCATTTTTCATTTTTTATAATAATATTCTCTTCTTCTATCTATCTTTGGTTTTCTAACGCTGTATGTATCACTTTGTTTTTGCTGAAAAGTAAACACTAAAAGATGCATAAAACAAACAAATATATAACAGATGCTAAAAACACTAATTCCTAATTCAATATTTATCAAGAGAAGAAACGTGTTCTTTTATGAATCCATGAAAAAAAAGTGTTCAAGACCAAACTGTAATTACATACATGTATATGTATTTATTATGAGACTACATGATTTGTGTGTACATGAAACATTAAATAAGCAAGATAAACAGGAATCTGAAAGATAATAATATGGATAAACCAATAAATCTAGGAACTAACCTAGTTCCAAGACTTTTTGAAATGAATAAAGACCAGTTTCTTTCTCTCTAATTTCTCAAGTTTAAAAATTTGATTTCCGTATATATTTTGCTGTGAGTTTGTTACTTACTGTCCACTTGTTTCAGAAATTTTTTGATGCATTGTGGTTAGGGTTTCAATGTGAAACCCTATTTTTTGCTCTGTATTTCTTTGAATTTTCGTATCAATATTCTGTGTGTTTCACTGTTACTGTTCCGTTGTATTTATAGTGAAAAAAGTGGTGTAGGTGTGGGTGTTGTTGCTGGGGCGCAAAACTCAATAGAGGATAGCCACTGAGGAAAAAGGAGAGCAGCAATGGGTGGTGGAGGCGTTGGCTGAAATGTTTTTGCCTAATATGGGAAAAGCAAAAGGATAAGGAGAAAGCATATTGAACTCCATTCTCAAAATATTTCTCAGCTAGGGCAACCACCAAGGGCAGCAGCGCCTCCCTCTTTTATTTGAATTCATCTTTATTTTTTTTCTACTTTTTATTTTTTTTCATTTTTGTCTATATGTGTAACAATATGTAAAATAATTATTTTTGTAATAAAAAGGCAGCATTAACCATTCAATTTGAATTGTTTATCTGATTTCATTTTCTTTTCACCTTTTGGTTAAGAGAAAGAAGCTACTATTATTAATAATAAAAGTAAATAATGAACAGTAAAATAAACACGCGTAAATGACCAGAAGCGAACACGTATGCGCAACGAGAATAAAACTTATGCACGATTAGGAATGACACGCGTGAACGACAAACACCATAAAAAACAATATTTTAGATTTTTTCTAACAAATTTTAATTTAGTCAGACAAAATTAGGGTATAACAGCTGTCCCCTCTTTATTTATATTTTGCTAGAAAATATGAAGGGTTTTCAAGTTTTCATAGAAAAATAGAAATAAAGATAAAAAAAACACAAATTTTGTCTGTTTAGGAGAAAAGTTGGGGGTTTTAAGAATTCACAAGTAACGGTTAACACTTGGCGTGTCAAAGAGAAAGCAATAACGAAAGATCACTGAGGATCTAAAGGACCGATTGGTCTGAAGGACTGATTAGTCTGAAGGATCGATGCCTTTAAGTGTTGGCAACATGATCTAAAGGTCTAATTCGCAGTCGATGCTTGGTGCATTGATTTGAATTACACTGAAGGACCTGGTTGGTCTGATGGACTGCAACTAGCAACTAGCTATGGTACTAGTAAAACAGTCTGAGGGTGACCTACGTCGGAGCGGTTGTGGGGGTCAAAATAAGATCTAGAATTGATATGTTGACCACGAAGGATTTACGCTACGTCTTAGGCAGACACAGCTAATCTGAAGGACTTGTTTTTCTGAAGGATCTGTCGGGCTCAGTGGCGACGTATTGATCTAAAGGTGCAGCTCGGAGTCGGCGTTTGACGCGTTCACCCGAACTGAACTGAAGGACTGATTTGGTCTGAAGGATCAATGCTCGACACGATGCTAACATTGTGATATGGTTTGTGATATAGGATCAACGCTTGACACGCTGAACTATGGACCAACATGTGTCTGCATATTGGTCTGATTTATGGATCAACTTATGTGTCTGTTTGTTGATCTAATTTTATGGACCACAACTGGTTTGATTTATGGACCAATAGTAGGTCCGAAGGATCAACAGGGTGATTTGAAATGTGATGTTGAATCAACGCTTGACGCATTGATTTGGATAGAAAAATAAAGGATTGACGTTTGGCACGCCTGCTGAAAAAATGTCATGTGTATGGTATGAATGTGTATGATGAATGTGCGATGAATTGATGTTTGTTGGGGGTAGTGAATGAGATGTGGCGAATAATGGATGCTGAAGTTGATGGATTAATAAAGTTGATAAATTGTGTATGCGTATGCAGATTATAAGATGCAACTGTAATGCTTAGATGCAAGTGTTGCGATGAAATGCATGTAATATTTGTGTGTGCAATGATCAATACTTTGGTGGGGGTAATGAATGCAATGTGGATGATTTTTACCTGTGTTTGCTTTCTTTTTTTTTGCTTTTTTTTAAATATGATGTAAGTATATGAACAAATGAATGTGCAAATGTAATGCTTTGATGCAAAAGTTGTGGTAGATGCATGGCTTGATGTTGGAATAAAATGTATGGTGGAGTGATTTATGATATGGTATATTAGTAATGCATGCAGATGTGTTTTTGCATTTTGTTTTGAGATGAGAGACGAGACTTTAGATGCAAGAAGTAGAGAGATGACTACTTTGGAATCATTCATTGGAAAAATTAGATTTGATTTGAACTCAAGCTTTGGCGAACTCAAGGTTATCTTCAAACACAATGATGTACAAAAGTATTTGACTGCATTTGCAAGCTCGTTCATGTTGCTCTTCCATGAGGTCCTGTGATGATTGAATTTTAGGTCCACAAAGTTAACTGAGTGAGTTTCCAGCATCACGTGATTAACTCGTGTTCTCTTTCTTTGAAGCATTATTTAGCAAACATGTACAATAGTGCAAATATAGATGAATAAGTCAGTTAACTGGAGGTTCTAGAGATCTAGGATATGAACAGCTGTGGCACATGAAGGGATAAATGATAGTTTTTTTTTGCCATAGCTCATGAAAGATAGGTTTTCCCCAAGCCAAGAGATGTGGGACTGCCCCAATCTAGACTTCTGATGACGGTGAGTGAACAGTTTGCCCTTGTCAAGTGATGACATCTGTTAGGGGTGTAGAGGAAATTATGAATCGGGAATGCCATGACTTTGGAATGAAAGGTGGCAAGCAAGAGATTTTGTCTCAACCATGGAGTTTGGTGTTGCCCCAATTATGACAAGGTTGCCCCGGCTGGAGTAGCATTGTGAAAGGGTGTATATAGTATAATGGGTCGATAAATCACCCCGGTATGGTTTTATGGACATGGATGTAGGATGAATTTCCCCAGTTTTTGGTGGAGTGAAGTGTGAAGGTATTGCCCCACTTGGTAATGGGATTTCAAATGGTTACTTTGAGATTGTGAAAGGTGAGGAGTTAGGGTAACAGATTTGGGAGCTGGTCCGATATGGCTATGTAGATTGGGTCTGGTATATGAATGGGATGGACAACGACTAAATTTCTGCAAGTTAAAGTGGTATGAACAGTGAAGCAAATGCCCCACTTTGGGATCTAGGTGGTGATACTAGTATAAACTTTTGGTTCTCTTTTAGCTAAATCCCAAATACTGACAGTCTTGAGTTTTTTTTTTATATGATGAAAACTTCACTTGGTGATCACTAAACATTGTCTTTATATCAATGCAACTTGAATGAACCTTGGAGTGCAAGCCTTTTGATTTTTTTTAACTTTCTTTTTTTTTTGATTTTTTTAGCAAACATATTGTAAATAAATAAACTTATTTGTCCTAAAATTAAAACTTTGAGAAAACAAAATCAATCAGTCATTGATCGGAATGGACTTTATAGGGTTGCAATGTGGCCGATGGTTATGGGTTCATAAAAGAAAGGATAACTAGGCCCAATGAAGTGTTAGAGGGTTTATGAAAGGAGGGATAATGACCTCATAGTTTTATAGGTTACCCGCATGGCTCTGTTAGGGTTTAGGGTTTTTGTTCCCAACTAGGGTTTTGTTTCCAACTAGGAGGCAACATTTATTGTTGCCAAAATCTATCTTCAGCACCATTAATATTCTACATCAGCTACCATAACTCCCCCCACCTACTTCTTTCTACACCGCCCTCCCATCATTCATTGATCTGAACATCTGTTCACGTTGCCCAAGTCAGTGCATCGTTGGAGTCTTTTTACATATGGAAACAAAATCCTTTACACATGAGGACAAAAACATTAAACCCTAAACAGTAGTTCATCAAAAATTAATCCCACCAACAAACTACCAAAAAACACAACCTCTATCTATAATCTGCCAAAAACAAAACCTCCATCTACACAGGATAATGTGCCGTTATACAGGAATCCAGTTACAGCTTGTCTCATAACAAATCAAGCTGGATAATTACTTTATGTAGAATCAGAGTGCAAGGCGTTGTTGTGCAGTCCCTCAAACTAAGCAAATCGTACCCTCTTTCTTCACATAAATATTCTGTTTAGCTTCTTATATTGTCCAAATGGCCTCAAGTTCCACTTAAAAGCCCACCCAAAATCCTGAGAATCCTAAAGAGCTGCAAGAGATTTTAATCCCAGCTGGGAATAACAATGTAGATCTGTCAAAGAGAACGTTGGTAGGGCAGCTGTACACCAACAAATCTCAAAACAGGGCAGCTACAAAAAGCATTATAGCAAAGGCATGGTCAGCTATTCAGAATCTACAGATATCAGATCCAGGTAAAAATAAATTTTTATTTACCTTCGAGCATGAAAAAGATTGTCAAGAAATTATGAATAGATCTCCATGGTATTTTATGAACCACTTGATGTGTCTTCAGTACTGGAATCCATCAATTACTACAGATGAAATTATCTTTGATTGGAATCCATTTTGGGTTTAAATACATAACCTTGCCAATGGAATTCCTGAATAGTTCCAATGGTAGAACTATCCTTCAAAAAGTGGGCAAAGTTCTAGTCATAGAAGAATCCATACTAGAAGGACGTGTGCTAAGAATTTTTCTAAGAGCAAGAGTCCTAATAGATGTGACAAAACCTATCCCTGCTGGTTGTTGGATTCCAAGGCAAAACCTTCCCAAAGTCTGGGTTCACTACAAGTATGAGAGGATGCAAGACCTGTGTTACAATTGTGGATGCATGGGACATGAACAGAAATATTGTAAAATCCCTAGATTAATGTCAACCTACTGCAGTTCAATTCCTAAATATAGTGAGAGTATCCAGGCTCAACCATCCAAGTCAATTAATGCAATTCTAAAGGAGCATAGACAGCTGTATGGTGACTCAACCAAAAACGCAGCTTTTAAAATTCAAACCATGCATGGAGAAAATGAGTAGCCAAGTAACAATCAAGAAGCAAATGAACCACAGGAGGGAGATGAAGAGATAATAAGAGAAAGAGTTAGAAGGGAATGGGCTGAAATGGTGGAAAACTACACTGAAGGGTCAGGATCAATACCCACACCAGTAGGGCTTCCTCAAGAAGATAATACTGCTAGGAACCATTATGTGGAGGAATATTCAGCTGTTGTACCTGAACAAGAATTCTCCATGCCTTATGAGGCATATCTCAGTGATGAAGAACTAGCTGACTTCAGAAAACTCCAACAGTAGCACATGCTTACTGACACTCCTCACAATAGCTTGGTGGAAATTCACCGTGCTCAAATGAAAGTGAAATCTGACCTGCAATTGAGAAGAAGGAAATTTCAACAACTAGCAATAGAATAATAGAGAAAAAAAAGACAGAGAAATTGAAGCAATAATGCAGAGTGTCAGAGTTCGGTTAGGTAAAGCTACTCCTATGCAAGTCAACAACCCATACCTAGCTGAAGAAGTGGCTGATAATATTAGGCTTGTAACTCAATATGAAAACCCGGAGTTACACACACAGATGGTGGCTGGTAGTAGTGCAAGCAGAAACCAGATCTTCAGTAATGCTTTTAGTGGCTTGCCAAGAGTGCCCCCAAAGCTCATTCCATTGAAGAAGCAAGAGTATTTTGTTGAATATCCACCGGAGGAAGCTTCTTATGCAGAAGGAACCTACAAAATGCAGCAAGAGGAGGAGAATGCCCTTGCAATCAACTTGGGCAGTGGCCTAAACCTGCAAAAGAAAAGAGAGCTTGATCACAAGAATAAACATGAAGCTGCAAATTCAAAAAAAGCAAAGACAGGAAGTACAATGTATATCACAAGTCACTCTGGAAACCAAGGTAACAATTGCAACACTTCAAATTACTATTCTGAGGTTGAGGAGGCGGGCCACCCCATGCCCCCAACCTCCAAATGACTTGTGTAAGCTGGAATTGTCGAGGATTGGCGGCGTCCTCGACCAATAGAGAATTAAAAAGTCTCATTAGGGACTATAAGCCGGCCATTATATTCCTTATGGAAACCAGAGCCCATAAGGATCGAGTTCAAAAAGTAAAGAGAAGATATAGGTACCAGCATCTATTCTATGTGGAATCACAAGGAATTTCAGGAGGTCTTTGTCTACTTTGGAATGATCATTTTGAGATTCAAATTTTGGACTCTTGTTCAAATTATATTCACTCAGCTATCAAAGAAAGGAGAACTGGTCACTGCTTCCAAATGTCCTTCATTTATGGCAATCCTACCTTTGCCAATAGAAGGAATTTATGGGCAAAAGTTCCTCGTCTTAAACCACTAAACAATGGCCCTTGGTGTTGTATGGGGGACTTCAATGAAATGATAAGCAATTCTGAGAAAGATGGGTTAAATGCTGTGGAACCAATTAGAATGAGGCTTTTCAAGGAATTTCTTGAAGATACCGGGTTGATGGACCTCAAACTTCAAGGTTGCAAATTTACTTGGTTCAGTAATCCAAGGGAAGGATTTGTTACAAGACAAAAGATTGATAGAGTTCTTGCAAACTACACTTGGAGGGATCTCTACCCTCATGCTTTGGCTACTGCACTGCCCATAGTTAACTCAGATCACTCACCTATAATTTTTAAACCTAAACCTCCTATTCTTAGTGGGAAATCCTTCAAGTATGAAGCCTTTTGGGAGGAAAATGAGGAATGCAGAGCTGAAGTATCTAATGGCTGGACCTCCTCTTCTCATGAGGACCTGTGGCACAATTGGAAGAGGAGAGTGAAGTCTTGTACTTCACATTTGAAGAAATGGCATCAAAAAACTTTCAGAAATGCCTCTAAAGAAATTAAGAGCCTAACAACTCAGATTGAGGCTGAATTAAATAAACCTCATGCTACCATTGACTGGGAGTGGGTTAATCAAGCAAGGAGAGATATTGATAAGCTTTGGCATCAGGAAGAAATTTATTGGGGCCAAAGATCTCGTATCAAGTGGCTTAATTGGGGGGATAACAACACTAAATTCTTCCATGCCTCTACGGTTCAAAGAAGAGATAGGAACAAGCTTCTCAGAATCAAAGATAGTGCTGGAAATTGGTTGGAGGGGCAGCAGGATGTTATGAGTGGTATTTGGGATATCTACAATGAATTATACTCATGTGAACAGCCTTCTAATGTAGAGCATTGCCTAAACTTCATTCCAAAATCAGTTTCCCCTAATATGAATCAGATGCTACTAAAGTCAGACACATTTAAGGAAGTTGAGGCAACTGTTTTTGATCTTCGAGCATACAAGGCTCCTGGCCCAGATGGATTGAATGGGTTATTCTTCCAAAAAAACTGGCACACCATCAAGAATGATGTTTTCTTAGCTGTTTCTGAGTTCTTTACAAAAGGAGTCCTTGGTGATGAAATAAACTTTACTAATGTGGCCTTGATACCTAAAGTTCCAATACCAGAAACTATCTCTCAACTTAGACCGATAAGTTGCTGCTCCTTCATCTATAAGGTTATTGCAAAGATCTTTGTTGCTAGACTAAAACTTGTTATTGGCAATATCATCTCTCCACAACAAAGTGCTTTTGTGGGTGGAAGAATGATTCAAGATAATCTAATATTGGCTCATGAAGCCTTTCACTTTCTTAAGAAAAAACAAGGAGAAGGAGGAAAGGTTATGGCAATCAAACTAGACATGAATAAGGCATATGACAGAGTCAACTGGGACTTTCTAAAAGCAGTTTTGCTGGCCTATGGTTTTCAAGAGGAACGGGTAACTTCATTGATGAAACTGGTAAACTCTGTCTCTTATTCCTACCAAATTAATGGATTTTCTTCAAGGAAGGTTTACCCTAAGAGAGGTGTGAGGCAGGGAGACCCTCTCTCTCCTTACTTATTCATTCTAGTCTTTGATGTACTTTCAAGAATGATTACTCAAGAATCTGAGAATGGTGATCTCCAAGGTATTCAACTTGCACCCACAGCTCCTAAGTTGACACATCTTTTCTTTGCGGATGATGCTATTCTATTCTTCAAAGACACTACAGAGAATGTCTTTCAAATTATCAAAATTCTAAATCTGTTTACTAGTGCATCTGGTCAGAAAATCAACCTATCAAAGTCTGGTATAATATGTGGCTGTAAAGTTTCTCAACATGTAAAGGACAGGGTATCTTCAATCTTTAATATCCCAATTTGGTCAAATCCGGGGCAATACCTTGGGATTCCAGCTGAATGGGGTGGCTCAAAAATTCAAAGCTTAAATTGGCTCAAGGATAAAGTTTCTAGCAAACTGGAAGGGTGGAAAGGAAACCTTCTGAATCAAGCAGGGAAAGAGGTTTTAATAAAAGCAGTTATTCAAGCTATTCCTAGCTACATTATGTCAATTCTAAACCTCCCAAAAACCTTTTGTGATACGCTTACTTCAATTGTGGCAAAGTTCTGGTGGAAGTCTAATGGTAGGTACAATGGAATGCACTGGAAAAGATTTGAAACACTCTGCTTTGCAAAGGATAAAGGAGGTCTGGGTTTCAAAGAGTATAGTAAGATGAATACGGCTCTGTTGACAAAACAGGTTTGGAGGATGGTTAATGACCCTAATTCTTACTGGGCTTCAACTTTAAAGTCAATTTATTTCCCAACTTGCTCTTTTTGGGAGGCTCCCACCACTAGGGGTGCCTCTTGGGTTTGGAACAATTTTTTTCATGGCAAGGACTTCCTCAGATCAACTGGAAGATGGATTATAGGGTCAGGAACTCAGATAGATATTTCTAAGGATAATTGGCTCAGCTCTGGGATTAAAGCAACCCTGAAATCGAATGCTTCTGCATCTTGTGTCTGATCTTATTCATGCTAATAAAAAATCGGATTTTAATCTTCTCAGGAAGAACCTTCAATCTGACAGTGCAATTGAGGCAGTCAAAACTCCAATCTCCTGGTCCTCACAGAGTGACTCTATAATGTGGCGTCACATCAAGGATGGATCTTATTCGGTTAAATCAGGGTATAGGGCACTCATTGATAACTCCTCTAACTTAAGTTCTAGGCCAAGCAGCTCTACTAGTATTAATGACAATCTTTGGAACAGGATCTGGTCAGCCAGGGTGCCAAGGAAAATCAAACATTTCCTATGGAAAATCTGTCACAATATTCTACCTTCCAGAGAAAATCTATGCAAGAAAAGAATCCCCATCTCTCAGCTCTGCCCAGTTTGTCTAAAAGAGACCGAAACAATTGAACACATCTTTCTTCTATGTGATTGGACAAAACCTCTATGGTTTGGCCTTCAATTCATCACCCCCCTCCCCTGTTGGACTCTCAACAATCCAAAATTGGATCATGGATGCTTTGGAAACTCCTATGGCTGATGATAACTATCTCTCATCATGAATTTTCTTCACTCTATGGATTATTTGGAATGCAAGGAATGATTTGGTTTTTAATAACAAAGCTCCCAACCCTCAAGCTCCTTACACAAGGTGAAGACTCTGTGTACAGAATTTCTATCAGCAACAGTCCTCAAGGAGAACAACAACAATCAACATAAGGAGGAACAACAGAATATTGTGCAGGTTCCTCCAACTCAGTGGAGGCCACCTCGGGACCCTTATGTTAAAATCAATTCAGATTCAGCGTTTGAACAATCAACAGGTAAGGGTTTCTCAGGAATTATTTGTAGATATTCACAGGGGAAGCTACTTACAACAACTACTACCAGATTCTTCGCAAACTCCCCTCTCGTAGCGGAAGATCTGAGCCTTCGAGACGCCATCTCCTTCGCGGTCAACCTTCACTTTGATCAAGTAATTTTTGAATCTGATAATCAAACACTCATTGAGGTTTGCAGAAAGAACTTAATTAGAAAAGAGATCGAAGGTATTGTTGCTGATATAGACTCCCTAAGAGCTAACTTTAACTATTCTGGGCTCACCTAGACTAAAAGAGAAGGGAATCACTATGCTCATACAAGGTTCCTGGGTTCATCGTCATCCATCGATCCTTCGACGTGCTCTGGTGAAGGATGCCCAAGCTCTCTGGAAGTAGGAGAATGGCAGCGATTTCTCAAATTGGAAGCTTGTTCCAACTCTGTGATGAATGCTTGATAATTTCTCCTCTGCTCTGTTAATCGATGGCATTTTCTGGAGAGAAATTTGGCGTGAATTGAAGCTGTTGGTGAAGCTAGGTTTTTTACCTAATTTGGGATCCGTTCATTTCGTACGTCTCTGTCCACTTAGCCTATTTTGTTTCTTCAATCATTGAGAGTCACCTGACTATTATTGGGCTTCTCTATAGTGGGCTTCCGGGCTGGCGTTTAAGTTTTTAATCTTTGGACCCCATCTATTTTGTAATGTTGACCCCTTTATCTAGTTTGTATCTATTAGGTGTATGGTTTGGGCCTGGCCCATTATTGCAATGAAATCATATATCCTTTAACCAAAAAAAAAGAAAGGAGGGATAATTAGGCCCAATGAGGTGTTTGAGGGTTTATGAAAGAAGGGATAATTAGACCCAATGAAGTGTTTGAGGGTTTATGAAAGGAGGGATAATTAGGCCCAATGAGGTGTTTGAGGGTTTCAGACAATGATCTCTTATGTGTTTAATGATATGAAGCATCAACTCACAATTTCTACTACTTTTGTTTTTTTCTTTTTTCCAGGATTTTTTTCAATCCTCTCATTTTTGAATTCACCTTCTTTTTGGGATTTTTCTTTCTCTTTTTTTGAGCTGAGTGAGCTGATAAAAGTGATACACCATTTTTAGGTGTGGAATTGATCCTTGTCTAGGGTGATTTTTTTTTATTTTTCGGTTTGCAGGGGTAGCAAAAGGTATTTCTTTTTAGGATATAGAAAGCTGTCCAAACTTCATTTCAAATCATGATTGCTTGTTTTCTCAAAATTTAACTTTAGGACAATAATTTATTATTTATATATATATATATGCTCTTTTTCTTTATTTCATTTTATGCCCTAATTTTTGCTTAGATTGCTCTCACGAGTTTTCAACCTAACAGGCCTTTTTTGAAGTTTTTTGTTTTTGTAAATGACTTGCACCAAGGGAATACAATGTTGACAAGATATCTAGTGATCACAGATTTTAGGTTATTTTATATCATTGAGAACAAACCAAATAGTCAACTAGGTATTGATGTGGGGAATATGTACTGGGTGGTCGGGGTGGGATTAGAATGGACAAGGGATGATGATAAGATGCAAAGATGGGGACACTAACTGACTCAAACAAGAGTAAATGCACATGTCATGCAAGTTCGCTATATGAATGCTTCTTAGAGCGTTAACATTAGTTAGAGACAAGAAGAAATTGCTGATAACACATTAGTTAACAAAGGGGACCATTTTGATCATTATCATGGGATGGATGAGATGCATCACTTTGTAAAAAATTGTTGACGAGCTGCAGACAGTGAATAACTTTTTTTTTTAAAATTGAGTGTCTGAAAACAACTTGAGTTGGCAACTAAGTTTGACCTCATTTGAAATTTAGTAGGTTAAGCTTTACCAAGAACAATCAAATAAAATGTATTTGCAAGAACGTCTCATCTCTCACCAATTTTTTTTTAAAGTATGCTCATGTTTTTTTAATATAAAATGTGATGGATGAATAGACACATGATGATGGACATGAAGATGCAAACGCATGAAATGCATGAATGAATGATCACTTTAAAGGACCAACTACTCTAAATGATTTTTTTTTTGTTTTTTATACGCAATGCAACATGTAAATGATGCAAAATACTAGCTGAAATATATTTTTGGATGATGAAAGATGCAAGATTGTTGACACAATTTTTTTTACTTATTTGAAAATGATGCATGCATGGAGAAATGGTGCATTTGAACTAAGATGACAATATGAGTGAAACGACGTATGAATGCTAACTTTTTTTTGATAATAATGATGTTGTAAATGACGTGATGCCTATACTGTTCGATTATGATTTTTGAGAACGATTATGAACGAATGGTGGTGCATGATGAATGGGATGCTTATATGGCTAAAGAAAAAATAATGCTTTTTTATGAGGGGATATGAATGATACTCAAAGTGTACGAAAGGAAAAATGCATGATGATTTTTTGGAATGAATAAAAGGTTATATTTTTGTTTTTTTTTTTGGAAAAGGGAAATGAGTGTTTATTTGAATGTAAGGATATGAAGCTGCTTTGTGTCTTAGAAGGGTTCCTTTGAGAATAGATCTAAGGCTTTTCTATTGAGTGAACCTCTCAAGGGTAGCTCTATAGAGTCCTAAATAAGGTTCCTAGAGCAAACGACCCCAGTTAAGAACACTGAGCCCAACAATAGGCAAGCTATTAGAAGTGATAGCATCCTTAAAAGGAATCAAACTCTAGGTGAGTTTTTCGTGACCACCCAACAGGACGTACGTCCAGCAGGCCATCACTACGCAACCTCATTCTAACTTAGGTTATACTCCAGTCCGGGTATAGGACTATTCTCACGTGTGTGCAGAAGTGTGATAGTGGAGTGTGTGTAGGAGCAAAATATCAAGTATACCCCTAAGCTGCAAAACAAACAAACACATATACAAAGATGGTCTTCTATCCTAAGGTTTACATATCACATAAATTTAATATGCAATAAAATAAAAGACATGAGAAGGGTAAAAGTAAACATTAAATTAACGACTAATCCTACAACTAATTAGACTAGGTTTGACTCTCTAAATTGTCCCCAGTGAAGTCGCCAGCTGTAGCGACCGAAAAATCCGGGTGAGGATTCTTCGAAGGTTCAAAAATGAAGCCGCCACCAAAGTTTAATTATTAGGGAAACACTGGAAAATCCCTTTGAGTTGGATAAGGGTCCTTGAGACCAGATTTGGGTTCGGGAGTCGGTTATGCGTGGGAAAGGTATTAGCACCCCACAACATCCTTCCTAAGGAAGGTTACCTTCTAATTAGTTGTATGAAAATAATGTTAATTTTGAAAATATTTATTTTACCCTTTTACTATGAATTAAAAAAAAGACTTAATAAAAATATTTATTTTTTGTGCTTGACGGGAGTGGGCCCCCGCTCTTACGTATCTCCAGGTGCGATGGAGAAATCAAAGCTACGTAGTTCTAGGTAGAAAATGTTGGTGTGTGGGTGTTTTTTAATTAATTTTTGTGGATTGGTGAAAAGGATTTTAAGACTTCTGAGTCGTACAGCTCATTCGTCTTAAAATACAGACTAATCCGACGGTACAGTTGACTTAATCCTCTATTATTATTTTGTTAAGTTTGTATAAAATGAATAAAAGACTTAATGAAAATTATTTATTTGTGCGCTTGACGAGAGTGTGTCTCGCTCCTACGTATCTCCCGGTGCAATGGAGAATTCAAATACTACGTAGTTCTTCGGTAGAAAAAGGTTTTGTTGGTGTTTTTTTAGTTAATACCTTTTATTGATTTTATAGGGATTTTAGGACTTTTGAGCTGTACAGCTCATTTCCCTAAAAAGCAGATTAACCCGGTTGTACAACCGACTTAATCCCCTATTTTTTAAAAATTAGGTTTTTGTTTTTAAGGAAAGGAAATAATTTGTGTTTGTGTCTTTGATTTTGAAATTTTATTTTTAATAGAGATTTTAGGACTTTTAAGTCGTACGGCTCATTCGCCCTAAAATGATGACTAGCCTGATTGTACAATCGACTTAATCTCCTTAAAAAAATAACGAAATGGGTTGTAAAATAAAAAGAATGGTGCAATTAGCAGCAGAGGAGTTGTTTTATTAAAAAGGCTCATTCACCCTAAAATGATGACTAGCATGATTGTACAATCGACTTAATCTCCTTAAAAAAACGAAATGGGTTGTAAAATAAAAAGAATGGTGCAATTAGCAGCAGAGGTGTTGTTTTATTAAAAACCGGGGGGGGAAGAAATCTGATGTTTTGAAATTAATATTAAAACAAATACTAAAAGACTACATAGCATACAAGGCAATAGTTAAATGTGGAAACCCTAATTCCACACTTTAACTCTCCAGTGCCGTTTGCTTTCTTCTCTGGAGAGAGAGAAAAAATTTCACACGAAATAAAATGGGGAAAGAAGAAGAAACAAGTAGAGGGAGAGAGAAAGGTTGCCGGAGAGAGAAATCGACAGAGAGGGAGGCTTTTGGTGGTGGTAATGTGAGGTTTTCCGGCGGTGGTTCGCGATAGGGTGTGGTGGTTATGGCGTTTGTGGTGGCAGTGACGGAGCTTCGGTGGTGGTGTGTTTACGAAGGGTGGTTGTTGGTGATTTTGATGGTGGTTGTTTGTAGTTTTGGGTGGTGGCCGTGAGATGGTGGTGACGGTGAGAGACAGAGATGGTGTTTGGTGGTGGACCGTGGAGCTCCTTTTTTATGGCGGTCATGGAGTTTCCCGGCGAGGCTACGGCGGCGACACGGCGACAGACGGTGCCCTGGTCAGTCAAGTTTGAATCCCTCTTTTTTTTTTTACACAATTCTTCTCCTTCCACCCATTTTTCGTTTTTTATAATAATATTCTCTTCTTCTGTCTATCTTTGGTTTTCTAACACTGTATGTATCACTCTGTTTTTGCTGAAAAGTATACACTAACAGATGCATAAAACAAACAAATATATAACAGATGCTAAAAACACTAATTCCTAATTCAATATTTATCAAAAGAAGAAACGTGTTCTTTTATGAATCCTTGAAAACAAAAGTGTTCAAGACCAAACTGTAATTACATACATGTATATGTATTAATTATGAGACTACATGATTTGTGTGTACATGAAACATTAAATAAGCAAGATAAACAGGAATCTGAAAGATTGCAATATGGATAAACCAATAAATCTAGGAACTAACCTAGTTCCAAGACTTTTTGAAATGAACAAAGACCAGTTTCTTTCTCTCTAATTTCTCAAGTTTAAAAATCTGATTTCCGTATATATTTTGCTGTGAGTTTGTTACTGTCTGTCCACTTGTTTCAGAAATTTTTTGATGCTTTGTGGTTAGGGTTTCAGTGTGAAACCCTATTTTTTGCTCCGTATTTCTCTGAATTTTCGTATCAATATTATGTGTGTTTCACTGTTACTGTTCGCATGTATTTATAGTGAAAAAAGTGGTGTAGGTGGGTGCTGTTGCAGGGGAGAAAAACTCAATAGAGGACAGCCACTGAGGAAAAAGGAGAGCAGCAACGGGTGGTGGAGGCGTTCGCTAAATTGTTTTTTCCTAATATGGGAAAAGCAAAAGGATAAGGAGAAAGCATATTGAACTCCATTCTCAAAATATTTCTCAGCTAGGGCAACCACCAAGGGCAGCAGCGCCTCCCTCTTTTATTTGTGTATATGTGTAACAATATGTAAAATAATTATTTTTGTAATAAAAAGGCAACATTGACTATTCAATTTGAATTGTTTATCTAATTTTATTTTCTTTTCACCTTTTGGTTAAGAGAAAGAAGAAGCTACTATTATTAATAATAAAAGTAAATAATGAACAGTAAAATAAACACGCGTAAATGACCAGAAGCGAACACGTATGCGCAACGAGAATAAAACTTATACACGATTAGAAATGACAGGCGTGAACGACAAACATCATAAAAAACAATATTTTAGATTTTCTCTAATAAATTTTAATTTAGTCGGACAAAATTAGGGTATAACAACGTGGAAGAGAGCAACAAACTCTTTCTATTTCTGATGGTGGAGATATTGAGAATGCTCAAGATGGGGTGAAGAGAGCTAGGCTTATTGCTGTTATTGGTGGTCATATTATCACTGAATCTACTAGTTTGACTGGGGAGGTGGGCCTACCCATGCCCCCAACGCCCAAATGACTTGTATAAGTTGGAATTATCGTGGCTTGGGGGCGGCCACGACAAATAGGGAGCTTTATGATCTTGTTCAGGATCATAAGCCGGCCATTTTATTCCTTACGGAGACCAGAGCCCGTAAGGAATGTGTGGACAGAGTTAAAAGAAGATTCAGGTTCCAGAATTGGTTTTGTGTTGAAGCTAATGGGCGCTCAGGAGGGTTAGCCCTTTTTCGGAGTGACTACTATAAACTTCAAGTGTTGTCCTATTGTATGAACTTCATTCATGTGGGAGCTAGATAAAGAAGATCTGGAATTTTATTTGAAATCACCTTTGTCTATGGGAACCCTGTGACTGTTGACAGAAGGTCTTTATGGCCTAAATTACTTGCATTGAAACCCCTACACAATGGCCCTTGTGTTGCTTTGGTGATTTCAATGAGATGATTCATCAAATGGAGAAGGATGGATTGAGGCCTGTTGATCAAAATAGAATGGATAGGTTCAGGGATTTCCTAAATGAATCTGATCTAATGGACTTGGAACTTCAGGATTGTAAGTTTACTTGACTAAGTAACCCTAGAGAGGGTTTTGTGACTAGATAAAAGATTGATCGTGTGCTTGCTAATTGGTCTTGGAGGCAGCTAATCCCACATGCTATGTCTCTTGCCCAAACTATTGTTAATTCAGATCATGCTCCTATTGTCTTAAAACCTAGACCCCATTTTATTAGTGGGAGGATCATCCTTTAAATATGAAGCTATGTGGGAGGATCATGAGGATATTAGAAAAGTGGTAGAGGAAGGATGGAGGAGTAACAGAGAAGAGAGTTGGGGTTGCTGGATTGATAAGGTCAGAACCTGCAAAGCTACACTGTCTAGGTGGCAGAAAGCTAACTTCAAGAATGCTGCAAAGGAGATTCATAAGCTTAAGGGTCAAATTCAACAGTGTATTAATCTCCCTGCTAATCAAGTGGACTGGAACTTGGTTAATTCTCTAAGGAAAGATATAGATCAGCTGTGGAAACAAGAGGAGCAGTATTGGGGGCAGAGATCAAGGGTGAGGTGGCTCAACTATAGGGATAAAAACACTAAGTTCTTTCATGCATCCACTGTGCAACGAGGGGATGGAAATAAGCTTATGAGAATTAAGGCTGTGGATGGATCCTGGCTAGAAGGGCAGGCAGAGGTCACTAATTGTATTAAAAATTATTTTGCTGATATTTATTCTCCTGAAACTGCCTCTGATATGTCTAGTTGCTTGGGGGTTATTCCTAACAGTGTCTCTGATGCTATGAATAATAAACTGAATATTGATGTGTCTGAAGCAGAGATTAGGATTGATGTATTTGATCTGGGCCCTCACAAGGCCCCTAGACCTGATGGGCTTAATGGTTTGTTTTTCCAAAACAATTGGGAAACTATAAAAGGGGATGTGGTGGTTGCTGTCAAGTATTTTTTCACAAATGGTTCCCTGGGTGACAAAATCAACCATACCCTTCTGGCTCTTATTCCTAAAGTACCTAACCCATGTGGATATCTTGTGTTTGCAGGTTAAGTTTTGATGATGAAGTGGTTAAGACATAGTGATGATGAAGTGATCAAAGTCAAAGTGACAAATGGACCGAAGTCAAAATGACAAGCAGGTTAGGTTTTGATGATGTGCTCAAAGCGGAAATCCAAGGCAAGCAAGACTCAAGAAATAAGGGTAGTCTCTAGGGTTTGGGTCATGTCCTAGGATATATTGTAAGCCACTTCTGAGGGTCAGCTCATCTCACAGTCTCATTGCCTTCACTGTTTTCTAAATGCATGCACGCATAGGTAAGGCACGTAAACATAAAAACCATTTTGTGAAAATAAGAAATCGATTCAAATCATTTTTTCTAAAGCTTGAAATCGATTTCCAACTTTCTATGAAAGATAGAAATCGATTCATGACTTCCTTCCTAAGACCAAAATCGATTTCCTACTCCTTTTTAAAGTGCATAATCGATTTTCCCCTTTAATACATAAAGCACATAATCGATTTACTCCTATACTAAAGTCAAGCTAAGAATCGATTATTCTCTTCATACATCTAAGCATAAAATCGATTTCCTTCCTATTTTAAAGATGCATAATCGATTTCCTTCCTGTTTTAAAGAAGCAAACAATCGATTCCTTTTTACTTGCTTAAAAGACAAAATCGATTGCACACCTTATACAAACAGGCATATAATCGATTTTCACTTATCCTTTAGAAGAAATCAATCGATCACACACTTATGAGTTATTTCCTTTTTAAAGACAAGAATCGATTATCACTCCTAAGTATTTCAGACACATAATCGATTATCATATTTAGGCCATTTAGGCACATAATCGATTTCATCATTTCTACAATGTATTCAACGGTCATATTTTTTATGAGCCTATAAATAGAGGCTTCACAATTCACATTTACACACAACCCATTTTACGAAAACCGCATCAAACGAAAAACAACCATTTTCATTTACACTTCTGCTCTTCACGAACTATTCGTCTGTCAGCTGATCTCTCTCAAGGGTTAGTTGGGTTGGGGAAATTTCAAGTTGTAATATCTGCCTACACAAGAGGTATTTTGGTCTTTACATTTGTAATTGTTTTATTGTTGTGTCTTGTACTAGGGAGTGGGGTATCTCTCTAGGGTAGCTGTTTGTACTAGGAAGTGGGGTATCTTTCTGGGGCAGCTGGTTGTAACAGGGGTGGGGTATCTCTTGTTATTGTTGTAATAGATTTGAGGGCTCTTCATAGGTGGGGTATCCTAGGAGAAGAGTGCTTGAGTCTGTAAAGGTTTCCAAGGCACCCGTAAGCCTTGTTGTGTTAGTGGAAAATCTCACAAGGGTGTGAGGAGTGGACGTAGGTCACTGGGAGGTGACCGAACCAGTATAAATCTACTGTGTTCTTTATTGCTTTATTTTCTTTTTCCTTTGCTTCCATAAACCTGCGCGAAAATTAATCTAAGTCGTTAAAAAGGGAAGAAGTTTTTAAAGTCTCAATTCACCCCCCCCCCCCCTCTTGAGACTGAAGCCACTTGGTAACAACCCAGAATCTATTTGTCAATTAAGACCTATTATTTGTTGTAATTTTATTTATAAAATTATCTCTAAGATTATGGTTGGTAGATTGAAGCCTATGATGAATGTTCCTATTACCCCTCAACAGAGTGCATTTGTTGGGGGGGGGGGGAGAGACTAATACAAGACAACCTAGTAGTAGCCCATGAAGCCTTCCATTTCCTCAAGAAGAAGCAGGGCCAGGGGAAAGGGTATTGCAATTAAATTAGAAATGAATAAATCTTATGACAGGGTCAGTTGGAATTTTCTTGAAAAGGTGTTGGGGGCCTATGGGTTTAATAGTGTCTGGATCTCTAAGGTTATGTCTCTTGTATCTTCTGTGTCATGCTCTTACCAAGTTAATTGTTTTTCATCTAGGGAGCTTATTCCTCATAGGGGCTTAGACAGGGGGGGTCCCCTCTCCCCTTATCTGTTTATCTTGGTGTTTGATGTGTTATCAAGACTTATAACTAATGCTCATGAGAATGGCAATTTCAGTGGTATTAAATTGGCAGAATCTTCCCCACCTCTCACTCATCTTTTCTTTGCAGATGATGCCATTGTGTTTTCTTAAGATGTTCCTGGGGACATTTACAAAATTGTTTCTATTCTCAACACCTTCACTACAGCATCTGGTCAAAAGATTAACACTGCTAAATCTGGGATTATTTATGGCTCTAGAGTCAACCATTCGCTCAGAGCTAGACTGACAGAGATTACTTCTATCCCTATTTGGGAGAATCCAAGCAACTATTTGGGCATTCCTGCAGACTGGGGAAGGTCAAAAATTAAAAGTCTTAAATGGGTCAAGGATAAAGTACTGGCTAGAATGGAGGGGTGGAAAGGCTCTCTTTTAAATCAAGCAAGAAAAGAGATGATGATCAAAGCTATGATCCAAGATATCCCTAGCTATGTGATGTCTATCCTCAACCTTCCTAAAACTTTTTGTGCTGATCTCACAGCAGCTGTTGCAAGATTTTGGTGGGCCAAATCAGGGAAGCACCGTGGCATTCACTGGAAGAATGTTAGAACTATCTGCTCTCCTAATTCTCAAGGGGGGTTGGGTTTCAAGGATTTCAATAAAATGAATATTTCTCATCTCTCAAAACAAGCTTGGAGAATAATCCAAGATCCTCATGCTTACTGGTCTTCAACTCTTAATAGTATTTATTTCCCTAATTATGATTTTTGGTCTGCTAGAGAAGGGAGGAGTACCTCTTGGGTGTGGAAAAGTTTATTAGTAGGCAGGCAATCTTTGAAAGAATCAGGAAGATGGACAGTGGGGGCTGGTAATTCTATTCACATCTCTAATGAAAATTGGTTAGCTTCAGGAAAGAAAGCTATTTTGAAACCTAATGCTAATGTGACAAAGGTTTGTGAGGTAATAAATGAACTGCACCAATGGGATACTACTCTTCTAAGGGGTAACCTGGTCACTAATAGTGCTATTGAAGCTGTCCAAACTCCCATTTCTTGGACTTCTCCTGATGACAATATTTTTTGGCCATATACTACTAATGGTATCTACTCTATTAAATATGGCTATAGGAGATTGGTTGATCTTGACCCTAATCATCTCAATTTTTCCTCCTCCTCTACCTATATTGATCCCCAGCTATGGAATCTTATTTGTAATGCTAAGGTGGTGGAGAAAGTGAAACATTTTATGTGGAAAGTATGCAGCAACACCTTACCTTTGAAAGAAGCTCTGCTTAGAAAGAAAATTGTAGACTCTCCAACTTGTCCTATATGCCACATGGAGCCTGAGACTGTTGAACACTCATTTCTGCTCTGTTCATGGACTGAGCCATGTTGGTTTTCTCTTCAGATATGCCTACCACCAGCAAGGGTGGGTCTAAACTCTATTCAAAGCTGGATTCAGGATCTACTGCTAGGTAATGATTGGGATTCAAGCTTGCTTAAAAATAGATGTGCTAAGCTTTTCTATGCTATGTGGTTTATGTGGAAAGCTAGGAATGAGATAGTGTTCAATGAGAAAAGACCTAATCCCATGTCTGTTGTACTACAAACCCAAAACCATGTAAGTGAATTTCTTCACTTCACAACTAAAGCTGCCAACCCCATGGTTAATCAAGCTTCCCCTAATAGAGCTTGCTATTGGAGACCCTTATTCCCCAACCAAATCAATGTTAATTCAGATGCTGCCTACAGCCAGAGAAATGAAAAAGGTGCGATTGGGATCATAATTAGAGATGAAAAGGGTACCTGTATCTCTGCTTTAGCCAGGACAAGCACTGCATCCTCCCCCTTGATTGCTGAAGCATTAAGGCTCCGTGAAGCAATGGTGCTGGCGAATAATCTCTTCCTCTCTTCAGTAATTTTTGAATCTGATAGCTTGTGCCTCATTGAAACACGCAAAGGAAAATTAGTTAGAGCAGAGATCAAGAATGTTATCACTGATATTTTAGCTCTGAAATCTAAATTTCATCACTGTGGGTTTACCTAAACGGCTCGCGAAGGTAATGGCGTTGCTCATTGTATTGCATCGCTGGCGGAGAGAGGGGATCTCCAGGAGAACTGGTTCTCACACTCTCCAGATAGTCTTCGAAGAGCCACCGCCTTTGATGTTCAGGATCTCTAAAGTGTTGCTTTTTCGTCGAATGGCTTGTAATCTACTTATTTGAAATTAATGGGTGGTTGTGAGGTGGTTGAGGAATTGAAGATGGAGAAAGCTTCTGATTGAAGGCAATAATTGATGAGAGAAGTGGCTGCTAGAACTTTGCTGAATTAGGGTTGAAACACCAAGATGTGTTTTTTCCATTTCTGGTTGTCTTTCCTCTTCTTCGCTTCGTTTACATGTATTGATTTATTGCTTTGTCGTTTGCTTTTGGGCTGCTTTTAGGCTTGTTATTTGGACTTTAGTTTGGTGGTGCAGTTGGTTTTACTGTGTACACCTCTGCCTAGTTCTGTGTTGTAATGGTTTAGGCCTTGCCTAATTATTGAAATCATGCAACTTTGACCAAAAAAAAATAACAAAAATAACCTTTTTATTTTTTAAATCAATACACACAAACTATTTTCTTTTATGAGAACAAAAATATTTTCTATCAGCACAGTTTCATAAAAATCTAATTTTCAAAAATAGGGGATTAAGTCAGTTGTACAACCGGATTAACTTGCGGTTTTAGGATGAATGAGCTGTACAGCTCAAAAGTCCCAAAATCCCTATAAATACAAATTATAATACATTAATTAGAAAACAACAATACACAAATATTTTCTACCCAAGAATTACAGAACATTTGATTCTCTACCTGGAAATACGTAGGAGCAGAGGGGGCCCCACTTCTGTCAAGTGCAATAATAAAAAATCCTTTTTAGTCTTTTTTAAAATGTTTCTTTGCTAGCTCTCAATAAAAATACAAAAATAAATAAAATTTATTTGGTATTTTTAAATTTTTTCATAATAAAAGGGAAATAAATATTTTTGAAGTTAATATGTTTTTGCACAACTAATTAGAGGTAACCTTTTTCGAAAGGATGTTGTGGGGTGTTAATACCTTCTCCACACATAATCGACTCCCGAACCCAAAATCTGGGTTTCAATACCATTTTCATTTTTAAGGGATTTTTCAATGTTTTCTCTAATAATTAAATATTGATGGCGACATCATTGAACGCGAGGAATCCTCCGAATTTTTCGGGTGCAACAGGTATCTGTTATCTTCCCAATAAATGATGTCGGACAAAACTGTTTCGAATGAAAGTACTTTGCTTCCTGCTTCCTCTCGGCCACAAACCATCCATAGAACTTCTTTGACAGTTTCTTTGCCTGGAGATGCCACAATGCCTGCTCCCACTACGATGGTCGTTGATCCTGTTACTGTATTGAGAGGTTATTTATCATCTCTTTCTGCTGGGAAATCGAAACCTCGAACACATGAGACCCCTATTTCGGCAGAATTTGGGGGAATTGCGACCTCTTTCTTTGACAACCTAGAGAAATTTTTGGAACATCATGGAGACAATATTTTTGAGGCCCTAACCAAGATACCGGGGCTTAAACAACGACTCCTCAATTTGATCAGTGAGATCTCTAAATGCCAAGAAGGACTTCCCCTCCCTAGGAAGTTAGAATTTCGGGAACTCGCTCTAATTTATAAAGCCTTAGAAGATTAGAGCGTTTTATTTAAAGCCTTAGAAGTTGAGGCTTATCAACTGAAATCCGAAACGTTTGAGGTTCAACAGAAGATGGATAGTGTTAATGAAATACTCGAAGACAACGAAGATCAAATTGCAGAACTTCACACACAGGTGGCTAGCTCCTAGAACTCCATTGTTGATCTAAATGAGGGACATAAGCGCCTTGGTTCTCAGAGACACGAAGCTTTTACTCAAATCAACCGTATTCAGGATTTCATGTCATCCGTGTTAGATGCGAAAGATTGAGTAACTTCACAACTCGAGGATCTCAAACATCGTGGAGAAAATCATTATGCTCGAAACGTTGGGTTAGAGGGAGAGAAAATATTACTAGAGAAGAGCTTTGGGAAAATCCAAGAGGAATTATCCAAATTTTTTTGAACTTTTAATTCCATCTGTACTTGACTCGTTTAAAATTTAATGAACAACATCTTGGTGCCTGTGATCCCTTTTAAACCATGAATAAAAATATTTCTTTGAATATTTGAATCCCAACTTCATTATTTACTCATTAGTTTTTTTTGAACTTGTTCGAACTTCGATCCATGACGTGTTGACGTGACGTTTCAAGCTTAATTTAAAAAAAAGGAAACCGTAACATCTCTGAATTTCGGTTAATTTTGTTTTAAGAAATTAACTAGCAAATTATTATTCGATAAAATAATAAATCAAGTCATGGACATGTTAAAAGCGTGAAAGCAACATTTAATTGTTAATTGTATGAATTATGTGATTGAAGTATGTGAATTGGTGCGATTGTTTTGGGGTAGAAATAGAATTATGTAAGGATTAGGGAGACAATGGCGTTTTGGTCATTTCCATATCATTCGAACCCTTAACCCAAATTACACAACACCAAACACACTCCTTAACTCCATAAGACCACAACCACAATTTTTAGAAGGAAATTATGAGTTACTGGTTAATTAGAACTAAACTAAGATGATGAGCTAAGTTAAGGGCACTTTAGTCTTTTCCTACTCATTTAAGAAATTTTCCCTTCAGCTTATGAACATGACAACACTCACACTCACTCCCACAGAACACCCTTGCTGAAAGTTAGAAATCAGAATTGAGAGACAGAGAGAGAGAGAGGGAGAAGGCGCAAAGAAGAGGGAGAGGAGAAGAGGAGGGGGTTCTCACCATTGTCCATGCATGTAAGTTCTTTTCAACCCATTCTTCCTCATTTTTCAAGCTCTATACAATGACACTAATTTCATTCTCTACTTCCACCTCTATCCATTGTTGCCATTTTTGAACCTCCTAGCTCTCAAGAAGCAAAAATGGAGTTTTGGGTCTCTAGTAGCTTGCATGTGGATGATGAAGCTCCATAATTAAATTGTGAAGTCAAGATTCAGTACTAGAGCCCTTGCAATAGCTACATTTCTGTTTTGGGACGAATTGGGTAGAAGAGGAGAATTTGGGGAGGTTGCATTTTCGGTTGGAAGCGATTGGACGAATTTGGATCGAGTTCAGAACGTGTTGTGAGATTTTGGAGTGGTTGAGCTTTGCGAATTTCGGTATATCGTGATTCTCATCACGATCGGTGAGTTCTACTCACTCTTAGAATTGTTTTTGTGTTTCTGAAATGAACGATTATGTGACTGAGTTCGTGAATGTTTTGTCGTCCGAAAGTTTTTAAGAGTCGAAAACCGTTATTTGCGAAAACTATGTATTTGGTGTTTCGGAACGAATTACTCAATGCTTGATAGTTGTGCTATTGTTGGACTGGATTGTTGTGTTATGATTGCTGTTTTTGGAGTTGAAATAATATTGGGTTACAGATAGGACTCGAATGGAATTGCGAAATCGAGAAAAAACGGAACGAATTGGTGTGCTGATAGAAGCGCACGGGTCGTGCGCCTATGCCAGCTTCGGGAATGATTTTAAAAAGAGATGTTCAGTGCGCACGGGTCGTGCGCCTAGGGCACACGGACCGTGCGTGAGCTTCTGTTACCGCACACCGAGTTCTCGTTTCGTCGCTCCTTTCGATCCCAAACCTCTTCTAATCTTCTTCCCAACCATCCCTCATGTCATGGAACCAATAATGCTCTATTTTTGAACATGATTGCAAGGTTTAAAATGAATTGTTTTTGGAAGTCAAAATTGTTTCAAGAACCGTAAATTAGTATACGCGAGCGAACATGTGTTATGTTTACTATCATGGAACTAAATGTTCAAGCGACAGTTATTCATGGAACTAAATGTTCAATAAAGGTTAAGATATATAAATTATATCAAAGCGCGGGTGACGACCCAGTTGATTAGTATACTAGGGGAGGGGAAGTCATGAGCCCCAGAACCTAGGCCTCACGAGGTTTGAAGCTAGTGTAAGCTAGTGGAGAGGTTCGACGGTAAATGTAGAGCTTTTACCGGAGATGTACTATGGCATGTCAGGAAAAGCTATATGCAGGTAGGACCTAAGGGGACTACGATTAAATAAACAAGAATAAATGGACATAGAGTCATTGGGAGGGGTTACGGTAGGACTCACTGAGATAATGTTTATCTCACCCTTTATATGTTGTTGTTTTACAGATACTAAGGGAAAGAACAAGGCAAGGAAGCATGGTTGATGAGACCTTAAGGAGAGCATGAAGTTTTAAACTTATGTTCATGATGTTTTTCCCTTAGTGACTGTACTTCGATTTGATGACTTGTACTAGCTACTAGTTAACGATCGTTTCCGCTAATTTCATGTTGTTGGATATTGAACAATAGGAGTTGTTAGTAAGAAGGACATGGTACTTGGTTATAATTTAGAAGTCTCGAGCTATGTATGCCTCTTGATTTTGGATTAAGTTAAGAGTTTTTAGTTTTGTTTAATATATGAAACAGGAAATTCTACTCTGATGTATGCCATTTCGTGCATCTTAGCATTTCTACTTGATAGAAATATTAGGGTGTTACATTTTGGTATCAAAGCGGTTCGACCTAGTCGGACTTATATGTTAAGAGTCTTTTACGCCTTCTAAGTCTGATTCCTCTTAGTATGCTATTAGACATTGAGTCTGATCAACATAATACTTTGTGCATCTTTCGCAGAATCATGGCTGGAAGAGGTAGGAGAAACCCACCCATTTATCCACATTCCGAGAGGATGCGGAATGTAATTGAGAATCAGCAAAAGATGATGCAGGACATGATGCAGATGCATCAGCAGCAGATGAATCAGCAGCAGCCTAATGTCCAACAACCTCCTCCGGAAGATCCGAATAGAGCATACTTCCGTTTCCAAAAGATGAATCCCCCAAGTTTCAAGGGAGGACCTGATGTGATGGTATCTCATTACTGGTTGGACTCTATGGAGAAAATTTTTAGAACCCTGCAATGCAGCGAAGAAGAAAAGGTTCTCTTTGCGACTCATATGCTAGAAGAGGAAGCCCAAACCTGGTGGACTAATGCTCATAAACTGATGGTGAATCGGGAAACTCCTATTACCTGGTTTAACTTCAAGGAATTGTTTATTGGACATTTCTTTCCTCCAGTGATGAAGCTAAGTAAGCAGACTGAATTTGTCAATTTCAGGCAAGGTGATATGACAGTGGGTGAATTCACTGCCAAGTTTGAGAAGCTGTCTCAATTCTATCAGTTAGCAAGGTATGCTCCGAATGATGAATGGAAGATGCAGATGTATAAGGCATGTCTCCGTGCTGATATTGCCCAAGGTCTTAGCTCTTATGCTAGGACCAACTATGCTGCTTTGGTGCAAAGGTCCTATGTTGCCGAAGCGGATCTCAATAGGATGTATGAAGAGAAAAGAGAGTATTGGAGAGGAAAGAAGAAGGTGGCTGAATCATCAACCCCGCAGGAAAAGTCAAAGGGTAACTTCAACAGAGGAAAACAAGCTCAACCATCTGATTCCTCAAAGTTCAGTGTTTGTTCTAAATGTGGTAGGCCTCATCGTGGTGAATGCCAAGTTGGGTCTAATACCTGTTACTACTGCAAGAAAGAGGGCCATGATGCTACCCAATGCTCTGTGAAGAAGAAGCGTGAAGATGATCGTGCAGGATCTACTCAAGGAAGAATCTACACTTTGGATGCTGAGAAAGTCAGGCCTTCAGATAATCTACTGAGGGGTATGGGATCTCTTTTCAATAACTCCGTCAGTATATTAAATGATTCAGGTGCTACTCATTGTTTTATTTCTCAAGCATGTGTTGACCGGTTGGGATTAGCCTTATCTCCGCTATCCGAACCGATAACTATCTTAACTGCTGCCAAGGGTCGCGTCCAGACCCAGTCTTTATGTCAAAGTTGTCTTCTGGCCATAGGAGACAGAAACTTCGTTATAGACTTTATTTGTTTACCTATGAGAGGTATGGACATCGTTTTGGGTATGAACTGGATGACGACAAATCATGTCATCATCGACTGTTTCAATCGGACTGTCAGTTTCGTCTCGGAATCAGTTGAACTACCAAAGTCAAATTCTGAAGGAATTATCTCCTTCACGTCAGCAAATCAATCTCTATTTCAAGGTGCGGAAGCTTATGTTATTATGTTGTCTGCATCGACCGAAACTGGTTTAGATTTGTCCTCTGTACAAGTTGTTAATGAATTTCTCGATGTTTTTTCGGATGAAGTTTCCTCTTTTCCTCCGGATCGTGAGGTGGAATTCTCAATAGAGTTGGTTCCGGGAACAGGGCCAATCTCTATTGCTCCTTATAGAATGTCTCCCTTAGAATTGAAGGAATTAAAATCTCAACTGGAAGAGTTGATATCGAAGAAGTTTGTTAGGCCTAGTGCTTCGTCAAGAAGAAAGATGGTAGCATGAGATTGTGTATTGATTACCGCCAATTGAACAAGGTAACTATCAAGAATAAGTATCCTCTACCAATGATAGACGAGTTGCTTGATCAACTGCGAGGTGCTACAGTATTTTAAAAAATTGATCTAAGGTCGGGGTATCACCAAATAAAAGTGAGAGCCTTAGATATTCCGAAGACAGCTTTCCGTACTCGGTATGGACATTACGAGTTTATAGTGATGCCCTTCGGTCTAACTAATGCTCCCGCGGTATTCATGGAATACATGAACAGAGTCTTCCACCCGTACCTGGATCAGTTTGTCGTGGTATTCATTGATGATATCTTGGTGTACTCAAGGGCCGTTGAGGAACATGTTCAGCATCTCCTCATCGTTTTGAATGTACTCCGACGTCCGTGATTTTTGGATGCCTGAGGTAAAGTTTCTGGGTCATGTGATATCTCAGTCGGGAGTCGCAGTGGATCCTAGTAAGGTAGAAGTAGTTTTGAATTGGGAACAACCAACGTCCGTGACCGAAGTAAGAAGTTTCTTAGGTCTAGCTGGATACTATCAGAGGTTTATTGAAGGGTTCTCACAGTTAGTCCTTCCACTTACTCGGTTAACTCGCAAGGGTCAGCCGTTTGAATGGAGTTCCGATTGTGAGGAAAGTTTTCAAGAGTTGAAAAATAGGTTGACATCTGCTCCGATCCTAATTCTTCCAGATCCGTCACTGGGATTCCAAATTTACAGTGATGCCTCTGGGAAGGATTTAGGGTGTGTTTTAATGCAGAATCAACAAGTGGTTGCTTATGCCTCCAGATAGTTGAAACCGCGTGAAGAGAATTACCCAACTCATGATTTAGAGTTGGCAGCAATTGTGTATGCTCCAAAGATTTGGAGACAATACCTATACGGTTCTCGTTTCGAAGTCTTTAGTGATCATAAGAGTCTTAAGTATCTGTTTGACCAAAAGGAGCTGAATAATAGGCAAAGAAGATGGATTGAATTTCTAAAGGATTACGACTTCGAGTTGAAGTATCATCTCGGGAAGGCCAATGTTGTAGCTGATGCGTTGAGTAGGAAATCTATTCACACGTCAGTATTTATGATGCGTGAGATGAAGCTGCTAGAGTCATTCAGAGACTTAAATCTGAATGTGAAGCAAAGGAAGAACCAGTTAATGTTGAGTCATATCCAGATTTTGAGTTTATTGAGAAATCTGATTCGCTCAGCTCAAGAAATTGATGTAGAGTTGCAAGCTCAAAGAAGGTTACCAAACTTTACCGAAGATAGTGATGGGATTATTTGCTTCAACGGTAGGATTTGTGTGCTAAAGGATGATGACATCAAAAGGCAAGTGTTAGAGGAAGCACATCGGAGTCAATATTTCATACATCCTGGGTCTACCAAGATATCGGTATTTGAAACAGATGTACTGGTGGCCGGGGATGAAGATAGAGATTGCAGAATTTGTGTCTCGATGCCTAACTTGTCAAAAGGTTAAGGTAGAGCACCAGAAGCCTGCTGGTCAGTTACAGCCGTTGAATGTGCCAGTATGGAAATGGGAAGATATTTCTATGGACTTTGTCATGGGATTACCAAGGTCCCAAGCCGGTAACGATTCCATCTGGGTAGTTGTGGATCTTCTAACCAAATCAGCTCATTTTATTCTTGTTCGTTCGAACAGTAAGGTTTCCAAGTTAGCAGAGGAATATCTGAAAAGTATAGTCAGGTTGCATGGAGTTCCTACAAATATTTTGTCAAATCGTGATCAAAAATTCACTTCTCGATTTTGGAAAGCTTTAAACCAAGCTTTGGGAACAAAAGTGTTTGTTAGTACCGCTTATCATCTGCAGACAGATGGTCAGACGGAGAGGACTATTCAGACTTTAGAAGATATGCTTCGGGCTTGTGTGCTTGATAACGGAAGAAAATGGGAGGATCGTCTTCCATTAGTGGAGTTTGCTTATAACAACAACTATCATTCTAGTCTCGGAATGGCTCCATTTGAAGCCTTGTATGGGAGGAAGTGCAGAACGCCATTGTGTTGGTGGGATGTCGGTGTAGATCGGTTGTTAGGGCCCGAATTGGTTCTTGAGACAACCGAAAAGATCCGGCAAATCAGAGAAAGAATGAAGGCTGCCCAGTGTAGGCAGAAGAGCTATGCGGACAAGAGAAGAAGACCACTAGAGTGTGAGTCTGATGATCATGTGTTTTTGAGAGTTTCTCCAACAATTGGTACCGGCAGAGCATTTCGGGAGAAGAAACTCAGTCCTCAGTATATTGGACCTTTCCAAATTATCGAGCGTATTGGCCTAGTAGCTTACCGTATTGCTTTGCCTCCAGCTTTGTCCAATGTACATGATGTATTCCATGTATCTCAGCTAAGGAAATACATTTCCGATCCGAGTCAGCTGTTGAGTTTCGAGACGATTGACCTTAGGCCGGATTTGTCTTTTCAACCTCATCCTAGTTACATCATGGAACGTGGCGAGAAGACGCTTCGAACGAGGACAATTCCCATTGTCAAAGTAGTTTGGGATGGATTTCCGATCGATGAAGCTACATGGGAATTGGAGGACCACATGCGAGCTAGATATCCGTATCTATTTTCATGAGGTATGTTTTGTTCAATTTTGAGGACAAAATTTTAAAAGTTGGGGTGATTGTAACATCCCTGAATTTCGGTTAATTTCGTTTTATGAAACTAACAAGTGAATTATTATTCGATAAAATAATAAATCAAGTCATGGACATGTTAAAAGTGTGAAAGCAACATTTAATTGTTAATTGTATGAATTATGTGATTGAAGTATGTGAATTGGTGTGATTGTTTTGGGGTAGAAATAGAATTATGTGAGGATTAGGGAGAGAAGGGCGTTTTGGTCATTTCCATATCATTCGAACCCTTAACCCAAATTACACAACACCAAACACACTCCTTAACTCCATAAGACCACAACCACAATTTTTAGAAGGAAATTATGAGTTAGTGGTTAATTAGAAGTAAACTAAGATGATGAGCTAAGTTAAGGGCACTTTAGTCTTTTCCTACTCATTTAAGAAATTTTCCCTTCAGCTCATGACCATGACAGCACTCACACTCACTCCCACAGAACACCCTTGCTGAAAGTTAGGAATCAGAATTGAGAGAGAGAGGGAGAAGGCGCAAAGAAGAGGGAGAGGAGAAGAGGAGAGGGTTCTCACCATTATCCATGCATGTAAGTTCTTTTCAACCCATTCTTCCTCATTTTTCAAGCTCTACACAATGACACTAATTTCATTCTCTGCTTCCTCCTCTATCCATTATTGCCATTTTTGAACCTCCTAGCTCTCAAGAAGCAAAAATGGAGTTTTGGGTCTAGTAGCTTGCATGTGGATGATGAAGCTCCATAATTAAATTGTGAAGTCAAGATTCAGTACTAGAGCCCTTGCAATAGCTACATTTCTGTTTTGGGACGAATTGGGTAGAAGAGGAGCATTTGGGGAGGTTGCATTTTCGGTTGGAAGCGATTGGACGCATTTGGATCGAGTTCAGAACGTGTTGTGAGATTTTGGAGTGGTTGAGCTTTGCGAGTTTCGGTATCTCGTGACTCTCATCGCGATCGGTGAGTTCTACTCACGCTTAGAATTGTTTTTGTGTTTCTGAAATGAATTATGTGACTGAGTTCGTGAATGTTTTGTCGTCCGAAAGTTTTTAAGAGTCGAAAACCGTTATTTGCGAAAACTATAAATTTGGTGTTTCGGAACAAATTACTCAATGCTTGATAGTTGATTGCTATTGTTGGACTGGATTGTTGTGTTATGATTGCTATTTTTGGAGTTGGATTAATATTGGGTTACGGATTGGACTCGAATGGAATTGCGAAATCGAGAAAAGCGGAACGAATTGGTGTGCTGATAGAAGCGCACGGGTCGTGCGCCTATGGCACACGGACCGTGCGCCAGCTTCGGGAATGATTTTAAAAAAAGATGTTCAGTGTGCACGGGTCGTGCGCCTAGGGCACACGGACCGTGCGTGAGCTTCTGTTACCGCACACCGAATTCTCGTTTTGTCGCTCCTTTCGATCCCAAACCTCTTCTAATCTTCTTCCCAACCATCCCTAATGTCTTGGAACCAATAATGCTTTGTTTTTGAACATGATTGCAAGGTTTAAAATGAATTGTTTTTGGAAGTCAAAATTGTTTCAAGAACCGTAAAGTAGTATACGCGAGCGAACATGTTATGTTTACTATCATGGAACTAAATGTTCAAGCGACAGTTATTCATGGAACTAAATGTTCTATCAAGTTTAAGATATATAAATTATATCAAAGCGCGGGTGACGACCCAGTTGATTAGTATACTAGGGGAGGGGAAGTCATGAGCCCCAAAACCTAGGCCTCACGAGGTTTGAAGCTAGTGTATGCTAGTGGAGAGGTTCGACGGTAAAGGCTGAGCTTTTACCCGAGATGTGCTATGGTATATCAGGAAAAGCTATATGCACGTAGGACCTAAGTGGACTACGATTAAATGAACAACAATAAATGGACCGAGAGTCCTTGTGAGGGGTTACGGTAGAACTCACCGAGGTAATGTTTATCTCACCCTTTATATGTTGTTGTTTTACATATACTCAGGGAAAGAACAAGGCAATGAAGCATGGTTGATGAGACCTTAAGGAGAGCACGAAGTTTTAAACTTATGTCATGATGTTTTTCCCTTAGTGATTGTACTTCGATTTGATGACTTGTACTAGCTACTAGTTAACGATTGTTTCCACTAATTTCATGTTGTTGGATATTGAACAATAGGAGTTGTTAGTAAGAAGGACATGGTACTTGGTTATAATTTAGAAGTCTCGAGCTATGTATGCCTCTTGATTTTGGATTAAGTTAAGAGCTTTTAGTTTTGTTCAATATCTGAAACAGGAAATTCTACTCTGATGTATGCCATTTCGTGCATCTTAGCATTTCTACTTGATAGAAATATTAGGGTGTTACAGAAACCGTCGCAAATTTGCTGATGGTGTGTGTAGACATTATCATTTCGGCGTGTTGATCAAGATCTTCGCTTAATCCCAACGCCGCTATCCCCCATCCATTCAATCGCATTGATGTGACTTTAGATGTCGTTTTGGTTTTGACCCCTTCACTATTCAAGGACTCGATCAGCAATTTAACCTTACAGCTTTTCTTTGTAAGGTCCTTACACCAAAACATACTTTTTCTTCCTTCCTCAATTAAAATATTCAAAGACCATGGCTTCTTCTCAAACTCTTGCAAGTTTGCCTATTTCGAACCAGTAACTATTTCCAAGCATGGTAACAGACATTTTGCACCAAAACCAACAGGAACTGAAAAGGATCGGGCTGCTTGGCGATCTCAAGTTTTGGTCCCTTTATATTATTCCTAGAAAGTTCATGCCTTCTTGGGTCCGATATACCATCCTTTGTATTGTCGGGAGAAACTTTCCATGCATCTTTCATTTGATGGAAAGCCTCATATGGCTTTCAACAAGCCAATTAATGTCAGCTTTCTACCCGATTCTTACACCAATATGTGGCATTCCATGCCCAGAGAACTTTCCTCTTCGAAACTCTCAGTTCAAAACCAATTTCTTTCATGTCTCGATAGAATGGAATCGCAAAAGACTCAACGATGGCAAGATTTAGGGACTTATGAGGCGATTTAGTTGAGTAAATTGAATTTACTTTACAATATCCCTCAGCTAGTTAGCTCATTTTTCTTTTGGAACACTAACACCTCGTCTTTTCATTTCCCATGTGGAATGATGACAATTACTCTTTTGGATGTGGCGGGTCTCGTAGGTTTGAAACCTACTGGTGTTCTTCTTACCCCTAATTTGGAATCGGACAACTCATTTATACTTGACATGTCATCGTTGAGCTATGGAAAATTTATCAAGAATAACATGAAGACTTCTGCTGTTATCTCCGACAAAGAACATATGGCGTTCTTGCTTTATGGGCTCCAACACTCCTTCCTTTGTAGTAAGTCCCTTTTGATAAACAGTGGCTACCTTCGACTGGAAGGTTTGTTGCATGAAGGTAAAGAAATTAGTTTGAGCAACTTTCTCCTTGCAAGTCTTTATGAATCTCTAGGGAACACTTATGCAGAGCTCCTAACTCATGGTAGAATTCAAACCAACATGGTGGGTCCCCTGTGGCTTCTCCAGTTATAGTTAAACATGATCTACACTCCGACCTATTGCGCTCCCCCTTCAACCCCTGGTTCTAATACTCCTTATGGTCCGACGTTCGCTCTCGTCAACAAATTCATTAGAAAAGAGGACTCTGTTCAAGCTTTTCATTCTTATTTTGATTGGTTTTCAAACTTAGAAACTTTCCAACCAAACTTCACTTTTATGTCTCTTCGACGAGATAGTCCTTAGTGGTTTACTCCAAATTTTATCGAGACCAAATACATATTTAACCCTTATTATTATTATTATTATTATTATTATTATTATTATTATTATTATTATTATTATTATTATTATTACTACTACTACTATTATTATAATGTTTTGTAAGATGTTAGCCTTGAAATATTAATATTTTTTTTGACAAACCTTGAAATATAAATATTATTTTTAAAATAGAGTGTTAAAATTGAGTTTGTATGATTAAAATGATTTATAAACACATAAACATAGGTTTGAAGCATTTTACTTGATACAACTCCGGCCCATATAACAATCCCCTTTTTCCACTGCTCACACTCCCAAAATTTACTTTATATACCTCCTATTGAACACTGATGTTAGGTTTTTAAGATGGAACCTATTTTCTTTCAACCCTTTGTCGGGAATCCCCTATGTCCATGAAACATACATTGCTGCTGTTGTTTTTTAGAGTCTCGTCTTTCTTCTTTCTTCTTTGTTCTTTATCCTTGGTATCTCAAACCAGTGGTTGTAATATGAGTCTTCATGGGAAATTGGGAATCACCTATTTCCAGTGATGATGATCCACTACTAGAAAAATCGAAATTAGAGAGGGAGCAAATCCGTCACTAAACCTTCAAAATTCCGTCACTAACGATTTTAGTGACGGAATTTGTGACGAACCCAGATTCGTAACTAATTTTGGCGTCACTAAATTTTTAGCGAGGGATTTTGTAATCCGTCGCTAATAGCGACGAAAAACTCCCTCACAAACATATGAAATCTGTCACTAAAAAATAGTTCGAAATTGAAGATGAAAAGTGTATTTCCGTCGCTAATAGAGAGGGAGACTAAATCGATCGCTAATAGAGATGGAGACTAAATCCGTCGCTAATAGAGAGTTTACCAAGACTTGACCTGGATAGAACTCATCATAAGAGGTCGTGACCACCAAGGTCATCTTGAAGTATACCCTTGACACAGTTTACCAGGACTCGACCCGGATAGAACTCGCCCAACGGGTTGTGACCACCAAGGTCAGCTTGAAGTGTACCATTGGCACAGTTTACCAAGACTCGGCTCGGATAAAACTCGCCCAGGGGGTTGTGATCGCCAAGGTCACTTAGTGGAAAGAATTATGAGATTCTTTCTTTGGTAATTAGGAAAAATGCAAACGATCATGGTGTCTTCCTTTGACCAGTATTTTTACCGATGGCCTTATTTGTTTCGGTGTGCCGTGGCACTCTTGATTCCTTTGCTAGGATTGGAGGTGCACGTCAGCGCTTGCCTACTTCGTGCGATCTTGCATCCAGAGATGTATTTGCAAAACCATCGTCTTGGAAAGATGGGCCCTTTTTCTTTCTTGACCTTAAGGAATTTTTCTTTGGAACAAGCATCAATCTAGTGAAATAAAGCAAAAACTGTAATTGCAAAATGAACTTTTATATCGAGCTTTTACATTCTGCATTTCTGCCCGAACAGTAAAATTCTTAACTAGGCCTAGTTCTAGTTTCTAGTCCTGATGCCCTGTCCCCTATTCAGAGTCACGAGTCTCATCATCTTCCTCATTCACGTACTGAACGAGCTTCCCTTCGCGGATCATTTCTTCAATGTCATCCCTAAGGGTGTTGCATTTGTTGGTACTGTGCCCATAACTTTTGTGATAACGACAGTACTTCTAGAAGGTTGGTCTTTCCTTTGCACGAGAGGTTCGGGCTGTTTGATGTCCCGAAACTCCGCATCGGCGCATTCGGCAAGGATCTCAGTCTGGGATGTGTTCCGCCGGGTGTACTCTAAGGAGCGACCTTGTCGGGGTCGGGGCTCACGAGGAGTTCTGTCATATTGGACTCGCTTCCGCCATGGTTCTTCAACGGCCTTGCAGGCCAGCTCGTCCTTCTTGCTGCCAACCTTGGCTTCCTCTTGGTATGCCATGTTGTCTTCTTCATAATCCATGTACTTTTGTGCCTTTTGAAGGAACTCATCCAAGCTTCGGGGTTTGTTAATCCCCCACGTCTCTTTGAAACAGGCTTCCTTTCTTAAGGTCATCCTTCATCCAAAAGAGCCTTATATTGTCTTCAAGGTTCCCGACGTTGCTAGCCTCCTTGTTGAACCTTTCCAGATATTCTCTAAGCGTTTCTTTCTATCCTTGCCTGATCGCCCTGAGTACCTTCTGGAGCTCATTGTCCTTGGAGAAGGGGCGTTCCAACGAGGATGGGGTTGCTCAGGCATGGCTGTCATTCGCCTCTCTATCTGCCTGAGGCGCGCTTCTTGCTGCAACATAGTCTGGGTGCGGTTGCACAGCAGGTCCAAGAGCTGGCGGATGGTCGCCGCATCCCCAGGTTGGACGGGGATCTGGATAGAGGCTGGCTGAGGTGCCGGGACCTGAATGTATTGGTTTGGCGTGGAAGCAGCAAGGCCTTCGGGAGTGCCCTCTGGCTGGGGTTGCAGAGCGGCAATGCTTTGGACTCAGGGTCTACCTCTGGGTGCCATGGGAAGGCAGGAGAAAGTTCAAAGAGTAGAGATGGTGTGAAAGATAGATATCTCCCACTGTAGTCGCCAATGTTTTGTACCTTGCAGTGTTGGGTGGACTGCAGTTGGTAGGTCACCTGCTGCCTGGCCGAAGGTTAGTGCGAGCCCGGGAGGGGTACCTGCGAAGCCACTCCGACGCTCAAGTTAGTATTGAGAATAGATGAGTGATTTAGCTAGGAATGAGAATCTACCTTGTTATGGCAATGTGAGCTGGTATTTATAGGAATTCGTGTCTGTTGTGAGCCGTCAGATTGATAGAGTTGATCTGAGCATCCAAGTGTGATAACCACAATTGGGCTTGCATATGGTGGATATGGATCAAAGTGATCGGGCCAATCCATGTCCAAATGCTGAATGAGCCTCTTGGTCCAATCCAGAACACCGTGTTATTGGTGTGCAGTATCCACCAGCTTTGCCGATGAGTAATCTACGTTGGGAAACTTGATTGGCCATGAGTATCTGACTTTGTCGGTCCGTGTGGTTCTCCCCTCGCAACAAAATTTTTGACACCTAAAATTTAAACTCGAAACCTTGAAGTGGAATTCAAACCCAATTACCTTTTCTACCGACTCTTTTTGGTGTGTCCGTGTTTATTTACTATTTCATAAGTTTAAAAAAATAATACTTGTAGCCTAGCTAGTTTGTCATTTTCAGTTTTTTTTACTCTAAAATGTGCTACAGCGAACCTAGAGAAGTGCATCAACTGGGAAATATTTTATCTGTCCTTCCTTATTTGCCCTATGCAAATTAAGGGCCCAATAGCAACGTTTGATGACATGTGAAAGTAGTAGGTGTGCATCCATATAGAGGCCAACCATGTGACATTATGAGGGTATATATGGTATTAAAATTACCAATTTGTGTATAATTTTTTTTTTTGGAATTAATTTGTGTATAATTTTGAGGTGGTGGATGTGGACATGGATGAAGGAATCTTGCCACCTTTGTTGTTAAAATAAAAAGGGTAATGAGTGGATTGGTGAAATTTTTGATATAATAACTTCCATTTCAGTATTTGGCTAAGCATGCCATGTTTTTCTTTGTCCTCATAATCACTATGTTCCTCTCTTTCATAGAATCACTTTCTTTTCTCCGTCAGTGTAATGAGAGAGAATGTAGTATATAATACATGTTATTTGGTGCAATATTGTTGATAACTAATCTACTTATGTGTTTACTCGATTTTGTTAGTTTCCGTGGTTCTCTCATCCCAATAAAATTTTTGTCACACTTAAAATTCGATACGCCGGTATGGAATTCAAACCTAACATAATTTTTTTTTTAGTATAAATCGGGTATTCTTTGCGCGTAACTACAGAGACTAATCCCTCAAACCAATCAAATAGGACAAAAATGGCCGACAAAGCTCTCCCTCAAAACTTTTAACGATTCTGAATTCTCAAGGCCGGATTCGAATCCATGACCTCAGTAAAGTTGAAAAACCAACATAATAATAATCAAAGACTTGAAAGAAACAAAATTTGGAAATAGAGCAGCATAATTGTTCACCAAAAAATAAGAGCACCATAATAAAATAGAAGGATGTGGACAACACCATCATTACATTGGGTAGGAGCATTTTCGTAAAGTTAAAAAAGAAATGTTTTCTGGGTTAGCAGATTTCAGTTTCTTAAAAGTTTAGGATGTTTGACCAAAAAATTGTTATCGTGATGGTTATGTTAAATAGACAGATTGTTTCTTTTCTTTTTTCTTTCTATAAGTAAGACAAATTGTTTCTTAAAAATGAAAAAATTAATTATTTTAAATCCAAAAAAATTACATTTAAAGTTTCAAAATCCGTCTTCAAATTAATTATTGTATTTTTGAGAATTAGTTGTTCTTTTATTGCAAGAATTAATATCATTCATAAAATATATTTGAAAATTAGTTAAAAAGTAATTATACTAAATTTAATATCCTTTTTGTTAAATAACTAAACTTAAATTTTTTAATGGGAGTTAAAGTTATATTTAAAGTTTCAAAATCTGTCATAAAATGAATTCTTGTTTCAAAATCTCTTTTCACCCTTTCCAATATGACAAATTCAAAAAGCTTTATAAAACAAGTTGAAGTGACAAATAAACACCACGCACACACACTATCACTGCTTACATCCGGGTTTGAACTCGGGAGTCGACGCCCCCATATCATTAAAATTGTCAAGACAACTAACAGTAAGGGACAACTAGCGAGTTACTACTCACTAGCATGTAATTGGCATATTTTACTTTAGAATATAACCACATTAATTTCTTTATTTTTGACGGATCAAGATAATCTCCAATAAGTCCTCTTTAATCTCAACCATTCCATTGAAAACAAGATAGAGATTAGAGACACCGTAAGACATAAAAAAAGGGGTTGAATGATTGTGATCAAAGAGAGGACTCCCTCCTATTGAATGAAAAATATCCAAATCATTTTTGAACCATAGCACTATTGTGGGTATAGCGAAAAAATGTCCAAAGTTATGTTATTTTCAACTAAAACTTGTAGAGGTCCCGGGTTCAAAGAGAGGACTCTCGTGGAATCGATGGATTGTGATCAAAGAGAGGACTCCCTCCTATTGAACTAAAAATATCCCAAGTAGGTAGTCAGTTGGCGAACTAAGGGATATCGAAGAAGTGCACTAAATGAGTGCAAGAAGGAGGTCCCGGGTTCAACTCCCGAAAACTAATATTCCCTCACCCCCACTAACATTGCTTATATAAAAGAGATAATTCATATACCTAATATCTTAAGATTTTGAGTGGAGATGTGTTATCCATGTCCCTTGGTGGTATTAGTCATTAGCTCGGAGTTATTTTCGGTGCTCCCCCGAAGTCCCCAACTAGTGGTATCAATGTCGGCCTATTGTATCAATAGCCTACCTAACAATGTGATGTCTTAGATCTTCTCGATGTTTTAGGCTCTCCTCGTGACTCAACAATAAGAAGACTTCATTTAATGAGTCGAGTTCCATACTTCTAGTGGAGTTGTATTTGAGTTAGTTTTGAGTGACTTATTTAAAAAATTTATAAAAATAGTTTATGACATGGTTATAAATTGTTTTCAGCTTATTTTTATAAGCTCGATTGAATAGGTTATTTTAATATTATAGAAATAAGTTATCCAAACTTCAAAAAAGTTTGAGTGCAAGTGGTTAATGATCTCTATATAAAGGGACAGACTCGATTTGTACCCGAGTTCTATTTGATTCCAGAAATAAAACAAATTAAGATTAGACATTACTTATCTCTCTATCGAACTTTAGATTAGTTAGGACCATTTTCTCTCTGGACACCAAAGTTGGGTCAAAGATGTCTAAAAAAATAAAAATAAGTTATCCATAAACTTTTTTACCATATTTGAGTGGCATCTTTCAAATTTCTACTAAATCCATATGACATTTTTGACACATAGCTATTTACTTCTAGAGGTCTCAACATCCATCGATTCCACGAGAGTGATAAATCAACGGTTGGATATCAATCACCAGAAAAGCCAGGCTTTCAGGTACATGTTCTCTCGAATAAATCGGCGGTATTAAATATTCCTAAAAAAATATAAACAAATAATAAAATGGAGACAAAAAATTGATTCAATTATATTTAAATAAAATAAAAAATTGCAAAAAGGGGACAGTGTTTTTGTTAAGAAACTTTCTTTATTAGAAAGTCATTATTTTTTAATGCAATGTGTTAAGCTTTTGTTACTTTGTCACAAATGGAGGGTCCTTAGTTTCTGCTTCTTCTTTCCTTTCTCTTTGTTCTCTCAACCAAAATCTCAAACCACTCTCACTCTTCTCCTTCTTCTTCACCCTTTTGATCTTGCTCATTCTTCAGGTAACAATTTTTCATCTTCATCTTCTAATTTTGCTTCAAATTTTTGTTTCTCTTGTTAATGAATGATGTTATAATCAAAGATTTGACACCCAAATCTTCAATCTGTTATTATTTTTGTTTTTTGTTTTTTGTTTTCAAGTCACAAACTTTAATATAAATACTATAATGGGTTGCCACAAAACTTATGAAACATTCAATCAATGTTTGTTTTTTTGTGTGTTTATGTTTCAAATATTGAACTGTTTATTTTTAAAGTTGTGGTTTTAGGAAAAATGATAAATGCTGTTATTGTTTGATAGGGTATTGAAAACTGGGAGATTTTGTTTTTTCATATGAATTGTGATGTCTCTGCCACTATTAAACATAGGAGATGAGGAAGGTGAAAGCAATGTGACATTATTGGTTACTTCTTCAACAACAATGGAAAGTGTTTTAAAACCAAAAGAGTTCAACTACTTAGGATTATCATCTGATTGTTCATCAGTTGATAGTTCAGTTCCAATTCCATCATTCTCAGATGAGACTAAAAGTAATCTGAATCTTAAAGCTACTGAGCTTAGACTTGGACTTCCTGGATCATTGTCTCCTGAGAGAGATTCAGATCTTTGTTTGAGAAGTTTTGATGAAAAGCCTCTTTTTCCTTTGCATCCTCAAATTGATGATCATCATTCTTCATCAAAGAGTGCAGTTTTGGGTAACAAAAGAGGGTTCTCAGATGCCATGAATGGTTTCTTAGAGGTAAACTATAATTACCAATTCAATTTAAGGGGATTTATCTATTTTATTTGGCAAAATTACTCTCGAGGTCGTTTATTTGATGGTAGCTCCGGCACTCCACAAATTTTCATGCAGGGTAAATTGAAGCCTAATAGCTCCACTATGCTTGAAAATGTTGGAGCTCAACAAGCTAAAGCTAAAGAAATAGCAATAGCTAAGGTTGGACTTGAAAGGCCTCATGGTGTTGGTGAAATCAGACCAAGTCTTGATGGTGCTGCAAATAATGGAAATAGCATTGCACCAGCTACCAAGTAAGTTGGTGGTAGTGGGAATTGGCTTAAGAATTTGGTTTAATAGTGAAAATGACCAAGCTTTTAAATCGCATTCGTAATCACAGTTGCATCGCAATTATAAATTATTGAGAATTGTGACCAATTGCAGCTGATCTGGTCTCAATTGCGGTCTCTAAAGCACGGACACTTCAGATTGAAGACATGTCTGGTGTCCAACAAGTGTCGTGTGACACTGACACTTCAATACTTCCATTTTTAAATTAAAACTGTCGCGTTCGGTGTCCGTGTCTGTGTCGCGTTCGGTGTGTGTGTCGGTGCTTCATAGATTGTCGTTGCACAGACATGAAAGATGATGATGTCGCATTGCAGATAGCGATCATTGACTTTTTTAAAACCTTTGAAATGACATATGAGGGATGATGATCGTTGTGTGGCAGGGCACAGGTTGTTGGTTGGCCTCCTATAAGATCATTTAGGAAGAACACATTAACCACTGCTTCAAAGAACACTGAAGCAGTTGAAGGAAAAGTGGGGTCTAATGCAGTCTTTGTGAAAGTAAGCATGGAGGGTGCTCCTTATTTAAGAAAAGTAGACTTGAAGAATTACACTGCATATGGAGAACTATCTTCTGCTCTTGAGAAGATGTTCAGTTGTTTCACTATAGGTAGGGGCAAATAGGTTTTGTTTGAAAAAAACTTGGCTTTTTAATGATTTGAGACCAGTTTGTCTGGATTCAGTTACTGCTTTATATTGACGTGACTTCAGGTCAATGTGGTTCTCATGGGAATCTAGGAAGGGAAATGCTGAATGAAACCAAGCTGAAAGATCTGCTTCATGGGTCAGAATTTGTTCTTACTTATGAGGATAAAGATGGTGATTGGATGCTCGTGGGCGATGTTCCGTGGGAGTAAGTTCTTGTTCATTTGTGTACTTTCGTTTTCGCTTGCAAGATCAATAACTATACACTTACAATGTAAAAAAGTTTTATACAAAACGTCTTACTGTATTACATTATTATCACGGTGTAAACGGATGTTAAAAAGTATTATCATATGAAAACTTGTTGTAGTAGTATTGGACTTGTGTGTAAAGTTTTTTTACACTTGCGTGTGATAGAATTAGGAAGTTGGAAGATCATGTACCATAACCTTGTTATATATAGGTGGCCATAAGTAACTAGAAGTTGAGTCTCTTCCAACTTAATCAGAGGTCCTGGATTCGAATCCAACCTGGCAATGCAATAGCGTTAAAACTCTTGAGGGAAAGCTTTGTTGACCATTGTGGTCCTACCCGGCTCAAGGAATTAGTCTCTGCAGTTTTGCACAAATGATACCTATTTACACCAAAAAATTAGCGTGCCGAGAAATATATAGGAATGATGAACTACGGAACTACCTAAGGATCTTATGTAGTCGGTTTCCTGTTTTAGAACAAGACTTTGGTGTAATATCAAAGATTGTTATAGCGATGCAATAATGGAATGCGCTTAGTATACAGGAAACAACTCATAATATTTTTATGAACGACTAATTTGGCTTGCTATAATGTTAACAGGAATCAATTTTGAAGAGTCCAAGATATATTAAAAACCAATGCTATCAATTAATCTCACTGTTCATTTAAGGAACTAATAATAACTAAGTTGAATAATTTTGCTTCCAATAATGCGACACTTTCTTGCTTACCATAATGGAGTTTTACATTGACAAGGATTAAATTTAAACACATTTTGTTATAGAACTAGAATGACTAAGCCTTTTTCATTCCACTTGAAATTGTTCATGATAATGCAATTGAACAATGTTTGTTTAATTCTCACTGGAGGGTAGATCTGCAAACTAATTCCAATTGAATATCTCTCAACTCTTTGCAGGATGTTCATTGGTACTTGCCGGAGGCTAAGGATCATGAAGAGCTCCGACGCCATCGGTCTAGGTTAGTATTCTATTCAACCCCATATCTAAAATGTGTAGTTTAATTGATGATTTTAAAAAAAATACTAGTGAAATCTATCAGAAAAATTATGTTAACAAGTGAACATGGTTAAATAGTGTAAAGGAAGTTCTAAAATAGAAAATTGCAATGGACTGATTCTTGTTTCAATTTGGTACTAGTAATGTTTTTTTGTTACCGTGTTCTTGTTGCGCAGTATATTTCTGAACAATCCTATGCTGATGGAAATAAATTTTAAAAAAAAAACATATTGATGAGGTTGCATGTTAGAAAAAAATCAGTAGTTACACTCATTTATATCTTATCAACATCTAATTCAAGTTCAATATATTTTTGGGCGGTTTTTTTGCAGCGCCGAGAGCGGTTGAAAAAAGTAAAAGGAAGAACTAGGCAGTGTGAATTGTCACACTCTATCCATCTAACTATCTATGGAGTTAAAATGCTTCTAAGCTGTTTGGGGAGCAAATCAAGCACATAATGGCTTCAGAGCTGCCTTAATCTGTTTTCAGTAATCTTGTTCTCTTGTTAATGATTGTCACAATTTATAAAATCTCCAAGACATGTTAATGGGAGATTCTTATATTTTATGTGCTCAACTTCCTTTGTGATGAAGGATTAGTATGTGAATTGTTGTGGCTTTGTGTGTTTAAAAAAAAAAAGAAGTTATGTTTATATGGAATGCAACTTTTAACTGTTTTTGTTGGGTTTTCGCTATGTTTGTATGAACAGCATAAAGAGAGAGTATAAGTTGTTTTTATAAGCTATTCTGAGAAGAGATAGTCTGAGAGTATTTTCATAAGTTATTTTAAAGAGCTGTGAAAGTAAGTTAAAAAATAGTTTATGAATATATGATAACTTCTCTCAAATAGTTTCATAAATATTTACCCTTTTTGTTACACAATATAAATAAAAATTGGTCAACAAAAATTGATGTATCTGGTTTAATAAAATTAGGATTAAATATATCAATTTTTGTTGACAAGTTTTTGCTTATATTCTGTAACAGAATAGTATACAGATGGATAAGATCAAATAAGCCAAATTAAAACAGACTTCTTGTTATTGTTTGTTACATGTCAATGTCATTTATTTTTTAAAAAAAGAAGTTGCATATTTGTAGTTAGGGGTTAGCCTACAACTGACACAAAAAAGGCAGAATTCTATAGTTAGAAGTTATTTTTTCATGAAAACATTTTAACCCAAACAAGTGGTCCCCAATTTATAACCTTTCTAAATATAATAATACATAGTAGTATAAAGATTAAAATAATAATGAATAAAAAACATTGTGCTTGGTGATGGTTGGAGTAAAGATTAAAGAAAGGAGATATTGTGACACTGTTGGATACGGTTGTCGGGTTGTCAAGAAGCCAAGCATGTGAAGTTCTGATAATTGGTGCAGTGAATGGATGATGGATCTCTCTGCTTGTGATTAAACTAACGCACGCATAACACAGCAGTGGCATATGTATGCATCATGAACATTGCTAAGCTTTCATTGGCTCTTGTATATTTTTTATGAAACGAATTCAGTTCTCGAGAGAGGAGACATTTCTTGTGAAAATGATAAAAGGACCTACATAGCTACCCTTATTTAGGACAATGAAGTCTTAGGCATTATTTGGTTCACAACAGAAAATGAGAGGAAAGAAAGATAAGGGAAAGGAAAGTGATAGGAAAGAAAAAGAGTAGAAAGTGAATGGAAAGTGGAATGGTTTTTAAGGTGCTTAATAGGAGTGAAAGTGGGTAGAAAGTGAGAAGGAAAAAAAATATGTGTTTAGAGGTAAACCAAACAATGGAAAATGAAATATTCCCTAACTTTTCTATACTATCCCTTTTTTTCTTGTTGTTTTCTTAGGAACCTTTGGACAATGAAGTCTTAGGCATTTTTTGGTTCACAACAAAAAAGTGAGAGGAAAGAAAGGTTAGGAAAAGGAAAGTGTCAGGAAAGAAAAAGAGTAGAAAGTAGAATGATTTTTAAGGTGTTTGGTAAGAGTGAAAGTGAATAGAAAGTGAGAAGGAAGGAAAATGTGTGTTTAGCAAATGACATAAATACCCGTCCAATTTGGGCGGATCCCATTTTTGGTGGGCCCCAGCAAAAAGTTTTCCTTCCTTCACAATTTAGAGGTAAACCAAACAATGAAAAATGAAATATTCCCTAACTTTTCTATCCTATCCCTATCTTTCTTCTTGTTTTCTTAGGAACCAAACACAGGCTTAAATAGGAAGGACAGGGGTAATGACGTAAAGTCACGAGTAATGACATTGACTCATGAAATAGAAGACTCCATTTGGTTTTCTATAGCCATATTTGATGTTGAATTTAGAAGACAAAAATGTTACTTTTTAATTTCCAACACACTTGTTGAGTAATTATTGATTGGAATTTAAAAGAAAAGTAATCGTTAATTGGAGAATATAGAAGGTGAAAACAATGTCTTGCTTGGTAGATCACATGGTGAGTTAAAAGATACTGATGAGTCAAAAAGAGCAACGAATAGATAGTTCTATTCTATTAATGGTCATGTCACTAACATAACAAGTAACCATTGATATTTGTCGTTCAAAAACAAGTAAAAACAATGCAATATTTTTTCTTACGCTATTTGTGCAATTAGTAAGTGTATTTGTTCCTGTAAAAAAGTTACATAGACCCCAAACTTCCTATAAGTGTCTTTTAAACATTTAGGGTTGGTTTGGTGGTCAAGATAAGGAGACAAGATTAGGAGTGTTCAGTGGTTTGGATAAATCCGAACCAACCCGTTGCCCAATCCAAACCGAAGCGTTTGGTTTGGACAACTTTCGTGATCGGATCAAAACCGAACCAACCCGTAAAGACCCGTACTAGTTTGGTTCGGATAACGGATTTTAAAAATTAAATCGAATCCAACCCGTGAACCCGTATGTATGTTCGTTACCATTCTACAATTTTACTCCTCTTCAATGTTTCCCACTAAATTCTCACACCCATAAACCATTCGTTTCTTCAAATTCAAAGTGCATGTTTTCTAGGCAAAAATTCAAGCACGCAACATACGAGTATATGTTATATTTCCGATTCTGATTAGTCCTAAAAGTTTGGTCCATAATTTTGGAGTTCAAGTCAAATATACCAGCGTTAAAGGCCATCATAATACAGAAAACATAAGAAGACTTAAACAACAAAAACTTCAACATATGCGTTTGCCTTAGTTCTACATGTTGAGTGCCTATCCTTCTTTATTCAACTCCAGTACAGAACCAACAGAAACATCAATTAATTACTCATGCACGATTAAATTCTTGCCTTACTTTACTTTCTTCTTCATTTTTTTTTCTTATGAATTAGACTAAACTACCAAAGAGCAATACTATGTTTTAAAAATTTGATAATATAACACACGATCCGCGAGCCCAATCCGAACCAACCCATCTAATATCGGGTCGGTTTGGTTCGGATTTTATAGGAAAAAACACAAAATCCAAACCAACCCAAACCAATTAAATATGATTGGTTCGGATAACGAATTTAGTCAAAATCCATCCAAACCAACCCGTGAACCCTAGACAAGATATGATAAGTCTATCTTATTATGTATTAGTCAAATGTTTGTTGAGCCAGCTGATAACTTTAACTTGTGATTTATCATATCTTGTTCCTCTAGTTAATATTTTATTTTGAGTTTGAGCTGAGTTAGAAATCAGCAAGATAGAATAAGAAAATAATTTATTCATTTAACCCTCTAAATTATATTTTAAAATATAAAAATATGAAATCTTTTAAAAAATAAATATATATTAAAAAAATTTGTGTTAAATTAAAAATTAAAAATATTAGTACTAAATTTATACAATAAAGTTTGATTATATGATAAGGGTAATTTTGTCTTTTTGTATCATCTAAAAATTAAAAAAATCAATTGAAATTTTAAAAATTAAGATAAGTCAAAAAGATAAATTTATTATTAAAAAAGTATAAAAATTGAAAATTAATTTAATTTTTCAAGAAATCAAATATAATTGTCACAAAGGTAGTTTTGTTGCTAACATATAATGTATATCATATTATTATTTATTAGCTTATCTAAAATATATAATAGAATAACATATGTTATCTTTGTACGTAAAACGAGATTGATATATATTATTTTATATATCTTATCAGGAGTTGCACATCAAACACATGACATGATAGTGTCACGCATGTCTCTATCATATCATGTCTCTATCATATGATGACCACCAAATGAGCCCTTAAAAGAATATTTTGGGTATAAAAAAAATATGTGTATAATGTAAAAATATAGTGATTTTTAATATTTTTAATATTAGGTGTGTGTTAATCTTAGACTTATGTCTCTTTGATCTCTATGAGGAGTAGTTGGAGTATTAGGCGTGTTAGCTGGAGTATTGGGTGTGTTAGCTGTGACCATGGCTTACAAATGATTTGTAAGTGCTCTTTGGCAGGGGCGGATCTACCCTTAAAAAATAAAATTATCTTTTCAACCCAAGCCCCTAGTTTTGTGCCACTCCAATCACCACAATCACACAATTACTCGCACTCCCATGCATTTTTTCCCCTGAAGACATGTTTCATCCATTGATTTATCTTCTTTTGAAGTTGGTTTTGCCCGATGCAACAACAACTATAGAAAGTGCTTTTTCTGCTATGAAGATTGTGAAGACTAGGTTGAGCGACTGTCTAATAACTTACATTGAGAGAGATGTATTTAATAACATCGACACTGAGTTCATTATTCAATGATTTCAAAATACGAATCATGTTGAAGACAATTATGAGTTGTGTAATTTATTTATTTATGTATATTAAAGTTTTATTTTTATTATTTTTTTGTAGGTGTTCTTTAGCTTACCTGTTTGACTTACAAATGGCTTACAAATGATCTCTATCGGAAAAATTATTATAAACACTAGTGGAAAAAATGCCTTTTATAACTGTCATTTATATCGGTTAAAAATGGCCTGATATTCAAAGTGACGCGGTGGCAGTTTTGTAATTAAAATTACAATTTTTATATCGGTTGTCACTAGAACCGATATAGAAAGTGCAAAAACCATCTTTCATATCGGTTCCCTTGCATAACCGTTATAGAAAGTCCAAAAATTTAGGCTTCCATAACGGGTCATAAAACCACCCGTTATAGAAACGAAAAAAAGTTTACTTCCCACCTCTATTCATTCGACGTTTCTCATTCACTCTCCCATTTTCACTCTTTTCTAACTAACTTTCCCCTCTTTTCCATTGAACCTCCTATCTCCGCCACTTCCTCCTCCTTCCTCCGCTCTCTTCCGCGCTCCTCCACCCTCCTCTGCTCACCTACGACCTCCTCTCCTCTGTTCCCTCTCACTTTTCCTCCCCCACCACTCTTCATCCCTAAATCGACCACCACCACCACCACGTGCTCTCCACTCTGGTCGCGTGCCACCCCCACCACCACCGGACATAGATCTCTTCTTCTTCCTCATGGGTAATTTTTAGGCTTCTATTCTTCTTCTAACACAACATCCCTAACTTTTGATTAACTCGAAACCCTAACCCCCTCTTCCTAATTTTTGAATTTTCTGGCTTCTGGAGATTCAACACAGTGTCAATCCGTGCCATCATCGATCAATTTCGGTATTCAATTCAGTTCACATCATCACTTCCTTGACCCCTCATTTGATCATAGCGGCACCGGTTTCATCCGATGGCACCTAGCCGCAGAAAGGGTGCTAGTAAAGCAACGGCGGCTGCCGCTGCTCGCCGCCAATGGAAAGTGGGCGATCTTGTTCTTGCCAAAGTTAAGGGGTTCCCTGCATGGCCTGCTACAGTAACTGATCTTTTTTCGTTTTGTAATTTATAGCTAAAAGTTTATATCTTTCTTTTGATCGATGTATTTTTTCATATGTATCTGGACTGCATGTTGGTGGGTTTTAGAATTATTGGTTCAGTGTGTGGACTTGTCTGTGATTATTGATTATTATTGTGGATCCCACCCTTAAACTAACCTTGTTATTCATGGATTTTACACGCTTTTCGACTTTAATGGTTACTTCAATCTCGAATGGGGTTTTATTTGGAGAAGGCGACTTGTTATTCAATCGTTAATTGTGACGGAGAAGATAGAAACTAGTGACCATAGGCTTAAACCATTTCCAGCTTTGAGTTTCCCATCTTTCTCCTCCTCCTGGATAAAATAACGATGAACAATTAACTATATGCTTGGTGCATGATTAGAATTTAAGGTCAACAATCTTAAATGAGTAGTTTTTTTGTTTGTAAATGATGATAATGGATTAAAATTCATGTTCCTCATTTGGTATTGTATAGTGATAAATGAAAGAATTTAAAGGCCATTTCACCTTGCTTTTCCTTTTTTTTATGGCAAAAGCTAATCTATAATCTGAAGGAAGCTACTGTGTCCAAGAAATTAAGACTCCCAATGGGATCATCTTAGCCACAACTGGTTTTTGAAGAAGTCTTGGAAAGGAAGAGAAACAGCTAAAATGAAGATAACCCGGCTCAACTTTCCCTCTATTCAGTGGCTAAATAAACAAATTTTAAGATTGATTGCGGTTGTTTCCTTTTCCTTTCTGACAAGCAAAAATATTGCCATTTTTCCTATGCTTGTCCTCGATGACAAAAGCAAAAGTGGGAGAGAGATGAAAGCATGATGAGTGTGATGGAGGAGAGTGCAAGACTTTGAAATGTTACGGTAACATTGTTACCATGTCAGGCAGGATTTGAGTAAGCTTTCCCCTTAAAATTATGGTAAAAGTTACTCCCATGAAATTCCTGCTTTTTTTCCACCCACTAACTAAACATTCTATCTTTTCCATTAAATCCCCCCTTAAATTCACTTCTTCTTACCCTTCAACAATTCAACTTCCGACCAACCACTCTATGGGTGTTTGTTTGTATTCACGGTAGATCAGAATTCATTTTGTCTCCCATGTGATTTTAGTGAAAATCAAGGTGTTAAGGGATACTTCTGAGGAAGGGAATGAATTTTGCTTCTCCTGGAGAAGCTTAAAATGCTGATTTTTCTTTTTCTTTTCGAGGAAGTTAGTAATTCAGTGCATTTCATATATGCTTTCAGGCTACTAATAAACTAATTTATTTGTATTTTCAGGCCTTCTGTCTGTTGGTTCTCATGGCTGATATGCTGGTTTATGCCCTGTATATGTCTCCAGTGGCTTTTGGTTATCTACCTTTTAGAATTGCACCTTATGTCAGGGTTGTTCTTTTCGTTTTGAATATTAGGTATTGCTTGACCGACCTCAATTTTTCATTTTGCTTTGTAGTGAATATGCTGTTTCAGATCAACCATTTAGATAGTGCTTGAAAATCTTACAATCATTGGTGTGCTGCTTCAAATTTAGAAATTTTGTTGCTGTTCACTTTTAGAAATTTTGGTTATTATTTGCACAATTCAGGACTGGAGGATAATTGAACAGGATAAAGATAAAATGGGTAGGATACACAATATGTTTATGATAGATACTATCTTATGTGGTCGTGGTTGTTACGAAGGCTTGGAATTTTCAAACGGCTTCACTATTTACTCTCCATGGACCTAACGGACGGATCCCTGCGATGGTTACTGGCCACGGTACACTCTTAGCGGCAGCAGAGGTAACGACGATTACTGCCCACACATTGATTCTGCCATTTATGAGTTTGTGAATAATTTAATTATTTAATTTGCAGGATGGTGTAATTTCATGGAGATGCAGCTCTGATGCCAATTCCCCTTTTGAATTGGTTGCATCACTAACTGGCCACACTAAATCTGTGGTTTGCCTTACTTTTGGATGTACAAAGCTGTTGTACTCGGGAACAATAGACCAAACCACCGCTTCGTCCCGGTTCGTGGTCGTCTTCTCTGGTTCGTGGTCGTCTACTCTGGTTGCATATTACAGATATGGAGGATGGTGGTCAGTTTTGCAAACGGGCACTTATAACAATAATGTTATATTATGGAAGGAAGCAGTTGATGGGGAGTGGCAACAGGTGACAACTGTGGAACCATAGAATCTGATCTTTGATGTATTGTTTATTATATGAATCCCACATTCCCACTCACTTAATTAATGTTTGTCAAAAGTAAAACATTCACAAACTTCTTTATCTAAATAGAAAGTTCTAGCTTATGGAAATTAGGACAAAATTGTGGTTCATGTCTGATGCAGCTTATACATAGTCATTTTCTGTAATTGTCTGCATCCTGTTGAAATTCATATTATTATTGTATAACTATGTGTTGTGGGACAAACTTGCTGCTGGATGGACCTCCTGTTGAAGTTCATATACATATTGTATAACTATGTATTGTATAACTATGTATTACAGAAGGATCTAGAGTTGATGGAAGACAGCCTCACTTTTTTTTTTTAAAAAAAAGAGACTTTTCATATCGGTTTTCTATGGGAACCGATATGAAAAGTCTTTTTTTTTAAAATAAAAGAGACTTTTTATATCGGTTTTCTATGGGAACCGATATGAAAAGTCTCTTTTTTTTAAAAAAAAAGAGACATCATATCGGTTCTAGGGGCAACCGATATAAAAACAACTTTTCATAACGGTTCAGGAACCGATATGAAATGTCCCTATTTTTTATATCTCCTTTATCGGCATCGGTTCGGGAACCGATATGAAATGTCAATTTTTACCAATATAAAAAGCCTTTTTTCCATTAGTGAAAATAGGATAGTTGGTATTGGGTTAGTTAATCCTTTTCTACAAAGTTTTGAATTTCCTTTTTAGCCCAATTACGGTTAAAGAAATGATATCTCAATATATAAGGCGAACGCACAGCGCGTCAAAATAGGATAGTTTGTGAGTACTCGCCCTGCCCCATTTTTTTGTTTCTTTAATGAGTACTTTTGTCGACTCCCTATTTCTTATGACTCTTATTTTGGTCATTTTGTACAATCCGCTATTAGAAGTATACTTAAATTGGTGTTTGTAGTTTTATTTTAGTATCATTTTTTAGTATTTGAATGTATATAGTATTTACAAAATCAATTTCCTTTTATACTTCTCATCTTTATATTTTTTAGAACCATATTTCTCCGAACCATTAAAAAATTAATTATTTTTTATAATATTTCTCCTTATATTTTTTAAAACCATTTTTTCTGAATCTGAAATATCTACTGAGAGAGTAATTGATGAAGAGAATGTTGTTATGTTTATAGTCTTTGAGATCTTCTTGCTGATTTTAGGTTTGAGGTGCTTAAATGAACATAAGATTTGAATAAAATTAATTGACTATTATACTAATGAAAAGAAAAAGTGTCATAATATTGTTGGCTAAAATAAGGTAAAATATAGCTACTCGAGTTCTGCAATTCAGTTGAAGAGTTGCTTCTTTGCCTTGCAATATATGGATAAAAATATAAATTGGTGTTTATATTATTATCTTTCTTTTATATTCGAGTACCGCATTGCAAATATTTACTCCCGCGGGAACTTCGGCCTCACAATAGAACCCGTCATCATCCTCCAACTCTTAGTATAGAAACAGGCGCTAGAACACCTTATCCTGGCTCAATTATTCTTGATGTTGATGGCACTACTTATATAGATATTGACACTGATAAAATCATGGAGACTTTTGGAATAGATGTTTTTTTGGAACAATTGGTCGTAAAATGATTCGGTTGCCCCACTTCACGTGGCCGCTTCAAGATACATGTGCCAATGTCAGGTGATCGTATTTGTCCTAGATTGATGCATCGTCAACCACCGTCTCTTGAGGTTCAGCATCCCGAAAATGAATTTATTGGAGCAGTCCTAAAGAATCCAATTGTTGTTAACTTGGATGATTGAGTTGTGCCTTGTTATACCCTAATTTTGTCCGACTAAATTAAAATTTGTTAGAAAAAAATCTAAAACATTGTTTGTTATGATGTTTGTCGTTCACGCGTGTCATTCCTAATCGTGTATAGGTTTTGTTCTCGTTGCGCATGCATGTTCGCTTCTCGTCATATACGCGTGTTTATTTTACTGCTCATTATTTACTGTTTATTATTAATATTGGTAGTTTCCTCTCTCTCTTAACCAAAAGATGAAAAAATAAAATCAGATGAACAATTCAAATTGAATGGTCAATGGTGCATTTTTATTACAAAAGTAATTATTTTACAAGTTTGATACACATATAGACAAAAATGAAAAAGTAAAAGGTACAAAAAAATTAAAATGAATTCAAATAAAAGAGTGACAGGTGCTGCTGCCCTTGGTTTTGCCCTAGCTGAAAAATATTTTGAGAATGGAGTCAATATGCTTTCTCCTTATCCTTTTGCTTTTCCCATATTAGGCAAAAACATTTCAGCCTTTGCACCAACGCCTCCACCACCCCTTGCTGCTCTCCTTTTTCCTTAGTGGCTGTCCTCTATTGAGTTTTGCTCCCCTGCGGCAGCACCCACACCTACACCACACATATTTTCCTATGAATATAGTGTATATCAACCAGTAAAGGGGGGGAAAAACACAAGAAAAAAACACAGGGAAAAATCGATATTGGAAAAAATGTGAAAGGGAGGAAATCTGAAAAACAAAAACAGTAATAAGTGAGAGGACTGTAGAGTAGAAGAGAGGGGATGTATCACTAAGGCTCATCCTCCACCGTAACAACCACCACAAACCACAGCCACTGCCTTCACCTATCCTCACTCACTCCATAACCATTCCCACCCCTCTCTATTCTAAGGAAACACAACCACCAAACACCACAACAACCATGAGGAAACCTCCAACCTTAAAACCACCACCGTAAGCCACCGCGACCTCCACCGTAAGCCACCGCGAGAACCACCGTGCACCACCACGAAAACCACCCCTCTCTCGCGCCCTTCCCCTTTGTTCTCTCTCTCTCTCCCTCTCTCTCTCTCTCTCTCTCTCTCTCTCTCTCTCTCTTTTTCACCTCGCGAACCACAACCACTGTAGCCGACGTTCCCCCAGCCGTGAAACACTCCCCATCGACTCCTCTGGTCTTCTTCTCCGGCAAAACCACCACTACACCACCTTTGCCTTCCTCCCTCTGTCGCACTTCACCTCTCTCTCCCTCATCGTCGCGGGCGCCACACCATTGCTTTCCCTCCGGCGATAACCTCTCTCTCCCTTCACGACCACCATCGTGAATCCCCATCGCCGGAACGGCGCGAGCTTCGCCCTCCTGCAATGAACCGTCGTCTTCCTTCTTCCTTCTCTCTCATTCGCAGGTTTTATCTCTCCCTCTTGATAGGCCGCAAGTGCACGGTCTTGTCGCGTAATAAAAAGAGTTATCGATCCACAGGGAGAGCCTAGGTGATTACCAATTTAATTTTTTCAAAGTTGATTAACTGAAAAGAAAGTGTTTTTAGAAAGAAGGAATGTTTTAGTAAAGTCTACTCACCCATGATCATTGTAGACAAAAGAGGAGAAAAGAAAATAAATGACTTGGAAAATAAAGGGGCAAGAAAGTAAATGACTTGGAAAATAAAGGGGCAAGAAAGTAAATGACTTGGAAAATAAAGGACTTACAAAATAAATTGCAAGAATTTAAATAGCAAGAAAATAAATGACTTGAAAATAAAGGGCAAGAAGGTAAATGACTTGGAAAATAAATGGGCAAGAAAGTAAATGACTTGGAAAATAAAGGGGCAAGAAAGTAAATGACTTGGAAAATAAAGGACTTAGAAAATAAATTGCAAGAATTTAAATAGCAAGAAAATAAATGACTTGGAAAATAAAGGGCAAGAAGGTAAATGACTTGGAAAATAAAGGGGCAAAAAAGTAAATGACTTGAAAAATAAAGGGGCAAGAAAGTAAATAACTTGGAAAATAAAGGGCAAGAAAATAAATGACTTGGAAAATAAAGGGCAAGAAAGTAAATGACTTGGAAAATAAAGGACTTAGAAAATAAATAGCAAGAAAGTAAAAGAATATGAAGAACATGAAGAACAAGAAGAACATGAAGAACATGAAGAACAATCTTTAGAGAATTTTTGAGATGAACTTTGTCACAAAATTCAAGTGTTTTACAAGTGAGGATCATGGTCCTATTTATAGTAAAATATGAGGGAGGGGCAAAATAGTAAATTACAAGTTTTGGCAAAGATATGACCATCAACAAGTGGGCAAAAATATCCATCAACAAGTGGGCAAAAATATCCATCAACAAGTGGGCAAAAATATCCATCAACAAGTGGAGAAAGCATAGCCATCAACAAGTTGACAAAGGGCTTAGGTTGAGGGCAAAATGGTCAAAAAGAAGAAAAAAATCAAGTTGGCAAAGGTGGCCATCAAAAAGTGGCCGTAGCCAAATTTTCCAGCATTGTGGCGCCCATGCCTGCGCCAGTTCCTGCGCCAGTTTCTGTGTTGCGCCTGTGTTGCGTTTTTGGCGCCCATGGCGCCCATGCTTGCGCCAGTTCATGCGCCAGTTCCTGTGTTGCGTTTTTGGCGCCCATGGTTCCCTGTCTTGCGCCAGTTTCGCCAGTTTTGCTCCTGTGTTGCGTTTTTGGCGCCCATGGCGCCCATGGGTGTGTCTAGTGCCTTAAAAATTGCTCCTCCTCAAATATTTCCTTTTTTCTTCATTTTAACTCATATTTTCTCTTTTGCTTCAAAATAAAACCTGAAAATAAAAAGTAAACATTTGCAGTAAAATAGATCAAAAATATAATTAAAATACTAAAAAGACTTAATAAAATAACTATTAAAAAGACTCTAAAAATAGACTTATCACCTCTCAACCAAGTTCTCACTCTCTCTCTCTCTCATTTTTTTGTGAAATTTCAGATTCTCTCTCTCCAACATTTAGAAACGGAACTGAGTAGAGAGAGGAAAGGAATTAGGGTTTCATTCAAGTATTGATTCCCCTTATATACCCCCTATCTGTTTACTCTCTTTTTTTTAAAATAAAAATCCTCAGATTAATAGCTGCACCCCCATTTTTAACGGCACACACCCCTCCCTCTACCTAATGTTAGCGGCGTACACTTGTTAGGGATTTTGATCCCATTTCTTTTTATGGTTAGCTTTCTTTGTTTTTATTATGCTTTTATTTTATACTTTTAGTAACACCTATGAGCTTATTCTATGTTTGATCTTTTTTTTTTCTTATGTATTACTGATTACACCCTCCTGTTTTATTTCTTGTGTCTCATCTATTTTGTTATTTTATCTTTTCCTTATTTATTTCTAATAATCATCAAATGTTATTCATCTTTTTTTTATTATTCATTTTTAAATGAACATTAATCACTTTACATCATCTCTTTTTATGTTTATAACGCATTTGTGTCTAGGTTTTGCCTCACTCTTTTTATGTTTCACTAATGAATATTTGTTGTTTACACCATTTATTTATTGCATTCACACCTCATTTATATTATCTTTTTTGTAATATACAATCTTTTCTTCTCTTTTTTGCAACACATGCATTTCAACTTCAGCATCCATTACCCTGCCACATCTCATTCACTATCCCAACAACCATCAAATCATTGCACATACGTTCAAACCATACACATGACATTTTTCAAGTAGGTGTGCAAAACGCCAATCCTTTGTTTTTCTATCCGGATCATCGTGCCAAGCGTTGATTCAACATCACATTTCAGATCACCCAGCTGATCCTTCAGACCAATCATGGTCCATAAAATCAGATCAATAAACAGACACATAAGTTGATCCATAAATCAGACCCATTGTGGTCCATAAATCAGACCAATATGCAGACACATGTTGGTCCATAGTTCAGTGTGTCAAGCGTTGATCCTATATCACAAAGCAGATCGCAATGTTAGAATCGTGTCTAGCATAGATTCTTCAGACCAAATCGGTCCTTCAGTTCTGTTCGGGTCAACGCGTCAAACGCCGACTCCGAGCTGCACCTTTAGATCAATATGTCGCCATTGAGCCCGACAGATCCTTCAGACAAACAAGTCCTTCAGATTAGCTGTGTCTTCCTAAGACGTAACGTAAATCCTTTGTGGTCAACATATCAGTTCTAGATCCGATCTTGATCCTCACGACCGCACCGACGTAGGTCACCCTCAGACTGTTTTACCAGTACCATAGCTAATGGCAGTCCATCAAACCATATTTGGTCCATCAGGCCCAAGTAGCCCTTCAGATCAACCGGTCCTTCAGTGTAATTCAAATCAATGTGCCAAGCATCGACTGCGAATTAGACCTTTAGATCATGTTGCCAACACTTAAAGGCATCGATCCTTCAAACTAATCAGTCTTTCAGGCCAATCGGTCCTTCAGATTCCCAGTGATCTTTCTTTATTGCTTTCTCATTGACACGCCAAGTGTTAACCGTTACTTGTGAATTCTTAAAACCCCCAACTTTTCTCCTAAACAGGCAAAATTAGTGTCTTTTTATCTTTATTTCTATTTTTCTATGAAAACTTGAAAACCCTTCATATTTTCTAGCAAAATATAAATAAAGAGGGGCAGCTGTTATACCATAATTTTGTCCAACTAAATTAAAATTTGTTAGAAAAAAATCTAAAACATTGTTTGTTATGATTGTTGACTCTCAATCATATGATGTAAGTTAGGCATTTTTAGGACCAATTGTGCAGGTTTTTCATTGTATCACAGTCATTATCTGGGATTTAGTCTAGTTTTAGATAATTGTAGTAGGAAGTTCATTTGTAAGTAATTCCTTCACTTTTGGAGCTAAATTGGACTTGAAGACCTCTAATTGGTTGTGGCATCATTCGGCGAACCAGACACTTGCCCGGAAATGTAGCAAAATGGAGGGAGTTGATTTCTGTTCAATATCGCGTCGCGACCAGGAGGGTTCGCGACGCGACCAGGAGGAATTTTGTAAAGCCAGGACTTTCTGTTTAATATCGCGTCGCGACCAGGAGGGTTCGCGACGCGACCAGGAGGAGTTTTGCGAAGCCAGATGTTTCTGTCCTATTTCGCGACGCGACGGGCACGGGCCGCGTCGCGATGGTGCGCGAAAATTAGGGTTTTTTTTAAGCAGTTTCAGCGTTTTTCACAGGGACTTCGTCTGGGGATCTGAGCCACATTTTGGAGCAGCTGGAGGGTGCGATTTTGGGGCCTTCTCACCACTTGGGAACAAGGGATTGAAGGTTCTAATGTCTTCCTTTATGTTTGTTTTCTATTTTATGTGGGTTTCTACTCTTAGGATGGATTGTAACTAATTTGCTTAGATTAGGGAGAGATGAATCTCCCAACCCTATCATGTGAACCATTGTTCTAATCAATTCAGTTGTTATTCGATTTACTTTGTCTAATTACCTTTGCTCTTAATGCTTTTCAATTACATATGATAATTGTGATGATCCAGGCTAGTGATTGCATAGGAATATGAATTAGTAGCTGGAAATTGGGTAGTTAGATCATCTGCTAGTAATCAGCATAGGGATATGTGATGGCTTAGGTGAATTCGTGTAAAATTCTCGATCTTAATGCACTACCCTTTGGCATGTCTCACCTAAGGAATTAGGGTCACTCTTAGGGTAATAGGGTTCTTGAGGCAAGGAATTGCCCTTGACCTTAATTAGTGAATTGAATCTAGAAATTGAATAATTAACTTGAATTGGCTAAGGTTCATGTGATAGGCGAGGCGAGAGGATTCGATCCCTAGTCGTTTTTCTCGTATTCTTAAATCACGTTTGTGTACCGTTACTGTTACTCAAATTACCAAACCTTTATAATCTAAGAATTTACAACTTTGCTATTGTTTTCAACGCGCAATCCCTGTGGAATCGACCGGTTACTTACCGTATTTTATTACTTGCGACGACATTTGGTACACTTGCCAAAGTCTTAACAAGTTTTTGGCGCCGTTGCCGGGGATTGTTGATTTCGTTGTCAATAAGGCAATTGAGTAAATTCTTAGTTGTTTTATTTTGTTTTATTTTAGTTTAGTATTTATTTTTTGTTTTATTTATTTAGATACTTAGTTAGTGTGTTGGACTTGTTAACGGTTTGTTGAAGTGTTTCAGTGAACTGTGTAGCAGGGGCAAAGTTCGAAAGAATTGCTGTTTGTCCCGGGAAAAAAAATCATGGAATCCACTTCTCGGTTGGAAGATGCTTTGGCCCAGTTTAGGCAAATGACTGAGACTATCTTCCAGCCTAAAGAGCAAGCTTCTCGGTAGGAAGATGCTTTGTCCGAGTTTATGCATATGTCCAAGATTCTCTTCCAGCCCCAAGAACAAGAAATGATAAACATGGGGAAGCCACATGAGCCGCAAATTGACCAACCTCAGCACATAGAGTCCACGCCACCCTCACTTAGCGGTAATTTTTGTGAAGAACCCCACTTGAATGGAAAATGTGTGACACGCACCTTTTGCGATTCTTGTGGGGAGTATCTTGTGGAGTGCAACTGTGAGGATGAGTGGGTAACTATATCAGAAAATTACCCATGGTTATGCACTACCAATGAGGAACAAGAAGAACAAGCCCCAACAAAAGAAGAATCTGGGGAGGATAAGGAAGATGAAGAAGAAGAAAAGATTGAAATGGAGGAGCATGTAGTTTGGAGGGAAGATCAAAGCTCCCAATGTGGGGAAGGGGTGAAAACCCAACAAGAAAAAACCCAACAAATCATGGTTCCTATTATTCTTCCAAGTAGCAAGGAGGATAGAAGTGAGGAGATTGACATATACTTAGACTCCTTCTATGCCTTATTCATCACCCTTCACCTTAAAAGGGTATGGAAGCATCTACAACTATGTTTCAAAGTCATGATGTTCCTACCCCAGAAGCGAAAGAAGAATGATGATGTGTTCTTTGTGTCATATCAACCACCTTAATAGTGGGATGACAAGCGTCAAGCTAGTGACGTTAAAGAAGCGCTTGGTGGGAGGCAACCCACTGGTGAGCGCCACTTTTCATTCCTTATTTATTTTTAAAAATCATCAAATGTTATTCATCTTTTTTTTATTATTCATTTTTAAATGAACATTAATCACTTTACATCATATCTTTTTATGTTTATAACTCATTTGTGTCTAGGTTTTGCCTCACTCTTTTTATTTTTCACTAATGAATATTTGTTGTTTACACCATTTATTTCTTGCATTCACACCTTCTCATTTTTATTATCTTTTTTGTAATATACAATCTTTTCTTCTCTTTTACAAACCAATGAGTCCAACTCATCCTCACACATTTTACAAATTAATGAGTCCAACTCATTTTCACACAAATCTTAAATCTTTTTTTTAAAAAATCATGTTTTCAAGTAAACATTTCCAAATAATCAAATCACTCAATCACAAATCAGTTATTTGCAATGGTCACTCTGAGTTTAACTCGTTTGAACATTGTGAATACCTTCCTTTTCAAAAAGGCCATTAGTGGTGACCACCCTAGATTTATCTGTTTGGTCACTTCGAACATTTTTCAAATTTCAAAAACATTCAAATAATAAAAATCACCAACACACAAACATTTTCCACCAAGAACTACGTAGCTTTGAATTCTCTATCGCACCTGAAGATACGTAGGAGCAGAGGCCCATTCCTATTAAGCACAAAAAACTAAAATTTTTATTAAGTCTTTTTTCTTTTTAATAAAAGGGTAAAACAAACATTTTTAAAATTAACTTTCTTTTACACAACTAATTAGAAGGTAACCTTCCTTAGAAAGGATGTCGTGGGGTGCTAATACCTTCCCCACGCATAACCGACTCCCGAACCCAAATCTGGTCTCAAGGACCCTTATCCAACTTAAAGGGATTTTCCAATGTTTGCCCTAATAATTAAACTTTGGTGGCGGCTTCATTTTTGAACCTTCAAAGAATCCTCACCCGGATTTTTCGGTCGCTACATGCCTTATTATGATTATCAATACTATAACTTCTTATTGTGCTTTCCTAATATTTATGACTTTTAAAGTGTTCGCCTAATTTCTATAACTCATATAAACCCAGTTGTTCTTTTTTAAGCCCAACCCACAACTCAAACTTCAACCCCAAGTTGCATAATTACAAACGATAAGAGCAAAATTAAAAACAGAAAAAATGTTAATTTCTGAAGTAATTAAATATGAGAATTAAAGAAAACTTAAAAATAAAAGAAATATAAAAATTTTAACTACTCAAAAACAAAAAAACAAAATTCATTAAATAAAGCAAAAATTACAAAAATAATGTAACCATAAAATTACAAACTATGCAGCCGCTAACTTTCATCTCCAATCCTCTCATCCTTAAATTAACATAAATTAAACAAAATGAAGCTCAAAAAGGAAAAATCATGATAATCAAAAAATCACGATAATCAATCAATTCTCCTAAATTAGTAGCAACGGTCGTCTCTCCTCTTCTCCTTCACCTACATCAAAAAGTCCCTTATAAAAGGCTACAGCAAAGGAAATTCTGAGAACTGTTAATCACCATCTAAAAGTAGCAAGAAAAAATTTTGAATATTGAAGAATCAACAATAATACATTTATCAAGAATTAAACTTATCTAACTCGAAAGAAATTTATCAATATTTGTCCTAAATAGTTAAACTTTGATGGCGACTACATTTCAAACCTCAAAGACTCCGTCCGGATTTTTTAGTCACCACAAGTAGAATAAAGAACATAGTCAAGATTGCATCTACAACTTCTTTCATTTGAGCCTTTGTGACAAAAGACACAAGCAACTTGGATTCTTTCTTGCTTTTATCAAGTTAACTTGGTGGTAATCACTACAACAAAAATGTTTAAAAAGAGCGCCAACATAAGTAGCGCTTTCTAGGTGAGCGCTCCTTATTCCCAACATACACGTCCAATAAGTAGCGTTTTGTACACGAGCGCTCCCTATTGCTAAACATGGACGTTGAATGAGTAGCACTTATTACGCAAGCGCTCCCTATGGCTAAACACGGAGGTTCAATAAGTAGCACTCTGTATGTGAGCGCTCCCTTTGGTCAAAACGCGTTCTCAATGGGTAGCGCTTTTAATGCGAGTGCTCCCTATTGCTAAATTTATTTTTGGCTTAATTACAGTTTTGGTCCCCCTAGTTTCACCAACTCACGATTTTGGTCCCCCAAGTTTTAATTTCACGAATTTGATCCCCTATTTTTCCAATTTGTAAAATCATAGTCCCCCACTGTTTTGGTCAAAATTGATTCTGACATGTAACTCACTTAACCTACGTGGCAGTCCACGTAGGAATGCCTAGTTGGCATCGTCTTCTTCCTCCTTCTTTTTTCCCATTTTTAATTTGTTTTGGGATCTATCTACAGCAGAAGAAAGCGAAGGGAGAGGGTTTTCTAAAGCAGATCCATAAGATAAACCATGGTTGTGAGCAAATCGTGAGCGAGAATGAGGGGGAGGAATGGATTGCAGCGAGATAGAGAGAAGAAGGAGAGAGCCAGCAAAATCCAAAACCAAGCCTTGATTTCAAACCCAATTAAATTTGCGTGGAAAGCTTGGTTCTTCTTCAGGAAAGCTTTAATGGTATTGGTTCAATACAAATGAATAAGGGAAAAAAGAGAAAACGAGGGTTTGGTTTCAATACAGTGCTGAATATTCGTTGATAGAGAGATGCGTTTTGTTGTTACTGTTGTCCTGGGCGATGCGAATCTATGGTAGGAAGAGAAGAAGGGATTTGTGCGATTCAGCAAATAGCCAGGAGAATGATTGTGTTTGGGATCTGGTAGTGAACCTATGTTGAGGACCGAGAGGATAGATTTGGCCAAAATCAGAGACAGACACGATGCACGACGACGGCACCACGACGACGGCAAAGGAACAGGAACAGGAACGTTCTGCCACCGACGGCAAAGGAACATGAAAGAAAGAAGGGGTTCAGGAGGAAGAAGACGATGCCAACTAGGCATGCCTACGTGGACTGCCGCGTAGGTTAAGTGAGTTACATGTCAGAATCAATTTTGACCAAAACAGTGCGGGACTATGATTTTACAAATTGGAAAAATAGGGGGATCAAATTCGTGAAATTAAAACTTAGGGGACCAAAATCGTGAGTTGGTGAAACTAGGGGGAGCAAAGCTGTAATTAAGCCTTTATTTTTCTAAAACTAATTTCCTCTCGTGCATACTCTTCTTCCCGTTGAAACACAGTACTCAAACACACACACTCTCTCTCTCTCTCTCTCTCACGCAGAAAGCCAGAAACCCTCACGCCAACTCGGTCTCTCAAGTTCCAAACCACTGCCTCCTCCCTGCGCCCCCGCGTTAGACGACGTCGTCCTCTCCTTCGACGATGTCGTCCTCTCCTTCGACAACGTCGTCCTCTCCTTCGACGACATCATCCTCTCCTTCGACGATGTCGTCCTCTCCACAACGCTGTTATCTCGTTTGCTGCGAACAGAGCACCGTCGTTCATCTCATTTGCGACGCCGTTCTTCTCTCTTTTGCGAACGTCGTCCATCTCTTTTCTGTAAGTTAATCTCGCCCTCATAGGTTTGGTTTTTGATAATAGATTTGGTTCTTGCCCCTTTCATTTTTAGGGATTTAAGGTTTTAGGGTATTTAAGTCTCATAGTTGTGTTACCATTTATTGCCTGAGACGAAGACCCACCATTGTCCATTTTCCATCACCCTTTCTCTATTTCACCACTGATTTTAGGTTTTCCACATTTGTGTTGTTTTAGTTTTGATTTATGTTGCTGCTAGAAAATGATAGAAGCTGAAATTTGACCATTTTGTATGATGTTTACCCATATAAAAATTAACTTACTTTATCATCACTATAATTATTCTATTAATGATTGTCATAGATGTTAATTTATAGTCAAGCAAATTGATATTTAGTAGCAATGAAATTTGTGTCACTGTATGTAATGGTTCATTTGTAATTCAAAGTGATTGGTTATTTATTTTTTTGTTGGTCTTTTGCATAAATATAACAAAAAACACTGATTATGTTTTATCGCAGGTCAAATGACATCGCATAGCCATGATAGTGGGCATGATAGTGCTCATGAGAGTGATCACGAGTCCCCCAAAAAAGGTCACTGGCTGTGGAATGACCGTTAAAAAGAATATCATCAATCGGGCGAGTAAAGGACTTCCTAAATTTTCAGTAAGATACTTACTGATTAACTAACTTTATTACTTAGTTTAAATCGTTTGTCATCAAATTTACATAAGTAATAATGCAGGTCCAATGAAATGTTAAAGGCCAACCATTTGGTCCAAATGGTAAACAGTTGACTAGCTTCATTGGTACTAAAGTGAAGCAAACGGTACCGATTACAATCAATAGATGGCATGATAAACGTAATCTCTCTTTGGAACGACTCAAAGAGGAGCTATGGTGTTTGATCCAAGTATATAATTTTAAATCTATATAGTTATCTTCTTTTATATTTATGTAAGCATATATTTATAATCTTTTCATTGTCTGTGTGTAAGCAGACTTATTTTGATGTGGATGAGTCTCGGCAACAATTCTGCCTTATGAAAGCTGGAAGCTGGAAGGTTACATAGGAAGTTCGGAACTACCCTAAAAAATAAATGGATGACAGATGATGAAGGGAACGTCATACACCATCCCCCACCACTATATAGTGGGATTATAACACAGGAGGATTGGAATGTCTTTATAACCAATCGCGCCGAAGATGAGGACTTCTTGGTTTGTACAATTACCTTTTAACTTAACTATATTTGACAATTATTATGCATTAATGTATATTTATGTGTCTACATAGACATTATGCAATGAAAATCGAGAGAGGGCAAGAAGTCCTGATTACCCTTATAGAGGCGGTGTTAAGGGTTATCAAGACATTGAAGAAAAAATGGTAGGCACAACATCCTTTATTTCAACTTTCACTATTATAAATGAATCTTTTGATATATTTATTAATAATTGGTAAATTTTAACAGCTAGTGGATCCGAAAAAAAAGGTGTCTCAAAGAATTGTAAGTATGATAAAATTAAAATTGTTTTGTAATTTTGATGATAGTTATAATGTCTAATAATGTCTAATAATTTTTGTGAATCAGGAGTCCATATATCACAATCAATAGAACAATGAGAGATAACTGATTGTGATGGTGAGAATGACATCCTTGGTCGTGCTTTGGAACTTGAAGAGTATTCGGGTCGTCTGAGGGGTTTGGAATTTGGTGTTACCCCGACCTCTTTATGGGGTCCAAATAGGCCTAAAAAACAAGAAAGTAGAAAAGACGGTTGGAACAAATAGTGTTCAAGCTAATGGATGAAGTTGCAGAACTAAAAGATAGAGTTGGACCAAGGACTGATCTACCATCCCCTAAGCTAGATAGCTTCAGAGATAGTTGTACCATTGCATCCAATGATGTATTAGTCATTAGATCCTCTTTTTCTTGTACATATTACATCAATTTATACATATTCTAATTTTTGTTTATCATTGATTTAGGGTAACAATAATGATTGTGAACTATATATATCAAACCCGCTTAAATTGGTCGCAAGGGGATTAATTTCTAACGAACTGGGCACTTTACTGCATAATCTACCCATACCCGAAAATCATGTGAGGGTCAGAGTTGACGTTGCAATTGTGGGGGATGCAAACTTGCCTGTACCAGTAAACAAAATAGGGATCATGACTGTGGATGATGCAATTGGTACCTTTGTGGCATGGCCAGCAAGCCTTATCATTGTAAGTGACAGTATATTTGTTAGTAATTTATTAGCTCATTGTCATATATTATCTTTCCAACTATATTTGTTACTAACTAATTATCTTTCCAAATATATAGGTATCCCAAAGGGCAAAATCTAAAGTTAGTGGGAATGTTGGCAAAGGAGGATCTCGACCTTTCTCTTGTACTGCTGGAAAGGGTGACAAAGTTAGTGGGAATGTTGGTGAATCCCAACATTCCCCTTCTATTGCTGGCAAGACAAGAGTGTCTCGACAAATAGCTAGTGGGAATAAGATTGAATCCCGCCTTCCCCTTCTATTGCTGGTAGATCTTCTAATAATCCCATGGAGTTCATTAGTTATTTAAAAATACATGCGTCAAACAACATGGATAGTGCAACCATAATAGAGTCATTGATGGATAAAGAAATTTTTGGAGAGGAGTGAGCATTGACTTTGAATCAAGAGAAACTCGCAGTGGTATATGAGCACGAGTGGGCAAGTGCGACTACTATTAGAGCATACTGATGTTATATCAGGTACGTATCTATCTTATTATTGCACCTATTGATGTTTGTAGCGACCGAAAAATCCGAAGGAGGGATTCTTCGTTGTTTTTGAACAATGAAGTCGCCATCAATATTTAATTTTAGGGAAACATTGAAAAAAACCTTTGTTTTGGGTTCGGGGGTCAATTAAGTGCGGGGAAGGTACTAGCACCCCGCAACATCCTAAAAAGGTTACCTTTTAATTTAAGGTGTAGAAAAAAAAATTAGTTTAAAGAAAACATTTTTATTTACCCTTTTTATTATTAAAAAAACGGAAAGGAAGACTTAATAAAAATTTTAGTTTTTTTTTTTGCGATGGAGAAATCAAAGCTACGTAGTTCTCGGGTAGAAAATATTTGTGTGTTGGTATTTTTTATTTTTGAAAGGTTTGCTAAAACTAGAGGCCGTTCATGGTGACCAAACAGATAAATCCAGAGTGGCCACCATTAATGGCTTATTCGAAAAAGAAAGTGTTTACAGCGTTCAAACGAGCTGGGCCCAGAGTGAACGCTATAAATACCCGGTTTGCGATCGAGCGTTTTGTTTGAAAAATGCTTACTGGGAAGCGTGATTTTTTTTAACAAGGGGGTTGAGATTACGTTTGTATTCTATTAACTGAAAATTTCTTGAAGCTTAGGCGGGTGTTTGCGATGATCAAACGAATAAATTCAGAGTGATCGCCGCTACTAATCCGCTTTGAAAAAAGAAGGTTAACCCTATCGGTCAAACAAGCTAAGCTCAGAGTGACCATTAGTAACAACCTATTTTTTTTACGCGAGTTTGATTGTTTGAAAGAAAGAAAAAACGGTTTGGAAACATTATGGTGTAAATAAAAGCGGAGTGGGTGATAGTTAAAAGGTGGGTACAACTAACAGAGGTGTTGTATCAAAAATAGGGGGTGGGCTTAGTAACAGCCCAAAAACGGCGTTTTTGGTTTTTGGACTCTTGTGCGAAAGTTGGGCTGAAAGCGGGGTGCCGTATTACTAAAAATGCGAGAGGTGCGAATAGCGGTTTGGCGCTAAAAATGATTGCTTGATTTTTTTCCTACTTTATTACCTTACCCTAGAATACATGATTCTGAAGCGCTTCTTTTTTTTTTTTTAAAAAAACCTAGACTAAACACGCATTGCATTTGGATAGATTTAGTTTATAAAGGAATGTTCTCTTCTTTTTTTTTGAAAATGGTTGTCATAGTTATTATTTGGAAAAAGGGGTGCTTTTGCTGTTTTTTTTTTAAAAGATGATTATTGTTATTATTTTTTTTAGAGAGGGCAGTGGTATTAGCAACCATTTATTTTAAAAAAATATTTTTTTTTAATATTTTATTTTAATCCGAAAATACAGCAAAATAACAAAAAAATACAGCAACAATTTAATAAAAAAAACAGTAACAAATAAATAAAAACAGCAACATTTTTAATAGAAAAACGGCAACATTTAATAAAAAAACAGCAACATTTAATAAAACATAACAACATTAAAAAAAAAAACAGCAACACTTTTTAATAGAAAAACAGCAACATTTAAATAAAAAAACAGCAACATTTTTTTTAGAAAAAAAAAAGCAACAATAAAAAAGCATAAAATCCAAGAACTGATTCATGAATAACAACATTTGAAAATAACCAAACTCATGAATAATGAAATTAAAATGGAACGTAAGCAAGATTAACCAAAATTGAACATGACATACATGATTGAAATAAGCAAATGACTAAAAAAAATGTACCAATAACAGTCTTGAAGATTGAGTCCTTCCTCTCAAATCTCACAGTACAACAAAATTTAGGGGAAGTTTAATGAAAAAGAAGAAAAACTGTTAAACTCTCTCAGGCTCTCAATAACAAAAAAAAGGACTCCTCTTGCTCACGAACTCATGCTTCCATCTTCTTCCTCCGAATTTCTTTTCTCCTCCTTTCGTTGCCCTAAAAAAAAACCCTCCCCTTGCCTCATGGTTGTGGCCCCTACTTATACAAAAAGGGGTGTCTTTTTTTTTTTTGCTTCGTTTTCTGATCTTCACCATACCTTGCACAGTATTTTGACTGAGATTGAGACAGAGAGAGGTAGAGATTTCGTGATGGGAGAAATATATGAGAACTTTGGGTTTTAGGGAGTGGATGGTGAAGGGGTATGGGCATGGTAGAGGAGAGGATGATGGTTTTGTGTTTTGGTGAGAGAAGAGAAGTGATGGATGTGTGAGAGCGATGTGAGGGAAGAGAAAAAATGAGGGTGTGAGAGTGAGAGAGGAAGTGAGATCCGTGGGAGAGGAAAGAGAGAGGGTTTAGCCGTTGGGGAGTGAGGAAGAGAGAGGAAAGGAAACGTGTATGGGGAAGATAAATGTGGGGAAGTGGGAGTTGAGAAAAAAGAGGAGAGGTGGAGTGTGGGAAAGGAAAAAATGCAACTTTCAAGGAATGGGGAAGTGGGAAAGTCAACCGAAAATTAAGGAGGGGGGAGTGGGATGGCCGAAAATTTTTTAGGGTTTTGGTGGAGGGGAGTTAGGGTTTGGTGAGTTGGGTCATGGGTTATGGGTTGGTTGGGTGGGTTAGGGTTTGGTGGAGGAGAATTAGGGTTAGGCGAGTTGGGCTAGCCTTTTTTGTTGGGTTGGGTTTCTGATGGCCCAATCCTGATTGCACCTCCATTCTTTTTTTAACAGACCCCCCCCCCATCTCCTCTTTTGCATATTTTTTGTTTCTTCACTTCTAAATAAAATATTGTTTGTTACACGACATGAAAAAGAAAATAATTATTTTTAATAAATAAAATTTCTTATTTTTGGATCGGACAAAATTAGGGTATTACAGCTGCCCCCTCTTTATTTATATTTTGCTAGGAAATCGGAGGGATTCCGAGTTTCTCGAGGAAAATAGAAATAAAGATAACAAGACACTAATTTTGTCCAGACTGAGGTTTTTTTTTTTTTTTGAAACTTATGAAAACTGGGTTGCTTTAGACCGAAGGTAAATAGGGATCGCAGGGGATCTGAAGGATCGCTGGGGATCTGAAGGATCGCTGGGGATCTGAAGGATCGCTGGGGATCTGAAGGAGCACTGGGGCTCTGAAGGAGCACTGGGGCTCTGGAGGTCTAGTTCAAAATCAATGCTTGGCGCATCGACTTGCGTTCGACTGAGGGACCGTCGGGGTCTGAAGGGCATGCGTAAGCCTGAGGGACCGATGGGTCTGAAGGAGCGCAACTAGCTTATGGTACTAGTAATACGGTCTGGGGGTGGCCTCTTTCGAGCGGCCATTAGGGTTAATCAGGTCCGGAACTGATATAACCACGAAGGACGTGCACTGTGTTTTTTAGGCGGACACAGCTAGTCTGAATGGCCTGGGGCCGGATGATCCGTCGGTTGCTCGATAACGCGACGTGCGATCTGGATTGAAGGACCAATGTTGGTCTGAAGGAGCGCCTGGGCTCTGAAGGACCGCTGGGGGTCTGAAGAATTGGTGCTAACGATACATACTAAAATTATCTCAACAGACACTTGCAATGAATGATGCATGCGTGCATGTAGTTAAGTAATTGATGACATGATGAATGAAATGTGGAATGATTTTGTTTTTGGCTTTTTTCTTTTTTTTCATTCTCTTTTCTTGCTCTTTCGCTCTCTTTGCTCTTTAGCTCTTTATGCTCTTTTGCTCTTTCTTGACTTTGCTGGTATCATCAACTCGCGTGACTCTCGATGTGGGATACGAGGGTTGCCTCAAGCAGCGGTGCCAAAGGGCGGGTTATTAAGATTTACTGATGAGATTATGCATTTGTCCTTTTTGCAACTTTATGAGAGATCATCTCTTTTTTGTGATTTTTAGAAATTTCGCAATGAATATAATGCTTGTGATCATGCACACGTTTCGCAATTCAGTATCGTCTACCATGAACGTTATTTTTATGATAATAGGGAAATGAGAGAATAAAGGAAATGTTTAATATTCAAATGGAAAACAAATGCGCAGAAGGTCGCGCTGGCTAATAATTACATTGGGAGTTTAAACTAAAAAAAGAAAGAGAAGAAAAAGAAAACAAGGAAAGCTGATCTTTTGATTGTTTGTATCTTTGAAGTAATAACGCCAATCGCCCATTAACATAACTTTGAGCATTCATTGTCCAACTTTCGGAGGTATTGACTGCCTTTGTAGCTCAAAGTCCAATTTCTGACCCTAATTTTTGCCTGGACTGCTCTTTAGAGTTTTCAGTCCACCGGGTCGCTCTAATTTTTGCCTAGGTCGCCCTTTCGGGTTTTCGACCTAGCGAGCTTATTTTTGCTTAGCTCATCTTTCTCTTTTTTCCATATATTTCTTTAGGCATAGTACTTCTTAACTGCGTTCGAGTTCACTGGGAGTGGGAGGTCTTCACCGTCCATTTTTGTGAGAATCAATGCTCCTCCAGAGAATGCCTTCTTTACCACATAAGGTCCTTCATAGTTAGGGGTCCATTTTCCACGGGAATCCTTTTGGATAGGCAACATCTTTTTGAGCACGAGGTCTCCTTCTTGAAACTGGCGGGGGCGCACTTTTTTATCATAAGCCTTTTTCATTCTTTGTTGGTACAACTGCCCATGACACAAAGCAACTACTCTCTTTTCTTCTATGAGGTTCAACTGATCCAAACGAGCTTGAACCCATTCTGCTTCCTCCAATTTCGTTTCCACTAGCACTCGCAGGGAGGGTATTTCCACCTCGATGGGAAGAACTGCTTCCATCCCATATACTAGTAAGAATGGTGTTGCCCCTGTTGACGTGCGGATAGAGGTCCGATACCCGTGCAAAGCGAAGGGCAACATTTCATGCCAGTCCTTGAAGGTCACTACCATCTTTTGCACGATCTTCTTTATGTTCTTATTTGCCGCCTCTACGGCCCCATTCATCTTTGGACGGTACGGGGAGGAATTATGATGCTGGATTTTGAAGTCGTCACACAACTCTTTCATCATCTTATTGTTCAGGTTGGTCCCATTGTCCGTGATGATCTTATTTGGAAGACCGTAGCGGCAAATCAAATCTCTCTTTATGAACCTGACAACCACTGATTTTGTTACACTGGCGTAAGAAGCGGCCTCGACCCATTTGGTGAAATAATCAACAGCGACAAGAATGAAACGATGGCCGTTTGATGCCTTGGGTTCGATAGGACCGATGACATCCATTCCCCACATTGAGAATAGCCATGGTGCTGTTAGGACATTCAGAGAGGCAGGTGGTACATGGATATTGTCGGCATAGATTTGACATTTTGTGGCATTTTCTGACGTAGTTGAAGCAGTCAGTCTCCATTGACAACCAGTAGTAGCCAGCCCTTAGGATTTTCCTTGCCATGGTGTGCCCATTAGAATGGGTGCCGAACGAGCCTTCATGGACATCTTTCATAATTCTTTCTGCTTCTTCTTCTGCTACACATCTGAGGAGGACCATAACGTGATTTCTCTTGTAAAGCACTTCCCCATTTAAGAAGAAACCCATTGACAGCCTCCTAAGTGTCCTCTTATCATTCTCGGTGGCACCAGGAGGATATTCTCTGTTTGTGATATAGCGCTTGATATCGTAATACCAAGGTTTACTGTCAGGCTCTTCTTCGATTGCCACACAATGATGTGCCGGTAGGTCTCGATGTTGGATTCAGATGAGCGTCAGACTCTTGTCGTTATTGATGTTGAACATTGATGACAAAGTCGCCAAAGCATCGGCCAACTGATTTTCTTCGCGAGGGAGATGATGGAAAGTGATCTCTTCAAATTGTTCAACCATCTTTTGGATGTGATCATGATAAGAAATTAATTTGGAATCCCTGGTTTCCCAGTCACCTTTTGTCTGATGGATGACTAAAGCTGAGTCCCCATATACATCGAGTCTTTTGACTTTCCATTCAAGGGCTGCTTTGATGCCTAGGACGCACGCTTCATATTCTGTAATGTTGTTGGTGCAATAGAAACTCAGTCTAGCGGTAAACGGTACGAAGCGGTTATCAGGAGAGATCAGTACAGCTCCGACCCCGTGCCCGTATAAATTAGAAGCGCCGTCGAATAACATTCTCCACCTTTCGTTGTCCGGAGGATTCCCTTCTACGAATAGAGCCATTATATCTTCGTCTGGGAAATCGCACTGCATTGATTGGTAATCTTCAATGGGCTGGTGTGCCAAGTATTCAGCCAATGCACTACCCTTGATTGCTTTTTGGGTGACATATAAAAGGTCGTATTCAGATAGTAGCATTTGCCAGCGAGCGATCCTCCCTGTGAGTGCGGGTTTTTCAAAAATATACTTGACTAGGGTCCATTTTAGATACCAACCAAGTCGTGTGGCTCAGCATATACTGCCTCAAACGACGTGCAGCCCAGGCCAGAGCACACCACGTTCTTTCCAACAATGAGTATCTTGTCTCGCACTCGGTGAATTTCTTGCTTAGATAGTAGATGGCATGTTCCTTCTTTCCGGATTCATCATGTTGCCCCAGTACACAACCCATTGACTTGTCTAGCACTGTTAGATACAGGATGAGAGGTCTGCCCTGCACAGGCGGCATCAGAATCGGTGGATTTTGGAGGTACCTCTTGATCTTTTCAAAGGCTTCTTGGCAATTATCATTCCACTTTGCTTCTTGGTTTTTGCACAAAAGCTTGAAGATAGGCTCGCAGGTAGATGTTAGCTGCGATATGAACCTAGAGATGTAGTTCAATCTTCCCAGGAAACCACAGACTTCTTTTTCAGTACTCGGTACCGGCATTTCTAGTATTGCTCGTACTTTGGCTGGATCTACTTCTATTCCCCTCTGACTGACTATGAAACCCAACAGCTTTCCCGATCTTACACCGAAAGTGCATTTGGCAGGGTTTAATCTGAGTTTGAACTTCCTGAGACGTTCGAAGAGTTTTTGCAGATTGACGATATGCTCTTCTTCAGTCTTGGATTTTGCAATCATGTCATCCACGTAAACCTCTATTTCCTTATGCATCATATCATGGAACAATGCGACCATTGCCCTTTGGTATGTTGCACCAGCATTCTTCAGTCCGAATGGCATTACTTTGTAACAGAAGGTTCCCCAGAGAGTGATGAAGGTGGTTTTCTCCATGTCTTCGGGGGCCATCTTAATTTGGTTGTATCCGGAGTATCCATCCATGAAGGAGAACAGAGAGTGTTGTGTTGTGCTATCTACCAGGACATCAATGTGAGGCAAAGGGAAGTCATCTTTGGGACTAGCTCTGTTCAGATCTCGATAATCAAGACACATCCGAACCTTCCCGTCTTTCTTTGGGACTGGTACAATATTGGCTACCCATTGAGGGTATTTGGCTACCGCTAAAAATCCAGCATCGAACTGCTTCTTAACCTCATCTCGGATTTTCAATGACATCTCTGGTTTCATCCTTCTTAACTTTTGTTTTACCGGCGGGCATTCTGGTTTTACCGGTAACTTATGCTCGACTATGTTGGGGTCCAGTCCAGGCATGTCTTGGTATGTCCATGCGAAGACGTCAACATAGTCAAACAACAACCTAACCAATTTCTCTCGCTCGCTGTCTTTCAATGTGGTGCCAATGTTGACTTCTTTTTTGTCTTCTTCCGTGCCTAAGTTGACCGTTTCAGTTGATTTCTCGTGGGGTTCGATTATTTTTTCCTCTTGTTCCATCATTCTCATTAACTCTGGAGGGGTTTCCCAATTATCCTCAACATCCTCCTCAGTTTGATTGATGGGGTGGTCAAAGTTACAATATGGATTATTGACGTTGTTATTTTCAAAGACATTTTTTTCGGATCTGCATTAGTGTACATTAACGGAATAAAAACGAATGAAAGAAAATAAGAAGCGAATGTAAAAAGAAAAGGAAAACAGGGGTTTATTGGGAACTGAAATAACGTCGCATTAATATTAATACTGAAAGGAAAACATGCGTGCCCGAATGAAATATCCTAAGGCCTTGGGCAGAGCCAGAGGATTACATTATAGAAACATTAATTTGAACTAAAAACCACAGGAAAATCAATGATCTCCCAATTCTTGAGCCTTTTGTTTGCAGGACAAGGGCGTACAAGACTGTCGACACCTTCTTCAGTGCTTAGATCGTCCTCAACTGCGGTGATCTGATTGGGGTTCAACATTCCCGCACTCCGAAAGCTTTCCTTGATGTCGCAGATGATGATCCTCTTCGTATTTGGCACCCTGTCCTCAAGCCTGGCTAACCTCCGCTCCCTCTTTTCCTCCACAATCCTTCTCTTGTCAGTGCGATTGGGCCGATATCCTATCCCATGCCTATCTTTGTTCTCCTCTGGCTGTATTGGCGTCAGGATCCCCTGTCCGGTTTTTCCCAAGCCTCCTCCAGCTTGGTAGCCTTTTCCTAACATGAATTTAGCAATCATCACGGCAGTCTTGGATAGCTTGGGTTCTAACATAGCAGATGTATTGGCGATTTCCAATGCTTGGAAGACAGTCTCGAAAGACTCTTCAGCAGCCTCAATGTAACGAGTGGGAGCGGACCTATTTATCAGCATTTCTTCCTCACCGAAAATAACCACCAGCTTATTGTTGACTATGAACTTGAGCTTCTGGTGTAAAGAAGAGGGAACTGCCCCTGCAGAGTGGATCCATGGCCTCCCCAAGAGATAACTGTAAGATGGGGTAATATCCATTATCTGGAAGGTCACCACGAAGTGCTCCAGACCTACTTGCACAGGTAATTCCATTTCTCCGATGACTTCCCTTTTCGATCCGTCAAAGGCCCTGACTAATATGGAGCTTGGTCTCATGTATGAACAGTCCACATCTAATTTCTCCATGGTTGATCTGGGTAATACATTCAAAGATGAACCATTGTCAATAAGTACCCGAGCAAGAGAGTAATCTCCACACTTCACAGATATGTGTAGGGCCTTGTTGTGCCCCCTTCCTTCAGTTGGAATCTCATCATCAGTAAAGGTGAGATAATTACTTGCAACAAGGTTTCCGACGATCCCATCAAATTGGCCGACGGAGATGTCATGAGCGACATGGGCCTCATTCAATACTTTTGTCAATGCTGCACGATGGGCATCGGAACTGAGCAATAACGACAACAGAGATATCTTTGTGGGAGTTTGGTTCAGTTGATCAACCACCTTATACTCACTTTGTCTCATAAGCTTCAAAAATTCACTGGCTTCTTGCTCGGATAACGTCTTCTTTCCTGCATTCTTATCGACAGGTTCCTGCTCTATGCTTTTGCCCTTACGGGCTCTTTCCTCCCCTTCTTTTGTTCGGTCCTCACTAGGCCCTCCAGGGGTATAGAAACGCCCACTTCGAGTCATCCCACCGGTCCCTGAGATGTTAATGACATCAGGGGTAGTCTGAACTTTCACATCGTAACTCCACGGGACTGCATTGGTGCTTTTAAAGGGAAAAGGGACTGGCACTTGAATAGTGATTGGTTTAGGCACAGCGGTGGTTAGCTTTGTGTCCTTTTTGTAATGGATTTCCAGTGGTTTCCAGATACTCTTGCTCTGGTCAATGCTTGACTGGAGAGTCGACACGCCTTCCTCTTTCTTTTGAAGACCTATTTGTATTATGTGTCGGTCTAATAAGTCTTGCAGGATTGGTTTGAATGCTTCACAGGCCCCGACACAAAGGGGATCAGCACACGAGCCCTTTTTGGTACATCCCTTCATAATGATTCCGAAGTGACACAAATTAGCATGGATGAGGTCCAGGGGTGTGACAATGTCCTCCACCTTTCTGACCAATAATTTCCCCTCAACATCCTCAATGGCATTGACGGAGGGTTTCCCGTGCCCCGGCAGAGGGTTAGTGGCAACATTCGGACCATCTTCTGCGAAGCTTAACCATTTAGATTCAATTAAGTCTTGTACTGCATATTTCAATGCCTTGCAGTTTTCTGTTGAATGGCCAACTGCCCCAGCGTGGAATCCACAGCTAGCCTCTGGGTCATAGCTCCTAGGGAAAGGAGGTTGAAGGGGTCTCATTGGACGGGGAGTGATCAAGTTGTGACTGATGAGGTGATTGAATAGGTCTGTGTATGACATGGGTATTGGGTCGAAATTGGCGGGCTTTCTTTCTTGGTAGTTTTGTGGTCTATAGCCTGGGTTGACTTGGTGAGGTGGGGCTTGTGGTGTTTGAGTAGGTATTTGGAAAGTCTGTCGGGGGTTGTTGTAGGGAGGCTTTCCTGATCCAGAGATGGCATTGGCCTCTCCGTCCTTCTTTTTAGGGAAACCTGGGAAGGGCCTTTTCTAATTGCTGGTTCCAGCGGAGCTATATGCAATCTTCCCGTTTCTCCATCCATTCTCTAATCTTTCTCCGATGACGATCATATCTGAAAAGTTTGAAGACACGCTCCCAATCAACCTGTCGTAGAAAGGTGATTGAAGAGTATCCATGAACATTGATACCATCTCTTTTTCTAACAAAGGTGGTACCACCTGTGCAGCCAAACCTCTCCAGCGTTGGGCATATTCTTTGAAGGACTCATTGTCTCTCTTCGTCATGCTCTGCAATTGTGTCCTATCGGGAGCCATGTCAATGTTATATTTGTATTGCCTCAAAAATGCATCGGCTAGGTCTTTCCAGCATCTGATATGGGCACGTTCTAATTGCATGTACCAGCTCGAAGCTGCCCCAGACAGACTATCTTGGAAGTAGTGGATGAGCAATTTGTCGTCGTGAGCAAACGCCGCCATCCTCCTGCAGTACATGGTTAAGTGGCTTACAGGGCAAGTCGACCCTCTGTACTTGTCGAAGTATGGCACCTTAAATTTTGGAGGGATGACCACGTTAGGGACGAGGCACAAATCATAAGCATCTCTCGCACCAACATTGGATCCCTCGACTGCTCTCAACCTTTCCTCCAGCATTTGTAGTTTGTCTTTGGCTTGAGGGTTCTCCATAGAGTAATTGTGAGGGAGCCCACTCATACCATAGTAAGGATGGATCATCGGAACTATGGCTGGGTTCACATTTGGGGTATGTGAATGAGTGGGATTCCTGAGGTTGGAACCCTGAGCTTGAGCGTCAACTATCAGCGGTGGAGGGCAGCCAAGTGGGAGTCTTTGTGGTATGACGACGGGGGTCGGGTTTTGAACTTGTGGTGCCCCCGGATTACCATTGTGACCCGTTGGTGTAAGCTGTTGTTGGCCCGCGACTCCTGAGGGACCGTCTTCTAGACTAGCATCGACTGTCAGAGGTGTGTAACCTTGTGGAAGTCCGTAAGGAGGCCATATGTAACCCTGGTCATTAGTCCCAGTGGGGGGCACTGTATGCGGGATCCCGAGTCCATTGGGAGGAGGAGGGTTGGTAACTTGATTTTCCGTGTTCCCCGCGGAGACATCTTCGCTTGTGTCTTTGCCCTTCAAAGCTTGTAAAACCTTTAAAATTTCAGCCATCTGTTCTTTCATCCCATCTATTTCTGCCCTAAGCTCTTGATTGTCTAGGTTCTGAGGTGGATTGCCTTGATCCTGGTTATCTTGAGGCGGATTGTCCTGGTTTTCTTCCATGTTTCTGGCCTGAGAACGAGTCCAATAGCGATGTTGACGCACCAGCTTGTCTTTTACTCTCTGTTGGTGGGACACATGGTATGAGTATATGTATGAGTATATGAATGGATGAAAATGCGAATGACGCATGTGTGCATGAGTCTTATTGTTTTAGGTCGGGAATTGCAAGCGCATCCTGATTTGTCATAAGTACACAGATTAAAGTTCCACAATATTTTCAAGATAAAGGATCAGCATGTGAGACAAACAAACTTCATTGATGGAGGAAAGTACAACATTTTTGGAAATAAAACTTCGAAAAGAAAAGTACAATGTTCTTTAAATTTCACTCAAATACATATGGCTTTCATTTTTCCATTCCTCCCTCTTTTTCTACTAGTAGTGCTGCCAGCCTTCTCCCGGAGTTTGGCAATCAGAACCTCGCAAAACTCTATGAATTCGGAAACTTGGACCGGGGTGTTAAACGGGTGCATTGCCGCGTTAGCCTTTTTTAGACGTTTGGGGATACCCGCGATAGCTTGATTGGCCAGCCATGCCAATTTTGAGAATCTGTCTTTCCAGTATAAGCTTTCATTCTTCAACTCTAGGAAGGCTTCATGGTTTTCTATCCTGCTGACCAACTCCACAAAGCGGTTCTCCCAATAGATGCTTTCTGTCTTCAACTGGTGGTAAACCTCCTCTTGATATTTGATATGGTCGTTCAGCTCATCAGATTTTTCATGCTCCCTTCTTAAGGCTTGTTGGTATTCTCAGAGTATCTCTTCAATGGTATCTTTATCCTGCTTGATACTTTTCACTTGCTCTTCAAACTCGGCTGCCATCATCCGGGACTCTCTCTTTGATACCATTAGCAGGCTCTGTGCGGTCTTTTCAGCCATCATTGATTCTTCCCATAACTTTTTCCACTTGTATGTATCATCGATGGCTTGGTTCATTTTCAGGTTTCAACGTTTTATTTCCTCTTTCGCCCCTCTTAGGTACTTTTGAACCTCTAGTTTGTTCTTTTGTTCAATCTTGAGCTGCTTGCGGCAGTCTTCAATGGCCACTGACTTACTTGCGTTCTCTTCCTCCAATTTCTGGTTTTTTAGGAGCACTTTCTCTAACTCTGCCTGCAAGCCCTTCTTTTCTTCCTCGGCTTTTGACAATGCCATTTTAAGCTTATCTAAATCTTCGACAGTGGGAAGGGTAGGTTCAAGTATTTCTTCCTCCACCCGTAGCGCACTTTGGTAAGGCAATCGGGTGTCTTGGATCCTCTTTTGGAGCCATTGACGAAAGGTGGTTTCCTTATCGCCGCTCCTCTTAGTAAGCTCTTGTCCCTTGCGGACGACTATATCCCACGCTTGAGAAATCTTCCGAAGCATGTCAACCTCTTTTGGGCTTCCCTCATGGAGGTAAAAAGGGATTAACATGTCTTCGGTGGGCGGATTTCGCATGGGGTACCCCAGCTGTCTTAGAGTTAGAGAAGGATTGTAATTTATGCATCCTCTTGTCCCCATGAGCGGGACGTTTTGAAAGTTTCCGCATTGAAAAACTACTGCGGGCCTATCTTTCCACCATGATGGGTGCCAACGAACCTTGTATTCGCGAAGGCCCCCTAGCACTTGCAACCATTCACTAGTGTTCATTGTCTTCACATCACACCCTCTGGCGTCTTCAATTGGGCCTTCTACTCTGACTTTGTTAACGAAAGCATGGGTGAGAAGCTAAACATACAAGGCGTGCAGGCAGCAAGATATCCTCTTTCCCCTTAGCTCACTATAATGAGTGAAAGTACAGTAAGTGTCAGCGAGCATGGCTGGAATCGGATTGAGTGGGTTTTCTCCATCCTTGAAGGATAAGAAGACACCAATAGTTGTTGTGTCCACATATCTTTCAAGGCGTGGAAATAGGACAATACCAAAGATGGTCAAAGCTAACACCTGCTTAAAAGGACCCCAATTTCTAGCGTCGGCGAAGGATTTCATTTGGCTTTCCAGATACTCTTGTGGGAATCCTGCAATGCCATTTCGATTTTTCTTCCGGAGCTTCAAGTTCTCTTTGCTGGTTTGTATCATTGAGGCGAGTTTCTCATCTGTGTAGTATTGTCCCTGATACTGGTAGGGTCCATTGTCTTGTTGAGGAAAGCCGAAGATCTGTGTATATTCATCCAGGGTAGGTGCCATCTGGAAATTTTTGAAGGTGAAGCACCTTAATGAAGAGTCGTAGAACTGGCTCAAAGCGGCAATGGCCTCCGTTTGCACGTCCAATTGTAGTAACATAATAATCTTCCCATACACTCTATCAAAAGACCTGCGCTCGATGGACGGCAATCGACCAGCACATTCCCTTAGACTTGTCAGATTAGGCTGTTTTACTATATGGTAGTTCAGAGTTTGGATTGCTTCACAGTTTGATCCCATATCGCCTTGCTTATGACAAAACTTTCGAGCCTCTTACAATTCCCGGCAAACCTAAATGAGATGAATAGCATGCATGTGAGGATTTTTTTGTATATTTCTTTTTATGAAGTAACGATGATGTATGATGAATTAAAGAATGACGTTACAAAGAAAATGTTGGTGATTCAAATTTTGAGAAACATTAACCATGTCACATAAAATGTACGTAAAGGGCAAAAAGAGTAAATGGTTTTCATTATTTGATTTTTTTTTTGAAAGATAAAAAGTTTTTGTGATGATGCAACGGGTAGGTGAATTTCCCTTGTGTCCTAAACAGGTTAGGTCTTATATATAGGTCACGGTCTAGGGCTACTTGTGTGATCAATCTCTCAGGTGGCTCTAATCACTTCCTCACAAGGGTCTCCAGAGCTGAAATCTCCTTTGTGATATGACCCACAACGATAGCGAGCTACCTGGTGTGGGATACCACGAAAGAGCGTACTCTGGCTGAGGCTTTCATGAGAGTCAGACAGATAAAATCCAGAATGACTGACACTAATCGCCTCCACTCGTCCTAGGTTTTTTTTAGACCCGGGTATAGGGCCCCGCTCAAGAGTGTGTGCAATAAACAAGTGTAATTGATGTGTGTGATATAAACAACCTAAACTACCCATGCTGCAAAAGAAATACAGATAATAGTGCAAAGGTTTTCTACCCTAAGGTTCAATAAAGCAAATAAATAGATAAGTAAAATAGACATGCGAATAGAAAGGCTAAGGGTAAATAAAGTACTAAACTAACAAATATCTACACATTTAACTAAATTAGGCTTGACCCTCTTAAATAGTCCCTAGTGAAGTCGCCAGCTGTAGCGACCGAAAAATCCGAAGGAGGGATTCTTCATTGTTTTTGAACAATGAAGTCGCCATCAATATTTAATTTTAGGGAAACATTGAAAAAAACCTTTGTTTTGGGTTCGGGGGTCGATTAAGTGCGGGGAAGGTACTAGCACCCCGCAACATCCTAAAAAGGTTACCTTTTAATTTAAGGTGTAGAAAAAAAAATTAGTTTAAAGAAAACATTTTTATTTACCCTTTTTATTATTAAAAAAACGGAAAGGAAGACTTAATAAAAATTTTAGTTTTTTTTTTTGCGCTTGACAGGAGTGGGCCCCCGCTCCTACGTATCTCCGGGTGCGATGGAGAAATCAAAGCTACGTAGTTCTCGGGTAGAAAATATTTGTGTGTTGGTATTTTTTATTTTTGAAAGGTTTGCTAAAACTAGAGGCCGTTCATGGTGACCAAACAGATAAATCCAGAGTGGCCACCATTAATGGCTTATTCGAAAAAGAAAGTGTTTACAGCGTTCAAACGAGCTGGGCCCAGAGTGAACGCTATAAATACCCGGTTTGCGATCGAGCGTTTTGTTTGAAAAATGCTTACTGGGAAGCGTGATTTTTTTTTTAACAAGGGGGTTGAGATTACGTTTGTATTCTATTAACTGAAAATTTCTTGAAGCTTAGGCGGGTGTTTGCGATGATCAAACGAATAAATTCAGAGTGATCGCCGCTACTAATCCGCTTTGAAAAAAGAAGGTTAGCCCTATCGGTCAAACAAGCTAAGCTCAGAGTGACCATTAGTAACAACCTATTTTTTTACGCGAGTTTGATTGTTTGAAAGAAAGAAAAAACGGTTTGGAAACATTATGGTGTAAATAAAAGCGGAGTGGGTGATAGTTAAAAGGTGGGTACAACTAACAGAGGTGTTGGGTTGGGTTTCTGATGGCCCAATCCTGATTGCACCTCCATTCTTTTTTTAACAGACCCCCCATCTCCTCTTTTGCTTATTTTTTGTTTCTTCACTTCTAAATAAAATATTGTTTGTTACACGACATGAAAAAGAAAATAATTATTTTTAATAAATAAAATTTCTTATTTTTGGATCGGACAAAATTAGGGTATTACAATGTTATTATTATTATTTTAATTTGTATACATTTTAATTAAATGTATTTGTACCATGAGATATTGGTCCCAATGGAACAAACACAAAGATTTGTGTTCTTATGCCCCGAAAGTACTTTTCTACTTAATACCCCCCTGGATAAAACAATGTCAAAAGAACATATAGAAAAATGCAAGACACAAATGGAAAGAAGCAAGTTAGAGTGAATTGTTTTAAAAACTAAAAATTTCAATTCCTTTTCTGAAATAGTTTTCACAAGTAAAAAATGTCATCCAACTCCTTAAATCATATAAATAAGATTTATAATAATACCAAATACTAAACTATAAAATATTTCTTTCAATATAATAACGATAACGATCTTAATTATAATAATAAGAGTACAACCCAAATCCCGATGTCACATAATCAGAGCAATTAACCTTTAATCCAATAAACTAAAAATAGAGTGACATCAACGTGTAGAATCAAATCTCTCCCACTACACGATCGTAGAAAGTCACTCCAACGACACCTGGAACTCAATCTAAAAAAAAGGTGCACAGGTGAGAAAGAGCGTTCAAACCATATAAGGAATATATGACCGAAACCTAAAACAGCAAGACTACCACAAACAAGGAAACAATCAACAGTAGTGGATACAACTTTCATGACACGAATGCACAAACAATCCTTAACTAATCTTCATCTACTCCTAGTATCACGACCTCCCGTACGATCCCAGGACTACAAGCAGCAACAACATCAGGACACCTTGCCAGATACTGCCTTAAAATCATCATCAATAACAACACTAGGACCGAGATACCTTGCCCGAACGGGATACCTTGCCCGATAATGCCCTACGAGGACAACAACAATAGGGCCAGGATACCTTGCCTGAACGGGATACCTTGCCCGATAACGCCCTACGACGAACAACAATAGGACCGGGATACCTTGCCAGATAACGCTCTACAAGAAAACAACAGGACCGGAATAGCCCAAACGGGATACCTTGCCCGATAATGCCCTGAAGAACACCCAAGAGAGGACTATGAGGACCGGGATACCTTGCCCGAACGGGATATCTTGCCCGATAATGCCCTACTAACAACAACGTCGACGACGACCACAACAACAACAAGATGGACACACAATGGACCAAATCAGATGTGATATCGCAGAACGACGACAACGAGAATGACGATGACAACAATAACCGTAACAACAACAACAACAACAACAACAACAACAATACCTATAATCATCACCATTCTTTGAGGTACAGTTCGCCTATACTGCGACGAGTCCTTGCCCATACTGCGACAAGGTTCCTCCTACAACTTAAATTACTAAGGTACGGCTCGCCCATGCTGCGGCGAGTCCTTGCCCATATTGCGACAAGGTTCCTTAAACATCATCATCAACTTCCCTAAGAACTCCTAAGTCCGAGGGTATCATCAACAACTAGGGGTCATTTAATCATCATCTCGGGTATCACCATCCAACTAGGGGGTCACTATAGTCATCATCTCTGGTCATAACTATTACCCAAGTCCCCGCTAGCTCTATATAATAGTGTCATCGTTATATTCATATGTAGTCTTTTTAATTCAATGCATCTAATTCCAACTCCACCCGTTATTTGATATTTCCTAAGGCTCCTATGACTCTTATTGTCTCAATCATCATCCATGGTCAAGGTTACCTGAACCAGGGTCAAGCATTATCCGAAGCACCCCTCCAATAGTCCTAATCCATTAACAACTTAATCTTATCCAACTAATAGGCTTCAATTGGTCTCTTAGGTAATTTTAATATCCGACACACCAAGAATAGCTCTAATCCATTAACGACTTAGTCTTAATCAGTTAAGAGGCTCTAAGTTGTCTATTAGGTAATTTTACTACTCTAATAAACTAACAACATCAACTTAATCAATCATCATCGTTATTCATGCCTAGGAATCATTATAAGTCGTTGTTGTCTAAATTTAACCACTAAAATACTCAAGAATCTCAATATCATCAAACCAGTATACTATACGAAAGTTTAAGCTTGTTACTTAACTTAGAGATAGTCTAAACCCTAAGTACATCATCAATTTCAACTTTGGGCTATTTCACCATATAATTTCATCATCAACTTATTCAAAGGTCCAATAAGGTTTACTACCCTAAAGTTCATCAATTATAACGTCCCAATTACACCAACACTAACAATCATATATCTTCTAGGGAGGTTAGACCTTGGGCCTTAACGACGAGACTCAATCACGTTGAATTGGTCCCTTCTCATCATCCACAACAATCATAACAACAACGGCAATCACAAACACAACAGCCTATAGGCATAGCATTGACACATACATATCAACTTCATCTTAGTAACATACGGGTCATTCAAATCAAAGAACACCAGTTGATATAAAATTGACTATAATTCATTCCCTAAACTCAGCATATTAACTACAGTCATCCAATCATTAAATTACAGTCATCTTACGATCATCCAAATCAAATAATTTACAGACATTCAAATCATTTACAGTCATCCGAATCCGAATTATTTACAGTCATCCAAATTGAATAAATCGAATAAGTAATAATTAATAACTAAATAAGTAAATAAACAAATACAGTAAAATAGAAGTAGCGGCAATCAATACTATTTTAGTTCTATCCCATATTCCCCATATAGAATAGAAACCCTTTCCCCCCGTACTTGATATCGAAGTGCATTTGAATAGCGAATCAATGAATAACGAGTTAATGAGCATCCGACGACGTGATGGTTGACTCGAACACATATAATTAGGCAATAAAAGAGATTCAATGATTATCCACTTAAATTATTAGGATTATTTAATAACTCATTTAAGGAAACTAGTCATGTTTCTTAAAGGCCTAGGATCAAAATAACCGTAAAAAAAGAAAGGAAAAAGCAATGCCATATGGGAGCTTACTACAATGTGGCAGCATTGTCATCGAACAATGAAAAAGGGACACCAGGCAGTGCGGGTTCAAAATGTGAGGGAAGCAATGAACAAGATATGTATGGCACATGACGGAATTAAAACGTAATGGCTTCTTGATAACATCGGAGCTGCTACAAGAGTTGAACTCAAGGCAAATTGCATTTTGTTGATCCCAATATTATACACCAAAATAACTGTACCCGAAGTCAATAGAGGGAAGAAGCTTGCTTTAGAGCTCGCGACGGCGGCGACGTGACGGTTGGGTTACCGATGGGGATATTAGTTTGTATCCAGAGGTAGGGAAGTCGCGTATCATACAAGTCTAGTTCAGTGAAGGTGGTGCACGAAGTGTGCGATGTGACTAAGGACGTCAATAGCAACCGGAACAGCTTCCGTGGCGGCCATGGAGTTTTCGTGCTAGAAGGGATGCGACTAGAACACAAAATAGAGGCCGCAATCAAGTGAATGGAGGCCAGAATCGAACTCAGAGGGCGATTTCGAGTGGGAGAGTGGATTTTCGGAGCTAGCCGTGGTCTATGGGCAGAGTACGAAATGGAGGAGGGAGAGGCTTAGGGTTCTCGCGTTGTTGCAGGTCAGAGGAAGAAGAAGGTCAGCGCTGGGCCGGGTTGGGAAAGGTGTGGATCGCGTGTTTGGGCTGGTTGATGATCTCAGAGAAATTGGTTTAAAACAGGGGTGCAGTTAACAGATAAAAGGGGGTGGTATGCATATAAAAGCTCAAAAATCTATTTTAGATCATTTTTAACGCCCAATTTCACTACAACTATTATTTTTACAACCCCAATGACTAAAGTAACTTTCTAAATAAATCACAACTCAAATACTAATATTTATAAAAATAAAATAAATATATAATATCAACCATATATTAACAATAGTATATAAAAATACATTTAAATATGACTTCAATTAACTTTAATAACTTAAACACACAATAAATTAAAATAATTTAATTTTATCACTTCAAACTAAATTCATAAACCAAGAACATACTAAAAACCACAACGCACGAAAATCGGGGTGTTACAGATCGGTGTTTGACGCTATCACATCAATTAAGCTATGATACTTTGTTTTTGGCACCCATCAACTTAGGGTGAGTAATTTAATCTATATATATCAATCATATATAACATGTATTTGTGAAATATTTGTCATTAATTTGATTATTCAAAAATTTTATAGGACCCATTGGATATTGTTGGCGGTTGATCCCAAAAGAGATGTGATTTTCTATTTGGATTCACTGCAAGGTCATTACAACAACTACCCCAAGTTGGTGGGAGTATTTAATAGGTGTGTATTTAGATCACTCACATATTTCATAATATAAATTATGTATATTTCGATTAATATAGTTAAATATATGATGTTGTTTCAGTGCTTTGGCAACTTATTAGGGATTGTGTGATGTCAGGACTGCGTACAGAAAATCATCATTTTCTACAAAATGGATAGCAATAAGGGTAAGTTTATAATCAATATTCTTATGCATATATAATTAATTAAATTTAATAACTAAGTAATCTTTTGTTTTATAGTTTGTAATTTGATAGTTTGTTTATAATCAATCCATGTATGTAATTTGATAGTTTGTTTTTTTGACAAGTAATTCAATATCTAATTGATGTTGATATAATTCTAAGTGTTATGAAATTAACTAAAATAGAGTAAGAACAAGAATAGAAGATGAGAGAATAATAGAGCTATTGTATTGTACTCTTCAAATGTATCTTCTACAATGTCATATGAGTCCTATTTATAGAGTCAAGTATTGTAACCTATGATTTGCATTTAACATATGTTGGACTATATGATAACCTTAGAGGGGGGGTGAATAAGGTTATAGGCTAAAAATTTGATTCTTTTTAATTTTCAAATATTTACAATGCCTGTTTAAATCAAATGCGAAAAATAACATTTGCAACCTCCTCTTCTTCATCTGTATCACCTTCAATATCTGTGTTGTCCCATGTAGCCTTCATGACTTTCTTTTGTTGGTACTTGGATTTTAGCTTTGGACAATTCATTTTGAGATGACCCTGTTTGTTGCATTCAAAACATTTTGGTTGATCATCTCTTTTCTCATAACTGTCTTCTTTGTTGTACCCAGATTTCTTTGAATAGTCACCCTTAATGAACCGGACTCTTCTCTGAGCGATCGGTCCTCTTGTTGCAGTAAGTCTATCTGTGCTGGTGCTGTCTTGGGGGCTTGGTGCCAGGTATTGAGGTCGTTCTTGTATGAAGGCTGGTCGCGTGCAGAGCCCCCTCAGGGGTGTACCTGCGATGGCACTCCAACGCCCAAGTCAGTGGGGTGATCTTTAGTATAATAGTATTGGTCAAAAACGTACCTTTCATGTGATGTCAGGGACTCTTTATATAGTACTTGGGGCGTTGTAGGCGACCGTCGGATCCTGCGAGAATTCCTCTCCGCCGTAGATCTTCCCATCGTGGGCATAAGGTGGCGCCTGGTCGCTATTGGGCCGCTCACACAGGCCCAACCTTCTTAACGGGTCGCGACCCGATCCAAAACGTCGTGTAGCTCTGGTTGCTTACTGGGCCGCTCGCCCCGGTCCAATATTCTTCATGGGCTGCGGCCCAATCCAGAACACCAAGCTTTCTGAATCTCATGAATTTTTCAAACATTTTAGCCATGTCTTCAACATCGGGTTCTTCATCAGACTCAACCTCTTTCCTTGCCATCTTAGGAGTTTTAGCGACAAGGACAAGAGACTTCCTTTTTTTTACCACTTCTTTTTCTTGAACCTTCTTAGCGGCCAGCACCACCTCAAATGCGAGAAGAGACCCAATCAAGTCTTCTTGAGGTAAAGTGCCAATATCTTTGGCTTCAGTGATAGCACAAGTCTTAGGAAAGAATTCACTAGTCAAGGATGCAAGAATCTTCCCATTCAGATCTTTTGTTGAATACTTCCTCCCAAGTGCTCTCAAGTTGTTCACTATCAGATTCAATCTTTGGTGCATAGCTGCAACAGATTCACCTTCATTCATTTCGAAAGCTTCATACTCGGAATTGAGAATTCTAATTTTTGTATCTTTCACCTGACTTGTACCGACATGTGTTGCTTCCAAACAGTCCCAAATTTCTTTTGCTGTTTGACAACCTTTTACCCTTCCACACTCTTCTTCACATAAAGATAAGTGAAGAATGTTCATTGCCTTGGCATTTAAAGATATTTTATCTAATTCAGACTTTCTCAGCTCACTCAAGTCGATGGTATAAACATCTTCAATAGGTACTTCTTCAGCTTTACCAGTAGCTTGAGTTTTAGTAGTATCTCCGTCAACAGCACCACCAGGTTTTGTAATTTTGATTTTCATAGGAATAAGTGGTCAATCAACAATGATCCTCCATAAGGTGAAGTCTATAGCCTGCACATGACATTTCATTCGACTACTCCAATAGTCATAGTTAGTCCCATCAAACAGGGGTGGCCTATTGAAGGACATCCATTCTTTCATAAATGAACCCATGATCAAAAATAAATAAATAAAATAAAATTGCGAGTTGTTAAGCTCTATATGCAATTTCTAGCTCTGATACCAATTGTTGGACTATATGATAACCTTAGAGGGGGTGAATAAGGTTATACACTAAAAATTCGATTCTTTTTAATCTTCAAATATTTATAATGCCTGTTTAAATCAAATGCGGAAAATAGGATTTAAACTATATGCACTACCTACGCAAGCTATACCTTTGACAGATCTAGTTATAATGATATATTACGCTAACCACACTATAATTAATTTTAACGATAAACAGATATATGCAGCGCAATGATATCAGAAATAACTGTAGGCAAAATATAAACGGTAAAGTAAAAGAGTAGGGAAAGAGATACACCGTGAATTTTACGAGGTTCGGGATAAAAGCCCTACGTCCTCGGCCTCCGGCTTTGCAACCTTTGGACTTGATAACAACCACTATATGAGAAGAACTTCTTCAACGTTTTACAAGCAAACAAATTCCCTATAGCTAATCTCAATTTACCCAAATTGAGAACCCGAGCTCCCCGCTAAGGATTTCGCAACCACTTCAATCTTCCCGATTGAACGACCCAAGAACACTTCCCAGGATTTCGCAACCACTTCAATCTCCCCGATTGAACGACCCAAGAACACTTCCCAGGATTTCGCAATAACCAAACAGAAGATGATTACAATAGAGAAACTATGATCCAATCACTTAAGCAGTATAACAATATAGTAGCTGAGAGAGATGAGTGATTTGGATCTAGAAGAACTTGAAAATGATATGACAATGAAAGTTCTTTTTCTCTTTTTCAGATCTATGAGAATGCGTAGTGTTGGTTGAGAGTTTGTGAAGTCAAGGTTCCTATTTATAGGGATCGTAAAAAAATGACTGTTGAGTGAATTACACATTTATGGAAATCGATTATGTGCCTGAATAGACTAGGAATGAAAATAGATTATATGCCTGATTACACATTTAGTGAATTACACACTTGAGGTGCTAGCTCAGTGGTAAGTGCTAGTCTTGTATCCTCAAGGTGCCGAGTTCAAATCCCCTCGGGGACAGCTGTAAAATGGTCATTAGTACCACTTTGATTAATAAAAAAAGATCTAGGATGATAATCGATTTTGTGCCTGTATAAACTAAGGTGATAATCGATTCTGTGCTCTGAAAAGGAAGTAGATAATCGATTCTGTGCTTTGAATAAGGCAGTAGATAATCGATTATTTTCTTTCCAAAATATATTCCTTTAAAAATCATAGGCTAACAATCGATTATACCTTTGAGAAGGAGCCTTACAAAATCGATTATGTGCTTCCAAAATTAGGCTAGAAATTGATTATGTGCTTAGTGAAAATAATATGAATCAATTTCTTTCTTTTTGAAACATCTTGGAAATCGATTCTTTGCTTTAGGAAAGATGTTGTGAATCGATTTCTTTCTTTCATAGGGAGTTGGAAATCGATTTTAAACATTAGAGAAAATAGTGTGAATCGATTTCTTACTTTCACAAAATGGTTTTTATGTTATGTGCCTCCCCTATGCATGCATGCATTTGTGTAAAATATTTTTTTCATAACATTTATATTTTTTAAAAACTCATCTCTCAACTACTAAAAGTTATAGAACTTAAGTGATAGGATTTTACACTGTGTCCTATCAAAAGCAAAGGCTTAATTACAGTTTTGGTCCCCCTATTTTCACCAAATCTCGATTTTGGTCCCTCAAGTTTTTTTCCCACGAATTTAGTCCCCCTATTTTCCCAATTTGTAAAATCCTAGTCCCCCAAGCATTTGGTCAAAATTAAGATTCACTTATCCTACGTGGACTGCCACGTAGGCATCCTATGTGGAATTTAAATATTTTTTAAAAAAAAAGAAAGTTAACAAAAGAATGAACGAAGGAACAAGGGTTCAGTGTGCTCGTTGTGCTCGTTCCATCTTCTTCCTCCCTGAGCTCTGAGCTCCGACCTCCTCTTCCATCTTCTTCCTCCCTGAGCTCGTTTCAGCTTCTTCGCTGAGAGCTGAGAGTTCTTCTTCCCTGAGCTGAGAGCTTCGTCTCCTACAATCGAACCATAAACCCACAGGAACCTTCGTCTCCCTTAATCGTACCAAATCGTACCCAAATGTAGGCGACGAAGGACGAGTAAAATGGCGACGAATCGACGCACGCAGGACACAAAGGAAGGGACGAATGCTTCTTCAAACAAGAATGAGAAGCAGAAGTATGTTTCACGGTATGTTTAGGTCTTTGACCACTTCGTTTTTTATCCTCTTTGTTCCCCCTTTTGTTGATTTGTTAATGTCTTCAGTCTATTTTGTTGATTTGTTAATGTCTTCAGTCTATTTTGTTGATTTGTTAATGTCTTTTGTTGATTTTGTTGATTTGATAATGTGTTCAGTTTTATCTTGTTGATGCTCTGTTCAGGCCTGTAGAAGTCACATGTTTGAGATTCCAAATACACCATGGGGGTATGTTTGTCTATTACCCTTCAAAGGTCTATGTCCAGGGTGAAATGATTGAAATGAATTGGGATTGGGATGTGGACCTCATGTCCTGTGTTGAGATTGCAACGATGGTGAAAAGTTTAGGTTATAGAGCCTTCCAATGCCTTTGGTATAGGGCCCCTAAGTTAGCACTGGCACGTGGTTTGAAACCACTACAAAATGACCAAGATGTCTTGGAAATGATTGAAGCTGCCAAGGGATATAAGGTAGTTGAACTCTATGTGGATCATCTTATTGACACCCCTATTGTGGCTGAAAAGGAAGATGAAGTGGGGGAAGAAGTGGTGGATGTTAGTGAGTCAGATAGTGAGGAAGATGAGACGTATGTTGCTGATGATAATGAAGTGGACCTAAGTGGTGTTGAAACTGAAAACAGTGATAGAAGTGGACCTGAGTTGGATGATAGTGAAAGTGAGGAAGATTTTGTTGATAGTGATTATGATGAGCAATGGGATTGGACAGCTGTGTTCCCTCCTGAAACTATTAGTGAAGTTAGGAACATGGCAAAGTCTGATGGAGTGTCAAGGAACAAGACCAATTCTGATGAAGCTTTTACTGATTTTTATGGTGAGGAAGATTATGATTCTGAGCAACTAGAGACACCTCCAAATAGTGAAGATGATGGGGACCAACCTCCTAAGTTTCCACATTTCAAGATGCCTAATATGGGAGAGCCTGTTAAATTGGAAGTGGGACTGAAATTCAATAGCAAGGAGGCTGTTAAGGAGGCTGTTAAGGAGTATGCTTTGTGTTTTAGGAAGAATGTTTTTTTTAAAAAAATGATAAGAAAAGAATGGTGGTTAAGTGTGTTAAAGAATGTCCATTCCATTTGAGGATTAGTAAGAGGAGTGGCAATAATTATTGGCAAATTGTTAGCTTTAGTGATGAGCATAGTTGTCATAGGACACCAAGAAACAGACAAGCAAAGACTGAGTGGCTTGCCAAAAAATTTGTTCCCACTTTAAGGCATACACCTGAAATGAAGTCTAAGGGTTTGGCTGCAGAATCTGTTCAAAGGTGGGGTGTTAAATTGTCTCTTGCTCAAGCATATAGGGCTAAGAGAAGAGAAATAGAGCTGATCCAAGGTGCTGGTGCTGAACAATACAACCATCTTAGAAGCTACGCAGAGGAGTTAAGGAGGTCAAATCCTAATAGCACGGTAATTATCAAGTGTACTGATAGTCCAATGGGTCCTGTTTTTGAAAGGATATATGTATGCCTCGAAGGTTGTAAGGCAGCAT